>JARFIW010000001.1:2667500-3311250 GCA_036346225.1 Platerodrilus igneus | reverse complement strand
GTGGCAAATACATTTATTAGGAAACCAACGACCTGCAGTGTCAGATTCGTAGCGCTACAACATGCGCGGTAAAAAATCGCTCTCATTACATAGTTGTCAAACCTTGTTACTTTATGAAGAACGGTTATTTTCCGGTTTCTATTAGTAATTTTTTTCTGCAAAAGTATGTAAGTTGTCGATATTTATTACCGTGTGAGTGCTAGATGCTTTACTATTTTAGGTCTTCCAATCTAATTTGATATTATATTGCAATAGCAACCTTATTAAATGTAAACCACAAAGCTTATAAATTTTTCAGGGTGCTTCTGTATTAAAAGCGCATTTAAATAACCAAATTTAATAAACACTTTTCTACTACCTAGTATTTTCTTAAGGAACGAGATAGGTTTTGGGTGTCTTGGAGCTTCTTTATAAAAAGGATTTCTTGCAAAAAACACTTCTATCAAATTTATTTAAACAGTAATTACACTAATTTGACAAATTGAACGCTATGTTCATTAACATCCTAGTTTCAAGATAATCAAAATTAAATGTTACTAATTAATAATTAAAATTACGGCGAGTAGCTTGAGCAACCAACAATGTTAAAGTTGTGAAGCATGAGACTGACTGGCCATCATGGGGTCCTCGGAGTATTTATGCAATTCCTACTCTTACATGGCTTGTGGGAAATGCCATGTCTGCTATTTCTTGATACAATACAATGCATTACTTTTTAATAAACTTAATTCTAACAATTAGTTTCTTGTAGTCTATTGTGACCTGCACCTGCAGTATCATGTTACGTCTAGAAAACAAAGTAGTTGCTTCCTTTCCCACGTCTGATTATGAGCTTTCATTAACCTTCTATAATGTGTCCTTCAATTACACAATGTAACAATCTATTTCTTAAGACTCAATAGTTTTATTTAAATATACATATGTATATCAATTTGGGGGTCGTGCAACTAACGCTCCAGCGTTACAAGATTGATATGCAATCCACTAAAATCAGTTATTACTTATATTTTAATTAATATTCTTTTAGACCTAATTTGATTTACAGTCAAGAAACACAAGCTAGTCTACAAGAGATTATAAACGCAAGTCCTTATGTTAGTTAATAATTTGAAACGAAATACGACAAAGCAGAAAAACGTTATCAATAATCATTTGGAATTACCCTCATTTACAAAATAATTTCAGTAACATGAACATCCCAATCTTTAAAGCGCTTAGATTTCTTTCTGCAAATCTTAGGCGTAACGTACAGCAATCTAACCAAAAAACAGGAAACTGAAGGGCTTTTATTTCAATTCTGAAACTGATTGGTTTCTATGGATTCCTGCCGTCAAAGATAATTGGTTCGTTATATTGATTACAGCTTGTCTTGAAACTGAGATTGTATTTCATCTGTTTAGTCTTCGTTTTTTGTTGCTTGGCGTGAAGTAGCTGTTAACACTAACAAGCATTTTCTATATGCTTTTCGTGTAAGATATATAGGACGTTTTAAGTTAGTTCATTAGATAGAACTTCAATTTATAATGTATACTTTGCATCACCTGGAAATGAATAGCGTAGGTCTAATCGACTTAGGTTCATCTTATTTAAACAGCTGTTGTTTATATAGGTCGTATCGTAAAGGAAGTTATCGTTCACGGATCAAGTACGTGTTTTGTTAGTCATTTATGGTGTTTAGAAAGGTAATCTAGTATTGGCTTACGTTTAGATGCGAAAAGGATAAACTAATCGACCAGCATCTGTAGCGCTAATACGTTACTTAATTGTCTTTGTTAAAGTTTAGTGTGATGTCGGACTCTCTTAAGCGACGACCCATCGCTTAACTGCCAGTATGTCTCCACGTAATGTGGAGATGGCTGGTGGATGCCAGTAGGTCCGGCGCCCTCACCTTAACGCGTCACCTGAGAGTCGGGGCCAAGCAGAACATCGCTTGGCCGCGAAACCTGGCAGGGTAGACCCCCCATTTGGGTTAGCTCCCCACTTAGGGTCACATGGCATTGCTTTCGACAGAGACAATGAAGCCTCGGACTTCGAGGGGCATGCACCCGCCCCTCGTCGTACATGTTGGGGTGCATTGATGACGACCAGAGCACGTCCTGGACATGATAAGGACACGGAAAGGGCAGAACCATATGATATCACCCTGCCCTTTGCAGTCCGTTCCTGCCGACTTTGTCTCCCGGCGGGGAGGGACTTTAGAGCGCTCTCGGTGGATGACGAGGTGAAGCACCTGAGGGACTACCATGGTGGTGGGGTAGTCCTTCAATTTAGATGTTCCAGGTGCACGAATTATTATAGTGGATCACTACAAGGACTGAGGTGTCATGCACCGAAATGCAAGGGTCTCGTCATACCACCTGAGCCACTTGACGGCGCGGAATGTCCCGTATGTAACAAACGTTATAAGAACAAGTCTGGGATCAGTACTCACATGCGCTACGCTCACCCGCAAGAGTGTAATGAGGCCAGAGCTGCGGGGCCGAGCCGTGAGAGAGAGAGAAAGGGGCTCTCAGTCTTCAGCAAAGATGAGGTTGATAGGATGTTGGAGATGGAGGTTCGGTTTTTTGGCGACAAGTTCATCGCCAAGCGCATGAGTGAGATGATCACAAGCAAGACTGCCAAACAGCTGCGGGACAAAAGGGCACTACCCAGCTACAAAGGCCTGCGGCTATTAACGCTCGCCACGCATGGCATTCGAGAAACTGGGAGTGGCCCGGAAGAGCAGGAAGAGCACAAGGATCCTCAGGTGAGGGAGGATGCTGCTGAGGGGGATGAACTCCCCTCGGAAATAAATCCCCTTGCTCCGGATCAATCTGCCGAGGAGGAAATCTGTTACGTGCCATTGCCACTTAAACATTGTTTTGGGTTAGTTTTTGGTGTACGGGAGTTTCGCGCCATAATTTCAAATACGCGGTGCGCGAAAATTTTAAATAGACTAGGCGGTACTTCCGTACGTCATAGTAGTGAGCTTGCGCAGTGTGCGTATCCCTAGAGGGGTCGACCAATACTAGACAAAGAGTGGGGACGAGTTTTGGTGACGCTCTGAATCGTGGCTGTTTGCCTAAAACTATGAAGGTGTGTGGTCTGTCAGGTATCGTAGTGTGCCTTATCTCTAGTATGTAGATTTCCCTTCTGTTTTATCTTGTTTGTCGTCCCCTATAAAACCTGATCCTGCCGCTCCCTACATATTAGGTAGATAAATTTGCAGCAACCTTCGGCAAACTGGACTCCACGGCCCTGAGGTACAGGCTCCGCTGGCAGCTCCGGAGGAATCAACATTTTTAACCCCTCCGACATGGAGCCCTGAGGAACCCTGATAGAGGCCAACTTTGGTTCGACCCCGCCGAGTTCGGATGCCTTATGTAAGTAACTATGTGTTACCTGTTTATTTAACTTTTTATATTTCCGGTTATGGCGCAATGTAATTTGTATTGGTGACGTCATGGTGGATGGCCGCGCCCAAATCTGTAAAAGGTTTGCGCTTTCCTCCGCTAGAGGCGTCACTCGCCTTATTTATTGCGCTTGCGCGATGTATTTCATGAACTTTGGTAACTGTATTACCGACTTTTAAGAACTATCTATCACCATATAAATGCATCACCATCTAAAGTGTAATACTTTGTGAACTGTTTTACCGACCATATAAACTTTCACCAAGAGTAGTGTAATAAATCCTAGAGGTCCCGGTAGAGGAGCATGTCGATCCCCCAATATCTCCAGTGGAAGCTGAGCCCTGGAGAGCGGAGCTTATTGAAGCAGTTCTGGCTCATAGATTCCAACCAAAGAATGCCTGCTCCGCGGGGATCGAATCAGCCATCAAAAGCCTACGGTATTGCCTAGAGCGGTTGTCACAACTCCGCTATGATACGGAAATACACCAAGAGCTTGTGGACGAGGTTTACCTCGAGACGACGGAGCCTCGTCAACTTGTTGAAGAGGACAAAAGTCATACCGCAGGTAGGGTTCGGAAGCGAGGTGCGCGCCGGCAGTATATCTACGCACGAACCCAGGACCTGTATAATAGAAACACAGGCCTGCTTGCGAAACACGTCCGGGAGAACGTGGACTAGCTTGATCTGGGCTGCGGCTCAGACAGGTTAGACCCGGACAGTGTTAAGGTACTGTATGACGAGTTATGGGGTACTCGGCCGGCAGTACAGCTACCTTATGCGGGAAGGAGGGAAGGACCGAAGGTAGTAGCCGAGGTTCTAACTCCAATAACATCTTTAGATGTTAAAGCTCGTTTAAACCGCATGGAACAGTCCACCGCCGACGGCCCTGATGGTGTTAGGGTGAAACACATCATGGGTGCAGGCTGGCAAGAAGTCCTCCGTCTACTGTATAACTTTCTATGGTTTGCAGGAAGACAGCCTACGGCATGGAGGATGAATCGTACGGTGCTACTACGAAAGAAGGGCAAGGATGCCAGCTTGCCAGATAGTTATAGACCGCTGACTATCGCTTCTGCCCTGAGCAGACTATACTGGGGTATAGTGGACCAAAAGCTCAGGGCGCACGTACGACTCACACCCCGCCAAAAGGGCTTTGTCACCGAAGCGGGGTGCTTCAAGAATGTCCACATCCTGACCGAGCTGCTTCGGCACTCAAAGCAAACGGGGAATGGCCTGGTCTTAGTGCAGATAGATATCGCGAAGGCATTCGACACGGTGCCACACGCAGCCGTGATATCTGCGCTTAGCGCGAAGGGTTTTCCACCTCAGGTGGTACGAGTAGTGGAAGACGGGTACCAGGATGTGGCTACGTCGATTCGGGTTGGTGCAACCGATTTGCATCAACGCCTCCAACGGGGAGTCAAGCAAGGTGACCCCCTCTCTCCGTTACTATTTAATTTAGTGATGGAGCCCTTGATTGAGGAGTTGGAGAAGCAACCCGGTTATAACATCAACACTGAAACCAGTGTTACGTGCCTGGCTTTTGCAGACGACTTGATACTCGTTGCAGGCACAGTGCCACAGGCAAGACGTCAGCTGGAGCTCACAGAGGCATACCTGCGCAATCTTGATATGTCAATAAACTCGAGCAAGTGCGCTTGTTTCGAGATTATGAACACTAGAGACTCCTGGTATCTAGCTGACCCCGGGTTGAGGTTGATTAATGGTGAAGTCATCCCGTACTCCAGCGCGGGTGACTGTATAACCTACCTTGGGCAGGCCTCCATCACCAAAGAGGTCTATTGGGGGACCTTGCCAGCACGCTCTCTCGGGTCCAGAGGCTTGCATTGAAACCCCATCAGAAGGTAGAGTTGATCACCAAATTCCTAGTCCCACACTACCTATATAAGTTGGTGGTAGCAGTCCCACCAGCTAAGTTATTGCGGGAACTTGACCAGGAGCTACGGGTAGTGATCCGCAATATATACCACCTACCGCAATCCACCACCAACGGACTGCTATATAGCGATAGGCGAGACGGTGGACTAGGGATACCGAAGCTGGAGATAATTGCCACGTCTGCAGCACTGAAATCAGGTATAAAATTCATGAATAGCGACGATACTGTCATGAAAGCTCTTGCGGAGGGCACAAGCTTGGAAAGCCGTCTCAGGCGATTGGCCTCCGGAGTCCGGTTGAATTGGCCGGTCTCGGAAAGCGACCTCATCCGCTGGAAGAGATCGGCCAAGAAACAAGAGCATGACAGATGGGCCGGCCAGGGTTCGCAAGGCAAGTCGGTCGCGGCGCTCACCGGCGATAAATATGCCAATGCATGGCTTTATGATCACACGCTCCTGAAGCCATGCCGTCAATTGACAGCCCTTAAAATGCGGACCAATACCTGTGCAGACAGAGTGGCATACAATAGAGCCGTGCCCCAGGCGGACCTGAGCTGCCGTCGATGTGGTCATGAGAAGGAGACACTCGGCCACATCCTCGGACAGTGTACTCACACAAAGAGGAACAGGATCCGCCGACACAATGAGATTTGCGACCTCATTGTGGAAGAAGTATCAAAGCAGCAGCCAGTGGTGTCAGTCACGAGGGAGCCAACTATACGGCACCCCTCGGCAGGGAATCTCAAACCCAACCTGGTGATTCAGAACCAGGAAGGCGTCTTCGTGGTCGATGTTACAGTCCGCCACGAAGATGGAGACAACCTAGCTCTGGGACGAAACGACAAATTGAATAAATATACCCGACTGATACCACCTTTCTGTGCAGACCTAGGAGCATCTGCCGGAGAAGTCCTACCCATAGTGGTAGGAACGAGGGGAGCAATGCCCAAGGCGACACTAAAGGCCCTAGCGAAGCTAGATATAAGCGATCGGAAGACATTGCTGACAATGTCCATGATCGCTCAACGTAGTTCCATTGAACTCTATCATGAGTTCATGGACTACGATGCTCCCCTCAGGGTAAGGCGGGGTGTTCCCTGGCAACCGCCTTAACCCTTAGATGAAAATACCTCAGACAGAGCTCTCCAGCATCGTCCACGTATTTGATCTTAGTTTTAGTAATTTATTAGATGCCAGGGAGTATCCCTATCCCCTATTGGTGGGATATCACCCCTGGTAGCTTTAGGAGTGTCCTTTGCACTCCTAAAGGGTTTTAAATGTGCTTGTCCGTTTTAAATTTGTGATATTAGATATAAGTTTTATCTATATTTTGCATGTACCTTTACATACATGTAATTTTATTTATACATTAAATGTTAATTTATTTATTTTATTATGTGGATTGATGTTGGGGATGCGAGTCGTATGGCGCCTATAGGGCGGCCACAGCGGCGGGCGGAATTTATTCCGGTGGCCACCTCCACGCGGTCTTTCCTGGGCTGGCGGATCACCCCCGCCAGGCTAAGTGCCATTCCCTTCGGGGACCCGTTAGAGGCTAATATTTTCCGTTAAAAGCCCGATAAAGTTCTCCATGTCCTTATCGAACGCAATACGTTCCCGGGGCATGAATTGTCTGAGGTGGCTAGTATATGTGAATGAGCTAGGCAAGAAGGGAGATGGCTAAGTAAGCCGCCCTTAACCAAAAACACAGAGGTCACAGCGCCACTCGTGCTGTAAGTTCTGGTGAGAAGCACTAGTAGAACTAGCAAGAAACGAGTGTGCTAATTTCGGTTAGATAGATTAACTTTTAGCAAAATAACACCCTGTAAAATTTATAAGCTTTAGTAGTGTACATCTAACAATGTTTCTATTTTAATGTAATATTAAATTAGGAAGAAATAAATAGGGAAGCGTCTAGTACATTAAATTAGAACGTTGGTAAATATCGGTACTTTACATCTCTTTGTATTAAACTCAAAAGAATTACAAATGATAACGGGAAATATCCGATCGCATTAAATTTATTAGTACAAATTCACACTAGTTTACGGATCGAATGCACAAGGGCTTGGAAGTTACTATTATGTGCTACGTCGTTAAAACTATTAACACTTATACCCTGCAGAATACTACGCTTAACCCCTTTCATTTTTTTTATTACATCCCTTTCGCTAACTATACAGTAAGTCTTGACGCGAGTACCCACAAACTCTAAAACTACCCCACCACAAAACTCATCCTTAAACTTTCCGGGCACTTTCTTGTTTACAAATGGGATCTTTTATTTATTGTCTGAGTGGTAGTCACTAGTGTCGAATAGGTCCAGACGGGCATGAATATCACTTTACAAGTCTTCTGTTTCGACACTATACACGAGCGAATCGGTGTCTGTATACAAAAGCGAAAGATCCATACAGAGGCATCAGTTCCTCATAGTGAAAGTCGTAAATCAAGGTTTTTGATAGATCTAAAATCGAAAAGCCAGCATATATAGGCTTGTTATAGGTGACTTTAACGCGGTCCATCTGTATGAGCGCTAAATTTTCGCCTAGTACCAGATTACAATTAAAGTTGGGCGGGCAATCAGGGTACTCGCGCACACAATCTTTTGGTCACACTCTCACCGAGTCACGCGCTTGGCGTCGATGCGCTTGTCTACGTTTTCCATGGTTTTACCAAAGATGGCATTGTTCATGAGTTTGAAAAAGTCCTCCACAAAAGCGTTGGTAGCACGAGTTCAAGTGCGATGGTCTGAATTCAATTCGATATAAGGCTTTAACCATGGAGACTGGTCGAACTCGAGAACTCGGTGAATGGAGGTCCACACTAATCCGTTCCGCATACACTGCTGTAGATTCCTGTAGTGGATAATGTAGCGGTGTTTGTCTTGTAGAGTGGCAAGTAACTTTGGAATCTTAGATGAGATATAAGGCGGCGTCTTCATTTCCGGGCAGAATAGCAGGTTGTTGTGGAGACTATGTAAATGTGAAGGGTACTCCAAGTGGATCTCCAGAATAAATCCTTGGAAACATTTAAGATGGTGGCTTGGAGACTGACTACATCAGTAGTGGACAGCCATCGGAATCCTCGAAGAGAGAGAGACTGGCTCATGGCTCAGTCATATAAGTTATTGGCATCGTAGTGGGCCAAATACTTGGACGCGGCCGTAAAATCATGCTCTTCCATGTACGTGTTGTTGGCAGCAGCGTAGCGTTCACTACACTGGGTCAGACCACCTCTGATCTCAGACTTTATAAAATGATACATGTCAATATCCGTGAGGAGCTCCAGTTTCACGCTGTCGTATTTTAACATGAAATTCCAGGTTAATGAGGGGGCTGTCACATACTGGCACGGATCGAGTTCATAGGTCGAGATGCACACGGCGAAAGTTTTCTAAGACGTCTGCCAACAACAGCACATCTGTTTTCAAATAGAGGTCGTTATATTCCTCGAGCGTGTTAAGACCAAAATTGCGTCATACCTTTTGAGCCCTCTCGTATTCGTCGGTGGTAATAGATGTAGAAGCGAGGTCATTGCAGAAGAGAGCCTGTGGTGGTAGGGCTGTTTCCTCCAATACTTCCATACTTTGTATGTAAGTGTATGGAAACACGCCTTTCTTGGTAACTAATTGCAACTTGGAGTCCTCGTCGAAGTGACGTCTGACTTCTACAAATTTGTCCTGGGTCAAATTCTTTACTAGTGTATCCAACCCGTACGCATAAATCGAAGAGAATCAATAAACCATAGTTGGACACAAGACTTGTAGGCAGCCTTTCCTTCATCGTCCAAGGCCACGTCTATATCGTAGAGTCGTACTGTTTTCGAAAACGAGATAAACTGTTCTTTATTGTTCAGTATAACGCTAATCTTCTCGTTGTCATACCACAGTTCGTATCCACTAAGGTTGTGGAACACCACTGGATTAAAATGCGGAACCCGATAGAGGATATTAAACTTGGAGTTTACAGGGAAACGGTACGCCCCATTCAGGCAGTTGTGATCACGCACGCGGTCTGTTCCAAGCGGTTTTTTGCATATCCCAAAGTCTTAGGTCATGTGAAACCAAAGTTTATTCTGGGGATTCAAAGGAATCATGGAAACATTTGTCGTCAATAGTCTAGCTTCCTCTCTAAATTTGGTGACAAATTCACGTGCTGCGTCTGGACCTCGGTAGATCTCAAAGTTATTGAGGGACTCGTCGTAGCTGCATTTGATGTAATATGCCCAGCTATAAGGCGTATGCAATTGGAGCGGTGTTGTAGATGACATGGAGGGCCGAGCGTTGCCAATCTGTATGGCTGTAGGAGCGACTCATAGTTGGCATAAATAATGAATGAGATCTGCATTTGTTTTTGGATGCTCGAAAGTTTCAAAACGTTGTTAAAGACGGCGGGCATTTGAGTTACGACATGGTTACAGTCCTACTCAGTATGCCTGGTCAAGGCAGCCTCGGTTGGAAAAAAGATTAAACATCCATCGCAGATCCATTTATGTAAGCGATCTTTTGATAACTGCTTACCGACCAGGCGATCCAAATCCTTGATCCAACAGAAGCGACCTTCTTCTTCATCTTATATGTAGAGCAAGTTAACATGCCGGGCTCTCCTGCGTTTAGCAAAATGTAGAGGACCAACAATACACTTTCCTTCCACTCCGAATACATTGATACTCAGGTCGTTCAAAGCCTCGAACTTGACAATCTTGTCAAAGGCCATAGGGAACTCAATACCATCCATATTTAAGCAGGTCGAGTAATGGGGGTACTTGCTAAGACGGTGATGCTCAACAGGATACAGCACTGCTACAATGGAGTAGGTTAAACAGACAGCGTCCCGGTTTTTCACATTCACCACCGCTTTTTTAGTTTTTATCCAGCGTGGAAGAGCAATGTAGGAGGATCCCCTAAGTGGCTGGTATTTGTTGATGTTTAGTTCTAAATGCAAGACACGTTGTAAGGCCCAACCAGACTGGCGATGTTCAAATTCTTGGGGCTTATCGAGCATCTCTCGAGAAAACGCCGTATACACTTTGCCCAAGTCGCTCGATTGGGTTATAATTTGATTGGTCTTATTGAAGGATTTAGTTTCTTCGGTGTCACCCAAGGCCATCTTTGTGTACATAACAAACACTTCCACAGTAATTTTAAGGTTCGTGTGGGCCTCCAAGGTGTCCCGGATCAACTTTACAAAATGCCGGTCTTGTTCAAGTAAAAAGTCTTCAATGTCTGTACCACCCGACAGATAATTGATGTGGTAGGTTGCGATCCGGGACCGGAAGGCAGACGATAACAGTTGTATCGCTTCTTGTTTAGGGCCTCCGGATTTGGCCTTATGTGCGGCACTGCGTAAATGTCAAGGGAACTGGCATGAAGGAATGTGTATATTGCAATCCTTACAATATCGTATGTCCTGTCGCTGGGGTTTTAGGGCGGGTGCAGCACGCAATGGTGATGCTCCATGTTTGACTGACATTGATGTAGAAGAAATAGTATCTCCGTGGAGGGCATGATAATGCCGGCTTAAATTCGTTCGGCGCCCAAACCCTAAACCGCAAATGTCGCACGTTGGCGCTAGTAATCCAGTAAGATGGGACTGTAACCTGACGTGGTAATCTGACGATATTATGCACCACCTCTTTGTGTCGGTTAAAGTTGCTTTGGATCGAGAAGCTTTTCTGGCACACATCACAAGCAAATACTCTGATGGATTCTATTATAATCTGCACAATAAAACAATGTTTATTACTCAGTGTAAAACACGTAAACCATGATGTTTTGCAATCGTGGACAAAACATAACTTAGGAAAATTGGCTGAAACCCCTTATAAATAGCCAGATGATCGTAAACAAGTAAATTAGAGCGCATGCGCACAGACAACCAATATAACATCGTTCCAGGATTCCAATGTAATCTGCACAATAAAACGATATTTATTACTCAGTTCAAAACGGGTAAACCACGATGTTTTGTAGTCGTAGAAGAAACACAACTGAGGAAAATGGGCTCAGACCCCTCATAAATAGCCAGATGATCGGAAACAGGTAAATTTGAAAGCATGCGCACATGCAATCAATAAAACATTGCCCTAATAGAGGTATTCTTAGAGAGGAATTGTAAGCAGCTACGCCTGGGTAACTAGGGATAACAATTAAAATGGACAAAATTAACATACGGTAATCAACATAGCATTGCAACTTTGGGTCGTTAACAATTTTTGCATGCGAGCCAAGGCTCTTTAACATGCATCAACATCAACACCACGTCAAAACATCAACGACCATCAACACATCAACATCAACAACATCAACATCAACAACATCAACAACATCAACAACATCAATTTCAACATGCAACAACATCAACTAGACATGCAACAACCTATCAACAACATCAACATCAACAACATCAACACTCAACAACATCAACATCAACAACATCAACATCATCAGATCAACAACATCTACAACATCTACAACATCAACAACATCTTATACAATCATTCAACAACAGGTACAACATCAACAATTTTATCTAACAAACATCAACATCAAAGGCAACATCAACAATATCAACAACATCAACAACAGGTCAATTAACATCAACAACATCAACAACATCCCTAACAACATCTAACAGACATCAACAGCACTGGGAACAACGATCAACAACATCGAACAACATCAATACATCGAACAACATCAACAAATCAACAACAGTCTAACAATTTTCATCAATGCGGCCAACGTACTTAAGCATCAAACATCAACAACATCAACAACGTCAAAAATCAACACTCAACAACATCAACAACACAACAATTCAACATCAACAACATCTACAACATAAACAACATCAACAACATCAACAACATCAACAACATCAGCAACATCAACACATCAACACATCAACGACATCAACAACACAACAACATCAACAACATCAACAACATCAACAACATCAACAACATCAACAACATCAACAACATCAACAACATCAACAACATCAACAACATCAACAACATTAACAACATCAACAAATCAACAACATCGAAGCATCAACAACATCAACAACATCAACAACATTCAACAACATCGACAGCATCGACAACATCACAACATCAACAACATCAAATCAACATCAACAACATCAACATCAGCAACATCAACAACATCAACACAACATCAACAACATCAACAACATCAACAACATTCAACAACTCAACAAGCATCAAAGCTCAACACATCAACAACATCAACATACATCAACAACATCAACAACATCAACAACATCAACAACACACTATCAACATCAACAACATCTACAACATTAACAACATCACCAACATCAACAACATCAAAAGCATCAACAACATCAACGACATCAACGACATCAACGACATCAACAACATCAACAACATCAACAACATCAACAACATCAACAACATCAACAACATCAACAACATCAACAACATCAACAACATCACACATCGACAGCATCGACAGCATCCACAACATCAACAACATCAACAACATCAACAACATCGACAACATCGACAACATCAACATCAACAACATCAACAACATCGACAGCATCGACAACATCGACAACATCAACAACATCAATAACATCAACATCAACAACATCAACATCAGCAACATCAACAATATCAACAACATCAACAACTTCAACAACTTCAACAGCATCAACAGCATCAACAACTTCAATGACATCAACAACATCAACAACATCAACATCAACAACATCAACAACATCAACAACATCAACATCAACAACGTCAACAACATCAACAACATCAACAACATCAACATCAACAACATCAACAACATCAACAACATCAACAACATCAACAACATCAACAACATCAACAACATCAACAACATCAACAACATCAACAACATCAACAACATCAACAACATCAACAACATCAACATCAACAACATCAACATCAACAGCATCAACAACATCTACAACATCTACAACATCAACAACATCAACAACAGCAACAACAGCGACAACATTAACAACATTAACAACATTACCAACATCAACAACATCAACAATATCAACAACATCAACAACGTCAATAACATCAACAACATCAACAACATTAACAACATCAACAACATCAACAGCATGAACAACATCAACAACATCAACAACATCAACAACATCAACAACATCAACAACATCAACAACATCAACAACATCAACAACATCAACAACATCAACAACATCAACAACATCAACAACATCAACAACATCAACAACATCAACAACATCAACAACATCAACAACATCAACAATATCAACATCAACAACATCTACAACATAAACAACATCACCAACATCAACAACATCAAAAGCATCAGCAACATCAACGACATCAACGACATCAACGACATCAACAACATCAACAACATCAACAACATCAACAACATCAACAACATCAACAACATCAACAACATCAACAACATCAACAACATCAACAACATCAACAACATCAACAACATCAACAACATCAACAACATCAACAACATCGACAGCATCGACAACATCAACAACATCAACAACATCAACAACATCGACAGCATCGACAACATCGACAACATCAACAACATCAATAACATCAACATCAACAACATCAACATCAGCAACATCAACAACATCAACAACAACAACATCAACAACATCAACAACATCAACAACTTCAACAACTTCAACAGCATCAACAGCATCAACAACATCAACAACTTCAATGACATCAACAACATCAACAACATCAACAACATCAACAGTATCAACATCAACAACATCTACAACATTAACAACATCACCAACATCAACAACATCAAAAGCATCAACAACATCAACGACATCAACGACATCAACGACATCAACAACATCAACAACATCAACAACATCAACAACATCAACAACATCAACAACATCAACAACATCAACAACATCAACAACATCGACAGCATCGACAGCATCCACAACATCAACAACATCAACAACATCAACAACATCGACAACATCGACAACATCAACATCAACAACATCAACAACATCGACAGCATCGACAACATCGACAACATCAACAACATCAATAACATCAACATCAACAACATCAACATCAGCAACATCAACAATATCAACAACATCAACAACAACAACATCAACAACATCAACAATATCACCAACATCAACAACGTCAATAACATCAACAACATCAACAACATTAACAACATCAACAACATCAACAGCATGAACAACATCAACAACATCAACAATATCAACAACATCTACAACATTAACAACATCACCAACATCAACAACATCAAAAGCATCAACAACATCAACGACATCAACGACATCAACGACATCAACAACATCAACAACATCAACAACATCAACAACATCAACAACATCAACAACATCAACAACATCAACAACATCACAGCATCACAGCATCAACAACATCAACAACATCACAACATCAACAACATCACAACATCACAACATCACAACATCGACAACATAAACAACATCATAACAACATCAACAACATCAACATACAACATCAACAATATCAACATCAACATCAACAACATCAACAACATCAACAACTTCAACAACTTCAACAGCATCAACAGCATCAACAACTTCAATGACATCAACAACATCAACAACATCAACATCAACAACATCAACAACATCAACAACATCAACATCAACAACATCAACAACATCAATAACATCAACAACATCAACATCAACAACATCAACAACATCAACAACATCAACAACATCAACAACATCAACAACATCAACAACATCAACAACATCAACAACATCAACAACATCAACATCAACAACATCAACATCAACAGCATCAACAACATCTACAACATCTACAACATCAACAACATCAACAACATCAACAACAGCAACAACAGCGACAACATTAACAACATTAACAACATTACCAACATCAACAACATCAACAATATCAACAACATCAACAACTTCAATAACATCAACAACATCAACAACATTAACAACATCAACAACATCAACAGCATGAACAACATCAACAACATCAACAACATCAACAACATCAACAACATCAACAACATCAACAACATCAACAACATCAACAACATCAACAACATCAACAACATCAACAACATCAACAACATCAACAACATCAACAACATCAACAACATCAACAACATCAACAACATCAACAACATCAACAACATCAACAACATCAACAACATCGACAGCATCGACAACATCAACAACATCAACATCAACAACATCGACAGCATCGACAACATCGACAACATCAACAACATCAATAACATCAACATCAACAACATCAACATCAACAACATCAACAACATCAATAACATCAACAACATCAACATCAACAACATCAACAACATCAACAACATCAACAACATCAACAACATCAACAACATCAACAACATCAACAACATCAACAACATCAACAACATCAACATCAACAACATCAACATCAACAGCATCAACAACATCTACAACATCTACAACATCAACAACATCAACAACATCAACAACAGCAACAACAGCGACAACATTAACAACATTAACAACATTACCAACATCAACAACATCAACAATATCAACAACATCAACAACGTCAATAACATCAACAACACCAACAACATTAACAACATCAACAACATCAACAACATCAACAGCATGAACAACATCAACAACATCAACAACATCAACAACATCAACAACATCAACAACATCAACAACATCAACAACATCAACAACATCAACAACATCAACAACATCAACAACATCAACAACATCAACAACATCAACAACATCAACAACATCAACAACATCAACAACATCAACAACATCAACAACATCAACAACATCAACAACATCAACAACATCAACAACATCAACAACATCAACAACATCAACAACATCAACAACATCAACAACATCAACAACATCAACAACATCAACAACATCAACAACATCAACAACATCAACAACATCAACAACAACAACAACAACAACATCAACAACATCAACAACATCAACAACATCAACAACATCAACAACATCAACAACATCAACAACATCAACAACATCAACATCACCATATATACAATATCAACAACTTCATCAATCTCAACAATATATTCAATTTACTAACCTCACCAAGCCCTCAAACAGCTACAGCACCAACATCCATGACACCAGCTTTGTTGTCTCTAACATTAGAATAGACAGGAGCAAAACACTAATTGGATAAGAAAAATGCTTCCTTATGAATCCAATTGGGTGGAACGCTAGCCTACTGAAAATATTTCCAAGGATAGCCGGTTTTTGAACTATTAGTTCTAGTGCTAATTTGATTAAATTTTTCGATCCACCTCTTGTGGTATATGCTTTCTAGACCTTTTTCTTTTTTTCGGAAACCACGACTTAGTCGACTTTACGGCCCAATACGATTTTTGTTACCACCGGGTAAAGCTTTCCATTTTTTTTATCTATCCAGTATTCCTGTCGTCCCCGTGCATACTTTGAAGCTTGACAGTCACTGTTTCGTTTTGGCTTGCATTGTTGGTTTTCCTCCTCGTTTTTTTTCTTGCTTTTAATTCTTTCGCGAGGAACCAATTTCTTTCCTTGAGGTTGATAACTTTACTATTCAATTACTAGTGACATCTGTCCTCCGACGACTTTAGCGTTTTAGACAATTCCATCTATGTCTTTGGTGAATGCTACTTTATACCTTTTTTTTCCTATTTCTTAACTTGGTCCGGTGTACTGGATCTTCTGGCCGGTAAAAATAATTTTGTTTTTGGGTTTCCTGAAGCGATTTTTCTCTGCGATTATTATTGTCAGTAGCAAAGGTTAAATATATGGATTTCTTCAAAAAGTTTTGTTAGTTCATATAATTATAATTTAAATCTGCAAATTACTATTTCATTACAATGTTAACATCTGGTATCTATTTATTAAAACACTTGCGTCAAAAACGGGATAATACGTTTAAAACGTGGTTCTCGATTGTTAAAACAATTGGCTCGTAAACACTACATTCATTTAGCGACGTCTATTTTCACGGATTTCCCGTTATCAGTTGTAATTGTCTTTTGATGTTTCTAATGTGATTTTATTCGAGACATTTATTGTTCAACTTTGATTTCAACTCCACGTCATAAATATAACAATCCTAATTAAGAGCTATTTCTATGAAACTGTACTGATGAATTTCTAATTTGGAATTCTAAAATTAGTTTGTACGAAGTTGCTTCTTCGGAATATGGAGTTTATCAGCAACTAAATTATCTACTGCAATTTGAGCTAATTTACTTTCCACTGATTCAATCCGTCGCTGCCTAAAATGGATAGACATATATCTTAGGCCGGGTAAAGATTTGAAGAGTTACTCCGCTCACTGTTGCTTCTGAATTTAATTCCTGGGTTTTCAGGAAAAGATTATGATATGGTGCAATGCGATCACGCCTAAGCCGGCTGTAACCAATATGGAACCGGAGCGGTCCAATCATTGTGCAAGAAAGTCTATTTCTTGTCTGCGTCGCTTTGATGACCTAGTTCAGGAAGAATCGTGTTTGTGTTCTTTAATTAAGCATTTTTGGTTGCTCCTTACACTAATAGAGATATCACGGTGTAGAAATTAAATGTATTTCTTTTTAACTGGAGGAATATAGTAATGAAACAGCTTTTTCTTGTTCGGGTATTAGATTTTAAGACAATTTTTCGAAAATTCTATTATATAAAAATTTAGCTTACACTAGATGCATTATGACATTTGCTAATATTGTTTTTTTCAGCAGCGAGGTAAAGTGCATATTTAATCGTAGCGTAACTACTAATAGCAACTTACCGCTACTATTTGTTTTTCTAAATTACTTGACAGGCATTCTCTGGTGACAATATGTACGTATAAGGTTGGCAAGATTTTTTT
Organism: Platerodrilus igneus; assembly: GCA_036346225.1. Taxonomy (NCBI): domain Eukaryota; kingdom Metazoa; phylum Arthropoda; class Insecta; order Coleoptera; family Lycidae; genus Platerodrilus; species Platerodrilus igneus. The sequence continues at coordinate 3,292,931 of JARFIW010000001.1, read as the reverse complement.
TCTTAATTGCTGTTTTATGTAAATAGAAAGATTGAAGGCAAAGAAAACAGTTTACAAAATAATTTCTTTTGAATTGTTGTTTGAGGGCAAGCATTAGTGAAAGTTAAGTCAAGAATGTTTTAAATATGTTAGTTTCGATTGTTAGTACTATGTAAATCCTTCGGGATATTTGTAGAAACATATCGTTTTCGTCGCGGGTTGGTTTTTCTTGCTTGTTATGACAAGTTTTTTTAATTAGAGGCTTTGTAAATAAATTTTATTCCTCGTGGTTTCCAACCTTTTCTTTTGTGTGACCCACCCCACTCTACGACACTTTGAGCTAACACGGCATTAATTTTTTCGATTTTCTTTTGCTTTGTTGCGGTACTCGATGTGGGTTACTGTTACTTTGCTTATTGTACTTTACTTTTCTCGTGTCCGCACGAATTACCGTATACTACAAATTTGTAACCCTGCTTAAGTTGGTAACGAGGAAAGATGACTTGTGACATAAATAGCGTGTTAAAAACCAAGGTACTAGTACGTAATAATAGTGAAGGGGAAGGAAAAATGTGGAAGGAAACGTGTAAGGAAGAACGTGGAAAGAAAAATGTGGAAACAAAAGGTGGACGGTAAAATGTGAAGGGCAGAGTGGAAGTGGTGATGTGGAAGTAAGAATGTAGAAGGTTGAACGTCGTCGAAAAGACGCAGAAGCAAAATGTAGAAGACAAAATGTGGAAAGGAGGAAGGTAGAATGTGGAAAGAAAAATTTGGAAGGTGGAAGGAGGGAGGTGTAAGGCAAAACGTGAATGTAAAATGTGGAATGAAAATGTAATAGATAGAAGGAGGCGGAAGTTGGAATGTAGAAGGAAAGACGTAATAAGTAAACTGTGAAAGGTAAAATAAGGAAGAAGGGTAGGAGTTGGAAGAAAAGAGGCGGGTGGTAAAATGTGAAAGGGTGTCGGTATAAGAAGGGTGGATAACCCAGATACGGCAAATCTACCTAGTGATTAGTTATGGAAAATATGTTGATGTTTTTCGAATTGGTATGTCTGTGGACAGTGTCTCGTTTTTAATGTCGGTTGTGAAAGATTGCATTGGTTCCTTACTATTTATTTCGGTATTTTACTTTAATTAAATGATTCTATTGTATTGTTGCGAGCTACTATTAGGCAACCCGTCAAACAAACAAGCGCCGTAAGCACGACATATTCTCCATGGACCGAGAATCTTCTAGCAATTACTGGAGAATGAGTCATCCTTTTTAATTCAGAGTATATATAAGACCGCTAATAAATGTAATCAGAATGTCGAATATAAATTATATCGTGTAAAGTTAAATAGTTGAGCTTTTGGAAGTCCAAGAGTAAACGTAAATGTTATATTATGTGAACGTGTCTAATGTACATGCAGCTTGTAGAATACATAAATAGACAAAAGTGTAATAAATAAATAGTTGTGTTAGTATTGTTAATAGACCTATGGTTAACAATTTAGTTTAAGAAGATATTAGTGCTTGTAAATTCATTAGTGTAATAGTGCTTCATTGTGTCCTGAAAACATCTACAAATAAGGCATATACTGTTAATTAGACTTGTGAATAGTGAGGAAAATGGGCTCAGACCCCTCATAAATAGCCAGATGATCGGAAACAGGTAAATTTGAAAGCATGCGCACATGCAATCAATAAAACATTGCCCTAATAGAGGTATTCTTAGAGAGGAATTGTAAGCAGCTACGCCTGGGTAACTAGGGATACAATTAAAATCGGAAAAAAATTAGTATTATATCGGTAATAAATAGGCATTGCTATACTTTCGGGTCTTATACAATTTTTGCTCATGGCGGGCCAAGGCGTACTTTAAGCATCATTAACATTAACACCGCCAACGTCAAAAACATCAACACCATCAACACCATCAACATCAACAACATCAACATCAACAACATCAACAACATCAACAACATCAACAACATCAACAACATCAACAACATCAACAACATCAACAACATCAACAACATCAACAACATCAACAACACCAACAACATCAACAACATCAACAACATCAACAACATCAACAACATCAACAACATCAACAACATCAACAACATCAACAACATCAACAACATCAACAACATTAACAACATCAACAATATCAACATCAACAACATCAACAACATCAACAACATCAACAACATCAACAACATCAACAACATCAACAACATCAACAACATCAACAACATCAACAACATCAACAACATCAACAACATCAACAACATCAACAACATCAACAACATCAACAACATCAACAACATCAACAACATCAACAACATCAACAACATCAACATCAACAACATCAACAACATCAACAACATCAACAACATCAATAACGTCAACGACATCAACAACATCAACAACATCAACAACATCAACAACATCAACAAAATCAACATCAACAACATCAACAACATCAACAATATCAACATAACATCTACAACATAAACAACATCACCAACATCAACAACATCAAAAGCATCAGCAACATCAACGACATCAACGACATCAACGACATCAACAACATCAACAACATCAACAACATCAACAACATCAACAACATCAACAACATCAACAACATCAACAACATCAACAACATCAACAACATCAACAACATCAACAACATCAACAACATCGACAGCATCGACAGCATCCACAACATCAACAACATCAACAACATCAACAACATCGACAACATCGACAACATCAACATCAACAACATCAACAACATCGACAGCATCGACAACATCGACAACATCAACAACATCAATAACATCAACATCAACAACATCAACATCAGCAACATCAACAATATCAACAACATCAACAACTTCAACAACTTCAACAGCATCAACAGCATCAACAACTTCAATGACATCAACAACATCAACAACATCAACATCAACAACATCAACAACATCAACAACATCAACATCAACAACATCAACAACATCAACAACATCAACAACATCAACAACATCAACAACATCAACAACATCAACAACATCAACAACATCAACAACATCAACAACATCAACAACATCAACATCAACAACATCAACATCAACAGCATCAACAACATCTACAACATCTACAACATCAACAACATCAACAACAGCAACAACAGCGACAACATTAACAACATTAACAACATTACCAACATCAACAACATCAACAATATCAACAACATCAACAACGTCAATAACATCAACAACATCAACAACATTAACAACATCAACAACATCAACAGCATGAACAACATCAACAACATCAACAACATCAACAACATCAACAACATCAACAACATCAACAACATCAACAACATCAACAACATCAACAACATCAACAACATCAACAACATCAACAACATCAACAACATCAACAACATCAACAACATCAACAACATCAACAACATCAACAACATCGACAGCATCGACAACATCAACAACATCAACATCAACAACATCGACAGCATCGACAACATCGACAACATCAACAACATCAATAACATCAACATCAACAACATCAACATCAGCAACATCAACAATATCAACAACATCAACAACAACAACATCAACAACATCAACAATATCAACAACATCAACAACGTCAATAACATCAACAACATCAACAACATTAACAACATCAACAACATCAACAGCATGAACAACATCAACAACATCAACAATATCAACAACATCTACAACATTAACAACATCACCAACATCAACAACATCAAAAGCATCAACAACATCAACGACATCAACGACATCAACTACATCAACAACATCAACAACATCAACAACATCAACAACATCAACAACATCAACAACATCAACAACATCAACAACATCGACAGCATCGACAGCATCCACAACATCAACAACATCAACAACATCAACAACATCGACAACATCGACAACATCGACAACATCGACAACATAAACAACATCAATAACATCAACATCAACAACATCAACATCAGCAACATCAACAATATCAACATCACAACAACAACATCAACAACATCAACAACTTCAACAACTTCAACAGCATCAACAGCATCAACAACTTCAATGACATCAACAACATCAACAACATCAACATCAACAACATCAACAACATCAACAACATCAACATCAACAACATCAACAACATCAATAACATCAACAACATCAACATCAACAACATCAACAACATCAACAACATCAACAACATCAACAACATCAACAACATCAACAACATCAACAACATCAACAACATCAACATCAACAACATCAACATCAACAGCATCAACAACATCTACAACATCTACAACATCAACAACATCAACAACATCAACAACAGCAACAACAGCGACAACATTAACAACATTAACAACATTACCAACATCAACAACATCAACAATATCAACAACATCAACAACGTCAATAACATCAACAACACCAACAACATTAACAACATCAACAACATCAACAACATCAACAGCATGAACAACATCAACAACATCAACAAACATCAACAACATCAACAACATCAACAACATCAACAACATCAACAAACAATCAACAACATCAACAACATCAACAACATCAAACAACAACATCAACAACATCAACAACATCGACAGCATCGACAACATCAACAACATCAACATCAACAACATCGACAGCATCGACAACATCGACAACATCAACAACATCAATAACATCAACATCAACAACATCAACATCAGCAACATCAACAATATCAACAACATCAACAACAACAACATCAACAACATCAACAATATCAACAACATCAACAACGTCAATAACATCAACAACATCAACAACATTAACAACATCAACAACATCAACAGCATGAACAACATCAACAACATCAACAATATCAACAACATCTACAACATTAACAACATCACCAACATCAACAACATCAAAAGCATCAACAACATCAACGACATCAACGACATCAACGACATCAACAACATCAACAACATCAACAACATCAACAACATCAACAACATCAACAACATCAACAACATCAACAACATCGACAGCATCGACAGCATCCACAACATCAACAACATCAACAACATCAACAACATCGACAACATCGACAACATCGACAACATCGACAACATAAACAACATCAATAACATCAACATCAACAACATCAACATCAGCAACATCAACAATATCAACATCAACAACAACAACATCAACAACATCAACAACTTCAACAACTTCAACAGCATCAACAGCATCAACAACTTCAATGACATCAACAACATCAACAACATCAACATCAACAACATCAACAACATCAACAACATCAACATCAACAACATCAACAACATCAATAACATCAACAACATCAACATCAACAACATCAACAACATCAACAACATCAACAACATCAACAACATCAACAACATCAACAACATCAACAACATCAACAACATCAACATCAACAACATCAACATCAACAGCATCAACAACATCTACAACATCTACAACATCAACAACATCAACAACATCAACAACAGCAACAACAGCGACAACATTAACAACATTAACAACATTACCAACATCAACAACATCAACAATATCAACAACATCAACAACGTCAATAACATCAACAACACCAACAACATTAACAACATCAACAACATCAACAACATCAACAGCATGAACAACATCAACAACATCAACAACATCAACAACATCAACAACATCAACAACATCAACAACATCAACAACATCAACAACATCAACAACATCAACAACATCAACAACATCAACAACATCAACAACATCAACAACATCAACAACATCAACAACATCAACAACATCAACAACATCAACAACATCAACAACATCAACAACATCAACAACATCAACAACATCAACAACATCAACAACATCAACAACATCAACAACATCAACAACATCAACAACATCAACAACATCAACAACATCAACAACATCAACAACATCAACAACATCAACAACACCAACATCAACAACATCAATAACATCAACAACATCAACAACATCAACAACATCAACAACATCAACAACATCAACAACATCAACATCACCATATATACAATATCAACAACTTCATCAATCTCAACAATATATTCAATTTACTAACCTCACCAAGCCCTCAAACAGCTACAGCACCAACATCCATGACACCAGCTTTGTTGTCTCTAACATTAGAATAGACAGGAGCAAAACACTAATTGGATAAGAAAAATGCTTCCTTATGAATCCAATTGGGTGGAACGCTAGCCTACTGAAAATATTTCCAAGGATAGCCGGTTTTTGAACTATTAGTTCTAGTGCTAATTTGATTAAATTTTTCGATCCACCTCTTGTGGTATATGCTTTCTAGACCTTTTTCTTTTTTTCGGAAACCACGACTTAGTCGACTTTACGGCCCAATACGATTTTTGTTACCACCGGGTAAAGCTTTCCATTTTTTTTATCTATCCAGTATTCCTGTCGTCCCCGTGCATACTTTGAAGCTTGACAGTCACTGTTTCGTTTTGGCTTGCATTGTTGGTTTTCCTCCTCGTTTTTTTTCTTGCTTTTAATTCTTTCGCGAGGAACCAATTTCTTTCCTTGAGGTTGATAACTTTACTATTCAATTACTAGTGACATCTGTCCTCCGACGACTTTAGCGTTTTAGACAATTCCATCTATGTCTTTGGTGAATGCTACTTTATACCTTTTTTTTCCTATTTCTTAACTTGGTCCGGTGTACTGGATCTTCTGGCCGGTAAAAATAATTTTTGTTTTTTTGGGTTTCCTGAAGCGATTTTTCTCTGCGATTATTATTGTCAGTAGCAAAGGTTAAATATATGGATTTCTTCAAAAAGTTTTGTTAGTTCATATAATTATAATTTAAATCTGCAAATTACTATTTCATTACAATGTTAACATCTGGTATCTATTTATTAAAACACTTGCGTCAAAAACGGGATAATACGTTTAAAACGTGGTTCTCGATTGTTAAAACAATTGGCTCGTAAACACTACATTCATTTAGCGACGTCTATTTTCACGGATTTCCCGTTATCAGTTGTAATTGTCTTTTGATGTTTCTAATGTGATTTTATTCGAGACATTTATTGTTCAACTTTGATTTCAACTCCACGTCATAAATATAACAATCCTAATTAAGAGCTATTTCTATGAAACTGTACTGATGAATTTCTAATTTGGAATTCTAAAATTAGTTTGTACGAAGTTGCTTCTTCGGAATATGGAGTTTATCAGCAACTAAATTATCTACTGCAATTTGAGCTAATTTACTTTCCACTGATTCAATCCGTCGCTGCCTAAAATGGATAGACATATATCTTAGGCCGGGTAAAGATTTGAAGAGTTACTCCGCTCACTGTTGCTTCTGAATTTAATTCCCTGGGTTTTCAGGAAAAAGATTATGATATGGTGCAATGCGATCACGCCTAAGCCGGCTGTAACCAATATGGAACCGGAGCGGTCCAATCATTGTGCAAGAAAGTCTATTTCTTGTCTGCGTCGCTTTGATGACCTAGTTCAGGAAGAATCGTGTTTGTGTTCTTTAATTAAGCATTTTTGGTTGCTCCTTACACTAATAGAGATATCACGGTGTAGAAATTAAATGTATTTCTTTTTAACTGGAGGAATATAGTAATGAAACAGCTTTTTCTTGTTCGGGTATTAGATTTTAAGACAATTTTTCGAAAATTCTAATATATAAAAATTTAGCTTACACTAGATGCATTATGACATTTGCTAATATTGTTTTTTTCAGCAGCGAGGTAAAGTGCATATTTAATCGTAGCGTAACTACTAATAGCAACTTACCGCTACTATTTGTTTTTCTAAATTACTTGACAGGCATTCTCTGGTGACAATATGTACGTATAAGGTTGGCAAGATTTTTTTTCTTAATTGCTGTTTTATGTAAATAGAAAGATTGAAGGCAAAGAAAACAGTTTACAAAATAATTTCTTTTGAATTGTTGTTTGAGGGCAAGCATTAGTGAAAGTTAAGTCAAGAATGTTTTAAATATGTTAGTTTCGATTGTTAGTACTATGTAAATCCTTCGGGATATTTGTAGAAACATATCGTTTTCGTCGCGGGTTGGTTTTTCTTGCTTGTTATGACAAGTTTTTTTAATTAGAGGCTTTGTAAATAAATTTTATTCCTCGTGGTTTCCAACCTTTTCTTTTGTGTGACCCACCCCACTCTACGACACTTTGAGCTAACACGGCATTAATTTTTTCGATTTTCTTTTGCTTTGTTGCGGTACTCGATGTGGGTTACTGTTACTTTGCTTATTGTACTTTACTTTTCTCGTGTCCGCACGAATTACCGTATACTACAAATTTGTAACCCTGCTTAAGTTGGTAACGAGGAAAGATGACTTGTGACATAAATAGCGTGTTAAAAACCAAGGTACTAGTACGTAATAATAGTGAAGGGGAAGGAAAAATGTGGAAGGAAACGTGTAAGGAAGAACGTGGAAAGAAAAATGTGGAAACAAAAGGTGGACGGTAAAATGTGAAGGGCAGAGTGGAAGTGGTGATGTGGAAGTAAGAATGTAGAAGGTTGAACGTCGTCGAAAAGACGCAGAAGCAAAATGTAGAAGACAAAATGTGGAAAGGAGGAAGGTAGAATGTGGAAAGAAAAATTTGGAAGGTGGAAGGAGGGAGGTGTAAGGCAAAACGTGAATGTAAAAATGTGGAATGAAAAATGTAATAGATAGAAGGAGGCGGAAGTTGGAATGTAGAAGGAAAGACGTAATAAGTAAACTGTGAAAGGTAAAATAAGGAAGAAGGGTAGGAGTTGGAAGAAAAGAGGCGGGTGGTAAAATGTGAAAGGGTGTCGGTATAAGAAGGGTGGATAACCCAGATACGGCAAATCTACCTAGTGATTAGTTATGGAAAATATGTTGATGTTTTTCGAATTGGTATGTCTGTGGACAGTGTCTCGTTTTTAATGTCGGTTGTGAAAGATTGCATTGGTTCCTTACTATTTATTTCGGTATTTTACTTTAATTAAATGATTCTATTGTATTGTTGCGAGCTACTATTAGGCAACCCGTCAAACAAACAAGCGCCGTAAGCACTACATATTCTCCATGGACCGAGAATCTTCTAGCAATTACTGGAGAATGAGTCATCCTTTTTAATTCAGAGTATATATAAGACCGCTAATAAATGTAATCAGAATGTCGAATATAAATTATATCGTGTAAAGTTAAATAGTTGAGCTTTTGGAAGTCCAAGAGTAAACGTAAATGTTATATTATGTGAACGTGTCTAATGTACATGCAGCTTGTAGAATACATAAATAGACAAAAGTGTAATAAATAAATAGTTGTGTTAGTATTGTTAATAGACCTATGGTTAACAATTTAGTTTAAGAAGATATTAGTGCTTGTAAATTCATTAGTGTAATAGTGCTTCATTGTGTCCTGAAAACATCTACAAATAAGGCATATACTGTTAATTAGACTTGTGAATAGTGAGTGAAAAGACTCTTGTTATTACTTGTTTTAAATTAGCGCAACGCGGTAGTAGTAGCCCGCTACAGTATATAAACTGTAAACTACGCAACTTCTATTACATTTTTAAGGGTAGTTTCTTATTCAACATTCTAATCCAGCTGAAATTGATAAATGTTCTTTCCTATATACTAATGAATGAATAATTAATGCGGGAGCGTTACAAATTTTTTCGATATTTTTAAGGAACTGTTGAGACGCTTCCCATTATTGAAAGTAGCAGTTGGCTACTGTATAGGTACTTACTTTTAGATTTTACTTCTAAACACGCACAGCGTTCGTTACAAAATTTGTCAATTGTTGTGATTGTTATGTCCCTATTTAGGATAAGTGTTGGTACTATTGGTATAATTCCTGAAGTAACTGTAAGGGATTTAAGTGGCATGCTTTTGAGTAGGGTAGCTAAGCCGGTTTGGCAACAGAGATCCACAGCAAGATATGTATACGCCGGTTCGAGAACAATATGAACAGCTAAGCCGCTTTGGGAAACAAAACGTGCAGCAAGATATGTATACGCCGCTTTGAGAACAAAATTGTCTTTGTGTGTAAATTTGTTGCGTCGGGGGGTCGTGAGGTCTTTGGGGTGTGCGTTCGGCGGGGTCGTTAGATTTTTGTCGTGGGGTGGTGCGCGTGCGCTGGGGTGGAGATATTTTCTTAAGAAATTTTTTAGCAGCGTTCACGACGTTAAATATTAAATATTAAATTTTAAAAAAATGTTGTGTGTGTAGAAAATGGAGTTCACGTGTTGGTTCGTATTTTTCTGGGGTAGGTTAAGCTAAAAATTAAAACGCCGCTGTGAAGAATTTTTTAATATTAGGCAAACGCGTGCAAGTGGTAAAGAGTGTTTTAGCTCTCCTCATAAGCTGCGTTTTGTACGAAGTAGAAAATAAAATTGAGAAAATATACGAAATGTTATATGATGGAGGTCAAATTTTTAAACGTCTGCAGGTAAAATCTTGTAAAAAAGAAGTCGTTCACTTCTCGCAATTTCAATGTCACGATAAAATACTAAGAATTTGCATGCAGTCGAATATAACCTCGTGTTTTTTATCTGGTAATATATATGCAAATTATTCAACTTTTAATATAATGTATTTAATTAACATAAGGTGTGTTGCAAAAACCATTCAAGACAGGTATGTCGTATATCCTTTTGGTTACATCATCCCAAAATAATTTATACAAGTACACTGAACTTGCAGTCGGATCTAACATATAATCTTTTAATTATACCCGTATGAATTTAAAATATATGCAAATTATACCACCTTTCATCACGATTTATTTGACTCTCAAATTATTTGATTTGATCTTATATCAAGGCTTATGTATTAACTTTTACAACTCAAGGTGTAGCATCAAGGTTTTACGTCACTCTCAAACTATAGAACTTAATAAAATAGCTTTCCTTAGCACCAATATCATTTAGAAAATATGTGTTTCATTAACATATACTTATTTATTAAATATTTCCTACCAAAATTTATTCAAAAATTTAAAAGTTCTTTATTTTCATTTTCATATAGGTAAAATCACCACGTTGCTATGCTCTCGGCTACCTAGTTCCGGCTACTTTTCCAAGGTCGTTGTGACGTCATAGCCTTTTATAAATATAGAGCAATGTAATACTATTCTAAAATTCTAAAAGAGTCTTTCTTACTAACCACAAATACATACAGCTTGTAGAACGCGGATGTATCCAAGTCAGTCCATCGGCACATAAAATAATCTTTTAATCCTTTCCTCTTTCTCTAATAAGATGTTCTTTGTCTAACACATCTTTGTATTGTTCGCGTATTGTCGCAGTGTCTTCTATTTAGTCCAACTTTCGCCTTTTGCATGCATTTCCTCTAATTCCAGCTGTCTTTTCTTCCACTTACAGAGTATGGCGTGCATAATTGGGCAATTTCCTGCAGCGTCAACGGAGAGAGTTTACTGCCAATATTTACGCGTTGTCGTACAACCTCTGGGCGAATGTTAGGCGTACTTATCAACCCCGATACCGAAATGGTTATTTCTTTTGGAATTGTAGAATATGGTGTTACAGATTGTGTAAAATATGTTACCTGCTTTAATGTAGCACTTGTGTAAGATTTTATTTTATCTTGGCTGTTTTCCTACTCTACTATCTCCAAATAATTTACAGGTAAATAGTTAAAACTAAAAGCTGAAAGCACATACTTTATCAATTTTTCCTTTCTCTGGTTTTTCTGACAACTTAATTTGCAAGCCGTCAATTTCTTTGTATTGCCGTTCCCCAATACATGTACTGTAGCAGGTTATTATACACTAAACAGCAGCTATTTTGAAGCTTGTCCGATAACTTACTCCACATTTTAGCGATACCGAGTACATTGGCGCCTTTAGGAAGTATAACTTACTATCTTCCAATAAGGTTAAACAGTCTTTTAAGGGATTAGCGAATGTTGCTCTTAAATGTGCATCTGGACAACGTAAAAAATCTAGTATATAATTTCCAAGTTGTTTATTAACATCAGGATTTGTTATCTGACACACAAATTTGTTGTATATCTTAAATCTTGCATTGGTTGTTAGCCATGTTAAACAATCGAATTTATATTAAAATTAAGTTTAAATGGCTCCATGCTTGGCATTAAATATTTTTAAATTTTGTTATGTATAATGCCAGAATAAAAATTTTAAAATAGTATTACATTGTTCTTTATTTATAAAAGGCTATGACGTCACAACGACCTTGGAAAAGTAGCCGAAACTAGGTAGCCGAGAGCATAGCGAAGTGTTGATTTTACCTATATGAAGAATTTTGTTATGTTAAGTAAAAACGTGCAAGTGGTAAAGAATTTTTTAGCTTTCCTCAAAAGCTGTATTTTGTATGAAGTAGCGAATAACATTTAGAAAATATACGAAATGTGATATAATGGATCAAATTATAAAGTCTGCATGTAAAAACATGTTCACGATTTCATTACCAAGATAAAATAACAAGAATTCGCAGTCGAATATAACCTCGTGTTTTTTTATTGAAATTATAGCTCTCTGGTAATATATATGCAAATTATTCAACTTTTAATATAATGGATTTAATTAACATAAGGTGTGTTTGCAAAAACATGTTAAGACTATTTCCTTCTTGGTATGCAAATTATACCACCTTTCATCACGATTTATTTGACTCTCAAATAAAAATTAATTTGATCTTATATCAAGGTGTTCTTGCTTACATTTAGCAATTTCAATATATATTTAATATGTGTGTGATATGTAAAAACATGTTAAGACAGGTCACTCGTTATTTTATTCATGATTGCATCACCAAAATAATTTATACAACCACACTAAACTCGTACCCGGATCTAAAATTTAACCTTTAAATGTATGCAAATAATGTCGTTATTTAAAAGGTGGTGAAGAATTTGGATGGGGATGTACTCATTCTCAAATGCGGAATGGTACTCCATAAGGCGTTCTGAACGGAGGCTTTGCACGCATTAGGTGATTGAATACTTCGGAGATTTTAGGTTAAGCAAAACATGCACGTGTTGACGAATCTCCCGAGAATTTCAAAAATTATTTTTGTATTAAATATATAATATTAAAAGAAACACCCAATATTTTAATGTTTTATTTACAAAACTTACATTCTTTAATTGTCCCTATCTTTTGTAGGTGGCGGTAGCAGATTCTTATTTGAATAAAATATAGATAAGACTTCCACATTAAGAAAAATGTATCTTAGTTAAATGTACGGGATTTTATTAATTATAGTTTAGTAAAGTGCATGGTAGTTAATGACCTCGAGGTTGTGATATTTATAACAACATACCGATATATGTAAATTATATATGGAAACTGCATAACTTCAAATCATTTTAGCATAATTGTTAATTACCAAAATTCATAATTTCTACTTCCGTTAAAAACACATTAAGTAAGTAAGTTTATACATACCGATAATACAATGGTAAAAATTCTTCTACAACACATTAAACAGCTTATTTATATTTGCTACCTTAAACAACTATGCGGAGTGCATATAAATGTCAGAGGAAGATTTCTTATCGTTCCCTTCCAATCTTAAAATTTATATCGTCAATAAAATAATAAACAGATTACTAATAATAGGTCGTCAATGGAACTAAAACAACATATACAAAATGTGTACAAATGAAAAGACCACTTATTAATTAATCATGACTATAAATTCCTTTAAAGATTTGATATTCATAGGTAGTAACAATGTTGGTGCTATATATATAAACGACTTTTATGAGCATAGTTTAAATTAAAATAACACCGAAATTTATGTAAATTTAATAGTTCTGGTTTATAGTTGGTTGATCTTTGGAGAATAAATTTTATGAAACTTAGGTTTAAGAAATTAATCATTTTACAGGTGGGATTAAATAAAAATGTACTACTTTGATGATAAAAACCTATGCAATGCATTTTATGTTTACACAACTATAACATACTTTAAAATTTAATACCTCGGTAGTAGAATATAATTTTTAATTGTATTATTGTAACATAAAGTTTGCATAAAAAATGCAAAATACATATCCGTTAAGAGGAATTTTTCAATATGATACTTACAGATTCGTTAGTAAGTTTTACAATTAAACTTATTTCAAGACATTTTTTGAAACACATCTTACTAGTCTCAAGGAATATGTATGTATGTAGGTATAAAATATACAAATAAAAACACTACTTAATGTAAACATTATTCTTTATTAAAATGAATAATTGGTTATATGTACAAACCAGTTTTGAGTACAATTACATCTGTGGTTCCGCAATTGAATGACGAATGTTGTGTGGTATGCTAGAAACACTTGTGTGAATTGGTGTAATACTTTAATTTATGTAGAGGAGTACACCCTAAATCTTCTAGGTTAATAACATTTAGGTGTGGAAATTCATTGTAAATTGCCATCATCTCAAGATATACCGTGAAAGTTGCTTAACCATATCTTTTGGTATTTGAAGCGAGCTGATAGACAGTTCCAAGAATATGGTGGTTTCAGCACATATGTTATTGCAACTCCATTCGATAGGGATAGTTGTAAAACAGCCATTTCTTTAAACACAAAGTTATTATGTGCAATTTTAAACTTTTGAACGTCGACAACTAATGGACTATTAATTTTAGACTTCACTCACAATATTGGTTGCAGGATTGTAGCGGACCAAACGATCGTGTAGAATGAGGCAGTACGCTGTAGTGTGAGCTTTAAGCGCTTCTTTCATTTGAAATTCTAATCGTACGTCAACCGCTCCCACTTTCACTATTTCGTTTTGATGGGAACAATCGATGACTACAAGTGGAGCGTGCGTTTGAAATTCATTGGGTGTTAATATCGGCTCGCTGATACCCCCGTAGTACGATTGTTGAAACTGTGCATACATCTCATATAGTATAGAATAGCGATTGGTATCGAAATCAATGTTAAGATTATCGTAAGGATACATAGATGAACCCAGATGTAATTTCATATTGGTCAACTTACAGTGGTCGAACTGACTGCGCCCCTTTTGCGCGATGTATCGGTTTGAAAGCAGACAATAACAAAACGTGGTTTCTCCACTTGAGAAGCCGTCTTCACGGCCCACGTATGCGTGTGTGTTGTATGTAATTCTGGATATTCGTGTAGTTCCCAACTGCGAAAGCTTATGTCCATGGTGGCATTGCGTTGAATATGTTTGAGTAGTTTTAAGCGCTCTGCATCTGCAACGGTTATATGTGGAATCCGCCATGATATATGTGTAATAGTAATTTTGATTGACTCTTTGGTATCAGAATTCGATATAGCTGCATCGTCAGCACTACTTCTAATAAGAATAAGCTCTTGTTTGATATTCAAAAGAATTTTCGGTAGTCCTCCGCAAATCCTAAAACCATGCGCAAGGGAATGCATACGTTGAAATGACCATTAGCATCAACGAGATCAAGCTTATCGATGGGGACCAACCGGCGTTTCTAAAGCGACGACTTTCGCTATAATCGTAGGATAGGAAATTTTTAATAGTCGTAGTTATACCTGGATTACGAACGCGGTCAATAGTCTTTCCACCAAGTTCATAACGAATTTCATCAAATAAAATAAAACTCCGTTGTTGACAAAATCGGCGGTAAGCGAAACGCCACCATCTGACTTATTCATTGTACCCTCAATATAAATTACGCTGTCCCATGGTAGTGTATAGACATCTTCGTTTTCTATTGGAATCCGTATAACATCGTTCTTCTCATACGTGGTATTGGAGTACGGAGTATGCATATGTTTGTCGGCATTGATGATGGTTGTATCAAATATAGCACGTTGCGTAACATTTAAAATATTACTATCCATTTTAGCTATGTAGCACTTTGAGTCCTAATGTTTGCAGAAATTTAACGTTTTCCGGTGTTAATCGGTGCACTGGTGTCTTGTAACTGGTAAAGGTGCTGATAATGCGTCTATTAATAGGTTTTGGTGGTTTATGCTCATAGCGCAAAACCATTGTTTAAAGACGCTTTAGATAAAGTCTAATCGTGATGGTTTCCCGACGAAAAGTGATGAGATTACCGTTTTGATCAACTATTTTAACAATGATGCGATCGATGATTCGTGTATTAAGTGGCATATAGGTGACGTTCACGGGGTTTTCAATAATCTTGTACCCTGCAGCAACTGCAGGAAAGAATTGATGCAAAATGTGTACAGGTTTGCTTATTCCGATACGATCCGACCACAAGATTACATTCAATACATATTGAATTGATTGGAAAGACTTGTGCCGGATGGTCCGAAATAGCAGTAGTGAGAGCTGGTAGTTTACGTTTCTCAAAACCCAGCAACGAAGCAAGTGAATTTGGTTGTGTAAAGTCCACTATACCTGATGCTTTGATTTCTGTATGTAAACTGTTATTATTGGCTCGAATATCAATAAGATAACGTTTGGATGAAGTGCGTTCACGGGGATCATTCAGATTACGTCGTACGAACTTATTAATATCTGCCACTTCATAAGTTCCTTCTGGTAAAGTAAGCACGATGTCATCAATGTAAAATTTATTGTTCGCTTCCGTTACATTGGGAATTGAAAATATGTATCAAAGTTTGTAAGACCAATAACGTATTCATGGTCATCATCGAGAACAATTGGTGGGTTGATGATTGCGGTGAGCGTAGATTCAGTTCCAGTTAAAGTAAATGTGTACATGTTCGGTGGTTGACGATAAACCAACAACTAGTCGTATTCGTAGTTGGGATGGGGTAATAAAAAGCAAATTCCTGAAACACTTGCAATATATGGTTTTTAATTAAACACTTTTATACAAAACAGTTAAAAATACACTAAAATCAAATAATATATAACGTTGTTAGAAACTTAGCGGAGGACTATTTTGCAGTAAAAATTTCAATACGAAGTGTCCACAGGTAACAGTGTTAAGCGGTTGAAATTGTTCATAATTATAATAGAGAGTGCATGGTCCTGATGAGGTTAAGTATTTGACAAGTTCCCTCGGAGGTCGTAGATTACCAATGCTATCATAATAGACTGCCCTTGAACCATCTTTTTGTACGCGGTCCAATGAGTTCCCACACCACGTGTAGTATCATGATTAAGAATACCACATTCTCGCCAACGAATTGTGTTTGGAAGTGAATTGCGCATGAATATTCCACGAAAGTGGGATATTGGTAAACGTTTTATGTATTTGTTCAAGTCAACATTGGTCAACGCTCGCATAGGTAGATTTAACGAATGCGTTGAGTTTTTTTTGTTGTCTTTGTTTACGCAAACCTTGCCCGTGTGTAAGAAAAGGCTTTAGGTACAGTCCATGTCCACGGCGATAAGGTTTCAAATAGAGACCCTTTCCAAGTGTCACTGCCTCTTGTGCCATATTATGTCGTTTCGCTTCATCTAATTGTTGTTGTCCAAGTTTAGCATCGTTGACAGCTTTTGCAATCCCAGCTGCTCCACCCGACAACGCTCCAATTGCGGAAAGGGCTGCAAAAATAGGTATCAAAGGTAGGAAACCACCAGTTTTGGGTACAGGGATTACACGTGGGATGCCACGAATTTCATCTGTTATTTCTTTAATCGGTGCCACTGCAAGTTTAGCAGTTTTAATAAGATCAGTCGGACGAACGTTTTTAATGCGTTCCCAAATTGTGCGAATTAAACGCTTGAATGGTATACCACTTCCTGTACGTAGACGCTGACCACATCGTTTTCCTTTACACCTTATCGTTTTTTTGCGACAACCCATACCAAATTTAACTTTGGCATTCATTGCAGAACCAACAGCAAACGCAGCAAGTTTTTCACCTAACGAAGCGTCGGGTGCAGTACGACGTTTTGTGCTGTTTCGGCAAGACGTCGATCAGCTTGGTGTCGGGTTGTTAAGTCTGTAGAAAGATCGTAGGCGATGTCGTGTAGTTTGCAGGCTTCGTCTAAGGGATTACGACCTATATCACCACGCTCGAGGCGTTTCTGAAGCTTAGTACCCGGTCCACAGAAGCGATAGCCTGGTAAATGTAATTCTACCGGTAAACGATTGATAGCACTATTGAGTAACCCGTAGCCACGATAGGATTTCATTAATCTTGTCAGTCGAAAGGTTTAAAGGAGACTGGTCATGCGTGTAGAATTACTCGCTTAAATGCTTACATACTGCAATTACGTTTTAGTATATGGATAGAATGCGTCTGGTAAAGCAACAATTGGCGTTGCCAATTACGGACCACAACTGCAGCAACAACACTAACGTGCAAAAGCATGGACTACTATTACCATCAACAATACGGTGTATCATTACAGGTCCATCCAATTGTGGTAAAACTAATGTAGTCATCGGTCTCTTGAAACATCCGAATGGTGTACGCTTTGAAAACGTTTATCTCTACTCAAAATCCTTGTATCAACCAAAGTATCAGTACCTAGAGAGGTTATTACAACCAATAAAAGAAATAGGATATTTTGCGTTTAACAAATGGGATGCAATTGTTACTCCAGCGGATGCAAAACCTAATTCGATATTTATTTTCGATGACGTGTCGTGCGATAAACAAAATGTAATGCGAGAATATTTTTCTTTAGGTCGACATAAGGCCATTGATTGTTTTATCTATGTCAGACCTATTCCAAAATACCTAAACAATTGATTAGAGACAATGCTAATGTCCTAGTGCTATTCAAACAAGACGAACTCAATTTAAAACACGTATACGCTGACCATGTAAACACGGATATGTCGTTTAACCGGTTTAAAGAATTGTGCGGCGTATGCTGGCGAGATCGGTATGGGTTCCTGGTGATCAATAAAGATGGCGATTTGCAGAGCGGTCGTTACCGAAAAGGTTTTGACACCTATATATACTTATAAAGCACATAAATAGCATATCACTTCCTACCCGTTTCTAGACGATGGCAGACGACGTGAAAACCAAACAAGAACTCATAAAAGTACGAAAGGCAGTCAAGAGGAAATTACAAGCGCTAAAAGCAGGTGTGGTTGAAAAGGAGCTTGCATTAAGTAAAGTCTATGCACCTATTACAAAACGTTTACAAACACTTCAGACCGGTCTGCTGAAAGATATTAAACAGGAGTCCAAGATCGAAAGCCAGCACTGGTTACCACAACAACATGACGTACAATCTACTCCTAAAAGACGCCCTAAATTTCTCGATCAGGTGCGCAGTTCAACACCAATCGCCGCACCACCAATAGAGGAGGCATGGGAACACAATCCTCATAGCCCAGTCCAGTCTGTGGAGTCCACCTTCGAAGAATCGGAGAGTAGCGGCAACACTCCAGAGACCCATACAGAGTACGAACGGTACCTAAACAGCGAAGAACATCAGGCCTACTTTACAACGATTCTTACCATCGGTAAGATACTATGTCGATAATCTGTTTTCCAACTTTACTGGTATTTATAACAATGACACGGAGCACTTGCGCAGGGATAAAGTACGTTTTAATCCGGAGACAGGAAAATTAATGATTGGTGATTCGGACATTATCTTCGGGATTGGTGAAAAGGTGTGTGTAGAACGATTTTGCTACAACGGTAGCAAAGGGTTGTACGAGCAGCTGTTCCTTCTCAATCCTTTGGGTAAATTCTCACTTAAAGAAATTAACGATTATGCGGACATTAAAAAGAAGTAATGCAATGTATAGCTTACGACAGCAAACTATAAACCCGAGTGGTCGTGGTCTACTCATGGATTATAACGAGAAGCCACTAGAGTATGTATACTTTGATGATCCCAACGAACTGTGCGAACGGCTCAAGCTTCTGGTCGCCTCGCAAGATGCAGGTAACACCGGTCACACAAACGAAATTACATCGATTATGGAAGAATTACGCGAATTGCGTATAATAGCGTAGATTGTGCGACTTGTTATTCATTATCACGATGGTTATCGACAAGTTTGGACATGCGTCTGACTGTGCTTCATATATTTCTTATGATGATTACTACGATTTTGACAACATGAGATTAGCGCGCGTCGCTACACCACAAGAAGATGATGATGCAGTCACGAAAGCGTACTTAGAATCGCGGTTAGCAACGCTACACCAGCAAGAGGGCGAACTAACGCTTGGAAGTGGTTCCACTATTCAGCAGTATATAGACACGCTTGTGAAGGAGACAACAAACAGTATGATAACACAATTCTCGAGCGAGTATGTTACAAGATCAGACTTTAACCATTTTGAAGAGATGATGCGTAACCTTGTTCCAGCCACTGTGAACGCTAATGTTGTACAAATCGTAACCAAACGGATAGATGATTCTATGAATAGCATATATAAGACATTAGACGCTGCTATTCAACAAGTGAAAGCACAATTTAGAATAGACATTGCACGAATTCAAGCAGATATTCAACAGTTGCAAGAGAAACTTAAAACGCACGCATATAGCCGTCAACCATACACACACACATATATTAGCAATATGTCTGTAAAGGAGCAAATCGTCCACGAGTTACATAAGCCTGCTCGCATTAACTTTCCTAGAAGACATGTAATCACAAAAGGATTAAACGAGCTGTTTCAAGCCGATTTGGTGGAAATGATCCCATATGCAAAGATAAATAAAGGATTTAGATACATTCTAGTTGTTATCGATGTATTTTCTAAATACTTATGGGCCGTACCGGTTAAGCGCAAGACGGGTAAGGCTGTTTCAAACGCTTTTCAATCAATTTTCAACAAAGACCATCGTATTCCACGGTACATTCAAACGGATTTGGGAAAAGAATTTTATAATTCAACATTTAAGGCTTTAATGGAAAAATATGAGATTACACATTATAGTGTGTACAGCAATAAAAAGCTTGCGTAGTAGAACGCGTTAATCGTACCTTAAAGTCAAAAATGTGGAAACAATTTAGTTTGAATGGTTCGTATCGATGGCTGAATATACTATCCTCACTCGTGACTGCATATAACAACACCAAACATCGAACAATCGGCATGCGACCTGTAGATGTGTCAAAACGCAATGAACGCAAACTCTTCAATACAGTGTACAGTACGATCAAAACAGTTAACTTAAAGAGTAAAAAATTTTCTGTTGGAGATCATGTTCGCATTAGTAAACATAGAAGTCAATTTACCAAGGGATACACACCAAATTGGTCTAACGAAATTTTTACGGTGTACAAAGTGCATTTGACTAATCCTTTAACGTACCTGTTGCGCGATAGTCGAGGACAACCAATATTAGGCGGCTTCTATGCAGAAGAACTTCAACGAACACACTATCCGGATGTATATTTAGTGGAAAAAGTATTGAAGAGAGTTAAAAATCAAGTATATGTGAAATGGTTAAATTTAGATTCTAGCCATAATAGTTGGATATCCAAAATCATATTTTGTAGATTTGCTGTTACGTGTTTGTTTACCATCATATGTCATTCATCAATAAAAATTTTTACTGTTATATGCTTTATTATAGCGACACACACACACACACACACAAATTACATCTATGTACTACTAATTACTACACTAGTTCTACGTCAAGAAAGTTGTTTATAATTCCTCATGCCCGAAGCGCAAAACGTTGATGTAGGTTGATTTTCGCTGTTTTGGTTGAACTTGAGTATTTCGATGTCCGTGAATATGTGTAAATAACAAGCAGGTAAAACACATTACCTTCTCAGCTAACAATTTCTCCCCGTACTTGACCAACACTCGAGGTATATATATTTATTGTAAAAGGTATGCGACACGTACAATAGCATCCTCCATTATATCTAATAAGTGCTATCTATAGCGCATCAGGTAGGATTACCAAGATGACATAATTTACATACAAAAATAGTATTAAACTAAAACAATAACTTTAATAGCATATACACTTTTTATAATCATCTATACTATTTGATGGCCATTTTCCCGAATCCGGACCACACGTCCATCCTGGTTGCTGTTTTGAGCCCTCCATTGCCAAATTCTTGAGGAGCCAGTTATATGTTGTTCTATGAGGGCCAACTACATTAGGTTGGTACTTATAATTTACCTTATACTTTAAAATTAACTTCAATACTTTTTTAATACCATAGGTTGTGCGAAATATACAACATCTACAATCATATCGTCAATCGCTGTGACCAGTGATTTATAGTTGCATTTATATTCATGATAGGAAATGCCTTCGTACTCAATACAGCTCAGTTGGTTAGTAATTCTTCAAGGAAATATACATCGCTCAAACTATAATTACTCTCTATTGCGTCTAGTACACCGCGCACCTGATGACATTTTAACTCTGTTTTGCCGTTGCAAGCATCAATGAAGTTTGATACAAATTGATCGCACCTACTCTGTTGTTTAAACAGCATGCCCATTACATCAATGGATGTATCATTGGTCAGCGTTAGCCATTTGAAGGCTTTAAAGGGAACATGAACACCTACTCTGAACAGTATACGTTTGATTTTGTCTACATCATTCAATACTATGGCATGTTTCAGATGTTGGTGTAAAATGCGTTGTTCACTCTCGAACAAATCGTACAGTACATTGTCCATGTTAACTTGAAAACTTCGCACCACTATCGTTGTTGTTCCACTCACTGCGAGATCTATCCAAGTACCTAGCTTTTATGGCACATTCATCAAAATAGGTAATGCTAAAGTGTTGTGATACTGAGCATCACCTAGTTATTCGTCTGATAAACCCCCCACTAGTTTTTGTAACAGCATTAATAAATCAACAACCTTGAGATGATCTCTGGCAAGGCGACTCTGTTGAATTTGAGCAATATATTTAAGGAAAATCCAATTAGAGGTGTTTTGGTGGTGATAGATTGTTATTCAAATTATCTATGGGAATATCCTTTACTTTTAACGAAGGATGCATGCCCGGTAAATTGCAAATTAATCAAAAGAGTATAACGTTAATCATTACTCTACATAGAGCACAAAAAGCTGTCATAGCCATGCGAGAAATATGTTGCCTGATAAATACTCCCTGTATGATTGTTGTGGTTTTGACAATTTTGACAACGATCCTAGGTCATGGATCGAAACGTAAAGAAAGATGATTTTAAAAACTATGAGTGGTTTAATTCCCAACGAAGATTAAGAAAAAGGTTGTCTGATGTCGCTAAATCTATATATATATATACCAATGATTAATACCTTGAAAGTAATAGGGAAAATAAAATTTAAAGTTGTCAACCATGTTCGGGTGGTAATGTTGATTCGGTCATTGATACCTACTGCAAGTTAAAACAAGTCGTATACAATGATGAAAAGTTTTTTGAAACTAACTAAATGTGATCTTGAATACATGCTTTGTAAAAGCGATATAGTTCAGATTCTGCTACGATTCTTCAACAGACAACAACAGATAACAATAAAAACTCTGTTTAAATTAATTTTTAATAACGACTTAACATTGCGTAATTCTATTAAAATGATTTGAAATATAACGGTATTATTTTTATTGTTTAGCATCAATTTAATAACATTTGTTGATATAAGATGAAAATTGTGAATTTTGGTAATTGACAATTATGCTAAAATGTTTTGAAGTTACCTTGTTGCCATATGTTCCATTTAACAGAATTAAAACTCAGATATATTATAGACATTCTTGCAATTATTTACCATATGTGTATATATTTCTCTTGACAATAATTATTAATTTAAGAATAACTTATTGAATTAAAGTAAGTTATTTATAAGCACTAAATTCTACAATAATTAAAACGAGTTTGAAAATAAAAATGTATTGACAATGTAGCTATACTTGTAATTTATTCTGCCAGGATCAACAAAATATAATGCAAAATAGTTGTTTTAGGTATAAACCAGAACCATATAATTTACATATGGAGATATGTTGTTATATTTATACTATAAATAGCCCAATCGCCGAGGTCATTAACTACCATGCACTTTACTGAACGCGGTTGTTAAAGGGCGTTATATGAACGTTTTTGCAAAGAAATAAGTAATATTTATCTCAGTTTGCGAGATGTTGAAACGTTTAGATCCGTAAGTTATGCATATCTTTTAGAAAACATATTTGCTTTTATGGACAAATTTTTGCTTTACATTCCTTAACTTTAATAATTTCACTAATCATGTTTACAGAGTCTTTTAAATAATAATATCCTTTGAACATACTATCATCTGGAATACAAATTTTGTTATACCTATATCTAGTACTAATAATAATTAGTGTCTCTAGCACTGTAAAATTTAACTAGAATAAATAATTCACAATCTTTTATAGTGTTTAATTAAATCGGTCTTTTAACAACAAAAGAGGTATTTTGCACATTGCAAATTATTATTACCATGCTTGTAGCAATAAATATTACATAATAAATTGCTGGTTATTCACCTAACAATAAAATTTTACACTAAGAATATATAATTGGTGTATGCTGGGTTGCCTGCCATAGATATGCATATATTTTTAGAATTTATGGAGTACCATTCCGCATTTGAGAATGATTACATCACTATCCAAATTCTTCACCACGTTTTAAATAACGACATTATTTGCATACATTTAAAGGTTAAATTTTAGATCCGGGTACGAGTTCAGTGTGGTTGTATAAATTATTTTGGTGGTGCAATCATGAATAAAATAACGAGTGACCTGTCTTAACATGTTTTTTTGCACACACACCAATATTTTAAATTAAAACCATTATAAAATACGAGTCGAATAATTTCTCCTATTCTTTTGATATTTAATACAAAATAATGGGGCAGAGCCCCGTTTAGGGCACGTTTAGAAGCTCCTTCCCCACCATTCATCATTTTGAGAGTGATTATGTCATCCACCACATTTCCTATTTTTGCTTAACCTAAAATCTCTCTTTAATTAACTAAAGCAACGAGAATAAAAACAATGACGAAGCTCTAAAGATCACCGCTAAATTCTTCACTACATGCACGTTTTGCATAACCTACAAATTTTTATCACGTTTGTGCAATTAAACGAGTTATATATATACAATGTCTAATACGTCATCTACATACAATCACCAAACCGCTAAAAGTAAAAGAATTTTTCTTGCCACATAAATTAAATGTATAATTACATTTAAATATTTAAATATATTCAAATTGCTAAAATGTAAGCAAGAGATCCTTGATATAAGATTAAATTAATTTTTTATTTGAGAGTCAAATAAATCGTTATGAAAGGTGGTATATTTTGCATACCAAGAAGGAAATAGTCTTAACATGTTTTTGCAAACACACCTTATGTTAATTAAATCCATTATATTAAAAGTTGAATAATTTGCATATATATTACCAGAGAGCTATAATTCCAAACTCGAGGTTATATTCGACTGCGAATTCTTGTTATTTTATCGTGACATTGAAATCGCGAGAAGTGAACGACTTCTTTGTAAGCAAGACATCCTTGATATAAGATTAAATTAATTTTTATTCAAAAGTCAAATAAATCGTGATGCAAGGTGGTATAATTTGCATACCAATAAGGAAATATACGGCATACCTGTCTTGAAATGTTTTGCAACACACCTTATGTTAATTAAATACATTATATTAAAAGTCGAATGTCGACGTGATTTACATATATATTACCAGATAAAAGCACGAGGTTATATTCGACTGCATGCAAATTCTTAGTATTTTATCGTGACATTGAAATTGCGAGAAGTGAACGACTTCTTTTTACAAGATTTTACCTGCAAAGTTTAAAATTTGACCTCCATCATATAACATTTCGTATATTTTCTTAATTTTATTTGCTACTTCGTACAAAACGCAGCTTATGAGGAGAGCTAAAACACTCTTTACCACTTGCACGCGTTTGCCTAATATTAAAAATTCTTCACAGCGGCGTTTTAATTTTTAGCTTAACCTACCCCAGAAAAATACGAACCAACACGTGAACTCCATTTTCTACACACACAACATTTTTTAAAATTTAATATTTAATATTTAACGTCGGGAACGCTGCTAAAAAATTTCTTAAGAAAATATCTCCACCCCAGCGCACGCGCACCACCCCACGACAAAAATCTAACGACCCCGCCGAACGCACACCCCAAAGACCTAACGACCCCCGACGCAACAAATTTACACACAAAGACAATTTTGTTCTCAAAGCGGCGTATACATATCTTGCTGCACGTTTTGTTTCCCAAAGCGGCTTAGCTGTTCATATTGTTCTCGAACCGGCGTATACATATCTTGCTGTGGATCTCTGTTGCCAAACCGGCTTAGCTACCCTACTCTTTTGCAAAGTTACATATTTCATACCCTACGTCATATGCTATCGATAAGAATTATGATAAAACAACTAATACAACCACGAAAATAGATTCCAATCTTTTTAAGGGCAAATTTTGTATTAATTCAATAAATCCTTATAATCAGAATTTACACAAAATAGTGCTTGCTAGTTAATTCTACAGTCGTGTGATTAGCGACCGAAATGGTGTCATATCTACTTCGAATACGCAATTAGTACAGAGTTGACGTTCAGAAACTTACTAAGAGCTGATACAGCAACATGTCAAGAGATTGTCGTTTTCTAGTTATGTAAAGTTTTAGTTAGCAGATCTTTTAATAGTAAGACAATAACGCTGAGGATGACGCTTTACTAAGCTGAAACTTTAAGTAGTTTGTCGGGAAGTGATCGTTTATTAAGAGAAGTTGTAATTAATTTATATTATCTTTGCCGTATTCATGTAGTTGTTTGTTAGTTGTTTGAAGTTGAATAGTTTTGCCTATCTCGTTGTTTTGTAGTTGAACGTTGTAATAGGGATTTCGCAATTTGTCCTGCATGGGATTATGGTTTAACTTTTTCACGTTTTCGATATAAATACCCATAGCTACTGTTAGGGGTAAAATGAGCGATGTTATAAGTTGTGATTTGTTCTCAAACGTGTTGCGTCTCGTGTTTGTTGTCGAACCGATTCTGCATTCCTTAGAATGAACTGCAATGTCCCCTAACTTATTTATGGTTCTTTATCTATTCAGCAACCATTTCGACCTCTTTTCAAAATTTAAATAATCCTGTTAGTTGTCTTGCATCTCCCTTGTATGATTCTACGCAGTTTTTATTATAGATGACAGCTCCTTTTTATTCATGCAGGTATAACACATAGATATGATTATCTGTTCCTCTGGTTAGTATTTTAGTTATTTTAGTTTACCTTGGAACACCCAAACAGACAGACGATGAGCGTTTATTTTCTAGCTAGTATGAGTAAATTCAAGATTCATCACCACTCACGATTTTGTACACGTTTCCTGTGTTGAAGGGGTTAGGGTTTTTACACACCAATTCACCCTAGCTGCTCTCTGCTCTTCGGTCAACAGATGCGGTATCCAACGGGAAATGATTTTTTACACAGAATTCTTCATGCAAAATTTTTTGAACGAAATCTTTGAAATCATCAATGATGACTCAATTTCGCGAATGTCACATGTTGATCTTCGTTGATTAGCTTGTGCACACTATCGATGTTTTTCTGAGCGACTGCCGTTTTTGGTGCACCTGCTCTTGGATCGTTTGAATTCTCCATACCAACGAGAAATTCCTAGGCGTTGATTGTACGTGCAAAGATATTAAACTAATTCAGTTCGAAATAAAACATATTCAATCACATTCAAAGTAACAAAATAAACAATACAAAGTAGAATTTCAAATCAAAATAAATCAAACTTCGAATTCTACGGTTCACGTGTTGGGGGCAGAGTGGCACTATCTTTGTCGCCAATGATGCACGTTGCTTAGTTCAAGGTGTTGCGTGATGTGGGGGGTTTATGAAAGTGAGGAAAAGAGTCAGGTGGGGATAATTGAGGTAGTGTGAGTTTCTGCAAATCAAAGAAGACGTTTAGTGTGGAGAATTTCAGTTAAGAATTAACCAAATTGTTAGGGGTAGTGGATAACTAAGTACATAATGTTGGAGGGGGGTTTGAAAGCGGGTCTAAGTTAAGATTTAATTTAAAGTTGGATTGTAATGGGGTAGTTAGGGGATATGAGTAAATGAGATGCATTGGTATTTCTAGGGTTATGTTATAACAAGCAGAGTAAGGAGAAGGGAGTTAGGTTAAACTGATGGAGTTAGCTTCTGAATTTTCCATGTCCAGTAAGGGATTGTATGGTGGTAAGGCTAAATAGTGCGATGTGGAAAGGGATCTCTGTTATATCTTAAAATATTTCAAAAGTGCAGCGACCAGACGGTCCAGGAAACGAGTTTTTCGTACATGGATATTTTGAATTTTACCGTCCAAGCAAAGTAGGTATCTTTAACGTGCGTGACAACATATACGGGACCTACTTTTTACCTTTCACACGAACAAGAGCATATTTTTATGAAAAACGTTTGCCTAACATTTTTTAAGCGGTCCGTGTCGCGAATCGAATCCGGGACCTTGGAATCAGCAGTCATATTCGAACCTGTCTGATGCACGGAGTCGTAGGAGTAAAGGGTTCACTGTTCTTGCTAGTAATAGATGAGGGAGTTGTGGATAAAGGATTTAATTTCTGTTTTGGAAAAGTTGTAGTAGCCTTCAGGGGGGGATTCGATCAAGAAGTGTAGTAGGTCGGTTATATTTTAGGTTGCAAATTTGTAGAACTGATTGTAGTTGGACCTCAATTGGAGGGTTAGAAATAGGGCTTATAGGGAGGCGGTTGAGGTGGTTTATAGGTCCTGCTAGTACTGCAAAAATTACATTTCGGATTTTCAGAGCGGAAAAATAGACCATCGGCGAATACTCAACCTTTTTGATACCTTCTTGAAAAATATTAGACAAGTATTTTTCACAAAAATACGCCCTCGTTCGGATGAGAGGTAAAATGTAGGTCTTGTGTGTGAGTGTTGTCACGCACGTTAAAGATCCCTACCTTGCTTGCAACAGCAAAGGTTCGGAAAATCCTAACATTTTTAGGTAAAATAAAACTCGCTTCCTGGTCAATGTACTATTTAGGGGTGAGACATTGGAAAAAATCAAATTTAGTGTCATTTTTGTGAAACGGCTAGCCCAAAGTCCCGGGTTTGAATACCAACACGGTCCGCTTGAAAAATGTTATGCGAGCATTTTCACAAAAATACGGCCTCGTTCAAATGGGAGGTAAAATGCAGGTCCCGTGTGTGAGTGTTGTCACGCACGTTAAAGATACCTACTTTGCCTGGAACAGCAAAGATTCTGCAAAATTCAAAATTTTGAAGTAAAAAAAAAACTTTCTTTCTGGCAAATGTAGTACCTTCGGCTGGAGCATTGGAAAATCAAATTTAGTGTTATTTTGTTATATAATACGTTTCGCTGCATTTGATGTAACGTACTTCAACATGCAACTGATGCTTGAGCGATCTAAGCGCTTGCATGAAGTGTGTTATCTGTTGTTGGGATTCACAAACCGTCACCCCCGTGAGGTTGGAGTAAAAGAAGGTTCGGATATTGTAGATGGCGCGCCAAATTTTGATTTTTCAAAGTAACGAAGAAAGTGCTACTAAAACTTTTTGTTTTTGCCTTTTAGTTCTGTGATGTATATGAGTAAATAACTCATTTCAAGCAATTCGTTTTTGACATCTTCCTTGGCGATTTTTTTTTACTGGTAATTTATGACAATTTATAAATCCATTTTAAAGTATTTAGGTATTCAATATTTTGTTTACTGAGGCAGTCCCACATTAAACGGAATTTATAAGGATCTCAATTATAATTTAAAATTGTAATGTTTTCTTTCAGTTCAGCCCAACAATCCTATAGTATGCAATATCATATACGGGTATATCCTCAACATTTCCGAAGGTTCTATTCGGTACTCCTTGAAATTTATGCTTCCTCTCAAACAGTTTTTGGAGTTGTGCTAATTAGTTCCTGAGAGTTTTTGCATTTTTCATTAAGGTACTTTACTATATATAGCGTATGTTGAAGGGTGCGGTGACGTCTATTTCTCTTCTTTTAATCACAATTAAAACATGGCCATTCTCACGCTTCACCCTTAGGTGAACATCAACCTAATCCGAGATCATTGTCTGAGGTTTTTTTATCTTAAAGGTCTTTCAAGAACCTGTTCGACCATGAGATTTATTTGTGATTTTAGAAACCTACAATTCTTGTGGTAAGGTGACGACTTTGGGGTTCCAATAATCTTGATTAAAAAAATGCGACAATTAAATTAGATCAACTATTTAAACTATTTTTGTGTATAATTCAGATATCGACTTCCTTTTTTCTATTTTTTATTTTTTTTATTTTGCCTACACCTTGTAGGGAATGGTATGATGGGCATGTGTGTTTATACTGATATCCACACAAAATTGTACTAAACAAATTATTTCATCTTTTTCACTATTTAATGTGTTACGTTTATTTTCAGCATAAAGTAATTACAATAATGTTCAACTCAAACCCGTTGGCGTTAAAAACGAAAATTAATTCAGTAAATTAAAATAACCCTTTCACGTGTTAATTTAGTTATCTGTTTGTATCAATTCGATTTTTATTGTTAAATCTTTCCGCTAATTAATCATAAATACTCTTTCTAAGAATTCCTTAACGTAAAGTTTATGCTAAAATTAAATAGGCGATAACTGGTTCTAAGTATCCGATAATTGGTTCGTATGTGTTTTTCGTTAAAAACTTCGCCGAATTAAAACCGCGTATTATCCCACTAAACCGCGTTTTCCCAGTTTGACGCCTTACCAACAATATTACTTTAAGCTCGGATCCTTAGTTAAACGAAATGAATATTGACTATATTCTCGAATAGCAAGACGAAAACATATATTTTGGTTTTCACCGTGTCGTTTTTGCTATGAAAATTTCGCGCACGCAATACGGCGAACTCTTTCGTGGACCTTAAAGCCACGATAAATGGTCGTCCCGGGTTGTAATGGGAGAATCACCCCAAGGCGGGATCACGCACACCTCTCCTCTGCCCTGTTATTAGAGACGGCAGCAACTCGAGGGTGGGTGTTTTTTTCATTATTTTAGTTATGTCCTAAATTGGGAACAGGATTCTACATACATTACCATCGTAATCGTTGATAGTTCGTACACTGTACTAGGCGATTTTCTTTTCGTTACTCACTTTAATACATACTTTTAACTTTCGAATCGCGTTATCAAGTTCGATGTAGATAACCAATGGAAAATTTTGGTTTGCAAAATAAATTTGTAAATCACCCTTAATTGTTGTTCTACTCATACATGCAATGGTTTTGTGTTTTGTTTTGCCAATGTTTCACAAGGCAATACACGTTTTTGTTTCCTAATTTACGTCTTACGTGTATTGCTTTCTTTTCTTGGCTTAGATGTCTGTCCACCTTTTATGGGGTTATTTTATACCTATCGGTTTGCTAAATTTTATACCTACTGCTTTCGTCCGTTCTTTTGCGCCCATGGGGTGTTCCTTAGAGTGTTGTGCTGCCTATCTAGATAGCATAAAGTAAGTGAACGTATGTCACATGCTACTTGATTAGTTGTATTGTATTGTATTGTATTGTATTGTATTGTATTGTTTTGTATTGTATTGTATTGTATTGTATTGTATTGTATTGTATTGTATTGTATTGTATTGTATTGTATTGTATTGTATTGTATTGTATTGTATTGTATTGTATTGTATTGTATTGTAACGTCTTTATTTACACAAGCGAGATTAGGGCCATATGGTCCTTTCTTGGCTTCGATTTAGTTTATTTTGAATAAACTACGTGTCGCACTGACATTATCCTCGGTAAAACCGTTTAATTTTTGTTCATTTTCAGTTGAGCATTTAGTTCTAAAATATTTTTCCTTTTCCTCTCTATATAAAAACTCACAATTTTAATTTTTTTGACAGATTATCGGACTTGTGTTTTCACCGATAATTGCAGACTTCTGAAAACACTGGCGCCCTATTTCTATCAGTAGGACTAAATTCTATTTTGTTGCTCTTACCAACTTTTTTCTATCTTTAGATCTCAATTTCTTCTGTAGGGTATATTTTAAGTTGTCCTGCAGTTTGCAGTAATTTTTTTGTTGTTGGGCTTTTACCGAGTTGCGGTTAGCATTCTTTGGTTACTTTCTTCCATTTTGTTAGTTATTCTCACTTAAAATGATTGATTTGGAGATGAAACTGTTTAATGATATCTGTTATATACATCAGGGTTAATCGAAAAGCATCACTCACTATTTCACGTGTATGACTGCCTTTTTTGTTAGCATGGTTTTTTAAATGGGAATGTTTAATTTTCCATTGTATCTTGTAACTTTGCTTTATTTTATAGAACCCGTTTGCCTATCGTCCGCTCCATGCGAGAATTGGAGAACGAATGTCTGATGTTGGAGCCGGAAAAGATTCAGATCGATAATTACTTACCTCCTAGCCGAGATCAACACGCATACGCAGAAACAGATCTTGCTTCCAAATCAGCTAAGAGTGTAGAAAACACTTTTACTACCCATGACCAAACAGTTAAGATTTCTCCTCCGCCTACTTCTTCCATAGCTTCTTCTATTCTTCCTCCGATGTCTACTTCTACTCGTAGGGTAACATACTTCAATTGCGATCAACCTGGTCATGTATCGACGCGTTGTATTCGTTTCCAATTACTCCATTGTTATGGTTGCGGACATAAGGGGTTACTCGACGCATTTGTCCGAACTATTAATTTACTACTAATAAAAACCAAATTACTCCTCTTGCTAATTGTACTTCCTCTTCTGTACCTCAGCCCAGTCATCCTACTACTACTGCCAAAACATGTCCTTCTTCGGCAAATATGACTCCGAACAAATCTCCTTCCATCGCTAGTTTTACGTTCTTCTCTGTACCTCCTCCTGCTCGTCGTACTACCATCACATCATATCCTTTTCAACCCCATGCTTTTTCGAATTATAATATTAATTCTTACGGGTATGACGACCCTACTTACCGCATACCTGATAAGAACCAAATTTCTTCCATTTTTAGCTATTTGAACAATGATCAAAAAGATCCTACGTTTTCACTTCCACCTCAGCCTGTGCTTCCTTCACTATACTTCAAATTAGTGACTTACAAGCAGCTACTCAAAAATTCGTTTTACTTTCTTAAATGATTCTACGCAAGAAATTCCTTTTCTTCGAAACCCACGAATTAATCGACTTTTTGGCCTAGTTAGCAATTCTTTTCTTCGGTTGTTCGTTTAGTATGAATCCTTATTACCACAGCCTGAAATACCTCAATTTTTATATTGAGCATTCTCGTTTTTTCCTTGCTTACTTTGAGGCTTGACAGTTATTGTCTCGTTTTGGCTTGAAATGTTGGCTTTCCTTCTCATACTTTTTCTTACGTTTTGCTTTTTCGCGAGAAACCAATTTCTTTCCTCGAGATTAAAACTTTACTATTTTTTACTTAGAGATATCCGTCCTGCAGCGACTTTTGCAGTGTCAAGCCATTCCAGCTTTGTCCTCGGTGATCACTACCTTACACCTTCCCTTTTTTCTATATCCTTTGACACTTCCAGGCTTCATCCAAATACTGGCTCTTCGATGTCTATTTCTACTCGTCGGGTCACATGCTTCAATTGCGACCAACCTGGTCATGTGTCGACACGTTGTACTCGTTTTCAATTACTCTATTGCTATGGTTGCGGATATAAGAAAGTTACTCGAAGCATTTGTCCGAACTGTTAATTTACTACTAATAAGAACCAACTTACTCCTCTTGCTAATTCAACGTTCCCTTTGTACCTCAGCCCAGTCATCGTACTACTGCTGCCAAAACATACCCTTCTTCGGCAAATACAACTGCGAACAAAACTCCCCTCATTCCTAGTTTTACGTTCTTTTCTGTGCTTCCTCCTGGTCGTCGTACTACCATCACATCATATCCTTTTCAACCATATGCTTTTCCGAATTGTAATATTAATTCTTACGGGTATGACGCACCTACTTACCGCACACCTAATAAGAACCAAATTTCTTCCATCCTTAGCTGTTTGGACAATGATCAAAAAGATCCTACGTTTTCACTTCCACCCCAGTCTGTGCTTCCTTCACCATACTCCAAATTAGTGACTTACAAGCAGCTACTCAAGAGTTCGTTTTACTTTCTTAAATGATTCTACTCAACAAATTCCTGTCGAGTCTGCAATGGCAGATGTAGCTGAAGTGACGATAACTTGTACTACTTTAAGAGAAGGTCCTGTTGAAATTAGTAAACCCTGTTGCTTTTGTTGTCAAAATTCTACTTGTTCCTGTTTCGTTATCTGTTGTTGCCGAAGAAGTAGTTCCTATTGTGGCTGTAGTTTTGCTTGTCCCTACTCTTTTATCTAACATTAATGACATCCTACTTGATTCTACTCCTTTATCGGACGTTGATGAAGCGTTGTTTGCTTTTACTCCTTTTTGTAATGTTGACGAAGTTCTTCCTGATCTGCTTCTTTATCTAATGCTGATAAAATTCCACTTGCTTCTGTTCCTTTATCTAAAGTTGATGAAATTCGACCTATTGATGAAGTTCTACCAGGCTCTGTTGCTCTATTTACTGTTGATAAGATATACTTGCTTTTACTTCTTTTTCTAATGTTGACAAAGTTGTTCTTGATCGTGCTCTTTTTGGAAGTTCTACTTAGTGTTATTCCTTTATCTCACGTAACTGAAGAGTTCTCTGATTCTGTTTCTTTTTGTAAAGTTGATACTCTTGCTGTCAATACTATTACTTTTTTTAACGTTGATATTCTGACAGCCCATGATGTTCCTTTTTCGACCGTTGAGTTTTGTTCAACCAATCCTAAAAACATACGGCGTTCTGAGTTTCCTAAATCATAACCACCACTACTACTTTCACCATCATCGCCACTTCTTCAACCCCTTGCTACAACTACTACACCTTCTGTTGATTCTTTGTGCTGTTTCTTAGATTTTTTTAAAATTTGGTTTTGTCTCTTCTTTCCTTTTGATCTTTTTTCGTTTTCCTTTCTTTTGGCTTGTTTTCGTACTCACAATAAATTTATTAAAATTTTCGATCAACGTCCCGTGGTTTGAGCTTTTAAACCACTTTCCTTTTCTTCGAAAACCACGAATTATTCGACTTTTTGGCCTAGTTAGCAATTCTTTCCTTTGGTTGTTCGTTTAGTATGATTCTCTATTACCACAGTACCTCAATTTTTATATTCAGCATTTTCATTTCTTTCTTGCTTACTTTGAGGCTTGACAGTTATTGTCTCGTTTTTGCTTGAACTGTTGGCTTTTCTCCTTATTCCTTTTCTTACTTTTTGGTTTTTACGCGAGAAGCCTATATCTTTCCTCGAGATTGAAAACTTTACTATTTCTTACTTAGAGATATCCGGCCTGCAGCGACTTTTGCAGTGTCAAGCCATTCCAGCTTTGTCTTCGGTGATCACTACCTTACACTTTCGCTTTTTCCAATATCCTTTGACACTTCCAGGCTTCGTCCAAACACTGGCTCTTGGAGTCGGATAATTTTTTTTTTATTTTTTTGGTTTTCCTGGGGTTTTCTGAAACGAATTTTTCTCGTTTGTTCTATTGGCATATACGGGTTTTTAAAGTCGGATAAAGATTCTTTTTTTTTGTTTTTTTGAAGCGAATTTTCTTTGGGTGTGCCATGTTAGTGCATATTGGCCCGTAGAGCCGGATACAAATCTCTTTTTCTTTGTTTTTCTTTGTAACGGATTTTTTTTGTTCTATTAGTGTATTACCTGGCCCTTTTGATTTTGATTTTAAATATGTTACGGTTTTGCGAAGGGAATACCAACAAGAAAAGAAAGATCAAGTAAGAAAGACCCGCACGAGTTACCGTAACGTAACGGGAAAGGCATGCTAGTTTAGGCGAAGATTGCGGTAGGTATAAGGATAGTTAAGAATCCAACTCTATCTGCTGAAATATAAAAAACGTATAGGTTAGTCAACTGTTGAGGACACCTCACTTGTCTGTTTAATTATGCAGTAAATCGACTAAAAACACAGTGGTATAATAGTAACGTAATTTATTTAACCAACTTAAACGGTAAACATGGCGGTACCAAGCCTCTATAAATAATAATAAATATTTAAGCACAAAAAATACATGATACGATCTAGCAAAGGGAAAAAGACAATCTTAAAACTATAATGCATTTAAAATTTCCTATACCAAAATATGTTTAACAAAATAAGAGTAATGCAAGAATATAATCTCTAAATACAATAATTCTTAACGGAGTCTTGTTAGTTTATGAATTTTGAGAAACAAAAGAAGAAAGAGACAAAATACATGGAACAATTTGTAACGGGCATTTTTGTAGTTTAACATTTTTCGCTTCCTTTCTGTTAACGTACTTAAAAATACATCGTTTCTTTGAGATTGCTGTTTGTATAAAGGAAATACTTCAGAATATTTCAGATTTGTATGCAATTTAACTCGTGGGTATTACTTTAAAAGTAGATAATTTGAAGATGGATTTTCATTAATAAATAAATTGCGAGGAACGAATGGTAAATGGATTATTCGTAAATTACTTTCCAACTTTTTGAAAAATGATAAATTGCTGTAATTAATGAGTAGATATGATGGCTGCATTCTTTTATTGGATGTTCTTTATGTTATTAACAAGTCTAGATAATAGGCGATAAGCGGTTGTAATAGCGACGAGTTGGATAAACAGACGGGCAGTTGTAGTTTGTTCTTGGTTCCGATATATTAAATAAAAGTAGTAGAGCTTGTTAAACTCGAGACACGTGTGCTTTACGGAACATTTGACGGACGGTTTTATTTGTTTACGCGTACCTTACTAATTGTCTTTAGTAGTTTTTCTTGTGAGATAAATGTTTTAAGGAACATTTGACGGTCTTGCTTTAGTGATACACGTGCTTTACCCGTTATGGTTCTTTTTAGTTGTTTTGTCTTTTGATTTTTTAAACTGTGTGTGCAATCTAGTTTCGCGGTTCGGTCCTTCTCAGAGTAGCGCATACTTTAGATTTTTTAAATACAGTGATACTGTAGTTTCTGAATTTTCTGACAACCAAGAATCTAAAATAGGCCAGTGCTTGCGCAAATTTCGTTATTTGCGAAATATAACAGATTACCGGCTTACAAAGGTATTGTTTGAAGTTTCTCACTGCTTGTTGGGATGTTTATGAACATAATATACATCTGGTCCCAGTTGGAATTGAACTAGTGCTGCGGAATATTTCGAAACTATTGTCTTAGGAAATAGAATTTATCCAAGCTACATAGTTCCGACGCGTGATAATGTCTGCTGCTAACACCAGTGAAATACGTAGGTGCGATTAGTGTAACGTGTGATAAGTTCCATCAACACCCTCACAGTTAAAGGTGAAGTGCTTCGTCAGTGCAGGACCTCGTGAATCCCACACTTCAAATGCGAGGAAGCGTTCCTGAAGGACTTTTTGTAAGTTGAACTATTTTCTACTGGTTATTACTTTAAATATCTATCCGTTGCTTTACCATATCTTTGTCGTTCTGATACCTTTTACAATAGACTGGCATGCTATTTTAAAACATAGAAAAAAAAGAAAGAAAGAAAAATCAATACTACTGAATTACGCATACCAATTGTGTCTTATCAATTTATCTTTTGTCAACATTTTATCTGATTTATGTTTAATTGGTGTGTGAGGAAACGTTTCTGCTACTCCCCAATATTACCTCACTTTGTACTAAAAATTCTTGTAATGCTTTTATCGTGATTATATTATATAGTTTTACATTCTACAAAGTACTGAATAACTTAGACGTTTCATTGCTGCTATGCTTATTCTTTTTTTTTCAGGTTTGCTCAACTAATTTTCTTGCAGGTATTGTTACTAACTCCTTACCGCCGCAGACATTATGTGTCAGTCTGCTTTCTACAACCTCCTCCCCCCCCCACTCTTCGATTGAGCCCGGTTATTTCTTTGATTTTCTTGGTGTTACGTACGGCCTCGAAGTAATGTAACATAAATTTGGCGCCCAACGTGGTTGCCACAAAAAAAAACCTAACAGAAATTTGGCGCCCAACGTGGCTGCCACAAAAAAACGTAACACGCTATTAGTGACTAGTTGCTTGTAAAAAGAATAATCACTGATAAAGTTAACTTAGACAAGAGCACCAAACAATCAACTGGATAGTTGGTAGTAATCATTAATAAATATGTACTGAAATTTGATATAGGTCTTGTAGACGGTAGTCTAGTAAGACTAACACTCAGTATAAGCAAAAGAATCCGCAGGGGACAACGTATTAAGTAGGTACATGAGACGGAAGTTGAGAAAGTAATTCTAGGTCCGCTTAGAGTAAATTTGCAATTTCACAAAAGTGTGCATAAATGGAGCTTATTTTAAATTGAAGTGCGATATAATCGATTAAAATGTTATTACTAGAAACAGAAACATGTGGCTCGCTTATAACCGGTACCAAATTGCTCTCTACTACAACTAGTCAAGTAGCATGTGACATAGGTCCACTTGCCCTATCCTCTCCAGGTAGGCAGAACAACACTCTAAGGAACACCCCATCAGCGCAACGGAACGGACGAAAGCGGTAGGCATGAAATTTACCAAAACACATAGGTATAAAATAACCCCATGAAATGCAGACAAGCATCCAAGCCAAGAAAAAAAAGCAATACACGCGGGACGTAAATTAGAAAGCTAAAACGTGTATTGCCTTGTGAAACATTTGCGGGATAAAACACAAAATCATTAAATATATGAGTAGAACAACAATTAAGAGTGATTTATAAAAATATTTTGTAAACCAAAATTTCTCATTGGTTATCTACATCGAACTTCATAACGTGAATGTATTAAAGTGAACAACGAAAGAAAAATCGCCTAGTATAAAATACGGAGTATTAACGATTACGATATTCATGTATGTAGAATCAGGTTCCCCATCTAGACATAACTTTACAAGATATTAGGAATTTAAAATGTCAACCAGAGGAATAGAGAACCATATCTACGTGTTATACCTACATGAATTAAAAGGAGCTTCGTAGAATCATATAAGGTGGAGGCAAAACAACTAACAGGATTATTTAAATTTTTAAAAGAGGTCGGAATGGTTGCAAAATAGATAAAAGAGCACAGCTAAGTTAATGGACGTTGCAGTTCATTCTAAAGAATGCAGAATCGGTTCGAAAACAAACACGGAAGGTAACAAACGGCAGGGACCTTGTAACAGTTTAAGAGCGCTTCGGCTAACTACAGTAGTGCGGGAATAGGTTTCTATGGAATAAGTTATAAAAATAAGAAGAATAAAAAACTGATAAATAAAGTGGCTAAAATACAAACAAACTACGTTACAATATTCACTTACTCTTGTCATAATTGAAGGGCGCCAAACAGTCTAGCTTCAGCAATCCCTTTGACATTTTGCACGGAAGATGGGTACTCCGCAGAGATCTCCTATACTTTAGGTTCCCTAAACTTTTCCCAATTTAATTTATCTTTCTGTAAAATACCGTAAAAACGCTGACTAAGTTCTTGTCAAATTACATAAATTACCAAAATCAAGCTTTCTCCCTAATACGACTTCATCAGTGAGGTAGTTGGGAACCTTTCACAATAACCTAGTTTTATTCTAGGTTCTAAATAAATTAAAATAAATTTCCAGTTATGCTCAAGCACTATTGCCATCAAATGGTTGCGATATAAATACAAATATACAAAACGACCTAATTTCTTAGCATTAATCTGGCCAGGTTGTTAGAGTAATCCGTTCAGACAAGAAAATAGTAAAATATATAAAGAACTTTATCCATACCGAATACCACAACAAAACCATGGGTTGAATAGGGATCCAAAGTAATTTAGATGCCGTACTAGCTAAAACGTCGTAGAGTGGGGTGGGTCACACAGAAGGAAAAAATTGGAAACCTCAGTAATAAATTTTGTTATGTACATTGACGTAACCTAAAAAAAGAACCAAGAAACGAAAGAAGTAAGTAAGTCCAGGGTCAGGCGGCGAGTGGGCGGGGTTTTATACGTATAAGCACGTAGAGGAAAGCCTGAGAAGAAAAGAGAGAGAAAAAATATATACACTCACTCATTCACACCCATTCGCACTCAGAACAAAAACATACACAGAAAAAAAACGTATAATTAAACAAAATATTTACAGAACACAGTAAAAAAAATTATTCATGAGAATTGCGAACTTTAGTTTTTAGGTAATTACTCCCTAACAGTAATTAGTAAAAAAAAGGAAGAACCAAACGCAACCCTAAAAACCACAGCTTTAGATCATCGTACGTATAACCTTGACCTTTATTTACAAACATAATGGCAACAACATTTTCAAATGTGCCTGCAAATCTTTAAACTGTTTTTACATAAATAAGTAGTACATTTTTAGTAATTTATGAACAAATAGTAAGGCAGTAATAAAAAAGCAGTAAATACCAAAATAGTTCAATAATTTTCATATATAAGAATTAAATTTAGAAATGCCATATTTGAACGGTAAAACCCCAGGCGTTCTGGTTCCAAAGTAAGAAGCGAATACAAAGAAAAACTCACCCTCGAGTTGCTGACGTCGAGGTTGACTCAGTCGCTGGTCCACGTCAGCGAGTAGGTAGGCCTACGCCCAGGAAGAACGCATTTGGCTTCCCATTACCAGAAGAAACGACAGCTCAAGGGATTAACGTGTCCCCCGCAGGAAGCTAGAATAATTACGAACAATAGATTAATTTATTAAAACCGAAAAGTAGCGTTTTATAAACCCTAAATACACACGACGCTATAATGCGTGCCAGCAAGTCGCATAAAGAAAAACTGAACGAAGCAAAACAGGACGGATGTTTTCTTGTTGCTATTCGAACAGGAAGTGAATATTAAATTTGTTTAGTTAAAGCACCAAAGTTCAACGTAAACTTGTCGTCAAGGAAATAAAACAGTAAAACCCTAATTTATTGAAACAATTTCGCCGAATTCCTTAAAAAAGGAAAACACACTAGCATTAATTATTGAATACTTGGAAAGACGCTTATCTAATTATGGTGTAAATTCCACGTTAAGGAATTCTTAGGAAGGATATTTATTTTTCTAATGAGCAGAAAGATTTATCAAGTAAAATATATAGGATGTTTATTATTAATTACAATACAAATTTTAATACACAAAAGAGTTATTTTAATTTACGGAATTAATTTTCGTGTTTAACGCCATATAAATTTAAGTTAAAGATTATTGTATATAATCTAATCAATCATTTACGAAAATAAACGTATCAAATCTCCACACCCTCCCCCCAGTAAAATTAAAGGGTCGGGGTCTGGAAGTTAAACAATGGGAGTTGATAGGACCAACCAAAAAAAATTTGCTTGGAACTAAAAGAAAACTCGTTACAAAGAAACTAACGGAAACACTCCAAAAAAACCCAAAATAAAACTGAAAAGAATTTTTATTCGGCATGACGGACCAAGGAACGTGACAAAAACCAAAAATGAAAAAGACAGAGAAAGGAAAAGGAAAGGTAACAATCATCGAGGACAAAGATGGAATGGCATCGACACTGAAAAAGTCGTCGGAGGACGGATATTTCTTGTGAAGAAACGGTAAGATCTTCAACCTTAAAAGAAGTAAAGGAACGAAGAAGAAAACCAACAGTACAGCCAGAAGAGGACCCAAAGGTCAAGCCTCAAGTAAACAAAAGGAACAACAAGGGGGAACGAAATGAGGGACGCTGGTAAAAGGAAACGATGTACTCTCAACTGTGGTAGAGAAGAATCGCAATGAACGAAAACCGAAAGAAAGAAATGCTGGCTAGTCCTAAAGTCGACTGAGTCATGATTTCCGAAGAAAGAAAGACGGACTAGAAAGCACCTACCACAGGAGCGGATGGACGAACCACAATCGGTTCAGGGACCGACGGCAAAGAAGACCAGCAACAGGATAGGAAAAGGAAAGTGGAACGAAAGGAACGAGAAAAAAAAAGAAAAAACCAAAAAAAGAATAATACCAACACCAAGTATAAACCCCAAAAACAAAACTAAAATCGTACAAAAGAAAATAAAACAATATCCCAGTGTAGTTGGGTATGAGTAGGTGTGTGTGTATGTGTGTGGACGTGTGTGTGGGGGTGTAAGAAGGATGTGTGTATGTGTTATGCGTGTATAAAGTGTGCGTGTGTGTATGTGTGTGACCGCTGTAATCGCCTCTTACGACAGGCAGGTCGTACCATGGGACTATTTTATTCCCGGACTCACACGGGTGAAGAAAAAAACGCAAGAAGAGAACGCACGAAGGAAAACCAAACAGAAATGAGTGGATGCATGAAGTGTGTGCGTTTATGGGGTGTGGGTATGTGTGTATGAAGTCTGTATGTGTATGTGATCGACCGCTATAGTCGCCTTTTAGGACAAGCAGGTCGTACCGTGGGACTATTCTATTCCTGGACCCACACGGTTGAAGAGGAAAAAAGGAAAGCAAACGAAAGAAACCCCAGTAAAACCCGGAAGTAAACCGAAATCGCAATATCCAAAAATCATGTCCAAAGAAGAGCAAAGTAGTCATCAGAATCGGGGGCTCGAGGACTAGATATTGGGCTTAAGGCGTTTACGCCGCTAGAAGAAAAATGAAAAGAGATCGAGGACATTAGGATTTCGCTGACATATGTTCTCAGGTTCGGAAGAAGCATAGAATAAAATCTGCTTCTTTTGGGCAAGTTTCTGCCAAATAGGAACAGCAGGGGTTGTAGTAGTTATAGCACTAAGTCTAGGAGGTGACAATAGTAGTTTAGCCAACTCAAAACGCGTCATAGAAGGACGTTGTTTATTGTTAGGATGGGTGGTAAGAAGGTAGACGGCAGAAAAGGAAACATCGTGAGTTGTCAGCATATCAACGGTGGAAAAAGAAAAAGTATTGGCTGTACGAATACCAACCCGATGAAAAAAAACACAAGCGGAACACCTTTCAATTACGTCATAGAAAGAAACAGATGTAGCTAAAATTTTATTGATGTTATGTACAGGACTAGAAGTATCACAGTTAGGAAAGAAAACAGCATTGGTTATGGACGTATCCACCTAAGAAAAGGAGCAGAATCATGTAGAAGTTCGTCAGCACTAGATAACTGAACATCAGATAGGATGTCACTAACCTTAGTTAAAAGAATAGAAGTAAGTAGCATTTTGTCAGCATGAGAAAAATGAGTAAGAGTAGTTAACGAAACAGAATCAGGTAACGCTTTAACGACAACAGCAACAGGCATCACAGCTAAGGGTTCCCTAACTTTAACCGGACCTTCTCTATCCGAATTAGGAATTATCTTCACTTCAGCTACGGCTGTGATTGCCGGCACAACAGAAATTTCTTGAGTAGAAGCATTTAAGAAAGTAGAAACAGGTAAAATTTTGACAAAAACGGGAAGAGGCATTAAAGATACGGGTTCATAAACTTCAACAGGACCTTCGCAGACTGAATTAGAAGTTATCGTCACTTCAGGTACAGCTGTTTTTGTAGACACAACAAAAATTTCTTGAGTTGAACAGTTTAGGAAAGCAGGAACATGTAACATTTTGACAGCAACAGCAACAGACATTAAAGATACAGGTTTGTGAACTTCGACCGAACCTTCGCTGACTAAATTAGGAGTTATCGTCAATTTAGCTACATTATAATTTGAATTAGGGCCGCTATACTTGCGGCCACGTCCCCAATGCTCCACCCGGAGGTACTACATTGGGTTTAAACGCGAAAAATAAACGTGCTTCTTATTAATTCTAACTTCGCTCAACTTAGCTACATTATAATTTGAATAAGGGGCCGCTTGCTTTGCGGCCATTTCCCTGATGCTCCACCTAGACGGTACTACATCGATCAACTTAGCTACATTACATATGATTTTCCAATGCTCCACCCGAAGGTACTACATTGGTCAGGAAACGAGTTTTTTTTACCTGGAAAATTTTGAATTTTGCCGAATCCTTGCTGTTCCAAGCAAGGTAGGGATCTTTAACGTGCGTGACAACACTCACACACGGGACCTCCATTTTACCTCTCATCCGAACGAGGGTGTATTTTTGCGAAAAATGCTCGCCTAACATTTTTCAAGCGGACCGTGTCGGGATTCGAACCCGGGACCTAGGGCGTAGTAGTCACACACATACCACTACGCCACGGAGCCGCCTTTCAACTTAGCTACATTACATGTGATTTTCCAATGCTCCACCCGAAGGTACTACATTGGCCAGGAAACGAGTTTTTTTTACCTGGAAAATTTTGAATGTTGCCGAATCCTTGCTGTTCCAAGCAAGGTAGGGATCTTTAACGTGCGTGACAACACTCACACACGGGACCTCCATTTTACCTCTCATCCGAACGAGGGTGTATTTTTGCGAAAAATGCTCGCCTAACATTTTTCAAGCGGACCGTGTCGGCATTCGAACCCGGGACCTTGGGCGTAGTAGTCACACACATACCACTACGCCACGGAGCCGCCTTCAACTTAGCTACAGTTCATTTACAT
The DNA here is from genome assembly GCA_036346225.1 of Platerodrilus igneus. Classification (NCBI taxonomy): domain Eukaryota; kingdom Metazoa; phylum Arthropoda; class Insecta; order Coleoptera; family Lycidae; genus Platerodrilus; species Platerodrilus igneus. The sequence goes on along the minus strand of JARFIW010000001.1, from coordinate 3,248,437 downwards.
TACCAATGCTCCACCTGTAGGTACTACATTGGCCAGGGGGCGAGTTTTTTGTTGCCTGGAAATTTAGAATTTTGCCGAACCCTTGCCGTTCCAGGCAAGGTAGGGATCTTTAACGTGCGTGACAACACTCACACACGGGACCTCCATTTATCCTCTCATCCGAACGAGGGCGTAATTTTGTGAAAATGCTCACCTGCCATTTTTCAAGCAGTCGGCCGTGTCGGGATTTGAACCCGGGACCTTGGGATCCGTAGTCTTACGCTTACTACATTGATCCACGGCGACGCCTTCAACTTAGCTACAGCAGTTATTGTAGGTATGACAGCAATTTCTTGACTAGAATCATTTAAGAAAGCAGGAACAGGTAAAATTTTGACAAAAACGGGAGGAGGTATTAAAGATACAGGTTCATGGACTTTCGGAGGACCCTCGCAGACTGAATTAGAAGTTATGGTCATTACAGCGACTTTTGTGCTTGCAGACACGACAGAAAATTCTATAGTAGAATCGTTTAGGAAAGCGGAAACAAACTCTTGAGAAGCTAGCTGCAAGTCACTAATTCGAAGCATGTGTTGTAAGAGTGAATAAGTAAGGCGAGCATAAGAATGAGTAGAATAGGAGGCAGAACTAGAAACGGAGGAAATTTTGTTAGATGCTATATTTGCCAAAGAAGAGTAGGTTTTGATAGTAGGAGCCGGAGGATCTAAATGAAGTATCGAAGAGAACGTAGAATAAGAAGTAGAAGAAGTTAGGCAACTAGTGGTGAGGGCAAAATTTGAAGGATTATTCGAAGATCTATTAGTAGTAGAATGACAGTTGGGACAGTTATGGCGAGTAACTCCCTTATGTCCGCAATCATAACAATGGAGTATTTTAGGACGAGTACAAAGGGTCGAAACATGACCAGGTTTGACGCAATTAAAGCATACGACCTGACGAGTAGGAGTAGAAGTAGGAAGACGAACAGTAGAACGTACGGAAGAAGTATCGGATCTACTCCTAGGCGTAGGAAAAACCTTAACAACTCGGTAATGTGAAGCAAAACTATTTTTCTCAATAGTAGTAGCCTTGTAAATAAACTCCATGTGTTCAAAATGAAGAATTAGTAAATTAGACAACGACTTCCAGTCAGAAAACCTATGCCAAAAACCACGATACCAAAGTAAAACATCAGCCTCGAAAAATTCCACTGCAGACTCAAATAACTGCAATTGGGATACATGGTGAGCTCGTCGGAGTTTTTCAACTCGTTCCAAGAAATCATATACGGTAAGAGTATTTGGTTAACTAGAAAAATTCACATTCCACGCCTACTCAGGGTGACCGTGGTAGGAAGCCGAAAAAGAAGTCATTTTGAATACGAACAAGAAAGAAATGGGTAGAAGTTAACGAAATAAAGGCTAACCGTAACTCGATAAAAGCTTAAAAGAAAAAAAAATCATTGCGAATACATGACAATTTACAACATATCCGACGGATAAACTTCGGGAACACCAATAGGAGCGAAACAACAAAATAGAAATTAGAATAGGGCTGTAGGATAAGGAAAAATCGGAGTAAAAAACTAACTCTAGACGTGACGGAGAGAACAAAATGTACAGAGAGAGAAGGAAGAAAAAAGAAAAATCTTGGGCGCCAGCGTTTTCAATGGACTCGGATTATTGGCGAAAACAAAAAACCAATAATCTGAAATAAGTCAACTAATAATATTGAACGTAATGGTCAAAACATAAGAAATATCAAGCCGAGAAAATGCGGGTCATGTAGGAACTTTGGCACTAACAATAATAAACAAAAAAGCGGAGTAAAAATTAACCAATACGAACTCGGAGCCAAACTAACTAAAATAAAATCGGAACCAAAGTTGCATGAAACAAAATCGCAGCACAAGAAAAATAACGAATACCAAATCTCAGAAAAAATTAACTTAACAAAATCGCAGCCGAAATTAATCACAAAAAGAATCGCAGTCGAAATTAATTCTCAAAAAAAAAACGCTGCCCCAAAGCAGAAGGGGGTCATAATTTTATGCTACGTACATTGACGTAACCTAAAAAAAGGAACCAAGAAAAAGAAAGAAGTAAGTAAGTCCGCGCTCAGGCGGCTAGTGGGCAGGGTATTATACGTATAAGCACGTAAAGGAAAGCCTGAACAAAAAGAGAGAAACAAAAATATATACACTCATTCACACTCAGAACAAAACATACACAGAAAAAAACTTATAATTAAACAAAATATTTACAGAACACAGTAAAAAAAATTATTCATGAGAATGGCGAGCTGTAGATTTTAGGTAACTACCCCTTATAGTAATTAGTAAAAAAAAAGAAAGAACCAAACGCAACCCTAAAAACCACAGCTCTAGATCATCGTACGTATAACCTTAACTTATATTTACAAACATAAAGGCAACAACATTTTCAAATGTGCCAGCGAGTCTTTAAACTGTTTTTACATAAATAAGTAGTATATTTTTAGTAATTTATGAACAAATAGTAAAGCAGTAATAAAAGAGCAGTAAATACCAAAATAGTTCAATAATTTTCATATATAAGAATTAAATTTAGAAATGCCATATTTGAACGATAAAACCCCAGGCGTTCTGGTTCCAAAGTAAGAAGCGAATACAAATAAAAACTCACCCTCGAGTTGCTGACGTCGAGGTTGACTTAGTCGCTGGTCCACGTCAGCTAGTAGGTAGGTCAACGCCCAGGAAGAACGCGTTCGGCCTCCTATTACCAGAAAAAACGACAGCTCAAGGCATTAACGTGTCTCCCGCAAGAAGCTAGAATAATTACGAACAATAGATTAATTTATTAAAACCGAAAAGTAGCGTTTTATAAATCCTAAATACTCACCACGCTATATAATGCGTGCCGGATATTCGCATAACGAAAAACGGAACGACGCAAAGCAGGACGGATGTTTTCTTGTTGCTATTCCAACAGAGAGTGAATATTAAATTTGTTTAGTTAAAGCACCAAAGCTCAACGTAAACTTGTCGTCAAGCAAATAAAACAAGAAAACCCTAATTTATTGAAACAATTTCGCCGAATTCCTTAAAAAGAGAAAACACACCAGCATTAATTATTGAATAATTGGAAAAAGCCTATCTAATTATGGCGTAAATTCCACGTTAAGGAATTCTTAGAAAGAATATTTATTTTTCTAATGAGCAGAAAGATTTATCAAGTAACATATATAGGATATTTATTATTAATTGATATTTATTATTAATTGAAATACAATTTTAAACACGCGAAAAGGTTATTTTAATTTACGGAATTAATTTTCGTGTTTAAAGCCAAAAGAATTTAAGGTAAAGATTACTGTATCTAAACTAATCAATTATTTACAAAAATGGACGTAACAATTTATTCACAAACCGTTAGTGAACAAACATAGTATTAAAAGGAATATTTACAAAAAACGTCAACTTGCATATGATACAACGTAAAAATATACATTTAAGGCAATATAGGTGTAGATCTTAAAATACAAATCTTTTGTATTACTCTCTTCCTTTTTTTTAGCTAAGTCGTAACGTTTAATTGAGACTCCCAGATAAGGTTCAAGGGTATTCTCCCTCTACTACCTATTAATTGAAATCAAAATTTGGATTTGCTCCCTTCATCTTACCAAATTCCGAACGCCAATGTAAATAAACTAATGAATCAAACTATAAATTTCAACCCCTTGGTATCATATGCACGTTTAAAATCAAATGTAAGACCTATTTTAAAATATCTACAAATTTGAATTTTTTTAGCTCTAGTGAATGTCTTCCAGCAGTTCTTTCTTTCTCTCTCGTTGATGTCCGGTAGGTAGCTGACTCCCAGACGTTCTTGTTTTTAAAACCTGTAAGTTCAAGTAATTTAGTGTGTTGTAAATATTGCAGTATTTTCAAGCCGTCCATCTGTAACGGGCATTTTTTGATAGCGTAACATTTTACGCTCTATTTCTGTTAACGTACTTAAAAATACATCGTTTCTTTGGGATCGCTGTTTGTATACAGGAAATACTTCAGAATATTTCAGATTTGTATACAATTTAACTCGTGGGTATTACTTTAAAAGTAGATAATTTGAAGATTGATTTTCATTACTAAATAAATTGCAAGGAATAAATTGTAAGTTGGATTATTCCAACTTATCGGAAATGATAAACCGCTGTAATTAATTATTATATATGATTGCGGCATTCACGTTGTGGATGTTCCTTACGTTATTAGCGAAGGAGATAATAGTCGATAAGAGGTTATGGTAACAACGATTGAATATAAACAGATTAGAGAACAGTGTAGTTTTGTTTTTTGTTCCGATATATTAAGACATAAAACAAGACAAGATATAAAAGACAAATGCTTTAAGGAACATTTGACGAAGTTACTTTAGTGATACGCGTACTTTACTAATTTGTGGTTTTAGTTGTTTGTCTTGTGAAATAATAGTCGTAGAACTTGCTAAACTGACCGATTCTTTCTTCAGGATTAATGTGTGTGCGATCTAGTCTAGTGTCCCTTTGTTTTATCAGATTAGTGCATACTTTGGATTATTTAAATACAGTGGATACTGTAGTTTTACCATTTTTCTAACACCAAAGAATCTAAAATAAATCATTGCTTGCGCGAATTTCGTTATTTGCGAAATACAACAGATTACCGGTTTACAAAGGTATTGGTTGAAGTTTCTCACTGCTTTTTGGAGGTTTATGAAAATAATATACATTTGATCCCAGTTGAAATTAAACTAGTGCTACGAAATATTTCGAAATTATTGTCTCAGGAAATAGAATTAACAAGAAATTTATCCAGGCTACATAGTTCCGACGCGTGATGGTGTCTGCTGCTAACCCCAGTGAGATGCGTAGGTGTAATTAGTGTGACGTGTGATAAGTTCCATCAACACCCTCACAGTCAAGAGTGAAGTGCTCCGTTAGTGCAGGACATCGTGAATCTCACACTTCCGTTGCAAGGAAGCGTTGTTGAAGGACTTTTGTAAGTTGAACTATTTCCTACTTGTTATTACTTTAAATACCTATCCGTTGCTTTACCATATCTTTGTCGTTCTGATACCTTTTACAAAAGACTTGCATGATATTTTAAAAAATAAGAAAAAAAATAAAGAAAGAAAGAAAGATCTATACTGCTGAATTACTCATATCAATTGTGTCTTACCTATTTATTTTTTTTTAACATTTTGTCTGATTTATGTTTAATTGGTGTGTGAGGAAACGTTTCTGCTACTCCCCAATATTACCTCACTTTGTACTAAACATTTTTCTGTATTGCTTTTACCGTTGTTATATTATATAGATTATCCAAACAGTTTCTTTTTTTTTACTTTCTACAAAGTACTGAATAATTTAAACTTTTCATTGCTTCCATGCTTATTCTTTTTTTTTCAGGTTTGCTTAACTATTTTTCTTGCAGGTATTGTCACTAACTCCTTACCGCCGCATACATTATCTGTCAGTCTGCTTTCTACATCCCCCCCCCACTCTCCGATTGAGCCCGGTGATTTCTTTGATTATCTTTGTGTTACACACGGCCACCAATAACGTAACATAACTTTGGCGCCCCAACGTGGGGCTACCACGTAATTTTCGTTACACATCAATTACGACAACTGTTTAACCAAAAGGATATTTAAAATATTTTTTTTGCAAATGAAACTTATTGAAGTTATGAATTTGATTAAGCCAAGAAAAGTTTTTCCAAATACATTGCGTAACCTTTATTTCGTCCCGTCTTATCAAAATAGAATCATTCATCCCTCAATCGTTATCAATATTATCTGCATCATGTAATCCCCAAATTCTATGCTTTATATTCCCACTCTTAATATACATCTGTCTACCCTTATTTAACCATTCCTATCTCATATTTTCCTTAATCTCATCTCTATTACCTTTCTGACTTTTTCAGTGACTATTCCTAATCGTGTCTATCATCAATCTCATTTCTAACATCGTCCTGTCTATTTCCATTAACCATTCCGATTCTTAAGCTATCCTTAATCTCATCCTTAATATCATGACTAATTTAATAACCTTTCTAATCCTTTGAACCACTGTAATTCCACACTTTTTTCCATTCCGTTGATCAACACCCCAAACCACTCTAAAGTCTAACTCTATAATAAAATCTAGCAGCAGTTCTTTTGCTATTAAAAGTTCTGCCTCTCCCAACTCTTCTTCACCTATAAAAACATTTACGCCCAACATCTTCTCTGGTGTAGATAACCTCTTCTTCATAGCCGCCCATAGATTGACCCTTTTTATCTTAAAGATGCGACTTTTCAACACCTCGTGGTGTATACGAACCACTTCCTCTTTTATCAATGTTAATTCCGAACTGCTGTCCACTACGGGTAAATCTGAACTGTTTTCTACACTCAAACATATAAACGGCTATTTTCTTTTATTTAATAATTTATTTTCTAAAAAAAATTCAACAGAACTATAACTATTTGCAACTGTATTTACATTAATGCCGCTTGTTTGTACAAATTTGATTTTTTTTTATCCGGGGGTTACAATGAATTTCAGCCACCTCTATTTTTCTCCTCCCTTCGTAGATCCTTATTCGTGAGGTGCTGTTATGTTTCGATCAACGTGTGTTCGCTTCGTTGTTGGTCATTATGACCGACGTACTGGTTGTTCTATCGGTTGTGTTGCTCCTTTTTCGTTGAGATATTTTGGTTCAAAATTTCTTCCCCAGTATCCATTATTTCTTGACTGGTTGTCATTTTTTTCTTCCCGTCCGTATTCGTAGTGTACTAATGGCGGTCTAAAATTGTTCCGTTTGAAGCGTCGTACATTGTCTCTTTCCGAAAATCTCTTTTCTGTTGTCGATGTTCTGCCTTGCTGATTGGAGGGTACTAAGATGTAGTTTTTATATATTAAAAAGATCGGAGATGTGGAATAGGAAAATGAGATAACCGGGGAAACGGCTGTTGATTTTTTTAGTTGTTGAAATTTAAAAATTATCTAAAATTTTGGCAAAAACTTCTATATATCTTTTCAAAATTCAGCAAACCCTTAAAAAATCGACAACCGTTTTCCCGGTTAATATACAAAAACTACATCTTTTTGCCCTCCAATCATCTACCTAACAATTCTTGCTTTTCAAATATAACCTTTCCATACACACCTAACTATATTACCTACACCCTTTGATTATCAAATACCAGTCTCTATATCTATACTAATATTTACCATTTACAAATGTGTACAAGTTACTCTTACAATTCACAACTCAATATATATTGTTGTGTTACCCTAGATCATAATCGAGCCTCACGAATTGGGCGTCATAAAGTTGCTGTGTACCCTTTCTAAAATCCATAGAGTACGGAAAAAACATTCGAGGATTTTATTAATTTACCCAAAAATCGTCATAAATTTCACACAATAGAAAAATTTTTCAAAAATAATTTTTTACCCAGATACCTGCTTCCTCGGTCGAATTACTTCCACAGCTCAGTTGGGCCTCCTCTTGGATACCTAGATACACTCTCATACTCTTTATCGTTCACGCACACTCTCAATAAAACCACAAAATAACACAACAATCATACAATATTTATTTACCACTATTTACACATAAAACTTCAAGAATATTTACATTTCGGTGGTCAAGTTACACCTCAATATATTCAAATTTTGGGAAGTCCGGTATTTTAACTAGAAATATCAAACACATTGAAAGTAACCGGAGTAAATGGGCCCTGAATAATAGCTTATCTTGCTTTCTTTATTTATAATTAATTTTAATTAGGAAACTCTGGAGTATGGTGAGCTCATGATAAACCAATTTTTTTATGATTAAAGTATGCTTTTTACTTAGCATAAGCTTACTGCAAACAAAAAAACCCATGTACTCGTAACAATAAAAAAAATTAAATTCCTGAGGAACGTTAATAAGGTTTATATACACCTTTAGATTTACATTTAAATACCATAATAAAAGTTAGTTATACGTATTATTTTGAATACGCAAAATACCATCATAGTTCACTCTCACACATCACAATAACCTTCATAGTTTATCAAAAACAACAAATTGTAAAGCGTTACCTGGAATTTCTTAAAGATCTCTACTCCGTTGATGATGCTGTTAAGTTGTTTTGCTCTCGGTTTCGTGGTTCTGCTCTGCTCGCCGCCTCCAGCTATGAAACTGTAAACTACGCAACTTCTATTACTTTTTTAAGGGTAGTTTCTTATTAAACATTCTAATCCAGCTTAAATTGATAAATGTTCTTTCCTATATACTAATGAATGCCTAATTAATGCGGGAGCGTTACAAATTTTTTTGATAGTTTTTTAGAAATTGTTGGGACGCTTCCCATTATTGGAAGTAGCAGTTGGCTACTGTATAGGTACTTACTTTTAGATTTTACTTCTAAGCACGCACAGCGTTCGTTACAAAATTTGTCAATTGTTGTGATTGTAGTTCCCTATTTAGGATAAGTGTTGGTACTATTGGTATAATTCTTGAAGTAACTGTAAGGGATTTAAGTGGCATGCTCCTGCAAAGTTACATTTTTTATACCCTACGTCATATGTTATCGATAAGAATTATGATAAAACAACTAATACAACCACGAAAAAAGATTCCAATCTTTTTAAAGGCAAATTTTGTATTAATTCAATAAATACTTATAATCAGAATTTACACAAAATAGTGCTTGCTAGTTAATTCCACAGTCGTGTGATTAGCGACGGAAATAGTGTCATATCTACTTCGAATACGCAATTAGTACAGAGTTGACGTTCAGAAACTTACTAAGAGCTGATACAGCAACATGTCAAGAGATTGTCGTTTTCTAGTTATGTAAAGTTTTAGTTAGCAGATCTTTTAATAGTAAGACAATAACGCTGAGGATGACGCTTTACTAAGCTGAAACTTTAAGTAGTTTGTCGGGAAGTGATCGTTTATTAAGAGAAGTTGTAATTAATTTATATTATCTTTGCTATATTCGTGTAGTTGTTTGTTAGTTGTTTGAAGATGAATAGTTTTGCCTATCTCGTTGTTTTGTAGTTGAACGTTGTAATAGGGATTTCGCAATTTGTCCTGTATGGGATTATGTTTTAACTTTTTCACGTTTACGATATAAATACCTATAACTACCGTTATGGGTAAAATGTATTACTTTTTTTTTGTGGCAGGAACGTTGGGCGCCAAAGTTATGTTACGTTGGCTCGTAGCCGTGCGTAACAAAAAGAAAATCAAAGAGAAAAAAAATGACCGGGCTCAATCGGAGAGTATGGGGGGTTGTAGAAAGCAGACCAACATACCATGTACGCGGCCGTAAGGAATTAGTGATAATACCTGCAATAAAATTAATTAGTTAAGCAAACCTGAAAAAAAAGAATAAGCATAGCAGCAATGAAACATCTAAGTTATTCAGTACTTTGTAGCATGTAAATAAAAGAAATTGTTTAGATAAACTATATAATATAACAACAGTAAAAGCAATACAGAAAAATGTTTAGTACAAAGAGAGGTAATATTGGGGAGTAGCAGAAACGTTTCCTCACACACTAATTAAACATAAATCAGACAAAATGTAAAAAAAATAAATAGGTAAGACACAATTGATATGAGTAATTCAGTAAATAAATAGGTAAGACACAATGGGTATGAGTAATTTAGTAGTATTGATTTTATCTTTCTGTCTTTTTTTTGTATGTTTTAAAGTAGCATGCAAGTCTATGGTAAAAGGTATCAGAACGACAAAGATATGCCAAAAACAACGGGTAGATATTTAAAGTAATACTAAGTAGGAAATAGTTCAACTTACAGAAAGTCCTTCAGTAACGCTTCCTTGTAATTGGAGTGGGGGATTCACACTAACGAAGCACTGCACCCTTGATGGTGTCAGCAGCAGACATTATCATGCTGATGGAGCTATGTAGCATGGATAAATTTTTTGTGAATTCTATTTCCTGAGACAGTAATTTAGAAATATTTTGTAACACAAATCGTAAAACATGGTAATAACAAGTTAGAATCACGGGCTTTCAAGCCACGATGTAATGCATTGAACTAACAGTAACGTGAGGTGTTATGTTTGCTACCTATGGTAACAAAGAAAAATCTAATGCTTTTGGATAACGAAATTTGTGCAAACAATGATTTATTTTAGATTCTTTGGTGTTAGAAAATTCAGAGACTACAGTGTCAACTGTATTTAAATAATCCAACGTATGCACTACCCTTATAAAAAAAGGGCCGCAAAAACTAGATCGCACACACAGTTCAAATATAAAAAAGACAGAGCAACTAGGAAAACCACAATGAGTAAAGCACGTGTATCACTAAAGTACGTCCGTCAAAATGTTCCGTAAAACATTTATCTCACAAGACCAACAACTAAAAACAATTAGTAAAGCAACGCGTAATCACTAAGTCAATGTTCCGTAAAACTTTTATTTTACAAGAAAAACAACTAAAAACACCATCAGCAAAGCAACGCGTATCATTCAAACCGTCCGTCAATGACCTTAAAACCCGTGCGGTCAAGTAAACACATTCTACAGTTAAAATACAACTAAAATCGGGCCCTGTTTGTTCAGTAACAATTCGAGAATTGAGACCGCATTAATTCTCACTATTCTTAAAGCAAATAGAAAACAGTATTTTCCACGTAATCAATATATAGCAACCAAGAACGAAAACGACTCCTCTTTCACAAGACAAACAACTAAAACCACACATTAGTAAAATACGCGTAAGCAAATAAAACCGTCCGTCAAATGTAATTAATATATATCGAAACAAAGGACAAACTACAACTGCTCCCTATTATAACCGTTTATCGACTCTTATCTACTTCGCTAATAACATAAGGAACATCTCAAACGTGAATGTAACAATCGTATCTAATAATTAATTACAGGCCTTTTATCGTTTTCGATAAGTTGGAATTTATTTATTAATGAATATCAATCTTCAAATTATCTACTTTTAAAATTAATACACGCGAGTTAAATTGCATACAATATGAAAACTATTCGAAAGTATTTACTTTATACAAACAGCGATTGAAAGGAAACGATGCAATCCACTCATTATAATACGACGCAATCGCCAACGAGTTAATAATTATAAAATATAGAACTAGTAATTGCAGAAAGGTATTTACAAATTGGGAAAAAGCGTAAAATGTTTAAGCTATAAAAATGCCCCTTACAAATTAGCAATGTTAAGTTCTAATTTGTCTTCAAACGTGTTGCGTTTCGTGTTTGTTCTCGAACCTATTCTGCATTCCTTAGAATGAACTGCAATGTCCCCTAACTTATTTATTGTTTTTTATTTATTCAGCAACCATTCCTACCTTTTTTAAAAATTTAAATAATACTGTTAGTTGCCTTGCACCCCCCTTGTATGATTCTACCCAGCTTTTATTATAGATGACAGCTCCGTTTAATTCATGCAGGTATAACACATAGATATGATTATCTGTTCCTCTTGTAACATTATTTTGTAATGTTAACGAATAAACAGATCAATTAATTAAAATTCAGTAACTTGCAGAAAGTATAGACAAAAGTTCCACAATAAATTACTTCGTATTTTAGTTAGGCCCCCAATATAATAAAAGACCAGGGTTACAGATAGCTTCAAGCTACTAAAGTATTAGAAATTTCAGCGGCAGGCAATAATTTAAAGCTCTACCCTTGTAAATCAAATACAATAAACCTCTTAAAGTTTAGGTCGGTTACAGATTGACGAATCTGATAAAATTAAAATGGAATAGTACCTTTTAGCGTAAATAAAGGAAAGCAATTTTCAGTTTGAAAAGCTTAACCTTCTTAATACTTTCGTTGATTGACAGCGCGTTATAGAAAACGAAACATTATAAATAGCGAAAACTATTTCCAATTGATTTGTTCAAATATTACAAGTAATTTTAAGTAGTCTGGAGACATCCATTGTATATAAAATCCATTTCGGCTCAAGTAGGTTAGCCGGTCTTTGTTAATGGCGGACTACTGTCGCCATAGGTAGGTTCCACATTTCAATAATTAAGAAATTCGTAGAAAGTACCATATAATTTAAACCCTTGGGAAAATAATTGCTTCCGTGATTCTCATCTAAAAATGGGTTGGATTTGGTTTCTGAAATCTTGTTTTGTGAAGGTTCTGTTCAGTCATTGGATAACAGAAAATGACGTACATAATGATCAGGGTAGGAATTAGTCTATATAACTTAAGGCTTTAGCCAAAACAGGAAAGTTTTCCAATGGGGCTGTCCGTGGTCAAGAAGTAGAAGGAAACGTAGTTCGCGGGTAGCGTTCTCCGGCATCACAGATAGAATATTTCACTTCGTATCACGATAGTAAAAATTGGAACGGAGTGATAACTCTTACAATTCGCGAGGGTTATGCCCATATGTACGCGGATTTATAGTGATACAAAGTAACTATTAAAAAGCTTGTAGGCGTGTGACGCACAAGTAAGTGATATTGTCAAGATCCTGCCGGGTTCGTGTGCCAGTCAATTCTTTAAAAATTACAAACAGAAGCAACAAGCGAGATTCTCTCTCCCAATTTAAGAACTGTTCTACGTTGGAAGACAAACCCTCAAACAATGGACAATTTTTAGTAAGTAAGTTTTATAGTTAAGTAGCATGAACAATTTTTAGTTAATTTATTTTGTTAGGACGTTTTGGTTATAAACCGTAGGATTAATTTAGTGTAAGAATTATAATATAAGTTTCCTTTCATATACAAGTGTTTGATAACTACTTATGTACTCAAAATTTTCATAAATTCCATAGTTACCTATTCAATTAAATTTCTAAATTAAAATCAATGAATGTAAGAGGTTCACATTTATTGCCCTGTGAATTAAATAGTTTTGTTTGCTGTTGATTAAGTCAATAGTTTTTTTATTTTCTTATCATGGAAGTTACATAAGTAGTAAAAAGTGAGGAATTGAGTAAAAGGAACATTTGTCCTCCTTGGGATGACAAGTCTCTCAAGGTTTTGTACGAACATTTGGACATTCTCGACGTGGCTGGCGCCCTTATAAATTGTCATTAAGCCACAATATTTTATGAAAGGTAAGTGCTAAATCTTTTGTAGTATATAATAAATTAATTTAACCCTTTTTGCAAAATTTTAGCTCTCTATATGATTCACGACCTTCCGCTGGCTAATGCCGGTGACCCCCCTTTATTTTTGTTTTACAGGCCGCCCCCATTTTATAATTTTACTGGAAAATACATACTTAGTAGCTTTTCCGCCTGTAACACTCTGGTTAATGTTTTAAATTTCTAATATTTTGTAAAGATATATCTAGATGGGGAATCGGAATCTACATACATTACCATAGTAATCGTTAATAGTTCGTAGTTTGTACTAGGCGATTTTCTTTTCGTTACTCACTCTAATACATACTTTTAACTTTCGATTCGCGTTATCAAGTTTGATGTAGAAAACTAATGGGAAATTTTTGTTTACAAAATAAATTTGTAAATCACCCTTAATTGTTGTTCGACACATATATGCAATGGTTTTGTGTTTTGTTTTCAAATGTTTCACAAGGCAATGCGCGTTTTTGTTTCCTAATTATACATCTGATTATACATCTTACGTGTATTGCTTTTTCTTTTCTTGGCTTAAATGCCTGTCCACTTTTCATGGGATTATTTTATACCTATCTGTTTTGCTAAATTTTATACCTACCGCTTTCGTCCGTTCCTTTGCGCTTATGGGGTGGTGTTCCTTAGAGTGTTGTGCTACCTATCTGGATAGGATAGGGTAATTGAACCTATGTTACATGCTGCTTAGTTAATTGTAGTGGAGAGCAATTTGGTAACGGTTATAAACGAGCCACATGCTACTGCGCCGTCATTAACGCTTCTAGTAATAATATTTTAATCGATTATATAGCATGTCAATTCAAAATAGGTTCAATTCATGCACACTTTTGTTATGAAACTGGCAAATTTATTCTAAGCGTACTTAGGATTTATTTCTCAACTTACGTCTCATATGCCTACTTAATATGCTGTCTCCTGCGGATTCTTTTGCTTATGCTGTTACATTCATTTTTGTACATAATTAATTAGTGTATATACAATAATTTTTACCTTAAATTCTTTTGGCGTTCAACACAAAAATTAATTTCGTTAATTAAAAATAACCCTTTCGTGTATTAAAATTTGTATGGTAATTAATAATAAATATCCTATCTATGTCAGTTGATAGATCTTTTGCGCTTCATTAGAAAAATAAATATCCTTTCTAAGAATTTCGTCTTAATTAGATAGGCAACTTTTCAAGCATTTTAATAATTAAATGCTGGTATGTTTTCGCTTTTTCAAAGAAATCGGGGAATTAATTTTAATAAAATTAGGGTTTTCCTGGTTTATTTCCTTGCTTTGGTGCTTTAACAAATGTAACAATTAATTTGCTGTTCGATTAGCGACCAGAAAACACGTTGTTTTGTTTCGCTTGTTTTCTTGATGCGAATTTCCGGCACGCATTATTTAGCGTGATGAGTATATGGAGTATATATATAAAACCATACGTTTCGGCTTCATTAAATTAATTTATTGTTCGTAATTATTCTAGCTTCCTGCGGGGGACACGTTAATCCCTTAAGCTGCGCTTCTTTTGGGGGACTGCGAAGTCAAAAGCGCTCCGCCTGGGCGTAAGACCAGCGACTGGTTTCACTCTGATGCCAGTAACTCGAGAGTGAGTTCTGTTTTTGCTTTTCTTGGTAAGCGCTTCTGATTTCGGAACCAGAACGCCTAGGGTTTTACCGGTCAGAGATGGCATTTCTAAATTTAATTATCATCGATTAAAAATTACTGAACTATTTTGGTACTTACTGCTTTCTTTTTTTGGATGAATGCTTTACTATTTGTTTTAAATAACTAAAAAAAACTTACTACTTATTAAAAAAAAAATTGTTTAAAGACTTGCTGGCACAATTGAAAATGTTGTAGTTTAAGTATATATTTACGATATTCTAGAGCTGTGGTTTTTAGGGTTGCGTTTGTTTCTCTTTTTTTTCTCTAGGTACTGTCAGGGGGTAGTTGCCTAAAAACTACAGCTCGCCCTTTTCATGGGTAATTTTTTTTTAATGTTTAAAGGGTGTTCATGATGTAATATGTAAATTGGGGACATTGACTTTTTTTTGGGGTTGGGTTTGGGAGTACTGTTTTTTGTATATATATTTTGTTTTTAATTATAAATTCTTTCTTTTCCTTTGTATGTTTTGTTCGGAGTGTGAATGAGTGAGTGTATATAAATTTTTTTCTATTTATTTTAGGTTTCTCTTTATCTATAGGTATAAACCCCGCCCACTTGCTGCCTGAGCCTGGACTTACTTTCTTTTTTTTTCCTTTTTTTATGTTACGTCAATGTACGTAGCATAAAATATTGGCGCCCAACGTGGGGCTCGATTTGTTGGTAATTAACTTCTGCTGCGATTCTTTTTGTGCGTAATTTTGGTTGGGATTCTTTTTATGATTAATTTTAGCTGCGACTTTTTTTGTAATTAATTTCTGTTCCTATTCTTTTTGTGTTTAATTTTTTCTGCGATTTGGTTTTCGTTACTTTTCTTGTGCTGCGATTGTGTTTTAGGTAACTTTGACTTCGATTTTTGTTTAGTTAGTTTAGGCTCCAAGTTCGTTTTAGTTAATCTTTACTTCGATTTTTTGTTTATTATTGTTAGTTCCTAAGTTCCTACATGACCTGCAATTTCTCGGCCTGATATTACTTATGTTTCGTCCCTTACGTTCAATACTATTGATTGGCTTATTTCAGATTATTGGTCTTTACGCGAATAGTCCTAGTCCGTTGAAATCGCTGTCGTCCATGATTTTTCTTTTTTCTTCCTTCCCTCTCTGTACATTTTGTTCTCCCGGTCACGTCTAGAGTTAGTCTTTTTTCCTCCGATTTTTCCTTTTATTCTACAGCCCTCTTTTAATTTCTATTTTGATGTTTCGCTCCTATTGGTGTTCTCGAAGTTTATCCGTCGGATATATTTTAAATTGTCCTGTATTCGCAATAATTTTCTTTCCTTTGGAGCTTTTATCGAGTTACGGTTAGCCTTTATTTCGTTACCTTCTATCCATTTCTTTCTTGTTCGTATTCAATATGACTTCTTTTTCGGCTTCCTACTACGGTCTCCCAGTGTGGGAGTGGAATTTGAAATTTTCAGGTGTCCCGAACACTCTTACCGTACGTGATTTTTTGGAGCGAGTCGAAAAACTCCGACGAGCTCATCATGTATCCGAATTTGATTTATTTGAGTCCGCAGTGGATTTGCTCGAGGCTGATGCTTTACGTTGGTATCGTGGTTTTCGGGATAGGTTTTCTGACTGGAAGTCGTTGTCTAATTTACTAATTCTTCATTTTGAACACAACGAGCTTATTTATAAGGGTACTACTATTGAGAAAAATACTTTTGCTTCACATGACCGAGTTGTTTAGGTTTCTCCTACGCCTACGAGTAGATCCGATACTTTTTCCATACGTTCTACCGTTCTTCCTCCTACTTCTACTCCTACTCGTCAGGTCGTATGCTTTAATTGCGACAAACCTGGTCATGTTTCGACCCGTTGTACTCGTACTAAAGTATTCCATTGTTATGGTTGCGGACATAAGGGAGTTACTCGCCATAACTGTCCCAACTGTCATCCTACTACTAATAGGTTTTCAAATAATTCTTCAAATTCTGCCCTCACCTCTAGTTGCCTAACTTCTTCTATTTCTCATTCTACGTTCTCTTCGATACTTCATTCAGATCATCCCGCTCCTACTATCAAAACCTACTCTTCTTCGGCAAATATAGCTTCTAACAAAGTTTCCTCCGTTTCTAGTTCTGCCTCCTATTCTACTCCTTCTTCTGCTTGCCCTACTTATTTACTCTCACCCAAAATTGTGTCTCCATCACGCTTACAACCCATGCTTCTAATTAGTGACTTGCAGCTAGCTTTCAAGAGTTCGTTCCCGCTTTCCTAAACGATTCTACCAAAAAATTTTCTGTTGTGTCTGCAAGCATAAAGGTTGCTGGAATCACCATAACTTCTAATTCAGTCTGCGAAGGTCCTCCGAAAGTCCATGAACCCGTATCTTTAATGCCT
The DNA here is from genome assembly GCA_036346225.1 of Platerodrilus igneus. NCBI lineage: Eukaryota > Metazoa > Arthropoda > Insecta > Coleoptera > Lycidae > Platerodrilus > Platerodrilus igneus. The sequence goes on along the minus strand of JARFIW010000001.1, from coordinate 3,231,327 downwards.
CTTCCCGTTTTTGTCAAAATTTTACCTGTTTCTACTTTCTTAAATGCTTCTACTCAAGAAATTTCTGTTGTGCCGGCAATTTTAAGTTTTCTAAACTACCCTTGTTACCTCCTACACCGCGTTCTACCACTACTACTCCTCCTGTTATTCTTATTTGGCAGAAAACTGCTCAAAAGAGGCAGACTTTATTCTATGCTCCTTCCGAACCTGAGGATATAGGTCGACGAAACCCTAATGTCCTCGATCTTGTTTCATTTTCCTTTTGGCGGCGTAAACGTCTTAAGCCCAATACCTAGTCCTCGATCCCCCTATTCTGATGTCGACTTTGCTCTTCCTCGGATTTGATTTTTGGACTTACGATTTCGTTTACTTCCTCGTTTTGCTAGGTTTTCTTTCGTTTTCCTGTTTTTCTTTTTTACACGTGTGGGTTCGGGAATAGAATAGCCCCATGGTACGACCTGCCTGTCGTAAGAGGCGACTACAGCGGTCATACACAACATCTATACACACACACACCCATACCCACATACACATACCTACACATACATAACGACACTGGAATTCGATTTGGTTTTCGTTGGTGTTATTCTTAGGGTTCTTGTTTTTTTTTGGGCTTGTGCTTATTGTTTAGTATTAAACTTTTTGGTTTATTTTTCTTTCTTCTTTTTTTCTTTTTTTTTCTCTCGTTCCTTTCGCTTTACAGTCCTGTCCCTATCCTTTTGCTGGTCTTCTTTGCTGTCGGTTCTTCTACTGATTGTTTTCCGTCCATCCACTAATGTGGTAGGCTTTGAAGGCTCTTTCGTCCTTTGGGAACTGCAACTTTGTCGACTTTCGGCCTTTGAAGCAATTCTATTCGTGATTGTTCGTTTAAAAACTCTTGTTACCACAGTGTGTAGTACATCGTATCTTTTACCAGCGCTCTTCCTCTCTTTCTCTCTTGTTGTTCCTTGGTATACTTGAGGCTTGACCCTTGTGTCATGTTTTGACTGACACTGCTCGTTTTCATTCTCGCTTTTCGTTTCTTCCTTTTTGGTTTTCTGCAGAAAACCAACCTTCTTGAGTTTGAAAACTTTAAAGTTTCTCTCCGAGATACATCCATCCGTTGACGACTCCGCAGTACTGATGCCTTTCCATCTTAGTTTTCGTTGATGGCTTATTAACCGTCTTCCTTTTTTCTTTCTTCTTTCTCCTTTCTTTGATGGTTTCATCCTTGGTCCTTGGAACCTGACGAGGATTGTCAATTTATTTTGGGAGTGTTGTTTGTTTTCTTTCATTGCATTCGTGATCGAATCTTCTTTTAGTTTGTTAAGCGAATTCTTATTTGTGCTATTCTTTTTCTTGATGTATGCTGGTCTCTCGAGCCGGATGTTTGTTGTGTGGGTTCTTTTTTTTCTTCCTAGGCAAATTTTCTTTTGGGTTTTTTTGAGTGCGATGCTGCCCCCTTTCTCGCTTTGGTCTTCTGACCCCGACCTTTTAATTTTGCTGGGGGAGATTTGATACGTTTATTTTCGTAGATAATTAATTAGTGTATATACAATAATTTTTATCTTAAATTCTTTTGGCGTTCAACACAAAAATTAATTCCGTTAATTAAAAATAACCCTTTCGTGTATTAAAATTTGTATGGTAATTAATAATAAATATCCTATCTATGTCAGTTGATAGATCTTTTGTGCTTCATTAGAAAAATAAATATCCTTTCTAAGAATTTCGTCCCGTGGAATTTACGCCTTAATTAGATAGGCGACTTTCCAAGTATTTTAATAATTAAATGCTGGTGTGTTTTCCCTTTTTAAAGAATTCGGTGAATTTATTTTAATAAAATTAGAGTTTTCTTGGTTTATTTCCTTGTTTTGGTGCTTTAACAAATGTAACAATTTATTTGCTGTTCGAATAACCATAAGAAAGCACGTTCTATTTGGTTTCGCTCGTTTTCTTGATGCGAATTTCCGGCACGCATTATTTAGCGTGGTGAGTATATGGAGTTTATATATAAAACCATACGTTTTGGCTTCATTAAATTAATTTATTGTTCGTAACTATTCTAGCTTCCTGCGGGGGACACGTTAATCCCTTGAGCTGCGCTTCTTTTGGGGGACTGTGAAGTCAAATGCGCTCCGCCTGGACGTAAGACCAGCGACTGGTTCCACCCTGATGCCAGTAACTCGAGGGTGAGTTCTGTTTTTGCTTTTCTTGGTAAGCGCTTCTGATTTCGGAGCCAGAACGGAACCAGAACGCCTAAATTTAATTATCATCGATTACAAATTACTAAACTATTTTGGTACTTACTGCTTTCTTTTTTTGGATGAATGCTTTACTGTTTGTTTAAAATAACTAAAAAAACTTACTACTTATTAAAAAAAAATTGTTTAAAGACTTGCTGGCACAATTGAAAATGTTGTAGTTTAAGTATATTTACGATATTCTAGAGCTGTGGTTTTTAAGGTTGCGTTTATTTCTCTTTTTTTTTCTCTAGGTACTGTCAGGGGGTAGTTGCTTAAAAACTTCAGCTCGCCCTTTTCATGGGTAATTTTTTTTTTAATGTTTAAGGGGTGTTCATGATGTAATATGTAAATTGGGGACATTGACTTTTTTTGGGGTTGGGTTTGGGAGTACTGTTTTTTGTATATATACTTTGTTTTTAATTATAAGTTATTTCTTTTCCATTGTATGTTTTGTTCTGAGTGTGAATGAGTGAGTGTATATAATTTTTTTTTTATTTATTTCAGGTTTCTCTATTTATAGGTATAAACCCCGCCTACTCGCCGCCTGAGCCCGGACTTACTTTCTTTCTCTTTCTTTTTTTTCCTTTTTTAAGTTACGACAATGTACGTAGCAATGCATAGTGTTGGTGTAATGAGACTACCCTTTACAAGACCTAGTTCAAATTTATTAACGGTTACTGCCAACTAACCAATTTATTTTTTGGTGCTCTTGCCCAAATTAACTTTACCAGTGACTATACTAGGAACTAGTTATTAAAAGCGGTTTCATGTATTTTGTTTCTTTGTCCTTTTGTTTCTCAAAATTCAAACAACTAACAAAGTTGTGTTAATAACTATTACATTTAGAGATTAAATTCCTGCAACACTCTTACTTTTGGCGAAGGAAAATCTAAATGCATTGTAGTTTTAAGATTGTCTTTTTTCCCTCGAATCATGTTTTTTTTAGTATTTAAGGATTTATTATTATTTATAGCCACTTAGTACCGCCATGTTTACTGTTTAAGTTGGTTAAATAAATTACGTTACTGCTACTGTGTTTTTATTTGATTTTACGAATTATTGTACAGACACGTGAGCTGTCCTCAACTGTTGACTAATCTATATATTTTTTTAGTTCAGCAGATAGAGTTGGATTCTTAACTTTTTTTTATACCCACCCTAATCTTCGGTTGAACTAGCACGCCTTTGGTTTCTCTTGTTACGTTAGGTAACTCGTGCGAGTCTTTCTTACTTGACCTTTATTTTCTTGTTGGTACTCCCTGTTTTACTCCATGTTTTACCGTAACATTATTTGGACGCCCTGGCGTGGGGCTCGTTTTTTTGAGTGTTGTTGTATTGTATTGTAAAGTCTTTATTTACACAAGCAAGACTAGGGCCATATGGCCCTTTCTCGGCTTCGATTTATTTTATTTTTAATAGGTTACGTGTCGCACTGACATTATCCTAGGTAAAACCGTTTAATTTTCGTTCATTTTCAGTTGAGCATTTAGTTCTAAGATATTTTTCCTTTTCTTCGTTATATAAAGACTAACTATTTTTTTTTTTTGCAGATTATCGGACTTGTGTTTTTACCGATATTTGCAGACTTCTGAAAACACTGGCGCCCTATTTCTATCAGTAGGACTAAATTCTATTTTGTTGCTTTTACCAATTTTTTTGTTCTTTTATATCTCAATTTTTTTCTGTCTGGTATATTTTAAGTTGTCCTGCGGTTTGCAGTAATTTTTTTGTTGTTGGGTTTTCACTGAGTTGCGGTTAGCGTTCTTTGGTTATTTTCTTCCATTTTTTTAGTTATTCTTATTCAAAATGACTGATTTGGAGATGAGACTGTTTAGTAATATCTGTGATATACATCAGGGTTCATCGAAAAGCATTCCTGACTATTTCACGTGTATGACTGCCGTTTTTCGTTGGTATGGTTCTTTAAATGAAAATGTTCAATTGCCCATTGTATCTTGTAACCTTGCTCTATTGTATAGAAGCCGATTTTTAAATCATTGTAAACAGGCCCATCAATTTTCCCACGCTGAGACAACGCGTACCCTCACCGAATAAAGTTGGTTTTTCTTTAAACTTTGTTTTGAAGTATCTTTGTTCTGTTATGATTATTAATGTTAATAATCTCGAAGCGCCTGTCATCATATTTACTAACTGTTAACCGCAGCGCTTTAGCGTCGGGAATGCGAAACATTCCTGCTACAAAACAAAACTTTTATCAGTTTTCGATGACTAAAGCTTGTTACACTCGGGCATTTGTTATACTGCGCAATTGTTATAATCGCGGTATAATTCCCACTAATTGTAACTTATACCGGCCACGTTTTTAGGTTGATGCAATCGCTGTTTAAGTCAATTTGCAAACACAATTTAAATCAAAACAAAGTACTTACATGACGGCATCTCGTGAATTTGTCTCAGGGTCCCACGATGATTTTGCAGAATGGGTTCAGTTCACGCTATGTTAAATCAAATTACATCCGTCCGTCTTTTACTGCACTCGTAGGGGAATAACAGGATTAGGTACAGGTACTACAGGCGAAAGGTAGAAGGAACCTACATCCCTAAAAAGAAAAGACAAACGACACAGATAGATGTTGCTTCGTCGAGGGCTCGTCACTTAATGGCGTCTTATAACACCACGTGCGCACTCCGCATCCTTTTGCGCAGACGCGGCTGTCAGGGCGACGGAAATTTACGTATTTATTTAAAAATACGCTGGAATTTATTTACAAATTTAATCTAACGTGATGCATGCCAGTTAGCATGTAACAAGCATTGTAATAATATTTTAAATATTATAGGTTCTATAATGTTACAAAGCCAGTGTAATTACTGTTGTTATCCCTGTATATAATAAATGTAGTTTGAAGCAGTTTAATTGGTTTAGAATTGAAATAGTTGGTAGGTTTGGATATAATGACTGATTATAGGTTTCTGTAAATGTATTGTATTGCCTTTGTTACATCTGTATAAACGTTTACTTAATGTTCGAGTTTCTAAACCCATAGGTAGTTAAATTTGAAAGCTCCGAGTAAATTCTAGTTGCCTTTGAAATATGCGTAATACGCTCACGTTTCCTTTCATGGCCTCCAAAAGCCTTTTATCTTGAAATAATTAATTAATTGATTGTGCTTAACATCAGTTGAACTGTACTGTTGTAATTGTAAATTCTGTGCTGTTACTTTTGCTCGCTTAGGGATCAAACTGCAGTAGTAGAAAAGTCCCACGCGTTCTGAAAAAGTCATATGTATAAACATAACCCCCCCTTAACCACACAAAAATTATTAAAAGTTAGCATATGTTTTGGGCAATTACCACATAAGGCTTCGGCATTCTCTTTCATCAAAAACAAAGCAAACCAGTTGCGAATTTCGGTAATTTACGTGATTAATTTTTAAAGCCTCAATTTTTTCAAAAATTACAGTATTAATAGAAACTAAAAAAACCCTGAGTACCTCATAATGAACTTATGCCTTGGCTGCCACAATCACTGGTTTTGAATATTCTAGAGTTCCTTTCACTTCTGGGGATCATCTAAGACATTTGTATACTCCAGGCATATTCTATCACCTTCCACAAAATTTCATTTAAGGTTCCTTGAACTTGTTATTTAACTGTCAGGTTTTTCTATGAAGCAACTGTCCGTTTAAAATCGTATTTTCAAGTTTTAGAGTTTCTTAGGATTTGTATTTAACGTACGTTTAGTTTAGTTAAATGGAATATATGCGTTTACATTATTGATTTTATATACCCAAAAACTCTGTTTATTATCCGATGCATGTACTCCAAAGCTTCTACACGTTATGCAAATTTCACATTACAAATTTATCTTCTTGACCTATTTATCTTTCTTAACCTATAATTTCCACGACAATATATATATATATATATATATATATATATATATATATATTACTCATATTTAGACCAGGGTAGAAAATTAAATAATCACATCAAATAATTTTAAACACCGTGTATAAGGAATTTCATTAAATAATACGCTTTATTAAAACCGTGAAGCATAAAAATTTATTAGTTTCATTAAACATAAGAGATTTAAATCATGTACAAGACGCTTTATATCAAAAGAAGCAGTAGTAAAAAGCTCTGCGTGTAATGTAATTATTCCTAAACAAATGGAAATTACGTGCAAAATTTATCTTAATTAACTCTATTTCAAATAACCGGTATTGAACAAAACGTACAGATAATATCTATAGAAACTTGTAAAAACCCAAGATTATAATATCAGAAAATAAAGCTCTGAGAATTAATATTATTTTGAACACCTGCGTAGTTTAAATATCACATACGGCGTAAATTTTGTAGATAATTAATAGTTTCAAAGAATCTTGGAGAAACCGGGGCTTAATATTCACGAGAATGTGCGATACGGGGTTATTAAACCCAGATAACAGTCCACATGGACTAAAATATAATCGATAATAAAGAATATCAATTTGCACCAATACGAACAGGTTAGAAAAGGAAAGAGAAATGCGTCAAGCAAAGACACATATAGTAAAAGGCGGGATTTAAGCAACGTCACGAGGGTCACAATTGGTTGAAAATAGGATGCAAATATCAGAGGTAGAAACAACAATTTCTGTACAAAATTAATTAGTTTTTCTCGGACATGCTTGCGTGCCGTGTGTTGAAATTTCTGAGATTTAAATGGGACGAGTGAAAATTGTAAAATCGACGCGCGAGCGACAGACTGGGAACATAGAATGAGGAATTCTTTAGAATTACCCGTTTTGAGGACAAAAGCGACGTGCCGGCTTTTTGCTATATATACCGAGATGAATATAAACAAGCCCTCTTAGACTTTTGACTATTCGATGCGTTAAAAGCTCTTACATCCGCGACTTGATTGAAGATGTTAAAACAGTGCATTTTAGTTTGATAAAATAATTTAAAAATTTTGCTCGTATATTTTAGTGATTCAAAATAGTTGGTTATTTACGTGCTAACATGAATGTACTTCAGTGCACTTAGATACAAGGTAATAAAATTTAGTTTCACTGTACCAATTAGCAAAATTTACAACGACAAATGTATACACAAAAGTAGGCAGTTTTGGCGTATATTGGTGAAAGAAGTATGAAGTTATTTGCTATTTTTCGGGGGTGTTGATAATTAAATAGTTCAAATACGTGTCTGGATCCACGAAACAAGGGTCAGATATACATAGATGAGTTCCGGAAAAGCCCAGAAACAACTTTAAATAAATGGTGATGGAGAAAGTTTTAAAAGCGTTGAGAATTAGAAGCCGTAAATATAATCCTGTTGGAATGGTGTGATTAACTAAAGGGACGATGTACTTTGAAGCTACGAGGACAGTAACCTTCAGGTAAATTATACTATTTTGTTTGACATTTTTGTGTGTGTTGAATAACTTTATAATTGATTTACTTTAAATGGACATTAGTGAAATTGTACTAACCATAAAATTTTAATTTTAAGATGAAATTTGCTTGTTGAAGTAGAAAGGAGTATTTAGTTTTGATGTTCGGTAATATGATGAAAATTTGGGTATGTCTTTGAGCTCAATTAAACGAACCTGGTTAATTAACGTAAAGGGGTGGTAGATGCTCCTTTATACTCAGACTCGGTCTGCTTATATTGTTATATTAATTAGTAGGCATCCAACAAGGACTTTAATTTTGGATGCACATTAAAATGATAATAAAATTAATCTTGAAATTCTTTTTAAAACTGAAATTTATGCTGAGTTTAAATTTTGAAATTTTAATGTATTCTGAATATTGATGTAAATAGAGTTAACGTTGATGTTTTTGGTAGGAATGTGTTGTTTTTTTATGAATGAGGAGGTTTATAACATTAGGTGAGCAGCCGAGGCGAAAAGAGGATCACAGCCGTTTATGACGCCCAATCTGTGGGACTAGAATTTTTTTGTTGAAAGGACCCAGTTCCCGCATTCAGAGGGAGGATATCACAGCAATATATATATATATATATATATATATATATATATATATATTGTAGTGGTTTTAAAGGGTTAAATTTAAGTATAAACAAGGCAATTTCAAACACCCTGTATAGAGGAAACAACCAGAATTTACGTGCGAAATTTATTTCATTTAGTGAATTTAAAGTAACAAGTATGACCATAAAATTTACAAGTAGTGATCATAATTTAGTTAGGTTCGTAAAGAAAATAAATTGTAGAAGCCAATGCAAATTATTAATTAATTTAATTGAGTTCAGTTGAAAGGGTTACTACGTCTAATACGCGTAAGAGATTAAAAAATCGATAATACCAAGGTGAAACGTCTCGCTAACAAACGAACAGCCGTTGAATATAAAATACCTTGAAACGTAAAACTCCTAAAAATGTGGTTTTAAAAACGATCGTTAATTGAACACCTGCAGGTTTTGGAAATGTCAGGTTCTCCTTATTTGTGCAGATAAAAGACAGAATTCGAGGTATATTGGTTAAACGGTCAGACGGCTCGCATAAATGCTAACTAAAAGTTTCCTTAAAGCGCAGAAAGGATGGACGATCAGTGAAATGTTTCGGAATGAGACAGGCATAATAGCAGTTCATTTCAAAACGCATGTATTCAGTCCACATGGGTTAGTTTGAAACGCGGACAGGAATATCGATTTCTACCACTCAAACAAGGTTAGAGGGAAACATAGAATATGCATAAGAGAGGAATAGCGTTAATACAGGCGGGGTTTTAAGTCGTCACTGAATATCTCATTGGTCTATATAGTTAGTAGTACAACAGACAAACACGGGAAGATTTGAATGCGGGCTTTTCGGAAAATCTAATAACGATAAGTTAAATTTCGAAGCTTTCGAAAACGGTTAGACCAAAATTTTAAGAAGTATTTTCATCGCTTCAGACTACGTACACAAAGTTACCACGAGCTTGTAAGTATATAAAATTTGTTTAAATTAAATAGTACAGTGTTGACCTCATAATTTGATACGCGGATAGTGTCGAGTCTAAATTTTATTGAGGTGCAACATATAATTTAACAAGCTCGTGAAGTGACGTAATGTAACGTAATAGTATATTATTCAACATACGGTAATGTAGGCAATAACTCACGCAGATGAAGTTTGCGGCACGAGCCGAAGGCGAGTGCCGTAATTCATCAAGTGAGTTATTGCCATTACCGTATGTTGAATACTATACTTTATCTACGACTATAAGCACAGTAACAAGTTTTAATAAACACATGTAATCAAGATTATTTTAAAAAAATTATAGTACAAATTTGTTTGACATTACGTAAATGTCAATGAGCATGGCTACTTTGATATTTTTGGTAGGTAATTAAATAGAAATATAAGCTGAAAGCGTGAGTTATTATAACTCACGCTCATAACTCACGGTGTTTAATTATGAACACTATTGCTTGTTCAAAAGTATATGAATAATGGTATTATAACTAAATAGGAGTAGATAAATTAAATTAAGCATTTATAAAAGAAGTGTAATATATTTGGATTTGGATGCGTCGTTAATGCAGAGCATGCAGCACAACTTAGAGGGTGTTCATCTACAAAGAGCTGGCGACGGCGAGCAGAGCAGACCCACGAAACCGAGGGTGCAGGAGCTTTACGACATCGTCAACGGAGTAGGAATCTTCAAAAAATTCCAGGTAACGCTTTAGGATTTGTTGTTTTTATAAACTATAGAAATTTTTGTGATGTGTGAGAGTGAACTATGAAGGTATTTTGCATTATTGTGCGTATTGAAAATAATACGTATAACTAACTTTTATTATGGTATTTAAATATAAATCTAAAGGTGAATATAAAGCTTAGTAACGTTCCTCAGGAATTTAAATTTTTTCTATTGTGAAGAGTACATGGGTTTTTGTTTGCAGTAAGCGTATGCTAAGTAAAAAGCATTCATTAATCATAAAAAACTGGGTTATCATGAGCTCACTATACTCCAGAGTGTCCTAATTAAAATTAACTATAAATTAAGAAAGAAAATTAAGGTATTATTCAGGGCCCATTTACTCCGGTTACTTTTAATGTGTTTGATATTTCAAGTTAAAATACTGGACTTTACAAAATTAAAATTTATTGAGCTGTAACTTAAGCACTGAAATGTAGATAATCTTGAATTTTATTTGTAAATAGTGGTAAATAAATATTGTATGATTGTTGTATTATTTTGTGGTTTTATTGAGAGTGTGCGTGAACGATAAAAAGTATGATAGTGAATCTAGGTATCCACTGAGCTGGCCAAGGAAGCTGTTGAAGTCATTAAATGAAAGAAGCAGGAATCTGGGTAAAAAATTATTTTTTTAAAATTTTTCTATTGTATGCAATTTGCGATTTTTAAAAAATTAATAAATTTTTCAATGTATTTTTGTTACTGAGGCTCGATAAGAGAGGAAGCAAGGGAGTTCTAGAGATTGATCCCAGTTACACAGGAGGTCGTTATTACAAAAAATATATATATATATATATATATATATATATAAAATGCTGTGATAAGAGGTTGTTTAAGGGTGTATTTTATAGCAATGGTCATTTAGTAATCAAAAATTATAATAGGAAGCAGAAAACTGCATTTATTTAGTAGAAAATTGAGTAATTGGTACAGTTTGTAAATAGTAAGCATTTAACACCCTGTATATAGAGTATAAGTAGTTTTAAGCGACGCAAATAGACATACCTTGTAACAATAAGACGCATAGTTAGCATAGAAATAGGTAATTCATGCATTAGGTGAATAACAAAGATTTAACACCCGGTATATAGAGCTTTAGTAATTTTAAGTAATGCAAATAACGATATTTTTCAGTCGAAGCACGCGTATTTAGAAAAGAATGATAATAAATGTAATTAAACACGCATTCAAAAGAATTCTAATCAGTTATGATAATACGGAGATAAGAGATAAAACTTAAAGAAGCCTTGTATAAGTGCAAAAAAACAATCAACAATTTTTAATAGTAAATGTAATTAAAGATGCGTAAATAGATAAACGTACATAAAAATCGAAATTCAAATTGCATCAGGTATTTTAGTATAATATGGAAGAGCGATTATTTACTCAAAACACCGCATGGTCTGATAACAAGGCATCTGTAGCAAACAACCATTACTCGAAAAGCCAAGAATGTTACATCAGAAAACCACTTTAAGTGTAGGAAATACAAAGACCCCATTGGTAAAGATTAGTAAGCCAAGCCCACATAGAACGGGGGATATAACCATATATTAACAGCGAGCATTGATAACGTAGCTCAGTTTCAACTCAACAAGGCCAAACCGCGTTACTCTGAATCTAAGAGTAACGCGTGATAATAATATTTTAATAGTAAAATTGTTTAGTGACAGATAGTGCTACGAATATGAAAATTTCTATTGCCGATTAACGTAAGTAGAATTTGGGGAATTTATTTAAACTAAAATATAATAATAATAGGGCTTCTGAGGCGGATGACGATAAATCTAAGTTTGTTAATAATAAATTTAAGTTTGACAAAAATAATTCGAGGCTGATGATAATTTCGAAATTCCAAAAGGGTGCATAATTCAGTAGATAATATTTCAAATTCGTATATAATAATTCCGAATTGGTGGAGAATAATTTCGAATACGATGTTAATAGTCCAAGTGGATTGTATAATAATGCATGGAAAATTCTAATTGATGTTGATTAATAATGGATGCGTCGATAATCTTGGTACAATTTTGAGTTGCGAGAAAAAATAAAGAAGCACGAAGTAAACAGACCAGGTTAGATCTTTTTAGTTTTAAGACATTTTTTTTTGTTTGAATTTCAATATTGAATTTGCTTAATTAATATAAACTAGTGTAACAGAGTCAGCAACGAATTTTGCATATGTTGAAAGTACGTAATATAATAAAGGGGTTTTGAACGTTCCGGGCTTCTTTGATACAAATAAATAGTTTTTGGTGACTTTAGATTGATTGCAAAGCATATGATTTTTGAGATAAATAGGACTTACAATATTGATTGATTGAAAAGTGTATTTTAATAATTTTCAATAACATAAAAGTTATAGAACTTTCACGGAGGACGTGGACACCCTGTATATATATATATATATATATATATATATATATATATTGCTGTTATGTTCGTCTCACGGTTGGACATGTCTAAAATGCTGTAATATTTTCTTATATTTAGCGCCACGACTTGGGCGTACATAAAATGCTGTGTTATTTTCGCTCCACGGTTTGGGCGGATATAAGATGCTATGTTATCTTCCTGTAGGAAAAATAAAAAATCTTTGTTATTCTCGTCTTACACTTGGGCATACATAAAATGCTGTGATACTTCACCCGCCCCTACGATGGGCAGCATAAAATGCTGTGTTAGTCCCTTTTTATTAATCAAGCACTTGTAAAATGTTAACTTATAGATCTCTTTGCCTCAACTAGCTGATTCAATTAAATAAAGCAATTCTACAATACACAATATAATGATTAAATATTTAAAACCTTTTTAAAATCTTTCCCTTTTTCAGAATATTTACATATGCCAGATTTAAGAAATTGAAGCCAGCAAAACGAGCCTTTTGTTATACTTAGAGACCTTTTGAAACGTTTCAAGATGCCTATTGCCTTTCATAAATTTATCAAAGAAACTTCCGTTTTGTTGCCTCTTACATTATTGAATTAAACAGTTTACAGAAATAAATCATATCAATACATCTAACCTGGAGTGGTTTAGTAGTTTCTCTGCATCCCCAAGAGTTTTCGTATCCAGTCTGAATGTTTAGAGTCGAATTTTGAAGTCGACATCAAACCAAAATACTATCCAAATCGTTATCCAAAATTTCATAAGTTGATCCAATAAAAGGTTTTCCATCTCCGTAATTAACAAAACAGTAATAGAACATTTATCATGTCAGTGATTACCAAAATTAATTTAACACGAGGTAATCTTCAGAGTCGTCTCCAGATCCGTCTATAATAGATCGGCTTACTTACACAATTTTTACAGTTTTATAAAATGCTTTTCACTTTACTTTTGTTTAACTGGTTACGTGAATAATTTAGCACTTTTGAGTATTGTGACTGCCCAGTTTCAAATGTATACTTACTCGTTGCTCAATTGTTATCGTATTTGTAGGCCTTGCCCCTTTGTTCGCTCTTCGTTATTTTTACGTGTTGGCCGACAAATATGTCTTATCTCTTGTGTACTCCAGAATTTTTACTAATTGTATAGTTCAAATACTTGGAAGAACGCTCAAATTTTTACGTATTCATTTTTATAACATTACATTTAATTTAGAAATCCCAGAAATTTACGTTCATTAAATCACGTATCATTGTTATTTGCTTATTCTAATCTAAACAGAAATAAATTTGGTGTTTGTTTATTTCCTAGTTAACTTGGATTTTTGAAGAAATGTAATACTTTATGTCACGTACAATTTATTCAAATAATGCATAATTTTTGCCTGTGTATATGATGATATATTTAACGCACTTGTTGAATATTTATCTAGCCAATTCATATAGGTTTCCCGTTGATTTAATTTCGATGCATTTCGTTACATTTTTAGATCTTATCTTTGCTCGCAACTACTCTTGGATATGCGTTTAATCTCTTGTACTGTTATATACAGTGTGCGCTCAACTAACAATATTCATAATGACCTATTTACTCTTCTAATATCTATAATTATGTGCTTTTGTTATTTGCATGTTTTTTTTGTTTATTCTACGACCCCTATGACTTAACCTACCCCTAAATTAACCCTATAATTACAGCAATATATATATATATATATATATATATTGCCGTGGAACTCAGCTTAGCTCCGTACCTCATCAGTTTTAAAAAAAAAAAATTATTTTTAAAACTATAAAATTTCACAAAAATTTTCTTACTCGTATTCTGCTTTATCGAATCAATTTCTTCAACAGCTTCCCTGGCTAGCTCAGCTGTGCCTCCTCTCAAATACCTAAATTTACTGTCATTCTCTTTACCGTTCACACACCAATTAATAAAATCACAAAATAATACAACAATCATACAATATTTATTTACCACTATTTACAAATAATAATTCTTGCTTGTGTACAGTTCTGTGCTCAAGTTACACCTCAATAAATGCTATCTTTGTTAAGTTTTTGTTTTTAAAATTGAAATTTCAAACACATTTAATGCAACAGGAGTAAATGGGCCCCAAATAATACCTTATCTTTATTTGTTACCGCACACTGGAGTATGGTGAGCTCATGATAACCTAGATTATTAGGGTATGCTTTCCACTTTGCATACTATGACTACAAACATAATAAACCCATGTACTCTTAACAATTAAATTACAATTCATCAAGAAATTTAATAAGCTATACGTACACCTTTTGTTTTATATTCCAACATACCATAATAATAGTCACTTATACGTATCTTTTTCAATACGTTTAATTACCAAAAATAACCATCAAAGTTCACTCACACATTACTAATAATTTCAACAGTTTATATAAAAAAACAGCAAATTCAAATGCGTTACCTGGTAAAAGCGTCAAAAGTCCATCTCCGTTAAAGGAGCTCTATATTCCGGAACAACCTCGGCTTCGTCATTATGCGCGTTTGCTGCTTCCAGCTATTTATAGATGACAACTCAGTTTAAGCTGAGCTTCTTGCTACCAATTAACACCAATTCCAATATCCAAATCCATGTATATTACACTTGTTTATTATTGCATTATTAATTTACGTGCTTGTTACAGTATTCGTGGACCTCAGTTAAATTTAAATTACACTCCATTATACTCGCGTTACTGACTATAAGGCCACAAATAATCTAATACTATTTCACTGAATGTTACAAATTTTTAATACTCACAAGCTTTGTCAGTTGATTATAACACGTTGTTAAGCGATGCAAATTTTAAAGAGATCTCTCCTAATTCTTACAGAGTATATATATCATAAAACTAGGCCCCCTTGGCCACACTTTACGCGAAATACTTAATCGAAATTAATATTTCTCCAAATTTTGTGTAACCGTTTTAAACTTCTAGAAATATTCCCCCGTCAACACGCTATATTAGACAAACTATTACATCCACCTGTCGCGTGTTCGTCTGTTCTAAACCTATCTATTTTGACCAATAATACAGTTCAGTGACGTCTTAAAACTCCGCCTGTAATATCTTTATTCCTGTCTTATGCATATTTAATGTTGCATTCTAACCTTGCTTGAGTTGTAGAAAATCGATATTGCTGCCCGCGTCTTTATGGACTCCACGTGGATCGAATACGTGCCTACTGAAGTGAATGCTTGTATGCCCCTCTCATTCTGAAGCATATTATTAATTGTTCATCCCTTCTACTCCTTAAGAAACTTTTGTTAGCGTTTATGCGAAACCACAGACGGTTGAACAATATTTCCTTGAAGCTCGCCTTGTTATCTTCACAAATAAGCGAAAGATGACCTTTTCAACATGCAGGTGTGTTCAGTTAATGACGTTTAAAATAACACTTCTCGGAGCTTACGTTTCAAGGTATTTTATATAACTGACGTCTGTTTGTTCGTTAAGAAAGCTTTTCGCCTTGGGATTATTGATTTTTCAATCTCTAATGCGTTTTCTGACGTTATAACTCATTGAATTACACTAAATTAAATTAATTAATAATTTCTATAGGCTTATACACTTGATTTTTTTTATGAACCTATTAACTTTTAGTCCCTAATTATAAAATTATATCAATACTTGTTAATTTAAATTAAATAAATGAATAAGTTTTTGGCGTAAATATTATGTTCCTCTCTCTACACAGGATGTTTGAAATTGCATTGTTTATACCCAAATTTAACCCTTTAAATCCACTACAATATATATATATATATATATATATATATATATATATAAATCTTATAAGTAGTTTTTTACACAAGGTAAGTTGATAAATACTAACGTATTGAAATTAATAAGATGAAATAATAACTTAGACTTTTTTTTTAAGTAAAGCCCAAATGATCATTTCAAATCGAGCTAGTAATTGAAAGAAGGAAAATATAAGGCCTTGGACAGGATTTGAACCTGCATCTCAGTTTTGCCGGAACTGTGCGTTAACCAATTACGCTACCGAGGCCGATGGCTATAATTGGAAAATTTACAAATCTAAATCGTGTACAGTACCATATATAAACCTAACTTTCAATTACGTTTAGCATTTTTGTCAATCATATCTGAAATTGTCAATTTGTGACTTATGTCAGATATAGACAGGAAGCAGCGCTCAAAATCACGGCTATAAGCCAAGTATTAATATATAAATGTTATAAGTAGTTTTTTACACAAGGTAAGTTGATAAATACCAACGTATTGAAATTAATAAGATGAAATAATAACTTAGACTTTTTAAGTAAAGCCCAAATAATCATTTCAAATCGAGCTAGTAATTGAAAGAAGGAAAATATAAGGCCTTGGACAGGATTTGAACCTGCATCTCAGTTTTGCCGGAACTGTGCGTTAACCAATTACGCTACCGAGGCCGATGGCTATAATCATATCATATCATATCAACTTACCTTGTGTAAAAAACTACTTATAACATTTATATATTAATATTTGGCTTATAGCCGTGATTTTGAGCGCTGCTTCCTGTCTATATCTGACATAAGTCACAAATTGACAATTTCAGATATGATTGACAAAAATGCTAAACGTAATTGAAAGTTAGGTTTATATATGGTACTGTACACGATTTAGATTTGTAAATTTTCCAATTATAGCCATCGGCCTCGGTAGCGTAATTGGTAAACGCACAATTCTGGCAAAACTGAGATGCAGGTTCAAATCCTGTCCAAGGCCTTATATTTTCCTTCTTTCAATTACTAGCTCGATTTGAAATGATCATTTGGGCTTTACTTAAAAAGTGTAAGTTATTATTTCATCTTATTAATTTCAATATATATATATATATATATATATATATATATATATATGGTGGTTTTAAGGGGTTAAATTTAAATATAAACAAAGCAATTTCAAACACCCTGTATAGGGGAAACAACTAGAATTTACGTGCGAAATTTATTTTATGTAGTTAATTTAAAGTAACAGGTATTACCATAATTTTACAAGTAGTGATTAAAATTTAGTTAGGTTCGTAAAGAAAACAAATTGTAGAAGCCATTGCAAATTATTAATTAATTTAATTGATTTTAGTTGAAAGGGTTATTACGTCTAATACGCATAAGAGCTTGAAAAATCAATAATACCAAGGTGAAACGTGTTGCTAACAAACGAACAGCCATTGAATATAAAATACCTTCAAGCGTAAATTCCTAGAAATGTTAGTTTAAAACGTTTGTTAATTGAACACTTGCATGTTTTCGAAATGTCATATTCCCCTTATTTGTGTAGATAAAAGACAGAATTCGAGGTATATTGGGTAAACGGTCGGAGGGTTGTCATAAAAGCTAACTAAAAGTTTCCTTAGAGCGCAGAAGGGATGGACGATCAATGATATGCTTCGGAATGAAACAGGCATAATAGCAGTTCATTTCGAAACGCACGTATTCAGTCCACATGGGTTAGATAGAACGCGGACAGCAATATCGATTTTCTACCACTGAAACAAGCTTAGAAGAAAACATAGAATATGCATAAGAGAGGAATAGCGTTAATACAGGCGGGGTTTCAAGACGTCACTAAATATCTCATTGTCTATATAGTTAGTTGTACAACAGACAAACACGGGAATATTAAAAGTTAAGTTTTTCGGAAAAGATAATAACGACGGGCTAAATTTCGAAGACTTCGAAAACGGTTGAACCAAAATTTTAGGAAGTATTATTTTTAATGAAGTATTTCGCGGGAAGAGTGGCCGAGAGGTGGCCTTTTGAATTATATAAATACTCTAAAGGAATTAGCACGGCTCTCTTTTGTAACTTCGCTCTTAGTATTTTCATCGCTTCGGACTACGTACAGAAATTTACCACGAGCTTATAAGTATACAAAATTATTTTTAATTAAATAGTACAGTGTTGGCCTCATAATTTGATACGTGGATAGTTTCGAGTCTAAATTTTATTGATGTGCAACATATAATTTAACAAGCTCGTGAAGTGAAGTAATCAATCGTAAATTAAATTAAGCAATTTTAAAAGGAGTGTAATATATTTGGATTTGGATTTGGATGTATCGTGATGAACAGCATTGCAGCACAACTTAGAGGGTGTTCATCCACAAATAGCTGACGGCGGCGAGCAGAACAGAACCACGAAACCGAGGGTGCAGGAACTTGACGGATTCGTCAACGGAGTAGGGATCTTCAAGAAATTCCAAGTAGCGCTTTAGAATTTGTTGTTTGTATAAACTATGAAAATTATGGTGATGTGTGAGAGTGAACTATGAAGGTACTTTGCATTATTTGCGTATTGAAAATAATACGTATAATTAACGTTTATTGTGGTATTTAAATATAAATCTAAAGGTGTATATAAGGCTTATTAACGTTCCTCAGGAATTTAATTTTTTTTATTGTTAAGAGTACATGGGTTTGGTTTTTTGTTTGCAGTAAGCGTATGCTAAGTAAAAAGCATACATTAATCATAAAAAAACTGGGTTATCATGAGCTCACCATACTCCAGAGTGTCCTAATTAAAATTAATTATAAATAAAGAAAGAAAGATTAAGGTATTATTCAGGGCCCATTTACTCCGGTTACATTCAATGTGTTTGATATGTCTAGTTAAAATTCTGGACTATACAAAAATAGAATTTATTGAGGTGTAACTTGAGCACCGAAATGTAAATAATCTTGAAGTTTTATTTGTAAATAGTGGTAAATAAATAGTGTATGATTGTTGTATTATTTTGTGGTTTTATTGAGAGTGTGCGTAAACGATAAAGAGTATGATAGGGAATCTAGGTATCCAAGAGGAGGCCCAACTGAGCTTGACATGGAGCTGTTGAAGTAATTAAGTGAAGAAGCAGGAATCTGGGTAAGATATATTTTTTTATAATAAAAATTTTCTATTGTGTGAAATATTATATTTGTTTTGAAATTTATGACGATTTTTGGGTAAATTAATAAAATCCTCGAATGTGTTTTGAGAAAGTACTGGGATTATAAAGGATACACGGCAATATATATATATATATATATATATATATATATATATATTGTAAAGTAAATATCGGGTAGTAGTCAATTTGGGCGATTAGTAAACTCTTAAGCTTTCGAAAAATTTATTTTCTTCATCAGGAAAACTATAATAAAAGGATTATAAAATTGACTACTACCCGATATTTACTTTACAATATCAAATCTTTATAGTCGAAATCCATCTAAACTTTATATATATATATATATATATATATATATATATATATATATATATGATTTGTTAATTGATGCAAAAGAAAGCTTCTAAAGACGCTTTAAACACTTTCCATAAAAACTTTTGCATTTTTTTAGTAAAAGCTTGCAATTAGAAGAACGCTTTATAGATTTCTGGTATAATCTTTCGATCACTTCCATTATACCTTGCAATACTTAGAAAGGTATATTGATTGATAAAGTGGCGCTACTTCAATCTTATCTTATGTATCTTATGCATCACACCTGGAGTTTTTATTTAAAAACACAAACTAAAGAATAGCTTTCAAACTCAAACTTCAGTCCATAACACTCCTGTCTACAGCATATCAACTCCTGTCATGATATATATCTAATTCGATGTTACAGCAATTGCGTACCTTGAAATTCCTAAATTCGAAAACAATTCGTTTACTTGATATAACAACATCAAAAATTCCCAACAGACGTATTTTTCAGCCAACAAAAGAGCTTCATATTCATTGGCGGCTTTTCAAATAAAAACTGAATTGTGAGGTAGTTTTGGAATTTGTGGCTTGTTGATGCGTACGTTTTCATACTGCTTTGGAATACGCAAACAATATTAATTTAGCTTTCGAAAGTTTAACAAAAGCTGATACAGCTGTCGTGTCAGTTGAATGCCATTGTGCGTCACATGAGCCTTTAGTTTATAGAGAAGCTTTTAATTGTATATCATGAAGGTTGTCTAGAGCGGTTCAACTAGTTCAAAGCTCCTATACCTAGTTAGTCTGTTTGGAAATGTTCTCTCATTACTAAAATCTGTAATTAATATGTATTGCTTTTGATATTACAGTATCACCGTTTGTTTGACGTACAAGCGATGTACCTTACGTAGTCGAATGAAATCTGGTCACGTTTCAAATACAATTTGAGGCATTTGCTTTATGTTAACCAATTTCAAAACTTATGTTGTTCTTTCACATTGTCCGCAATCGAAAAAAAACCTTCGATTTGGATATTGGCCAAAGTGTGAAGTTCAATTTGCAAGCTTTATCAATTTTGGCTACATCAAGAATTCAAAGTTACACACAACCATACACAAAAATAATCTCTCACCTCAGAATAATCACGGTAGGTGTGGTGCAATTA
Organism: Platerodrilus igneus; assembly: GCA_036346225.1. NCBI lineage: Eukaryota > Metazoa > Arthropoda > Insecta > Coleoptera > Lycidae > Platerodrilus > Platerodrilus igneus. The sequence continues at coordinate 3,210,662 of JARFIW010000001.1, read as the reverse complement.
CTTAGAGTAATATACAGGATGTTTCAAAATTAAGTACCGTAAATTAGAGGATATATAGATCTTGATAAGTTATCAAAAAAAGTTAGAAAACAGTTTCCTGTAAACCGACCCGTTTCCACTATACGGGGTGATGAAGTGATATTGAAAAATACATGTTTTTTAGAATATTTTCATTTAAGGGGTAGACTTTAACTTGAAAATAGGTACACGTTAGTTGTTTACTAGTACTTCAAAGAAACACCTGCATAGTTAAATGTCAAGTTCAAAGAACTGAAATATACCTTGGGACAAAATTCTGTAGAATTGTTTGTAACGGTCGATGTACAAGCTGCTAAAATAACAAATGCTTTCGAAACAAAGTGAAATGAAATATTCATAATGTAAAACAGACAGAGAACACGTATAGTAAAACGTTGATTACAATACACGTCTAAAATACGCAGTAGATTTGGAGACCAACCAAAATATCGATTTTCTGTAGCTTGAGAGGGGTTCTAAAAGAGACAATAAATAAGGGTGGAACGAAAAAAGGTAGCTAGGGGGTTGAACTTTAAAACGGGGGAAAGCAATATAATTGGTCGAAGGCTAGACGTTTTGAGTAGCTCGCGTCGGTTAGATGTGGTTAAGCAAATTTCAGGGAAAACTTGGAATTTTGCAGACGTTGAAGTCCGTTACGAACAAAATTTTGAGAATCGGTTTTAGAAAATAAACTTTTTGATGAAAAGAGGGTCCGGGAGGGGTATTAAAAAGCATATAAATACACGCTCTCTTAGATCATATATCGCTCAGATCTCTTACGTATTTCCTGTATGTTTGTTGTTGACCTAGGTCATGGATCGAAACGTAAATAAAATAGATTTTAAAAACTATGAGTGGTTTCATTCCCAAAGAAGATTAAGAAGAATACTCTTACGTATTTGCTATTACGTGCTTTTACGTTGTACTGATTGTCACTTATTAGTTGAATTATTAGACAAAATCCTATTTAAAAGTGTGTAAAGCTGTTAGTAACGTACCGGAACTGTATTAAAAGTGTGATTTGCACAAGTGAGTGCTAGCTTATCAAAGGTGGTGTTAAAAAAATCTGAAACGTTCAAGACCTTTGATGCTTGTTGCGTTAATTTCAACGTATCAAATAGTTTGGTTGACTCCTTACACATTTGAGAAAAAAATAATATATTCAGTGTTTAAATTTAAATTTGAAAAGATTCCTTAAACTAGTTAGTCCTGACCTGTGATATTCTGATGAGCTGTTGCGTGTTGTGGAGCAACACCCCATTATTATCTTCAATCAAAAACCAGTGTTTTGCTTTGTACTCCTTCGCGTGTTTTGAACCAATAGTTTTGTTACTTCTTATTTACAAAATTCACCTCGTGCTTTACTTTATATTTTTCTGGATACGCCTTAGACCTCTCTACTTAATTACAAACTAGACTTCTGAATATCACTCAGTACTTCTAAATACAGACTTAGATTCTTCTTAATATCGTAGGTTTCTTAGATTTCTTATATACACCTTAGAAACATCCCACTTAGAATTCGTAGGTTTCTTAGATACACTTTCGAATTTCTGAATACCAGACTTAGAAGCCCTACATTATTATAAACATTTAATTTAAATTAATTAACACTTTTTACTCACGTTTTTAGCAAACGGCAAAAGTTTTTTCATATATCTTCAACGTACTTTGTCATCGACTGTTACTACACAACACTATTTTTCACAGTATCATAATTTAAAACTTATTTATTTGACGCGTAAATATTCGAGTCAAATTGAGACTGCCCTTTCTTATCAACTCTGGGCGTTATATAGCTTTTGCTATCTACATTTGGATTGGTTTGTCCAAACAGCCTTACAAAGTGTTGAAATCAACCATGTTTGTTTTGGATATCTCTAGTAGTTTTCAAGCTGATTTCTGACGAAACTATTCTGAAGTTCCATATCATGTTGGTATTTGCTATTGTTTTAGGATCTTTGACCGCCTGTTTTGGTTGTTATTGTTAGACTTTAATTCAACTTATGTCTGTTGTTTTGTGTAGATAAAGCTTTTGGAGAATTGAACAGAATAACTGATGTAACATGAGTAATGTTTTCATCTTTGAAAGTGCGTTTCTTATTAAAGCGCTTTATTGTTCCTTCTTGATTACAAGCGTAATTGCATGAAGATTTACCAGGTTTTATCTTATCTCATGCGTATCTATTTTATAGAATTATTGAACGCTTCTCGACGTAGTTTAATTACATGTATAATTATTTTTCTGCTGAATACGTGTTCTACTATTGGAAGATATGCTTACTGGCGTTGATTAAAGTTAATTGCGGTTCATATACAGGGTGTTAAATGCTTGCTATTTACATAATGTGCGAATTATTTATTTTCCAGCTAAATAAATGCAGTTTTCTGATTCTTATTGCTATTTACAATTACTACGCGACCCTTACGACCCAATACACTCCTAAACAACCTTTTATCACGGCAATATATATTGTTGTGAATTCAAAGGGTTAAATTTGGGATAAGCAAGGCAATTTCAAACTCCCTGTATAACGAAAGGAACAATTATTTACGCGCAAAACTTATTTTATTTATTTACTTTAAACGGACATGTCTTGGCGTAAATTTTATAATTAATCATTGAAAAGTAATAGGTTCATAAAGAAAACCAGTTTTAAAATAAATAGAAACGTTTAATTAATTTAATTTATTTTAATTCACGTGTAATAGCATTAGAAAACACACCAGGGTATAGAAAATCGATAATCCCAAGACAAAAGGTTTCTTTATAACACACAAGGACGTCAGTTGTATAGAATACCGTGAAATATAAACTCCTAAAGTTGTTGTTTAAACGGTCAATAATTAAGAACATCTGCATGTTTAAAAGGTTACCTACTTTGAATTTATAAACATAATAAAGCGGACTTCAAAGAAAATATTTCCAACCGTCAGTGGCTTTGAATAAACAAGCTAACAAAGTTTCTTAAAGAGCGGAAGGGATGCACGATCAATAATATGCTACAGATAGAGACGGGGATAAAAGCATTGGTTTTAAAACGCACGTATTCAATCCACGTGGAGTCTTGCGACGCGGTCAGCAATATTGATTTTCTATAACTCAAGTAGGGTTTGGAACGCGACATCAAATATGCATAAGACAGGGATAAAAATTTTACAGGCGGAGTTTTATGACGACAGAACGGTATTATTGGTTGAAACAAGTAGTTTTACAACGGACGAACACGCGACAGGTGAACACGATTTTTCGGATTATATAGCGCGTCCATGAGGTAAATTTCTAGAAACTTTAAGTCGGTTATATCAAAATTGGCAGAAATATTATTTTAAATTAAGTATTTCGCGTGAAGCGTGGCCTAGAGGTCATTTTGAACAATATAAATACTCTAAGAGAATTAGTATCGCTCTCTTTGTATTCTGATCGCTCTTTTTGTATTTTCATCGCTTTAGACGTGAGAGTAGAGGCTCGTGAGTATTGAAAAAATTTATAAATTTATAAAAAGTAGTAGTAGCACTTATAACGTGGTAAGTGAAGGCCTTATAGTTATGAACGTGAGTAGTGTCGAGTGAATTAAATTAACCGAGGTCAAACTAATACTATGACAAGCTAATAAAACAATAAACAAAAGTATAATTTACGTGAATTTGGATGCTGGGATGGAATGGTAATTGGTAGCACGGAGCTAGGCGTATACTGAGATTATCATCTATAAATATCTGGTGGAACAGAGCGCATAGTCACGAAGCCAAGGGGTTCTGGAGGATAGAACATCATCAAAGGAGATGGAGTCTTGAAGCATTTTTCAGATAACTCATTTGAATTGTTATTTGATAAACTGTTGGAATTATTTGTTATGTGTGAGTGAACTTTGGGGGTTATTTATGGTTATTTAACGTATTGGAAAAGATACGTGTACTTGACAATTATTAGGGTATTTTAAATATTGAGAAAAAGATGTATGTAAAGCTTACTAAATTTCACTACGAATTTAAATAGGATTGTTAAGGGTACATGGGATTATTAGTTTTGTAGTAATTTTATGCAAGATAAAAGGCATACATTAATAAACTGGGTTATTATGAGCTCACCATACTCCAGTGTGCAATAAACATAGGGTATTATTTGGGGCCCATTTACTTCTATTGTATTAAATGTGTTTGCAATTAAAAATTTAAAACAAGAACTTTACAAAAATAGCACTTATTGAGTTGTAATTAGTGTACCAAACTGTATATATCTGTGAATAATTGTTTGTAAATAGCGGTAAATAAAGATTATATGATTGTTGTATTATTTGGCGATTTTATGGAATGGTGTGTGAGTGAGAAGGAAGAATGATTGTAAATTTAGGGATCCAAGAAGAAGCACAGCTGAGCTAAGTAGGAAAGCTGCTGAAAAGATTGTTGCAGCAAAATAAACGGGTAAGAATATTTTTATAAATTTTTTTAATTTTTTTGAAAATCTGTGTTGACACGGGCGATGTCAAACCCATAAGTCCGATCATAGCAATCTTATGACGGCCCAACGATGGGGCTCGAATTTTGGTGAAACCACAGCAATCTTATGGCGCCCAACATGAGCTCGAATATATATATATATATATATATATATATATATATATATATATATATATTATAATGGTTTTAAAAGATCAAAAATAAATATAAAAGAAACAATTTTAAAACACCCTGTATAAAGGAACAACCAGAAATTACGTGCGAAAGTTATATTAGTTAATTCATTTTTAAGTAACGGGTATTAATCAAATTGTACAAATAATGATAAATATTTAGTAGGTTTACAAAGAAATTAAATGGTAGAAGCCAATGCCATTAATTTATTAATTTAATTGAATTTAATTGAACGATTATTGATGTATAATATGCATAAAAGCGTGTAAAAACCCAATAATACCAAGGTGAGACGCGCTGCTAACAAACAAATACATTAGTAGGGTGAAAATACCATAAAAAGAAGCTGGGAGAAATGTATTTAAAACGCTTGTTAAGACTGAACACCTGCAGAATTTTAAATGTCAAGTTCAAATAATTTTGTATAGTTAAAGATGAAGATTCTACGTATATTGTAAACCGTCGCATGCGTTCTCTGGAAATACTAATGAGGGGTTATTTAAATCACGTAGTAAGTCCACGTGGTGTAGATAGCAAATAAACAGAAATATCGATTTTGTACCACTCAAACCAGGTTAGAAAGAGACGTAGAAAACGCATAAGCAAGAGACAACGATAGTATAAGAGGAACTTGTAGGACGTCAGTAAATATACGATTGGTCGATATAGTTAGTTAAACGCGAGACAAATACAAGCATAGTAAATATTAATTTTCTGAAAATATTATAATGACGTGCTGAAATTCGCGGGATTAAATATTGGTTGAGTGCAAAATTTTAAGAATGTGTTGTTGTAGATGGGAATTTCGAATGAATAGGCGGCCAGGAGGTGGCAGCCTAAGTGTATAAAGGTTTTTGGACAACGTAGTAAAGGCCCTTAAGATTTCGTTCGCTCCAAACGACGTATCAAGGTATCACGAGTTGTAAGTATTATAAAATCGTTTAAATTATATTGCATGGTGGTAGTCTCTTAATTAGTACGCGGTTAGTGTGCCGAGATTACATTTTTTAATTGAGGTATCACCTATAATTTTTAACCAACTCGTGTCGGGACATTAAGTAACGTGGTTTGAAGCAACTAATTGAGAAAGACGTATTTTTAAACGGAATTTGGAATTTGGTTACACTGTGGAGGCGGCCTTGGCGGATCGGCTTAAATAGAGTTCGTCTAGTAACAGCTAGAAGCGGCCTGCAGACCAGATAGAAGAAATACATGGCATCATCTACAGAGCGCAGATCTCCTAGAAAATTCCAGGTAATGATTTAAAATTGTGATTCTTATAAACTGTGAATATTGGGTGACGGATGAAAGTGTTTTTCAAGGTAGTGTGGATTATTTACGTATTGAACATAATACGTGTAAATTCCTTTATTATGGTATTTAACTAGAAATTTGAAGGTGTCTATAAAGCTTTTTAACGTTCCATCAGAACGTGAAATTTTTGTGAAGAGTACATGGCTTTGTTTTGTTTTTTTAATGCAAAGTAGAAAGGCATACATTATGCATAATTAGCTGGGTTATCATGAGCTCACCATACCCCACATTTTACTTAGATTTAAAAAAAATAAATAAGTAAATTATAAAGAAGGAATTTTAGATAAGGTATTATTCAAGGCCCATTTACTCCGGGTACATTTTATGTGTTTGATGATTTTAAAATAAAATACAGGACATGACAAAATAAGATTTACTGAAGTGTAACGTGATCAATGAAATATGGACAATATTGAATTTCCTTTGTAAATAGTAATAAATAAAAGATTGTATGTTGGTTGTATTTTGTGGTTTTATTGCGAGTGTATGTGTACGATTGAGAATATGCGAGTGAATCTAGATACCCAAGAGGAGGTCCAAATGAGCTAGCCGGAAGCAGGTGCAGAAAATTGACAATTCAACCGAGGGAGAGAGGAAAACGGGTAAGAAATTTTTTTTTTACTTATTTAAATTTTTGGAAATTTTTCTATTTTCGAATTTGAAAATTTAATAATATATATATATATATATATATATATATATATATATATAGTGCAGTGTACGTCCTTCTGAAAAGACTCCCTAAAATTTGTATTGTCATAAATGCTCCGGACCTACTCTGAAAATCAAGTCCTACCAACCTAGACTTGTATTACCTATCACCCTATAATAATAATACCCTCTGAAAGTTCTTTCCAATTCGGACGCCAAAACCACCAGCTTTTTGTTCAGCTTCCTTAGGGATATTCGCCAAGGCTGCTCACTTGCTCTCTGAAAATAATACCCTAATATTCAAAAAATAAATAAAATTTGACTGCCAAAAAGTACATCACGCTTTATTAAAACATTAATTCGCAATTCAAAAATTTTAGTCTTACATCCTTCATACACCTTGGATTTTTAACAAATATCATCAATTTTTTAATGAAGTGCCTTTAAATAAAATAATTTGGAAATTTATTAATTTACATCGATTAAATAAAAAAACTGGGCTTATTCCTAAACTTTACTTTAAAACCCCAGGTCTATTACGAGCTCATATTAAAAACCTTTCTGTACCTATGTGCCAACTACGGTACTGAAAAATTACCAAAAACTCTTTTACTTTGTACAAAAAGCCAATAATACAGCTTCATTTCATAATACCAAATAGTACATAAATATGTTTTCATACAACCCCTTCTCAAAGTAAAATTGTCAATTAAAAATGTCCTTATAGTACAACAAAATCCACAAAAATCACCAAATTGTCATAATCACCAACAAAATCACAATATTTAAAAGTTTTAAAAAGTGGAATTACTTGGATTAAGCACCACCAGCTCTCTAAGTTGAAATCAACTCCGTGGTGGTCATCCCTCTAGACTGTCCGTTCAAAAATTGCTCCAGGTGGCCTCTCACCATCAGGAACTGCACGCCTCCACTCAGATTTCTCAGCTGCTAATGCACGGTACTTCCATGCTGCTATACAATTGCTACTGGTCCATCAACATACTCGACTTCTACCAGTGCACGCCAAGCGCCTCCAACCATATGTAGTAAAAAAGTCAACTTACTTTTCTACCAGCTTTGATTATCAACTGTATTTTAGATATTCGCAATTGCAATATTACCGTTGCACCAACTTGTGCATTTTAATTGTATTAAAAAGAATTAAAACTTACTTATACACATTTACTATTACACGAAGCTTAGTTGAAAATAAAAAAGGAAAAGAGAAGAGAGAACCCTAACTGCCTCGTAGTTGTATATATAACCTCCGAATTCCATCCCTGAATCGTTGCACGCTATACCCTAAGCACACTTTTCTCGGTAAACTTCTAAACCGTTCACAGATTCCACGAATCCCTCCACTCCACAACAACTAACAATCGTCTCATTCTGCAAAACCAGCTATTATCCTTAAATTTTTCTCCGTAAATTTCGCAACTGTCTCCAACCGTCTCAAAAATCCTAGAATTCCACTTGCAAAAAAGTATTTTAGTTTGAAATCCTCATTAAAAATATCTAACGCCTGTCACTTTCTACAAAATCGTCCGGCAACTAACTTCTACCCAAGCACCAAAAAACGCTTCTTTCACACGCGCACATCCGATCACCTCATTCTAACTTGCATTCAAACTATACTGTTCCTTGTTTTGAATTTTCCCCCAGTTTTCAACGTTCGTTATCGATTTTTGTGTATCCTTGTCTTACTTGTGTATTATGTTACCTCACCTTTATCCCTGCTTAACCCAACCAACCAGTCTACATTATTGTCTTTCCTGTAATTATACATGCAGTCTAATCGTCCAACTCTGCCTGTAACCTCTACAATATTTTCCATTGCCCTCTTTAACAAACATCTTATGCAAACATGCAGCATCTTCCTCGCACTTGTTTACATTTAAAAATCTTTTTTTCTTACAGACATTTCAAAGTCAATGACAACTAACCATATGATATTTTCCATTCTTTGGTATCTCATTAAAAACACTGTCTTTCCCTTTTATATTATCAATCCATTTTCATACTTGTAGCGTTCACTTTTATCTACCCTAAATCAGTTGTTTGTTTTCAAACTATCTTGTACTATAACTCCTAACGTCTGTTGACGAGTTTTTAAACTCAATACCAAGAACGTGCTTACTGGAAATATATTGTTTTTAAAACGCTCCCTAATGGTTAACGTGTTTCTAAAACACTTTCATATTTACAATGCTAAAACCTTTGAAATTATCAATGTTCCAGCTTTATATTACCTTACCTTACGTTATGTACACTAACCGATTAATTACGCTTTAAATATTTGTTACAAAAAAATGCACCCTCTTTAATTATAGATTTTTTGCTACTACTGAAAAGTTCTACTATTACTATTTTTACATGCTAATTCTATGTTTATACGCACGGACTTGTGCTTCTTATCTCTTAATAACCGGGATTGCTTTCTACCCTAATACTAACATGAAGTAAAATTAATCGCAAAGAGGATCTTAACTAATAAATACCTACGTTCTAGCTTTAAAATGTTCTAAATAATTTCTGGACTGCTATATACATAGTGTACCCTATTAAAATGTGTTACTGAACTATTTCCCATCATTTATCACCTAAAAATCCATAGTAATATATATCTATATATATATATATATATATATATATATATATATTACTCAAATGCAGACCAGGGTAGAAAAGTAATTAACGACATCAAATAATTTTAATCACCCTGTATAAAGAAACAAATAGAAATTACGTGCGAAATTTATATTAATTAATTCAATTTTTAAGTAACGGGTATTAAACAAAGTGTACAGATAATAATTAATATTTAATCAGTATTCGCTAAAAATTAAAGGGTAGAAGTCAATGCCATTCATTATTATTTTAATTGGAATTAATTGCACCATTAGTAATATATAATAAGCATAAAAGCCTGTGAAAATCCAAGGTTGGTTAAAATACCATGAAATAAAGCTCGAAGAATTATATTAAAACGTTCATTAGGAGCACACACCTGCAAACTTTTAAATGTCAAATTCTAATAAATTCGAGCTGATAGACATGCAGATTCTACGTATATTGGAAACGGTCGGATGTTTTAGCAGGAAAGGCTAGATGAGGGGTTATTTTAATTACGTAAAATCCACGTGGATTTAAATAACAGATAGTAAAGAATATCGATTTGTACCACTCAGACCAAGGTAGAAAAAGACTGATAAAATGCGCAAAGCAGAGACACGGATAATAAAAGGCGTGATTTGAGCAACGTCACTGGGTTTGCGATTGGTTGAAATAAGTTGCAGATATGAGAGGTGAAAACAACAATTTCTATAGAAAATTAATTAGTTGTTCGCGGACGCGTTGCGAGGCGTGTGAAAATTCTTAGATTTTCGATTTTATTCAATATTTTAAACAGTTTGGCTCTTATATTTTTGATTTTATTCGATACTTTAAACAGTTTTGCTCTTTATTTTTGATCATTTAATACTTTAAGTAGAATACGTGGTGATTACGTGCTATAATAAAAGTTATTAGTACACTTAGAGAAGATAGATAAGGTAATAAAGTCTAGTAATATTTGCGGGTATTACTGTACCAATTATCCAAATTAGTAGCCATAAATAAATACATTGAAGTATCAGTTTTTAGTATAGCGTGAACGAATTATGAATTTCTTTGCTATTTTGTTCGGGAGTGAGTAATCAAGTGTTATTCGTAAACGTGATTGGATCTACAAAACAAGATTTAGATATACATAGATGCGTTCCTGAGAAACCCTGAAACTTTTTAAACAAATGGTGGTGTAGAAAAATTTTAAAAGACTACCCGAAATCCGAGGACGTAAACATAAACCAGCTGGAATGGTGGGATGAGCAAGTCCGATGTACATTGAAGCCACGAGTGCAGTAACCTTTAGGTAACTTATGCATTGTTGTTCAATCTTTGATGTTTTGGTGTGTGTTGAATATCTTTATAACTTGTTTGATAAAAATGGACAGTAGTAAATTTGTATAAACAACAAATTTTTAATTTTAAGGTAAAATTTTCTTGTATAAGTAGAAAGGAGTATTTATCAGGTTTATGTTTTTTGATTATGATGAGAATTTGCGTCTGTCTTTGAGCTCAATTAGACTAACCTGTTAAATTAACGTAAAGGGGTGAGAGATGCTCCCTTTTATTCAGACTCAGGTCTGCACACATTGTTAACTTAATTATTATGCATCCTACAAGGACTCTAATTCTGGATGCAAATTAAAATGATGAACAATTTTAACTTGAAATTTTATGATGCTGAAATTTATGCTTCAATTTAATTTTGAAATGTTAATGTATTATGAATATTGATGTAAATAGAGTTAACGTTGACGTTTGTGGTAGGAATGTGTTTGTTTTTTTTATGAATGAGGATGAAAGTTTTAACTAGGTGAGCAGCCGAGGCGGAAAGAGTAAAGAGGCGATTATCAGAAGAGATTTACCAGGGCGAGAATCACAGCAAATCTTGGTGCCCAATTCGAAAGGCCCGAATATTTTTGTTTACTCTGGTGAGGCTTTTTGTAGGTTTCACAGCAATATATATATATATATATATATATATATATATATTATTAAATCTCTTTCACTTACTTACTATGTATTAAGGCACTCTTTATTCTATAAATTTTTATTTTATTTTGCCCCTTTTTGTCGCGCCTTTTTATGCAATGTGCACACCTAATGCACGCCCCGTACTTGCAACGTATGGTTGGTTCTTTAATTAACTATTTATTTCAATGCCTCGACTATTTAAGCTCTTAAATCTCAGGGTGTTCAAACTACTTATAGTGAGTTCTGTTATAAGTAGATGTGCAAAGTCCAACCAACGTGCACACTCTTTTGTTTTAGTACAAAATTTTACTCTACTTTTGTGTATGCCAAAATTTTACTGCGATCAACGTCGCTTTGTGCCAAATTAAATTACTACCAAAATTATATGACTATTTCTGACGTTTTAAGATATCTCAGCACTGACCTGGCTTATACTTCGTATGTGGCCGCTCTAACTGCTGGCTCAAAATCCTTATCGCCGTATGCGTCTTTACACTGATGTCCTATCTAGTTGAATGATTGGTACCGCCTCCAGGTGTTGTTCTGTAATTTAGCTGCTCCCCAATACCTGAAATAATTAACCCAAATTTAGAATTTTGAATACCCTGTGCTGTAACTTCCCCTGTGCTAATTTCTGCTTTAATTCTCCACTACCAATTGCTGCTCTCCAAAATTCCGCTCCTCGGGTTCTCAAATAATTCGTCCGCTTCTTCGTATCTAATCCAAATCTACTCGTCGTCCTAATACAAATTGCTCTATGCCCCGCTACAAATCTATAATTGCTATCCAAATCTAACTTCTTTCCTTATATAATTCCTCTCGATGTCCTGCTACCTAATTATCGCTATCCAAATCCAACTTCTTTCCCTTGTATTACCACTCGAATGCCTGCTACCTTTCTATAAATCGCTATCCAAATCTCACTTCTTTCCTATGTATAACCACTCAATTGCCTGCTACCTTTCCCAATATCTTTCCAAATCTGTATACTTTTCCGTCGTTTCACCGTCGCACTATCACTACTCTTTACACTTTCCTTATTTACATAAAATTCTAGTATTTGTCCTAAATATTTACAGTTCACCAATCATATTTGACATTTTTATAACTAATAATTTTGAGTTTACAAATATTGTCCAAAAGTTGATTCTATTTAAAATGCAAAACCAGAATAAATTACACTTGAACCTGGATGCGTGGTTGATAGTAAACGTCTATAGACGCATCCGGTTTTTGGACGACAAATGTACTTTCAATGGCCTTTAAAACTCAAACTCGGCATAAACCCTTGAGCACTGTACATCTTACTACGTCATTTAGTCATTTTAATATTACCTTTTGGCACTTAATTTCAACTACCATTTTGAATGGTATTTTAGTATATGAAAAATATGGCAAACATACATTTTTAAGTTTATGTGATCAAATATGTGTATAATTTTGCTTGGCATATACTACCTTGTACTAAACAACCCTTAGAACTCTTGGTATCTCCCTTATACACTACAATATATATATATATATATATATATATATATATATATATACTGCTGTGAAATACTCCTGTGAATGCGGGAACTGGGTCCTTTCAACAAAAAAAATTCTAGTCCCACCAATTGGGCGTCATAAACTGCTGTGATCCTGTTTTCGCCTCGGCTGCTCACCTAATTTTATAAACCTCCTCATTCATAAAATTAAACAACACATTCCTACCACAAACATCAACGTTAACTCTATTTACATCAATATTCAGAATACATTAAATTTTCAAATTAAATTTCAGCATAAAATTCAGTTTTAAAAAGAATTTCAAGATTAATTTTATTATCATTTTAATGTGCATCCAGAATTAAAGTCCTTGTTGGATGCCTACTAATTAATATAACAATATAAGCAGACCGGAGTCTGAGTATAAAGGGAGCATCTACCACCCCTTTACGTTAATTAACCAGGTTCGTCTAATTGAGCTCAAAGACATACCCAAATTTTCATCATAATTCAGAACATCAATACTAAATACCCTTTCTACTTAAACAAGCAAATTTCACCTTAAAATTAAAATTTTATTGTTAGTACAATTTCACTAATGTCCATTTAAAGTAAATCAATTATAAAGTTATTCAACACACACCAAAATGTCAAACAAAATAGTATAATTTACCTGAAGGTTACTGTCCTCGTAGCTTCAATGTACATCGTCCCTTTAGTTAATCACACCATTCCAACAGGATTATATTTACGGCTTCTAATTCTCAACGCTTTTAAAATTTTCTCCATCACCATTTATTTAAAGTTGTTTCTGGGCTTTTCCGGAACTCATCTGTGTATATCTGACCCTGGTTTTGTGGATCCAGACACGTTTTTGAACCATTTAATTATTAACACCCCGAAAATAACAAAGAAATTCATACTTCTTTCACCAATATACGCCAAAACTGCCTACTTTTGTGTATACATTTGTCGTTGTAAATTTTGCTAATTGGAACAGTGATACTAAATTTTATTACCTTGTATCTAAGTGCACTGAAGTACATTCATGTTAGCACGTAAATAACAAACTATTTTGAATCACTAAAATATACGAGCAAACTTTAAATTATTTTATCAAACTAAAATGCACGGTTTAACATCTTCAATCAAGTCGCGGATCTAAGAGCTTTTAACGCATCGAATAGTCAAAAGTCTAAGAGGCCGAAATTCATATTACCACCGGTATATATAGCGAATAGCCGGCACGTCGCTTTTGTCCTCAAAACAGACAATTCTTAAGAATTTCTCATGCTATGTTCCCAGTCCGTAGCCTGTGCGTCGGTTTTTACGAATTTTGTACTCGCCCCATTTAAATTTCAGAAATTCTCACACGGCACGCAAACATGTCCGAGAAAAACTAATTAATTTTGTACAGAAATCGTTGTTTCTACCTCTGATATTTGCATCCTATTTTCAACCAATTGTGACCCTCGTGACGTTGCTTAAATCACGCCTTTACTATATGTGTCTTTGCTTGACGCATTTTCTTTCCTTTTCTAACCTGTTCGTATTGGTGCAAATTGATATTCTTTATTATCGATTATATTTTAGTCCATGTGGACTATCTGGGTTAAATAACCCCGTATCGCACCTTCTCGTGAATATTAAGCCCCGGTTTCTCCAAGATTCTTTGTAAACATTAATTATCTGCAAAATTTTTGCCGAATGAGCTTTTTAAATAAACCCTGTTTTGTATTTCGTGCTAAAGCATCTGACCGTTTCCAATATCCTTAGAATCGACATGTTTATCTAAACAAATTAAACTGAAATTGCCTTTTAAAATACGCAGGTGTGTTCAAACATCCTACTTCTAACTAACACTTCTAGGATTTGCATTTTAGTGGATTTTTACAAGTTTCTATAGATATTATCTGTACGTTTTGTTCAATACCGGTTACTTGAAATAGAGTTAATTAAGATAAATTTTGCATGTAATTTCTCTTTGTTTCTTTATTAGGAATAAATAAATTACACGCAGAGCTTTTTTAATACTGTTTCTTGTGATATAAAGCGTCTTGTACATGATTTAAATTTCTTATTTTTACTGAGACGACCGAATTTATTTATGCTTCATGGTTTTAATAAAGCGTATTATTTAATAATATTCATTATACACGGTGATTAAAATTATTTGATGTGATTATTTAATTTTCTACCCTGGTTTAAATATGAGTAATATATATATATATATATATATATATATATATATATATTACTATGGATGTACAGGTTATAACAGATGTTAGAAAGGTCAAATAGTTAGTTATTGCCATGGGTAACTCATGTATACACATAAGGCTCAAGTAGAGTTTAAGACGTTTTTCCGAAAGATAGGATAATAATTTACCAATTTTCATTAAATATTAGGGTTAATTGTACGTAGTTGTAAAATTTACTGTAAATATTAATTATAATTAGGTAGGAAACGTAATTTCGTAAAGCGAGTTATGTATCTCCCAATTTATCTATCTATATATATATATATATATATATATATATATATATATATTAAATAATAGAATCTAATAGGAATTATTAAAAATTGCTAAATAAATTATAAGTCAATTGCAACAATGTAATACAAAGATATACCAGACAGGTTATTAACAGTTCATGAAAACGGATATGCAACTTTGTATCCGAGACGACAGTGATACTGCAGGCGGCAGGTCACAAACGGTTAAGAAATCGCAATTACCTAAAAATAAAATTGAAACAATGTATCAAAGTGTAGAATTACGAGTAAGGCAGACATGAGATCTGCAAATTCCCACAGCCATGTGAGGGGGTAGAATTATTATAAAAAGCCCGGAAGCTCAAGGCCCGGCAGACAGTCTTCGAACTCCATACTTCGTTGTTCAAGCTACTCAAGTCAGTCAGTCTGAGTATTACAGCTTTTGCATTGTTGTTTACCTAAGCTACTCGCCCTAATATTAGTACAATTAATTAATCCTTTTGGTTTGAAGTAAAGTACAGTTTGTCAAAATTACATATTAATTTCTGTTTAAGATAAATAAATTTGTTAAGTTTTGGAAACGTTTTTTAAAAACATCGCTCCAAAGGCCCGAACCTTAACTAGCGTAGTTTCATATATATGTAGGAAACGTAGTTCCGTAAAGCGTAGTTAAGATGATAAAATGAAATAGCGTGTAATTTTGTTAATTCGAAAGCTTTTATGTTTGTAGCATAAAAATCGATAATAGAAAAGAGTGTATTTATTTATTAACACATATTCAAATCGGAAGTTATTTATTTGTGGAGCTTAGTGTAAAATAAAGCGGAAAGAGGTATAATATTTCTAGAAAGGTTTAGCATAAGAAACACGTTCTGTGTGTCGAGTTTAAAGCTTGTTAACAAGCATTAAAATTCCTGGTAAAAGATCGTTAAGAAACAAACACGGGTCTATGTTAGATAATATATTGCACGTTAAGTACGAAAACAAATCGATAATATAAAGTGAAAGACTGTATTTTACATGAGGTAACAAAGAAAGGGAGATAGCATATGCTTAGCTATCGTTGACTTTGAAACGTCTGTTAGACAAGGAAATTCAGAGATAAATAAGCGGAACGGAGACGCGATGTGTTTTCTGAAGGTATTGGTTAGAAAGAGAATCAGAAATCCAGTAGAGGGTTGCAAATAGAGTACGATTATTAGATTAGGTAAAGGAGTACAAGAAGGAAACGGAGGAAAGAAGAACCAAGAAGAGAACGGAAGAAAGGAGAACCAAGTAGAGAACGGAAAAAAGGAGAACCAACTAGGACTGTGTGTTTATGAAGTGTGTGGGTGTATGTGTATGTATGTAGTGTATGGGTATAGATCGGACGTGTATAAAGTGTGTGTGTGTGTGTGTGTGTGTGTGTGTGTGCGTATACGTTGGACCGCTGTAGTCGCCTCTTGCGACAAGCAGGTCGTACTGTGGGACTATTCTATTCCCCGACCACACGGGTGAAAGGAAAAGAACGAAAACGAAAGAAAATTTAGCAAAACAGGCAAGCAAAGCAAAATCGTAACGTCCAAAAATCCAAACCTAAGGAGAGCAAAGTCGGCATAAGAATCTGGGGCGCAAGTACTAGATATTGGGCTTACGACGTTTGCACCGCCAGAAAGAGAACAAAGCGCGATCAAGGACATTAGGATTTCGTCGACCATCTTCCGGTTCGGAAATGGTATAAACAAATGTTTGCCTTTTATGGGCAGTTTTCCGCAAAACAGCGACAGCAGGGGTGTAGTAGATGTAGCACGCAATAGAAAAGGTGGCGAGGGTGGTTTAGGAAACTCGAAACCAGTTACAGAAGAAAGTTGTTTGTTGTTAGGGTTGGAGGTAAGAAAGTCAAGGGTAGAAAAGGAAACATCATGGGTTGTCAGAATACCCACGGTAGAAAGAGAAAATGTATTGGCTGTACGAGAACCAACCTTACGAAGACAAATACAAGCAGAGCACGCGACAGTTAGGTTAGATAAAGGGGCTGAAGCAAATAAGAGTTCATCGATGTTAGATAAAGGACTAGCAGTATCACAGTTATGAACGAAAACAGCATGGTTTGTAGGAGTATCCACCTTAGAAAAAGGAGCCGAACCAGACAGAATTTCATCAACTTTACAGAAACAAACAGCATCAGGAAGAACTTCATCAACAGCAGATGGCAGGACATCAGGTAGGATCTCACTAACCTTAACTAAAAGACCAGAAGCATAAGAAAAATGAGTTAGAGTAGATAACGAAATAGGATCAGGGAGAACTTTGACGATGACAGTAACAGGCATCACAGCTACGAGTTCCTTAATTTCAACCAGACCTTCTCTATTCGTATTAGAAATTATCTTCACTTCAGCTACGGCTGTTATTGTTGGCACGACAGCAATTTCTTGAGTAGAACAATTTAAGAAAGTAGGAACATGTAAGATTTTGACAGCAACAGCAGCATACATGAAAGATACAGGTTCGTGAACTTCGACAGGACCTTCGCTGATGAAATTAGAAATTACCGTCACTTCAATGACATGTGTGTCTGCAAACACGGCAGGAATTTCTTTACTAGAATTATTTAAGAAAGTGGGAACAAACTCTTGAAAAGCTAGCTGAAAGTTACTAATTCGAAGCATGGGTTGTAATGGTGGCGGAGGCACAGTCTGGGGTAAGATATAATTTAATTTATTGTGGACTATACCTAGGCCAGAGCCCATACTAGCCGTACATTAGGTGTTTACATATATTTAAGGCCTTAGAATCAATAATTCCAATAAAATTGGGTTTCTTAAAGTTTTGTTGAGGGGGATTTGTGCCCCTATTTTGACGTTGACTGTGCACGTGGCGTGGGGCTGATTGTGTGCATAGTGCGAGAGTCTGGGGTAAGAGTGAATAAGTAGGGCGAGCAGAAGGAAGAGTAGAATAGGATGTAGAACTAGAGATGGGGGAAATTTTGTTCGAAGCTGTATTCGCTGAAGAAGGGTTTTGATAGTAGGAGCCGAAGAACCTGGACGAGGGACAGAAGAGAACGTAGAGTGAGAATCAGAAAAAATTTGGCGGCTAGAGGTGAGGGCAGAATTTGAAAGATTATTCGAAAACCTATTAGGAGTAGCATGACAGTGTGGACAGTTGTGGCGAGTAACTCCCTAATATCCACAGCCATAACAGTGGAATGCTTTAGGACGAGTACAACGTGCCGAAACATGACCAGGTTTGTCGCAATTAAAGCAGATAACCTGACGAGTAGAAACAGAACTAAAAAGAAGAACAGTAGAAAGTACGGAAGAAGTATCGGATCTACTCGTAGGCGTAGGAGGAATCTTAACAACTCGGTCATGTGAAGCAAAAGTATTTTCCTCAGTAGTAGCAAACTTATAAGCAAAATCCGGGGGCTCAAAATGTTGAATCAGTAAATTAGACAACGACTTCCAGTCAGAAAACCTATGCTGGTAACCACGTTACCAAAGTAACGCTTTAGCCTCGAACAAGTCCACTGCAGATTCAAATAATGGCAATTCTGATACATGGTGAGTTCGTCGAAATTTTTCGACCCGTCTCAAAAAATCTTGTACGATAAGAGTGTTCGGGGCACTAGAAAATTTCAAGTTGCACTCCCACACAGGAAAACCTTGGTAGAAAGCCGAAAAAGAAGTAATTTTGAATACGAACAAGAAAGAAATTGGTAGAATGCAACTAAATAAAGGCTAACCGTAACTCGATAGAAGCCAAAAAAAGGTTTGCGAATACAGGGCAATCTAAAACATATTCGACGGATAAACTTTAGAAACACTAGTAGGAGCGAAACAACAAAATAGAAATTAGAATAGGGCTGTAAAATAAAAGAAAAATCGGAGGAACAAAACTAACTCTAGAGGTGACGGGGAGAACAAAATGTACAGAGAGGGAAGGAAGAAAAATCTTGGTCGCCAGCGTTTTCAATAAACTAGGATTATTGGCAAAAACACAAGTCCAATAATCTGAAATTAACCAACCAATAATATTGAGCGATTAGGAAAGAAAATAAAACTAAAATTTAAGAAGAGCTGAAAGAAAAAAGAAAAATAAACAAAAGGTCGAACGTAAAAGATGAAAAGATAAGTAGTATCAGGTCAAGAAGCAAAACAAAATTGGGGCAGAAAAAATTAACTAAAACATTTTCGCAGCCCCACGCCAGGGCCCCATGAAATTATGCTACGTACAATGACGTAGCCGGAAGAAAACGTAAATATTTCAGGCTAACTACTAAGCCAAAATTTTTCTTATCTTTCAAATCGGCGCTATAACACTAGGCGAGATGACTTGCTATCTATCCCGATACACCATACCCATACATTCTATTTGTCTTTTCTTGTTTCCGGTTCCCTCTTGTGGAATACTATTCCTCTTGATATCAGGCAGGCTCCGACCGTGCAACGTTTTCGTAAACTCTTGCAGGAACATCTTTTAAACTTTCAAGTGTAGAGGCAAGTGCATTTTCCTAAACTGATGCTCGATGAGTGTGTGCGTGGGTTTGTATGTGCGAGAGAGAGTTGTGTGTGCATGTGTGTGTGTTGTGTGTGTATGTGTGGGGTGTAGGGTGCGTTCGTGTGAGGGTGTGTGCGTGTGTGTAGTGATTTTTATTATTATTTATTTAGTTATTTTACCTTATTTAAGAGTACAGCTGTATGCAAGTTAGGTGTAAGACAGGGCCTAATGGCCCTAATCGCGCTTGATGCAGTTTGTATCAAAACTTTATATCTTATAATGTATATTTAGTTTAATAATAAAGACGTTTCAATTCAATTCAATTCAATTCAATGCAGAGAGGGGAGGGGTTCCTAGCAACACAAAAATAATACATCGCCAACGATTTTTTATTTACAATAAAAAAATACAAACATAGAAATTTCTATCGAAACAGAAAAACAAAATTAACTAAGGTTTCTATTTAATAAAACGATTTTACTCTATGGACAAATTTACTAACTGTTCCACGATATGCGCAATTCGGAGCTAACATGCAATAAATCTAATCAGTATCAAAAAGAATAACGCTGATACTTTTGTATAATCGGATGGTTTAATAAAAAAAAAACAAAATTTAGAACCCTTTCTAGTAAGGATTTTACCATACGAAGCATTTTTTATAGCTCTAATCAGTAAAAAAAATACTGCTAATACCTTCGTATAAGCAGATGGGTTAAGTACAAAACCAAAAGCATTAAAGTTTTCTAGTAAGGATTTTACCAGAACAAACATTAGCGTATCAAATTTCAAATTGGGTTTATCCCTGGGTATGTTAGAAAAGGAAAATAAGTCACATACATTTGTTGGGAAACTTTTCTTGTCAGCCCTCGGAATCGAATTGACACAGCATCGCCGCGGTAGTCAGCAACAACCATACTACTACCGTAAGTGTAACGGCGATCCACATGCAAAAGCAGTTGATCTACATCAGGGAATAATCGGGCTATGCAATTTAGCCCCCAGCTAAGAGCTAAAAAAGGAAATTTTTACTAGTATTAACAACTCAAGAGCGCTTACCGATACACACCAAGTCTACACATTTGAAAGAGATGAAACGCGCATCGCTCTTGGAGTAACAGAACGAGTAATTTTTACAAGTGTATTAACGCACAAGCTGCAGAATCAAATGTTCAGAGGAGTTTAAAATAATACGAATTCGAAAAGCAAACATCCGCGTTATCGAAACGCGATTGAAACTGGAAAACACGGTTTTGCCAGAGAATAGTAGGATATATTATTTCGACGAATCTTTAAATGGGAAACCTACTAGAACGCAATTATATGTTATCGGAAGGTATAACGCGCACACGGATACCTAACAGGATCTTGACTAATTAATTGTATCATAAACTTGTCGTTTCAAAACAACTAGATTTACGTTGAGAAATTCTTAGAAAGAGTATTTATTATTAATTATGCGGAAGGATTTAACAATAGACATGGAATTTATACAAACGAATAATGAATTAACAAGGAATTTGAGTTGAAAATTATGGTAAAGCGAGCTTTTCTGAACAGGTCCAATATATCGGGTATTGTTGGAAAATTTTATACTAGAAAAGGAATTTATGTAAATAAAATAACCAATTATTGCCGAAAATGAACGTATTAAATCCTCTAAATATCTATGAATATTTTGACTTGTATTCAACCGAATAAAAAGTTCTGATTGACGTACGTTCAGAGACGTTCAGAACGTAGTAAATAAAACCTGCAGATAAATTAACTTATACAGAATTCGATAAAGCACATTAATGATCCCTAGATAGATAGATGTTCCTGAAGCTTATTCTTGTACCCTTTTGTTTTCCTGTAATATAAAATTACCATGATCTCTTGCATACACGGTATTAACTCGTTCCAACGCAGCTTTGTGATGAATGGAAACAAATTTTACATAATTTAGTTTTCCCTGCATAACCTCTAAAGCCTTTTGCCTGAAATGCTGTTCTATACACGATGAATTGAATTAGTTTTGGAACGATACAAATTGTTAAACTGTGATTAGTCCGAAACAAAACGACTGTCCCTATTATGACATTCAGATAATTTGTTTGCAAAATATATTCCGTCTTAAGGATTTAAAAGCGTTCATTATTTTAACAGAGCTTGTACCTGAAATGTGCCTGCTCTTAGGACCTTTAAAAATAGATGGTCTGAAAATCGCAATGAGGTATTTAAAACTCAGTCGTATTTGTCACAAGTATTACGTGTGAAGCTTCACCGAATATGATAAAATTTATCCTTAGCTTCTGAAATGCTTAAAAGAATAATTTAAATGCATTTAGAGAAAAGGATTCTAATTTATTAATACCTGAATTACTTTATGGCAGCTTGTTGAAATATTGTATGAGCATCGCGCATCTTCGAGTCCAGAAAGTATTCTTCGGTTTTTTTCTTAACCTTCTTTGGGAATTAAATCACTCATAGTTGTTAAAATCGTCTTTATTTACGTCTCGATCCATGACCTAGGACCGAGTTGCTGCCTAGACGCCGATGAGGTAGCAACTCGCGTATTCCTACCACCGCCTTCGGGCGATCAAAGGTGAGCAGCGGAACGGTGATGTCCTGAGGGAGTTCTTCAGCTATGCGGGGTGCCGAGGAATGGGTACACAAGTGAAGTCGTTGGGGATGCACATCCGTCAGTCCTGTTTAGACGAGCTACCTGACGATGGAGCGGCCTGTGGCGAGTAGCCAGTCTTGTCAGTCGAAAACCACAGGCCAGTGGACCCAGGATGCGGAATACTGTGTAGTTGGAGGACAACTAAGGGGAAGATCCGGGAAACTGCTCACTGCACCGAAACAAGAGGATTCCAGGAGCAGGTCTTTTGGAATCCAGACCTACATATATTTATTTATATATAAGAAGATCTATGAAGAAACAACACCACAACATCAGTTATAATCATCAAGCCAAAAAACTCTCTAGAGTTGTAAGGCATTTTTAACGACGCTGAGAGCGCCGTGTCAAGCTTCTGTAGTGACCTAAGACCGTTGTCAAAATAATAAAAACTTCAAGTTTGACATTTATGAAACAAATTGAAGGTGACCTTGATTTATTAATATTTGATATATTTGGCTTGAATACATTAGCTGAAAATTTTAAAGTTTAGAAGAATGAATGTCTTCAATTTGGGTTGGGTCCTGGAACGACTTTGAGGTAGCCAATACGCTTAACGTGAAATCAGCTGATTCATTTTTATATAGTTAAATTTCATATAAATTCAATAACTTGAATGTGATCATCATCATTTTGTTTTCGAACTTACTTAAGGTCGGTTTGACGCAGCTCTAACTTCTTTTCTCATCATCACTAGGTCTTCAGTCCTAGAACTAGCTGCACGCGTACCCTCTATCGTTGTTTTGTAAGTAATTTTCTACACAGTGTCCTACATGTTTTCGCATAACTATTCCCACACCCGAATTTCGTTCCTCTGATCCTGTACAAATTACCCTAAAGTCTCCACTCCAAAAATCCTCCGTCTCTGGCCACCAAACTTTGCTAATCCCTACTATGTCTATTGCTAATCTATCTGTTTCAATTTTCAAGTTCTCTAGCTTACCCACTTGCTTCATACCTCTGATATTCCACGCTCCAACTCGCAACATGTTCCCGACTCGTTTTCTAAGTTTACCAATCGCATAGTCTAAAGTAGAACCTGCCGGAGATCTGAATGGAGGACTATTTTAACTCCGGAATCTTTTACCCCAAAGGATGCCATCATTTTTATTACAATTTAAATACATTGTGTACTTGAGAGGTATTGTGGTGGTTTTGCGTTGCCGTCTACATCGCAGTAGTGTCTTAGAATGCCACACCAAACCCTATGGTCTCTGTCACTCCAAGTACCGAAAGAGCTGCATTCCTCTTTCGGGGACCTGTATTAGCCTGGTTCCTCAATAAACACCCTACTAATTGATTGATTGATTTAATTGGGAAGGGTGACACATGCCACACGCATTTAGGCCTGCTAGTGGGCTCATTGTGCTGTCTTTCTTGCCCTAAGTTCGCCCTTCGGTACTCAACCACCCTACCTTACAGGTGAATTTGAGGGGGGTGTCTTGAATTCCGGCCTTCTCAGACCAGAAATCTCCCAGCATGGATCCTCAAAGTCTGGTGAGTGCCGGGCAGGTGCATAGAATTTGCTCCGCCGTCTCATCCTCTGTTGACAGCCGCGACAGGTGGGGTCGTCTGACAGACCCATCCTGTGCAGATGCTTCCTTAGTATGCAATGCCTGGACAGTATACCCCACTAGTATCCGTAGTTTCTGTCTCGGCAAGCATATGCCATTTTTTATTTTGGTTATAAGGGTCCTTATAAACATTTTTGACTGTGTAGATGGAGATCTCTGTTAAGAAGACGTCCCCAGTGTTCAGACAAACCCCAAAGCGTTTCTGAGAAATCATTGTAGCTGCGATCGTATCAACCACTCTTCCTAAAAGAGGGGTGTTCCGCACAGCCCCTCTTAGTATGTTGTGGTGTCTACCAAGGCCTCCCTTATCGATCCATAGACCTTTAAACCGCAGCCTCATTGCCTCTCTCAAAGCCATCTACTCCACATGTAGGTCCAGCGGAATGAGGCCTAGAATAGCTTCTAAGGCTGCAGTAGATGTAGATCGCATTGCGCCCGTGACGCCTAGACAGGCCACTCTTTGGATATGAGTAAGCTCTTTGACTGCATGAGCCAGTCTGGTCCTGGGCCACCAGACTACAGCACCATAGTAGAGCATCAGCCTTACTATCGTGGTGTGTAGCCACAGAACAGACCATGGTGAAAGACGCCAAAGTTTGCCTATGGCACGTTTGCATTGCTAAAACACTTGGTTGGCTTTGATAGTTTTTGCTTGTAAGTGTTTGGTCCAGTTCAGTTTCTTGTCAAGTATGATGCCCAGGTGCTTGACTTGTTCTGATAGGGGCCGAAAAGTTTGGAAAAACACTTGCAATCTGATTACCAACAGCTTTCTTTTATTGGTAAACAGCACCGGCCTCGTTTTATTGAGGTTGATGGTTAGAGAGTTCTCGGAGCACCATAGCTCAGTGGTTCTTAGTGCTGATTGCATTAAATTACACAACACTTGTTCAAATTTGCCGACTAGTAAAATAGCTGTCGTCCGCATAACCTATCGTGTAGAAACCCGTCTCATTAAAACTTTGGAGAAGGCTGTCCACTACTATGTTCCATAGTAGCGGTACCAGCACGCCTCCCTGGGGACAACCTTTACCTACCGCCATAATTACTGAGGTTTCTCCAACATTAATGTGTACCCGTCGACATCGCAGAATCTGCATAGTTAACTAATGAAGGGTATCCTCAGCTCCTTGTGCCCGCAGAGCTCTGTCAATGCTTACAAAAGTGGTTTCGCTAAACGCACCCGCAATATCAACAAATGCACCTAAGGCGGACATGTTGTTGTTAAGGGCTTTCTCAATCTGTCCTACAACAGCGTGGAGAGCAGACTACGTGGATTTTCCTGGTATGAAGGCGTGTTGATTTGGGTGAAGTGGATAAGAAAGCATTATCCTTTCCCTCATATCAGTGTCGCAAAGTCTCCAAGGCCTTTAGCAGAAAAGACATAAGACTGATTGGTCTGTAGGATTTAGCCTGGGAGTAATAATTCTTCCTGCCTGATTTAGGAATGAAGACAACTCAAACCTCTTTTTAACTGCGGGGGATGTATCTAAAAGCCCCTAAAAGGTACTACGTGAAATGGTGCGAACCTCTCTACACCCTACTGTAGTAGAGTGGGGAAGATGCCGTCCATTCTAAGGAACTTAAACGGTTTGAAAATTGAGATGGTCCATTTAATTTTCCTTTCATCCCCTACCCGGTTTGGAACCTCACAGTCGTCCCAGTAGAGGGCGAGCTGGTTTGATCCACCACGTATGAGGAAAGGTGTGATACACTAACTAGAAGGTGTAGCTCATTGCCCCACCATGGGGTGATGGAGCGAGTAGAATCTGTCCTGAACAGGCATGCCTGTTTAAAGGATTCTACGATGGAGTTCTAAAGAAAGACCGAGTATCTCTGTAGCTTTTCTATTGTTTTTGGGTTGCCAATGCCTTGTAATGCCAATAGTCGTTCCTCTAATCTGTCTAGGTTGATAGATCTGTTGGTTGCTTTTGGGTTCCTATATTCTTTACAGATAGCTTCTGCTGCCTTTATTTTAAAACTTAACATCTGTGATCCGACAGTGCTGTTTTAGGCGTAATTTGCCAGTTCAAGATATATCTTGAAATGCCTGCCGATGCCAGGTTTTTCGCCCCAGTTAAAATCTTCAGATTCTTACTCGATATGTACTAGAATAGTACTTTTTCACGAGGGTTTGTGTCAGCGCTACCCGATACCATATGGTGTGCGTTGGAGTCGCATCCGATAATAAGAGACTTTTTGTGCCTATCGCAATAATCAATGACTGCCGTCAACTCCAGAGGAAGTGGGTTTTGGTCAATTGGAATATAGGCTGAAACCAAGATTATGTCAGTTATTCCTCCCATCCTGCAACTGATCTGAACGGCTGAGACGTCACGGCCATTTAGTTGCATGCCCTAGGCTTAGGTTGGTTACCGGCCGCAAAGATAGTACCATATAGGTTTCCCAGTCCCGAGATTGCTGAGCTTGCTATCCAGGGTTTTTGGATAAGAGCAATGATCTGCTTATTGCTAGGGTGTCTGCATAACGATGCTGCAACCATCCGATAATGTTGTAGGTTTAATTGTTTTACATTTAGTCCCGCCATTGTACTGCGATAGATTTGACTTGCGTTTTAAGCCTCACTGGGCGGGCTATTCAGTGACGCTTTCCGATACTCCTCTGCCAGCCACTCCACTAGCAGCGGCTAAAAGTCTGCTGACTGCTTAACGCTGTCGATGGTTCGCCAACCTCAGCCTCCTGAGGTTGGTGCAGGAACGGAGCTTATTTTGGCTGTTCAGGAGGTGGCGGTTGACTTTGCCGTTGCGCGGCAGCCGCTTGGGCTGCCTCTGCAGCAGCTTGCGATTTTTGGATTTTAAGGTTCATGAAGGTGAGCTTGTAATGCAACTTGCCTCCCTACTGTTGATAATCTCCATCGCGTCTTCCCCAATGCCAAAGACTATCAGCCTCCCTTGGGGTTGATCTCTTGTGGCGGTGTGAAAGACGCACCATTTGGACGTGTCAGCGCAGGGGTTCTGCACACGTAAACGCCTTTGAACAACGTCCAGGTTTTTCGGAGGCCCCGGAATCCATAATGCAGCCTTCAGGAGTGTAGGTAGCTCTCCCACCTGGACGACTGTAAGGCGTGCAGCCTCCTACAATTGTGGGTGGTTGCCAACCGCCTCCGTAATCTATGCTAGGGAGTGTTCATCCTCGCACCAGATCCGGAAAATCTCGCCCAAATACACCCAACTCCTAAAGGTTGGAGGAGCGCTGTCACTGGGAAGAGAGAACAGGTGGTCGTCCAATGGCTTCTCGATATCTAATTGCAAGGATATTGCTTGAGCTCAAGGGCTCAAGCAAAATATATATATATATATATATATATATATATATAAATATGCATATTTGGTAAGTAATAGTCAGTAAACAGAACCAGGACTCACATACTACATCAGAATTTAGGCGCCACCCCCATTTGGGATGTCTGCAAAAAGGAGCTTGCATGGACCAACCAACATGCCAGACGAGAAGTCAAACAGTCATCAATATCCAGCCGGACACCAATCAGCCACCTTCACTCCAGGAGTACAAACGACCACTAACAGTTCTGGGACTGCAACAACCCTGTGGCGCTCGAAAACAACAATAAACCACCGCCAAAATAGTAACAAGTAAAACGCTAGTGAAGACCTCTACTGTGTCACCGCAGCAGCCGCCGAAACTGAGAAATCTGTGTTCTCTGGCACTCTTCTGGAAGATCCGACAAAATTCCTCCAACAAACAAAAGCGAAAGGGGCAGATTTCCAACAGCCGCTCAACTATAAAGTCATGCAGTTACATGGTGGGCAACATTCGAGGCTTTTCAGCCCAACTACGGCGACTTTAGAAGTTCTTCCTGAAGAAATACGACAATTCAGCCATTAAGGCAAAATTACAGCAGTTTATTATGGAAAGAAATAAACGACATCTCAACCAGTAGCTGCATACCTCAGCACTTGGATCCGCCAGGCCCGCCACCCGAAAATAAAGATCAACCAGGACATAAAGTTGTTCAGGACCTCATCCTTCCAACATTAAAGAATCCAATTCAATGTCATTTGCCGACAACCCTATGGGAATTGGTAACTTGTCTCATCAGGATAGAGGGGAATACAAAAGAAACTACAAAAGAGCAACTGGACACACGTCAGAAGGAAAACTTAAACCTGCAACGGAACAACTACTAAGGTACCGCTTTTGTTGACAACACAATTGGCATAGAAAGCGCCCAACCAGATCGTCTGGAAACGACGCACGGTCAAAGCGACGCCAGATCGTCGCCCGGCCGTACGAAAGGAACTGGCGCGACTTAATACAACCCACAAAGACCCTCTACTAACTCTAGCAAGGATTCCCGTCACCATACACAAGAAAACCTATAATGTACTGCTGGATACAGGAGCATCGTAATGAATTATTTATTATTTATTTTATTTCTTCCGTTTCAGTAGTCTGCTATCTGAAATTTAAGCAGACCTGACTCTCCCTTAGGAAGTATCCGTGAGTAAGGTGTGTGTGTATGTGTGCGCGTGCTTGAGGGCATGTGTTATGTGTGGGTAATGTTGTGTGTGTGTCGTCATGTATGATCGGAGAAGACCAGATACCTACAGACTCACAGGTAGAACTCTACTATACCTCCGCCCATCTAGTCGAAGCAGAAATATAAATCAAAAAAATTCTGAACGCCATTCACTCTCGGACACGTGACGGACCACCAAAACTTCTGGTAGTAGCTAACCTGTCCGAGGATATCATCCTGGGACAATCTTGGATTCAACGCCAGAAAGTAGTAATGAATTACGAGCGAAATTTCATACACTTTGGAGCACTCAGCCGTCAGTCGTTCAACTGGAACCGAAGAGTAACATTCGTCACCACCAACAAACCTCCCACGTCAACTGTAACTCACCAGTTCCTGACCAAAACCTTCCGCGACTATAAGAGACTTGGAGAAATCTCAATCAATGATCAATAGGTCAAGTAAACTACCACTGCCAGTACCAGCGGAAACTGATTGTTATTACTGGATACAAACCCATGCACACCACAGGCCAACTACCCGGCTTTCGTCGATCTGCCCGAACGTGCGCAAGTTGTACAATAAGAAAATGGTGCCGTTGGATGGAGTACCCAAGAAAGGCTGGCTCTTCTCTGAGCGGAGAAAACCTCAAAACCGACACGAAGAAAGATCCTTCAAAACTTTTTGGTTGAAAACGGGTACCTCAAAACTGGCTCGTTGTATCTCCTATTGGACACACCGACGTTATGTACGCTGTCCACGACCCAGCTGCACATCCAGGCATCAATGAAGTATACCGCATTCTTAGCGAACGATACTTTTGGCCGAAGGTCGGTCACACAGTAAAACATTACAGCGGCCAATGCTCGACTTATGTCGCCAGAGAATGAAGCAGTTGGAAAGATGACCCGAGAATGGCCATTCCTAAAGCGAAGAGACCTCCAAAATCTACATGAAGAAAAATCCTCTACGACTTTCTAGTTGAAGACGGGTACCTCGGACGACGCAGCCCTACTTAAAACCGGCTCATTGTATCTCCCAATGCACACACCGACAATATGTACGGTCTTAACGACCTAGCTGGACATCCAGGCACCAACGAGACATATCGCATTCTCGGCGAAAGATACCTTTGGCCGAAGGTCGGTGACACAGTAAGACATTACAGCAGACAATGCTGGTCTTATGCCGCCAGAAAATAAAGCAGTTAAACGGATGACCCAAGAATGGCCCTTTCTAGAGCGAAGAGACTTTCAAAACCTACATGAAGAAAAATCATCTACTACTTTCTGGTTGAAGATGGGTACCTCTGGCGACGCAGCCCTATTTAAAATAGGCTCTTTGTATCTTCCCAATGCACACAGCGACGTTATGTATGCCCTCTACGACCTAGCTGGAAATCTCGACACCAGCGAGACATACCGCATTCTCAGTGTACGATACTTTTGGCCGAAGGTCGGTGACACTGTAAGACGGTACATCGGCCAATGCCTCCGTCAAGTAAATACAAGCACGTGAACGCCGCTACCGCACCACATATTCCGACGACGAGGACCACGCTGTATTTTTGCCCGGCGATATGGTAATGATCCGAAATCATCCATCATACAAGAGTCAATTCGAGACAAACGAAAGAAAAGCTGGACCTGACATTTACTGGATTCGACTGGAAAGAGGAAATTTAAAGGTCCACGCCAAAGACATACAAACTGCTCTAGCTAGAGCACAACCACCACGTTTCACAACATCCTCTAGTGGGGGGAAATATTAAACCATATGTGCTGGAAACAGAACTGCACGAAAAGACCTGGAAGACCAGCCACTTCAAATACTGCATTCCCATTCAACAATCGAACTCCAGCGTTGAGTCGTCCTAAAAATTGCAGTGGATTTCTCTGGATTATGTTCCTGCGAAAGTTACATAAATATTTTCCCTGAAAAATAAAAAAAAATATTCTGATCTCTGCAGCGCCCCCTTTATTTCAGCGCACCACGACTAGCTCTAAAACCTGCTTGTTCATAGATACTTACCATCCTAATTTTTATTCCCGGTGATTTTCTGTTATTCTGTTATTAAATGAATATTTATTTTATGGGGTTCTAGGGTATTTTGTATGGTTTCATTCCTAAATTTGCTTCGGGTATACCATAAAATGTAAAGTATTGTAGAAATCCTTGGGTTACATCGATACCATTTTTTGAAGTAATGGGTATTGCTTAGCCTACTTTGGTGAATGTGTCTACGATTGATATAAAGTTTTGAGCTTCTACTGCCAAAGTATCTGCATGTAATTTTTGAAAGGGTTTGTCGGGTGTTGTAGTTAGCATTTCATTCTCCGTAGTTTAGTTTCTGCAAACCTGGGGGCAGAGGTGGATGTTTTCGAGGTTGAAGGTGTTTGGTTGGTTTCAGACTGTGCCGTGGATAGGTTAGTCATAGGGCCAGCCTTTTCCACCACACCCTCTGCGCCGCCAAGCGAGCCTTCCGCCTTTTCTCTTCAGCCCCACTGATGCGTTTTTCCTGTGGGCGCTGTTATTGCAATTCTTCTGGCCTGACCTTCTTCCCAACTTGGAGCTGCTGTTGTTGTTTTTGTTGTTGCATGTCTCGTGGGACCTGCAACAAAATTCGAGAGGTGTACGAGGATGCACCCTCCGGATATGCTATATTACATATAGGATTTATGTTAAATAAAAGGCTATATCTAGAGTTCGAATCTTTAGCTCACTGGAACGCACAAGCCATGCCACCCGTTCTAGTAATCTAGAACTTCTTCAAGGTGCTGGTCCATTCGAAACGGATTAATTAATCACAAAACCTAAATATACAGGGTACATCTGCATTTATTTTGTCCGTTTAAAATTAATTTTTTCCTTTTCTATCTCGTTTATATTTAAGCGTTACAACCTTTGTATTTTTTTAAAACAAGAGAAAGCAGCGCTTCTACATATAAATAATAAATCTCTTCTAAATGCTGTCGTAGCTAAACGTATAAGAATAAAATGTCATTCATAATCATTTCTTATTTCGCTAATAAAATTTGTCGGTTCGGGTTTCCACAATGTAATTTATTTGACGCTTCTCATAAAATATTATCTTCAAGAGAATATTTTCAGAAATCTCTGGTTTTCTAACAATGCTACGTCAAGATATCAAACGCGGACTGTCACTTAACTGTCTTCGCTTGTTCGATCGTATGGAACTCGCTTTATATACTGTACACTCTATTGTCTATCCTTTTCAAGACTGCTTATTTGGTTGACGTATAGAAAAAGACAAACCAATTGAGCGTAGGAATCATGTAGGCAGTAGCATAGCTACAATCCAAATTGACTAAGAATCGTGCGAGACAATTTCAATGAAATCAACTCTGTGACAGATCGAGAGCTTTGAAGAACGACAGCACTGATATTTGTTATATGGAATAAAATTGCTTCCGCAATATTGAACTGAAAATAGAACGTTGAGACGCTGTTTTAAGTATAAATTGAAAGTTAGTGAATTTTTTTATTCGAGTTTGGGGATGATTGTCATGCAGTAGCTGGGTTTAATAATAAAGTGTCCAAACACAAGCATTGGGTAATGCTGTACTTCCCATAAGGTGTCTGTGTTAAATATTACAACTTTGCTGCTTCTGTGCTGATGAACCCCGATTAGGGCGTAACAAGTCGACAGCATGTTTATTTTGAGTCAATTGGCACTAATCCTATTTTATATATATTGCTGCGGATCGGGGACTTAGGTTTTGGATCTCCCTAATAACCATTCATTCAAGTTCTAACGTTGGGCCGTCATAAGATTGCTGTGGATCCGGGGATTAAAGCTTAAGAATCGAGAGTGAGTCATTAAATACTTTTCAAAAAAAAAATAAAAAGTTCACAACAAAAAAAATTACCTTACCCTGATTTCTGCTTCAAAATATCTTCAGCAGCTTCCTTGGCTAGCTCAGCTGGGCGTCTTCTCGGATACCTAAATTTACAATCATTCTTCCTTCCCACTCACACACCATTCAATAAAATCACCAATTAATACAACAATCATACAATGTATTATTTACCGTTATTTAAAACAATTATTCACAGATATGTACAGTTTGGTACTCTAGTTACAACTCAATAAGTGATATTTTTGTAAAGTCCTTGTTTTAAAATTTTAATTGCAAACACATTTAATACAATAGGAGTAAATGGGCCCCAAATAATACCCTACATTTATTATTGCACACTGGAGTATGGTGAGCTCATAATAACCCAGATCATTAATGTATGTCTTTTACCTTGCATAAAATTACTACAAAATTAACAAACCCATGTACCCTTAACAATTCAATTTAAATTCATAATAAAATTTATTAAGCTTTACATACACCTTTTTTTTCAATATTTAAAATAACCCTACTAACTGTCAAGTACACGTATCTTTTCCGATACGTTAAATAACCATAAATAACTCCAATGTTCACTCACACATCACAAATAATTCCAAAAGTTTATCAGATAACAGAAAATACAAATGGATTACCTGGAAAATACTTCAAGCCATCCACCTCTTTGGATGATGCTCTGCAGACCCCTTGGCTTCGTGATTATGCGCTCTGTTCCTCCAGATAGATGATAACCTCAGTATACGCCGAGCTCCTTGCTACCAATTACCATTCCATCACAGCACACAAATTCACGTACATTATACTTTTGTTTATTGATATATTAGCTTGTTATGGTATTAGTTGGACCTCGGTTAATTTAATTCACCCAACACTACTCACGTTACTAACTATAAGGTCTCAACTTACCAAGTTATAAGTGCTAATACTACTTTTACTGAATTATAAATTTTTTCAATACTCACAAGACTCTATCATAACGTCGGTTTATTATTATACGTAGTCTAAAACCATGAAAATACAAAGAGAATCAAAGAGAAAGAACCTCATTCTTCCAGAGTATATATATCCTAAAAATGCCACCACTCGGCCACACTTTACGCGAAATACTTATTTCTAAAATAACATTTTTGCAAATTTTAATCTAACTGACTTAAAGCTTCAAGAAATTAACTTCGTGGACGCGCTATATAATACGAAAAACCGCATTCACCTGTCGTGTGTTTGTCCGTTGTAAAACTATTCGTTTCAACCAATGATACAGTCCTGTGTCGTCATAAAACTCCGCCTGTAATATTTTTATCCCAGTCTTATGCATATTTTATGTCGCGTTCCAACCCCACTTGAGTTATAGAAAATTGATATTGCTGACAGCTCATGTTTACTTCACGTAGATTTTAGTACGTGCGATTTGAAACCAATGCTTTTATATCTGTCTTTATCTGTAGCATATTATTGATCGTGCATCTCCTCCGCTCTATAAGAAACTTTGTTACCTTGATTATTCGAAGCAATTGACGGTTGGAAATATATTCTATGAAGCCCGCTTTATTATGTTGCTAAATTTAAGGAAGGTAACATTCCAAACATGCAGGTGTTCTTAATTATCGACCGTTTAAAATAACAATTCTCGGAGCTTATTTTCACGGTATTCGATACAACTGACGTCCTCGCTTGTTACAACGAACCCTTTGCCTTGGGATTATCAATTTTCTTTACCCTGGTGCGTTTTCTAATGCTATTGCACGCTGAATTAAAATAAATTAAATTAATTATACGTTTCTATTTGTTTTAAAACTGGTTTTCTTTATGTACCTTCAACCTTTCAATCATTAATTATAAAATTACGTCAATATTTGTCCGTTTAAATTAAATAAATGAAATAAATTTTGCGCGTAAATAAATTGCTTGTTTCTCTATACAGGGTGTTTGAAATTGCATTGCTTACCCCAAATTTAACCCTTTGAATCCATAACAATATATATATATATATATATGTATATGTATATATATATATATATATTGCTATGATAAGGGGGTTATTTAGGGGTATATTGAGTAATAATCATCACACAATACATGTAAATAATAGTAGAAGTTAGAAAAATACATTTATTGATCATGAAAAATACGCAATGTGCATATTATACCAAGAGCAAACATTAAACACCCTGTATAAGGATTGCAGTTGACTTTAAATAATGCCGTGAATCATATCCTTCCACAATAAATACGCATTCAGCAAAAGAAATAATTCTACACGCAATCAAACTTTTCTAAACAAAAAAGCATTTATAAATTGTAAATACATACGCGTTAAATGCAGTAAAAGTTAGAAAATCCTGATACAATTCACATTAAAATTAATCATGCGATAGTGGAAGGCGATAGCATAGCGTACTAATAAAAAATGCATCTTTCGAAATAAATACGTTTTGGAAACGCAAAATGTAAACAGAAATATGTTTATTTACATCATTTCGTCTACGTCATTTTCTACATGGAGTTAATACAAATCCCAAAGTATTATCTAGACAAACAAAGGCCATAAGTTAAAT
Source organism: Platerodrilus igneus (assembly GCA_036346225.1). Taxonomy (NCBI): domain Eukaryota; kingdom Metazoa; phylum Arthropoda; class Insecta; order Coleoptera; family Lycidae; genus Platerodrilus; species Platerodrilus igneus. Next base: position 3,175,832 of record JARFIW010000001.1, on the reverse strand, counting down.
TACGTGCCAAGGCGAATTAGAAATTCCTATAATAACATCAAAACAGGTGGTCTACAATAAATACAGAATAGAAATCCAGTGGTATGCTACGATATCAAGAAATCGTTTCGATGAGTTATTATCAGAGATATACCTCTAAAAGCCCAAAATATCCAAAACATCCTATGGCTGGTCGTAAACTTTGAACAAACAGTGCCGATAACCAATGAGTTTAGATGGGGCGCGCTTATATAACACGCGAATTTGATAAGCAGACAGTCTTGATACGAACCCAGCACAATCACCATTACTTACACTCAAGAACTTCGCAACGACTGAATATTAAAAATAAATAATCAAATTTTTGTGAAAAGAGGTGTTAAAAAATTTTAAAATAAATAGTAGTGAAAAATATATGAGACAAGTTTCGCCGTTTGCTGGAAAACGGCTCTAAGTGAGATTACGTAACTCTAAGGGAGACTACAAAAATCTAAGTAGACCAAGTAAATCTAAATAAAACGGGGCAAACTAAGTGAGATTACGAAAGTACTGAATTATTGATTAAACGAGGTGAAACTTGGAAACCAAATAAATTGATAATATTGGGAGGAAGTCCGAATGAAAATATTGCCAAAGGCGCACAAAACAGGATTGTTTTAAACATTAAAAATAATATTGGGATACTGATCCACAGCACGCAGTAGCAGATCCGAAAAGACGCACAAGGGAAACTACAGGTCAGAACTATCTAGCATAAGGTATATTTTCTCTTTATTTTTTATGAATATTGACTGTATTTATTATACCTGAATATTTTACGTAGAGTCATCAAAATTTCTTGCATACGTGAAAAATTTCGTAAAAAGAAAGAAAAAGTTTTGAACGTTCAAAGAATTTCCAGTAGTGTACAGTGTCATTTTTACTGGCTCTAAAATAAGAAAAAGGAGCTTTAATTTTTAGGGATGAACAATTTAAAAATTATTGTTATTTGATTCAGGGGTTCATTTTTGTCATACAGTAAAACAGATTAAGCTGTGAAGTGTATATGATTTTTTCTTTCTCATTATACAAATATTAGTCGACTTTGTTTTATCATTCAAAGCAGAAAAAGTATTAGAAAAAAGGGGGGTAAATTATTTGTTTATCGTAACGTTGTGCACTCTGTCTGAATTAAACTGAGCTAGCCGAGGCATATTTAAAATTTAGGATATTAAGATACGCAGAGCGGTGGTGATCAACTGAAAGTATAATTACATCGTCGTGCAGCGTAATCATATCAATGATACAGATTCAAGTCCTGTCCAAGACCTTATATTTTCCATCTTTCAATTACTAGCTCGATTTGAAATGATCATTTGGGCTTTGCATAAAAGTCTAAGTTATTATTTCATCTTATTCACTCAAATACGATAGTATTTATCAATTTACCTTTTGTAATTAACTACCTAATATATTTATGTATATTGCTGTGGAACTTTGACTAAAGAAATTCTAGCCCCACGGATTGGGTGCCATAAAAATTGCTGTGGATCTCCAAAAAAAATCTAAATTGCCTCTGTTGGCCTGTTATAAAAATTCTCTGAAAATAAAATAAAAGAAAAATTTCTTACACTACCTTTTGGAACACCTGATTTCACGACACCATGGCTGGCTCAGCAATCGGCTTCTTCTTGAATACCTACCATCCTAAGTACATTCCTTACTCACAAACACACTCAAATGAAATTACCGCTCAAATAATGCAACAAGACATACAACCTTTTTATTTACACATATTAACAAGTTTCCATAGGCACGAAAATATTTACACATTGGTACATCCAGATTGGTAAAAACTGTTTCCATCTCAATCTTTAAATTTTTTTAAAATTTTCTGATTTTAGTATATTTCAACAATTTTATCTTAGTCGAGTAGATGGGCCCGTCGTGCAACCCTAAATTAATTTATATTTTGGTCTATTTTGAGCTCAGTATAACCCAGTTACTCTTTATGATTTTAAACTTGGCATTTTTGTTTAAAATAAAGCTAAAGACCCGTTTACTCCTTACAACAACATTTTTATATCATCAATAAACATTTTCAAGTAATCAATATTAATTGTTCTGTACATATACTCTTTTAAATGAGTTTTTATGGTAATAAAATACACCCCCAATACGTCAAAACACTCAAACACAAAAATATCAGCACAAATGTTTAAGCAGTACACAAGACATTAATTTTCTTTACCTGGAGTAAGATTCCTCCCTTGTTATTTCTGGAGGTGTATACCAAACACCCTCGTCGTTGTGTCCATATACCTCGTGATTGTGCCTGGATCCAACTGATCCCCATTCACTATCCAAATCTCTGCAACCACCTTTAATGTTGTACCCGGATAATTGCCTTGTCCAAACTTAACCTTCCATACTAATACACCTCACGCGTATTAGTTAAGCTGTACGATTCGCTTACCCAAGTATTATCCTATCATTCGATGGTATTGTGTAGTAACAGCACCTTTCGTAACTTTAGCACCCACTTGTGCAATTACGTTGGAGATCTAAACGTTATATAAGATCTAAGAGCAAGAGAGCTTTAATATCCCACACGAACCCTCTCTTTATCGAAAAGATTATTTTAAAATTAATTCTCAAAATTTTGATTGTAACGTCTAAACAATTCCGAGATTACCGTGCTGTTATTCTGAAATTCGTTTAATAACCTTGACGGACGCGAGATTCTCAAAGGTGCTTGCCTTAGACCAATGATATATCTTTCCCCCGTTATAACGCTCCATTTCTTAGCTACCGCTTTTCGTTCAACCCATATTTCTTGTCTCTTTCAGAACCCCTCTCAAACTACAAAAAATCGATATGGTTGTTGGCCTTCAAGTCTCCCGTGTATTTTATACGTGAGTTGTGACCAACGTTTTCCTATACGTTTTTTTTGTTTATTTCACATTATAGATTTTTTATTTCACTTAGTCTTCAAAGCATTTGTTATTGTTAGCAGCTTGTCAGACTGACCGTTGCAAACAATTTTCTAGAATTTTGTGCCAACGTTTATTCAAGTCTTATGAACTTGACATTTAACTAACAGGTGTTGCTTCGAAGCAAATTGTTCGTTAAAAATAATAATTCCGAGTTTAACCACTTCTTGGGATTTGTATAACGTACGTTTTCGTTTATTTGAATGGAAATATGCGTTTAAATTATTGATTTTCTATACTTGAAAGCTACGTCTCTGATTTCATGCGCTTGATTCAAACTATTACAACTAATTATGCGTATCCTTAAGTTTTCATGTACCCTAAAACTTCTACCCTTTATGCAATTTTAACCTTCTGATTTAGAAATACAAAATATGTTAATAACCGTGTGTTTTCACTATCTAAACTGATTAATTTGGCGCGTAAATAAATTGTTCTTATTTCGTATATATACAGTTGTTAAAATTTTATTATCTAGACCTATTTAACCTATAATTTCTCGACAATATATATATATATATATAAATATATATAAATTAAATGCTACTGAACTTTTAGTCTGTTAAAGACTGTTTTAAATAAAAAACTAAAAACTTTTAAATTACTTTCTGAATGCCACTACTTGCTGTAAACTCTGGAGCTGATAAAGTGTTGATTTGCTGTGCATAAAACCCTTTAAAAAAAATACATGCCACAGCTGCTCAGTTCAAACACGTAGAAAAAGAAAAAGCCAACACTAAAAACAACAGTTACTTGGATACTATTTTAGCTTATGGCTGCTATCATTCTCACCTATACTGCGACATACTGGAACACCATATCAATATTCTCCAGCAGTAACATTTAATTATGACAACGATCATCTACCATACTAAATGCATCCAATTTCCCCAAGCTCCTCGACAAATACCATTGAATTTTGATGCACAACCAATTTTAACAACTACCGATATTATATCTCTATAGGTACGTTTCTTATTCAACTTGGAGTATATTAATTTCTTAGCCATCAGCTGGTTAAAAAGCTTTATGCTATTAAAACTTGTAGACTATTATCAAACTCACATCGAAGGTTTAAAAACACTTCAAGAGAACTTAAAGAGCGAAATTAAACGAGAGAACTTAAAGAGAGCCCCACAACAATCTGCCGGGGTTTATATACAGTTTCTCGCCCCACAAAAGCCTGTAAATACAAACATACCCTTCAACGTAAAATTTTTCAACCGGCTTCACTTCTCACAATTTTACAACACAAACAAACACCAACGGTCACTGTTTTCTTGTAATTTTGTAACGTGCGCTTAAAATTCCGCGTAAAACCTTCAAACCGCCACGATTTTTTCAAAACAATTTCTTGAAAAACTAAACTAACGTTCGCAATCCACGCTCTTACTTGACTTCTATCCCGTATTTAAAACATCTGTCACCAATCACGTTGCGTTTCTTAAATCAAACTTGACAAAGTTAACATTTAATACGGCCCTACTGCAACAAGGGTAACATTTATCTCTCTTCAATGTACTCTCTAACATCATCTCTTCATTGCTTTTTACACATTCCAGTTTGTATTGCCACCCCTTTGTTATAATTCCATTACTCTAACACGTGTTATTCTCATCTCACTTGTATTTATTTTATCCTCTACGCCCTCTTTGTTTCTCGTTGACAACTTGAACTTGTAACGGCCACAGTTATGTACACGCTTCAGCTATAAATCTAATATAATTGACAGCTATAACCTACTCTTTTAGGAATTTGCTGTTGTTTGTTCAACGTTATCTTAAAATATACCTGGAAATTAAATACGATTAAACTCTTTTTTTGTTTTCATGTTACTAGAAAAGCTTCAACAACGGCTTAAAACTTTCCACACCTATAACTGTCCCTTTGCTTTTATATACCATACTCAACAAACTAAAACGGTTTTAAATGCTAATACTTTTGGTATTACAGATCCCTTTTGCTATAATTAAATATAAAGTTTAAATTGTTATGAAATTTAGATGTTCACTTCTTCCCTAAATATTTTTATACACAAATTTTTAAATGTTATCTTATATACATTATTTTTACGAATATTTACACCTGTTAGATTATGAAATTAAACTTTTAGCTTCCTAAATATATTCGTCGAACTATTAACTTTTACACTACCTAGTTAAAAAAAACTTTTTCAAATAGTACTCTGCTGTTTTATATGCAAAAATAACGAAATAAACTGTTCAACTAAATACCAATACTATTCTAGCCACTAAATTACACAGTAATACAATAACAAAATAATCTGTACAACTAAATACTAATAAATCCTCATGCAATTACGCTTGCAATAAAAAAGGAACAACAAACGCTTTGATAAGAAAACGCACTTTCAAATATCAGTTTAAGCAAATACATAAACGAAAACAGCGATGGTGTTACATCATTTATTTTGTACAATTCTCCAAAAGCTTTATCCATACAAAACAACAAACATAAGTTAAAAGTCCTGCCACGATAACAATAGGAAATAACAGCATAATATGAGAATCCAAAAGAGTTTCATCAGAAAACAGTTTAAAAATACAGGGACTAATTAAAGACAAACATGGTTGGTCACAACAATCTGTAAAACTGTTTGGAAAATCAATCCAAAGGTAGTGGGAAAAAACTATATAACACCCACTGGTGATAAGGAAGCTCAGTCTCAACTTGAAGCACCTTAAATTCACAACATTTTTAATCAGATATCTACGCGTCAGATAAATAAAATCTATATTATAGTGAAATAGTGCTGTGCAACAATTGCGTTAAGAATATATGAATAGTTTTTGCCGTTTTTTTTCAGAAAACGTGAATAGAAATTGGGTAATTAATTTAAATTAAATATTTATAATGATATAGAGCCTCTAATCTGCGTCAAAACAATTCTAATCTGCGTCGAAACAAATTCTAATTCTAATCTGCGTCTAAAACAATTATAATCTAAGATACTAAGTCTGGTGTTTAGAAATTCATAATACTAAATTGGTATTGGCGTATTTAGGGAAATATTGAATAAAGCACGAGGTGATTTTGGAGACAATGGGTAACAGTACTGAAATATTGATTTAACGTATGTTAAGGAGTACAAAGCAGGGCATAGGTTTTAATTGAAGATAACGAGGGATGTTGATCCACAACACGAAACAAATCAGGTCAGACATACCTAGTTTTAAGGAATCTTTTCTAACTTAGATTTTAACATTGAATATATTAATTTTCTCACTAATTTGTAAGGAGTCAACAGGGACATTGAGTACGTTAAAACTTACGATACAATCATAAAAAGGTCTCGAACGTTCCAGTTTTTTTTGTAAGAGGGTGTTGTTTTTGGCGACTTTATATTAAATTAAAAGGATAGAAATTTTGGGATAAATGATTCATAACATATTAATTGATTGAAGGGTGTATTTAAAGTATTACAAAAATTGTGAAGTGTAAATATTATTTCCTTTCATTATATGAATGTTGATTGTTTCGTTTTATCAATTCAAACAGGTAATCATAAAGGGGCGAACAAGAAAATTGATCAGCGTAACGTTGTACATTCTGTGTAGATTAAAAAGGGCTAGCCGTGGCATAATAAAATTAAAAGGTATAAAATAAAACATAGAGAGGTAGTGTTCAGTAGAACGTTTATTACACCGAGTACGGCGTAATCATCGATATTTAAATAATGTAACATCGGGAAGGGGGATAAATACATAGAAATATATATATATATATATATATATATATATCTTTCTATGGTATTTCATTGGTAAATGGGGTTAGATAATTTATTTCAAGTTTCAATATGTTGATACCAAAAAGCAACAATTTGTAACGTTTTGCAAATTACTAAGAGCAGGATTTAATTTTTAAAAAAACTTTTAAGATATTTGGAAAGTAGGTAGCATAAACTTTTTTTAGGAAGTAGCGTGTGTTATAATGTAAATATTATGCGTTTTCTTATCAAAGCGTTTGTTGTTCTTTTTTTATTGCAAGCCTAATTGCATGAGGATTTATTAGTATTTAGTTGTACAGATTATTTTGTTATTTATGCATATAAAACAGCAGAGTACTATCTGAAAAAGTTTTTTTTAAGTAAGTAGTGTAGAAGTTAATAGTTCGAGGAATATATTTAGGAAGCTAAAAGTTTAATTTCATAATCTAACAGGTGTAAATATTCGTAAAAATAGTGTATATAAAATAACATTTAAAAATTTGTGTATAAAAATATTTAGGGGAGAAGTGAACATCTAAATTTCATAACAATTTAAACTTTATATTTAATTATAGCAAAAGGGATCTGTAATATCAAAAGTATTAGCATTTAAAACCGTTTTAGTTTGTTGAGTATGGTATATAAAAGCAAAGGGATAGTTATAGGTGTGGAAAGTTTTAAGCTGTTGTTGAAGCTTTCCTAGTAACATGAAAACAAAAAAAGAATTTAATCGTATCTAATTTCCCGGTATATTTTTAGATAACGTTGAACAAACAACAGCAAATTCCGAAAAGAGTAGGTTATAGCTGTCAATTATATTAGATTTATAGCTGAAGCGTGTACATAACTGTGGCCGTTACAAGTTCAAGTTGTCAACGAGAAACAAAGAGGGCGTAAAGGATAAAATAAATACAAGTGAAATGAGGATAACACGTGTTAGGGTGATGGAATTATAACAAAGGGGTGGCAATACAAACTGGAATAGGTAAAAAGCAATTAAGAGATGATGTTAGAGAGTATATTGAAGAGAGATAAATGTTACTCTTGTTGCAGTAGGGCCGTATTAAATGTTAACTTTGATAAGTTTGATTTAAGAAACGCAACGTGATTGGTGACAGATGTTTTAAATACGGGGATAGAAGTCAAATAAGAGCGTGGATTGCGAACGTTAGTTTAGTTTTTCAAGAAATTGTTTTGAAAAAATCGTGGCGATTAGAAGGTTTTACGCGGAATTTTAAGCGCACGTTACAAAATTACAAGAAAACAGTGACCGTTGGTGTTTGTTTGTGTTGTAAAATTGTTGGAAGTGAAGACGGTCGAAAAATTTTACGTTGAAGGGTATGTTTGTATTTACAGGCTTTTGTGGGGCGAGGAACTGTATATAAACCCCAGCAGATTGTTGTGGGGTTCTCTTTAAGTTCTCTCGTTTAATTTCGCTCTTTAAGTTCTTTTAAAGTGCTTTTAAACCTTCGATGTGAGTTTGATAATAGTCTACAAGTTTTAATAGCATAAAGCTTTTTAACCAGCTAATGGCTAAGAAATTAATATACTCTAAGTTGAATAAGAAGCGTACTTATAGAGATATAATATCGGTAGTTGTTGAAATTGGTTGTGCATCAAAATTCAATGGTATTTGTCGAGGAGCTTGGGGAAATTGGATGCATTTAGTATGGTAGATGATCGTTGTCATAATCAAATTTTACTGCTGGAGAATATTGATATTGGAAAGGCAAGATGGTGTTCCAGTATGCCGCAGTATAGGTGAGAATAATAGCAGCCATAACCTAAAATAGTATCCAAGTAACTGTTGTTTTTAGTGTTGGCTTTTTCTTTTTCTACGTGTTTGAACTGAGCAGCCGTGGCATATATTTCTTTTTAAGGGTTTCAGGCACAGCAAATCACCACTTTATCAGCTCCAGAGTTTACAGCAAATAGTGGCATTCAGTAAGTAATTTAAAGGTTTTTAGTTTTTTATTTAAAACGGTCTTTAACAGACCGTAAGTTCAGCAGCATTTATATATATATATATATATATATATATATATATATATATATATATGTATTATAGTGAATAAGATGAAATAATAACTTAGACTTTTATGCCAAGCCCAAATGATCATTTCAAATCAGGCTAGTAATTGAAAGATGAAAAATATAAGGTCCTAGACAGGACTTGAACCTGTATCCTGGTTTTGCCGTTTGCATAAAGGGTAGAAGCTTTAGGGTACATCAAAACTAAAAGATACGCATAATCAGTTGTGATTGTTTGTATCAAGCGCATGAAATAAGAAACGGAGCTTTCAAGTATAGAAAATCAATAATTTAAACGCATATTTCCATTCAAATAAACAAAAACGTACGTTATACAAATCCCAAGAAGTGGTTAAACTCGGAATTATTATTTTTAACGAACAATTTGCTTCGAAGAAACACCTGTTAGTTAAATGTTAAGTTCATAGAACTTGAATGAGCGTTGGCACAAAGTTCTAGAAAATTGTTTGCAACAGTCAGTCTGACAAGCTGCTAAAAATAACAAATGATTTGAAGACTAAGTGAAATGAAAGATCTATAATGTGAAATAGACAGAGAAAACGTATAAGAAAACGTGAGACTTGAAAGCCAACAACAATATCGATTTTCTGTTCTTTGAGAGGGGTTCTGAAAGAGACAAGAAATGTGGGTTGAACGAAGAAAGGTAGCTAAGAGGTGGAGTGTTATAACGGGGGACAGATATATCATCGGTCTAAGGCAAGCACTTTTGAGAGGCTCGCGTCCATTAAGGTTATTAAACGAATTTCAGAATAACAGCACGGTAATCTCGGAATTGTTCAGACGTTACAATCAAAATTTTGAAAATTATTTTTAAAAATAAGCTTTTTCATGAAGAGAAGTTTCGTGTGGGATATTGAAAAGCATATAAATACTCCGGGAGAGATATTAAAGCTCTCTTGCTCTTAGATTTTATATAGCGTTTAGATCTCTAACGTAATTGCTATTACGTGCTCTTACGTTGTACTAATTGTTGTTTGTTCGATCAACATCCTATTTTAAAGTGTATAAAGCTGTTAGTTACGTACCGGAATGTATTAAAAGTGATTTGCACAAGTGGGTGCTAAAGTTACGAAAGGTGCTGTTACTACACGATACCATCGAATGATAGGATAGTACTTGGGTAAGCGAATCGTACAGCTTAACTAGTATGCGTGAGGTGTAGTAGTATGGAATGTTAAGTTTGGACAAGGCAATTATCCGGGTAGAACATTAAAGGTGGTTGCAGAGATTTGGATAGTGAATGGGGATCAGTTGGATCCAGGCACAATCACGAGGTAGATGGACACAATGACGAGGGTGTTTGGTACACATCTCCAGAATTAACAAGGGATGAAGTTTACTCCAGGTAAAGAAAATTAATGTCTTGCTTTCTACTTAAACATTTGTGCTGATATTTTTGTGTTTGAGTGTTTTGACTTATTGGGGGTGTATTTTATTACCATAAAAACTCATTTAAAGGGGTATATGTACAGGATAATTAATATTGATTATTTGAAAATGTTTATTGATGATATAAAAATGTTGTTGTAAGGAGTAAACGGGTCTTTAGCTTTATTTTAAACAAAAATGCCAAGTTTAAAATCATAAAGAGTAACTGGGTTATACTGATCTCAAAATAGACCAGGATAAAAATCATTTGGAGTTGCACGACGGGTCCATCTAGTCGTCTAAGATAAAATTGTTGAAATATACTAAAATCAGGAAATTTTAAAAAGATGTAAAGATTGAGATGTTAAAAGTTTTTATCAAACTGGATGTACCAATGTGTAAATATTTTCGTGCTTATGGAAACTTGTTAATATGTGTAAATAAAAAGGTTGTATGTCTTGTTGCATTATTTGAGTGGTAATTTCATTTGACTGTGTTTGTGAGTAAGGAATGTACTTAGGATGGTAGGTATTTAAGAAGAAGCCGATTTCTGAGCTAGCCAGGGTGTGCTGAAATCAGGAAGCGTCCCAAAAGGTAGTGTAAGAAATTTTTCTTTTATTTTATTTTTAGAGAATTTTTATGACGGCCCAACAGAGGCGATTCCGATTTTTTTTGAGATCCAGCGCAATTTTTATGGCACCCAATCCGTGGGGCTAGAATTCCTTTAGTTAAAGTTCCAAGGCAATATACATAAATATTTTAGGTAGTTAATTACAAAAGGTAAATTGATAAATACTATCGTATTACAGTGAATAAGATGAAATAATAACTTAGAGTTTTATGCAAAGCCCAAATGATAATTTCAAATCGAGCTAGTAATTGAAAGATGGAAAATATAAGGTCTCGGACAGGACTTGAACCTGTATCATTGATATGATTACGCTGTACGCCGATGTAATTATACTTTCAGTTGATCACCACCGCTCTGTGTATCTTAATATCCTAAATTTTATATATGCTTCGGCTAGCTCAGTTTAATTCACACAGAGTGCACAACGTTACATTAATCAAATAATTTCCCCCCTTTTCTCTAATACTTTTCCTGTTTTGAATGATAAAATGATTTCGATTAATATTTGTATAATGAGAAAGACAAAAATTATGTGCACTTCACAGCTTAGTCTGTTTTACTGTATGACAAAAATGATCCTTGAATCAAATAACAATAATTTTTAAATTGTTAATCCCCGAAAATTATAACTCCCTTTCCTTATTTTAAAGCCAGCAAAAATGGCACTGTACACTACTGAAAATTCTTTAAACGTTCAAGACTTTTTCTTCCTTTTTACAAAATTTTTCACGTATAAAAGAAATTTTTGATGACCCTTTACATAAAATGTTCAGGTATAATAAATATAGTCAATGTTTAAAATAAAAAGAAAATAATGCCTTGCGCTAGATAGTTCTGACCTGTAGTTTTCCTTGTGCGTCTTTCCGGATCTGCTACTGCGTGCTGTGGATCAGTACGCCAATATTATTTTCAATGTTTAAAACAACCCTGTTTTGTGCGTTTTTGGCAATATTTTCATTCAGACTTCCTCCCAAAATCATCAATTTATTTGGTTTCCAAGTTTCACCTCGTTTAATCAATAATTCAGTACTTTCGTAATCTCACTTAGTTTGCCCCGTCTTATTTAGATTTACTTGGTCTACTTAGATTTTCGTAGTCTCCTTTAGAGTTACGTAATCTCACTTAGAGCCGTTTTCCAGCAAACGGCAAAACTTGTCTCATTTATTTTTCTTCGTAAGTTCTTGTACACTTGACTTGAATTCCTTCGAAAGAGAAAGAAGTTTGCGGTTCGTTTTCTGTTTGACTTCAGGCGATAGACATGCAATAGAAAACCGTTCGAATGTCGTTCGCTACTACCACACACCATTGTCACCTGTGAAACGAATTCTCTTTTTTCACAAGTGTTTGTGTGGTATAAAGGTGATATCACTAGCATTTTCATTGCACCCCATCGTAGGGGCTGAAAGATATCACAGCATAATATATGACGCCTAAGTTGTGGGGCTCGCATATCACATAAATATATAATATAAAAACACAACCGCTTTAGTTGAGCCATGGTCGACGAAATTTCTGATAGAACTAGTTCCAGGTTTACTAAAAGTTTCACATCATTCCTCCAGGAACGATAAAAAATCAGCAAGAGTAGAGTAAACTCTCGAGGGCATCTTAACGTATTTATACATATCACATCATTTTAAGCCTACTATTTGACTATTGAATTATAACCCACTCCAAGCCAGACCCAACAAACAAGGAAAATTACTTCTGTTTTTGAACAAAATAAGGTAGAATTAACAAGTATAGTAAGTATTATCATATAAAAATGCGTAAACAAATTAACACAAAATGCTTCCGAAACTTCATGATAAAACAGGCTTACGTGAATTTAATCGAAAACTAAAACTTGAATAATTCGTAATTTATTTCAGCAAATATAAGAAAATATATCCCAGTGGCAGCGCAATCACTGCTCAATTCCTGTCCTATTTCTTTATTAAAAACAAAAGAATAACTAAGTTAAATTCTTAATTGTTCCTTCAATTCGTAGTTTGCAAACTCAATTTTCATTTGGTATAATTTGAAATTACAATTTGCTATAACAGTTTTAAGTTAGATCGTTCAACTAAATTGCAATATATCTAAATGAAATCCTTTCTCGCGATTGTGGAGTGTTCCCATCCAAAGTGCTTTTACTCCCGACCTACTTTAGACCATTCGAACTATCTACTAAAATAGCGCAAGTTAAATGTTCCATGGATTTTACCTCAAGCATACGTATTTGAAGAGAAGTTTGAATATAAATGGATGTAAAGTAACAAAACAACGAAGACAATCGGTAAGAGTAAGACTGAAGTTAAAGTATTTGCGAATGGGTGCGAGGGTGGTAGATGAAAATAATAAGCACGATACGATTTTGTTTTATATTCAGTATGAACTTGAAAAACGAATTGTCCGTAGCGTTGTTCCTTTCTTAACGATATTCCAAGGATGAATCTATAATTGAGTCAATCCATAGGAAACAAGCCACACCCTTATATAACAGACTAATTAAAATTAAGAATTACATGCGTTATAAGGGAGATAAGTGCGTTACTGTTTGTGCAACTGGTTTGATGCGCAACGTGTTGAAAAGGACTTCAATATGTATGGGACGACATGCCACTGCACTCCAGTAGAGCGTATACGATTATTTCGACGACAGTTTGTTGTGCCCTGAAAAGTATTTACCATAACTAGTTATCTCATAATAAGAAAATCGAGTAAGAAATTATGACTTTGGATATACAACTGCTAAGAATTATTACTAGTAAATTTGAAAGGTAAAAGTATTATGATTAACCGCTTGCACGTTCAGAGGGCGTAACCGATTTCACATATATTGCAAACGTTACTATTTAAATCAGTTACACAATGAAAATGCGGATTAATTACACTTTCCTTACCTTCTGTCCGTCTAAATAATTAAATTAAGGTAAAATCAAGTGATAGGTCCTTGCGTTTCAGAATTTGCCACTTCTAGGAAGTGTTTTTCTTTTCTTGGTCCTAGAGGTTGTGGGTGAGGCCAGATTTACAGCAACGTTCGTTGGTATTTACTGCAACTTAGGGAACTGGCAGATACGATGAAAGATCCGGCTGAAAGACAGACAGGTAGACTTTGCCAAAGTTCTCTAAGATACTGTAGTTACGTGTAGAATGACCGCTTTTGTTTTTTTAACTCGTCCACCACTAGCTTTGCGTATCGCGTTCTATTACTCGAAACAACGACGTATATCTATTGCAAAGCGTGGGAAGTCATATTAACATTCTATTTCCACAAAATACATAATAATAATTAATTCCCCACAGCATTGCTGGGAACCCAAAACTACATGTACATAATGCGTCATAACCTATTTAATTATACAAAAAATTCGTCTAATAAAATCGCTGTGAAGCCAATTAGAGTGTAACTGAATCAAAACTTTCACCGTTGCAATTTGTTTTTACAATTATTAAGAATTTTTTATTTTTGTAAAGAATTATTTACCAAGTTTCAAATAAAGGCACAACTCCAGATATGTTGCGTTTATTTGGTCCGCATTTTTTTTTAGTTTGCACGTGTTGTGGCTGCTAAAATTCTGGAGAAAAAATGCTACCTAGTTTTCGCAAATGGACCGAGCGTCTAACTTTCCATTTTTAAGGGGGCGAAAAATTGCGTTCTTATAAATACGATGGACTTTGCCCAAACATAGGTATGTTTATTTTAAAAAATAGTGCAAAAGTAATTAGGAAATATATTAAACAGTCTAGAAAGGATTCTTATTCGATTTCTACTGAAGCGGACTTTTAACCGTCTACGATAAGAGTGGATGATTAACAGATTTGGTAATACAATCGTATCTGTATAGCGATAAGAATAGATGATTAGCAATACAGTAGGATTCTTCTCGAAAGGTTTGATAACTCACATTCTACATTTCTCTTTTTTCCTTGAATAAAAAATATACTGTAGATAAGTGCAAACGCCATCGGAACAGTTTAGTATTAGTTTGAATTCCGTCCTAATAGACGTTTGATGCACATAAATTAAAATAAAAATAAATTCGCTTGCTTGATATAATTTTGCTAGATAAATAAATTACCGGTAAAATTAGTGTTACTGTAGTGTTGAATTCGTCGTATTTGTAAGTCGAAGTTAGTACCTACAAGTAGTGATGTAAATAAGACTAAACATTTGTAAGGAATAAATGTTATACTTACATGAACGGGAAATAACAGCCAACAGACAAAAAAAGAATTTCTTTCGCAGGTGACAAGAGTGTGCGGTAGTAGCGAACGACATTTGAACGGTTTTCTTTTGCATATCTATCGCCTGTAGTCAACAACAGAAAATGAACCTCAAACTTTTTTTCTTTTCGAAAGTGTACAAGAACTTGCGGAGAAACAAGAACAAAACGCTACAAGCCTAACAGAGAAACTGAACCGGACCGCAGCGAAATTAGAAGAAACTAACCCAGGCCTTACAGAGAAATTACAGAAAACCGCCGTATATCTTATAGAAAAGATCGATCAGAAAGTAAAAGCGGTTAAACAAAAATTAACGGAAAATTACAGCCAATTAAGCGAGGAGCTTATGCAAGAAACTACAAAATTTGCGGAAAAGCTGGAAGTCAATTTTTTTCCTGCGGTTTACAGAAATTGGAACCACGGTTGGTAGACAAATCGCAAGAACTAAAAGCAAAGCTGTTGGATTTTTTTAAAGATTTAACATTTTGGTCGTCTGTCATCTAACATTTTAGACAGACCTGTTTTCCCCCCTTGTAACCTGTGCTTTGGCCACACCTAGGATTTTTATTTTAGTCGTAGAGTTCTGCGGGGTGGCAGGCCGGGAGCAGCGAAAACTTCTCGGTCCTCTGCATAACCAGGATTTCCCGAGGCCCTCTCGCTCTCTCCACCCGCCACCCTTCCGCTCTGTCTGTGACCCAGGCTTGGTTCCCGTCCCTGCCGCGTGGAGGCAGCACTTGTTGTGGTTACTGTATCTGTTGTTTTTGTACAGGTGTATGTGCGTGTGTGCATAAGTGGTCGATGTTTGTGTGTGTGTGTGTGTGTGTATGTGGGCGTGTGTGTAGTGTGTGTTTTATTTTGTGTTGGTTGATGGTTGTGTTGGTGTTGTTTCTGCGTTGTACTCTCGCTCTCTGACCAGGACCATCGCCAGCCGGAAATCCCAGTCTTTGAAGGAAAGCACCCGCGGATTTTGTACCCTTGGACCCGGATCATCGGCAGCCGGAAATCCGAATGATTGAGAGGCACAATTTGTGTTTGTGTGTATCGTGCTTGTGTGTGTGTGTGTGTGTTTGTATGTGTGTGTGTGTGTGTTTTATTTTATGTTGATTGATGGTCGTGTTAGTGTTGGCGTTGTTTCTGCATTATGCTCTCACTGTCTCACCAGGACCATCGGCAGCCGGAAATCTCAGTCTTTGAGGAAAAGCACCCCCCAGAATTTCTACCCTTCGATACGGAACACAGGCAGCCGGAAATCCAAATCTTGAAGGGCGCAATGTAAGAACGAATTGATCGGTAATAGTACAAGCACTAAAGTCCTCAGCTCCGATAAAAAAGCAGCACACCTCAGAATTTAAAAATACCCAGGGTAGCAAACCAGTGCCATCCAAGTTCAAAGCAAAATCACTTACCCTTGATGTAATACCGCCTTGGGCGACGTACTTCACATAATTTGAAGCTGTCACGACAACTACCGTCTGGAGCGATTGCGAGAATGCAACTGCACCATAGTCGCACTGTGGGGCGAAGCTTAGATTGTTTTACAAACTATACAGGATCACAATCAAAGAATCTACAGAGCCTTAACATCAACGCCAGAAATCAGGTACAGTGATTGTCACCTGCAACAAGTGTATCACGCTTATGTATGAAACCGTTACCAGAATCCAACAAAAATTTACAAGGGTTTGTGGCAGATATTGCTCACTTGGTGAGGTTTGCGCATCTAACAACACTGGGCAGTTTCAGTATAAATCTTTGTCGCAGAATCAATAGGGGATGAGAATATCCAGCAAACATTACGATTGGCTTAGCCAAAGACTCCCTGGATGATGTACTGGCTGATGCTTTGGAGTTGAAACGGTTAAACTAGCATGGCGCATCATAGTAGTATCAAAGTTAGATGTTTTGTAGTGGAACAGGAACAATAGACATGGAAGAAGTGATTCGACGAGTACTACATAACTAACGACCAACGGTAAAAGTGCCGAAATGGTGTAGTTTTGGAAAATTTTGACATATCCAACGGTAGTGCAAGCTTGGTTAAATTGTACATAATACCGTTTGTAAAACAATCAGTAGAAAAAAATCAGCATGTGTCTGTCAAACCTTTTTAATAGTGGTACATCACACCTGTAGAGCGATAATATCGCTTTGCAGCAACAAACAATAGTTCTACATCGTCAATGTTTCTTATCACGTAACTACACCAATCGCTGATACGGAATATGCCATTGATATACACAAAAGAAAACAAGTTGTATACCTGTATAAGTCTGGATACTTAGCTTGCAACCCATCGGGGGTGAGTCAACACAGCAACGCCATGGTCATCAGGATCTATTCACCCTGTTACCATAACGGCACTAGCGAACTACGGACAAAAGCAGTTGGTGTACAGACAAAAGCAGTTGGTCTACGTCAACGAACAGTTGGGCCTACATAAAAAAGAACCAATTCGGCCTTCAGCTAAAAGCAATACACTTAAGACACCTCCTACTTCTCAAACAATAAAAAACGTGCATTGCTTTTGAAGTACTATGACGAATGATGCAGAAAATATTTCGACGCACAAGCTGTAGAATCAAATTAAAAATTGGTTCAAATAACACGAATTCGAACTGAAAATCCTCGCGTTATCAAAAGCGCGATTAAAACTGGTAAACACGGTTTTAGCGGATAGTGCGCGACCTTATTTCAACAAGTCTTTACATTGGAACCATAGAAAAAACATTATACGCGGATACCTAAAACAGGATATAAACTATTTAATTATAGCATAAACTTTACGTTTCAAAATAAATAAGTTCAAAATGAAAATTTGTAGAAAGCGTATTTATTGTAAACAGGATGTTGTTGAAGAATTTAAGAATTGAAACGGAATCGATTTAACAAAATTATAGTAAAGCGGGCTTATAAATCAACAAGTAAATAAAAAGAGGTAATTAATTTATGCTGAAAATAGACGTAGCAAATCCCCCCCATCCCAGCAAAATTAACAGGTCGGAGTAGGCAAACGAAAATAATGGGAGTGGGAGGACTAAAAAAACCCAAAGAAAAAAACCCAAACAGCAAAAAAAATCGCTTAAAGGAAAAACAAAGAAAAACACTCAAAAATCAGCAAAAAAAGAATTCTTATCCGGCTCGAAGAGCCAATAATAGAAGAGAATAAAAATAAAGGAAGGAAGGAAACATGCAACGAGGACTAAGATAGAACGGCATTGACATTAAAAAAGTCGTCAAAGGACGCATGTTTCTAGTGAAGAAACAGTAAAGTCTTCAACCACAGGAGAAGAAATTGGTATCTCGCGAAAAAGACAAAGTAAGAAAAAGAACGAGGAAGAAAACCAACAGTACAGGCCAAAACAACACCAAAGGGTCAAACCTCAAGTAAGCAAAGGAACAACAAGGGAGAACGAGAGGAAGAGAGGAATAGCGCTGGTAAAAGAAAACGATGTACTGCAAACTGTGGTAACCAATACCGAAGAACCAAAGAAAAGAAATGCTAACTAGTTCTAAAATCGCTTAAGTCGTGGTTTCCGAAGAAAGAAAAACGGACTACAAAGCACCTACCGCAGGAGCGGATGGACGAAACACAATCGGACTAGAGACCGACAGCAAAGAAAACCAGCAACAGGAAAATGGAGAGGAATGTGGAACGAAAGGAACGAAAAAAAGAAAAAAACAAAAAGAATAACACCAAGCACCAACTACGAAACAAAAAAACTAAGAATCGTACAAAAAAATAAAACAGAATCCCAGTGTAATTATGTATGAGTTTGTGAGAGAGTAGGTATGTGTATGTGTGTGTATTGATAAATGAGTGAGTGAGTGAGTGAGTGTGTGTGTGTGTGTGTGTGTGTGTGCGTATGTATAAGTGTGTATGTATGTGTGTGTTGTTGGTGTATGAATAGGTGAGTGTATATGTGTGTGCGTGTATGTGTTGGACTGCTGTAGTCGTCTCTTAGTCGTACTATGGGGCTATTCTATTCCCAGACCCACACGGGTTCAAGGAGTACAAGGAGAAAACGAGAAAAAGGAGAACCAAGTAGAACTGTGTGTTTATGAAATGCGTGGGTATGGATTGGACGTGTATAAAGTGTGTGTGTGTGTATGTGTTGGACCGCTGTAGTCGCCTCTTACGACAGGCAGGTCGTACCGTGGAACTATTCTATTCCCGGACCCACACGGATTTAAGGAGTACAAGGAGAAAAGGGAGGAAAAGGGAATCAAGAAGAGAACGTAAGAAAGGAGAACCAAGTAGAGCTGTGTGTTTATGAAGTGTGTGGGTGTATGTGTGTATGTAGTGTATGGGTATAGATCGGACGTATATAAAGTGTGTGTGTGTATGCGTATGTGTTGTGTTGGACTGCTGTAGTCGCCCCTTACTAGAGGTAGGTCATACCGTGGGACTATTCTATTCTCGGACCCACACGGGTAAGGAAAAAGCTAGAAAACAAAAGAAAACCTAGCAAAACAGGGAAGTAAAACGAAAAGAAACCTTAAAGTCCAGAAATCAAAACCTAAAGAGAGCAAAGTGGGCATAAGAATTTGGGTCGCGAGGACTAGATATTGGTCATAAGGCGTTTACGCCGCCAGAAGGAAAACGAAACGAGATCAAGGACATTAAAATTTCGTTGGACCAGCATCTTCCGGTTCGAAAGGAGCATAGACAATTTTCAGCCTCTTACTGGCAGTTTTCCGCAAAACAGGAACAGCAGCGGGTGTAGTAGTAGCAGCACGCGATATAGGAGGTGGCAATAGTAGATTAGAAAACTCAAAACGCGGTAAGGAAGAAAGTTGTTTGTTGTTAGAATTGGAGCTAAAAATGTCAATGGTAGAAAAGGAAACATCATGGGTTGTCAGAATATCCACGGTTGAAAGAGAAAAAGTATTGACTGTACGAGAATCAACCTTACGAAGATATACACAAGCGGAGCACACTTCAGTTACGTTAACTAGAGGGACAGAAATAGATAAAATTTCAGCAACTTTAGATAAAGGCCTAGAAGTATCACAGTTAGGACAGAGAACAGCAATGGCAGTCTGAATACTTAGCTTGCAAATCGTTGGGAGGTGAGTCAGCACAGCAACGCCATGGTCGTCAAGATCCATTCACCCTGTTACCATAACGGCACTAGCGGTCTACGGACAAAAGCAGTTGATCTACAAACATAAGCAGTTGGTCTACGTCAACGAACAGTTGGACCTACATAAAAAAGAACCAATTCGGCCTCCAGCTAACAGCAATACACTTAAGACACCTCCTACTTTTCAAACAATAAAACAAACACTAAAACAGGATATAAACTATTTAATTATAGCATAAAATTACGTTTCGAAATAAATAATTTCAAAATGAAAACTTGGAGAAAGCGTACTTGCTGTAAACACGATGTTGGTGAAGAATTTAAGAATTAAAACGGAATCAATTTAACAAAATTATAATAAAGAGGGCTTATGAATTAACAAGTAAAAAAGGGATAATTAATTTATGTTGAAAATAAACGTAACAAATTCCCCCAGAAAATTAAGAGGTCGGGATCGGAAAACAAAAGTAAACACTCAAAAAGCAGCAAAAAAAGGAATTCTTTTTCGACTCGAAGGGTCAATAATAGAAGATAGAAAAGAGGAGGGAAGGAAGGGGAACAAGCAACGAGGACTACGATGGAACGGCATTGACACTGAAAAAGTCGTCAAACGACGGATGTTTCTAGTGAAGAAACGGTAAAGCCTTCAACCTCAGGAGAAGAAATTGGTTCCTCGGGAAAAAACCAAAGTAAGAAAAGGAAAGAAGAAAAAAACCAACAGTACAAGCCAAAACAAGACTCAAGGGCCAAGCCTCACGTAAGCAAAGAAACAACAAGGGAGAACGAGAAGAAGAGAGTAAGAGCGCTGGTAAAAGGAAACGATATACTACAAACTGTGGTAACCAAAACCGAAGAACCAAAGAAAAGAAATGTTAACTAGTCCTAAAGTAGACTAAATCGTGGTTTTCGAAGAAAGAAAAACAGACTAGAAAGCACCTACCCCAGGAGCGGATGGACGAAACACAACCGGACTAGTGACTGACAGCAACAGAAACAAAGAAATGTGGAACGAAAGAAACCAGAAAAACGAAGAAACCAAAAAGAATAACACCAAGCACCAAGTACAAAACAAAAAAAACCTAAGAATCGTATGAAAGAAAATAAAACAAAATCCCAGTGTAATTATGTATGAGTATGTGAGAGAGTAGGTATGTGTATGTGTGTGTATTGATGAATGAGTGGGTGGGTATATGTGTGTGTGTGTGCGCGTGTGTATGTATGTGTGTGTGTATTGGTGTATGAGTAGGTGAGTGTATGTGTTGGACTGCTGTAGTCGCCTCTTACGACAGGAAGGTCGTACCGCCGGAGTATTCTATTTTCGGATCCACACGGGCTCAAGGAGAACAAGGAGAAAACAGAAAAAAGGAGAACGAAGTAGAACTGTGTGTGTATGAAGTGTGTGGGTATGGATTGGACGTGTCCAAAGTGTGTGTGTGTGTGTGTATGTGCGTGTGAATGTGTTAAATAAACCGCTGTAGTCGCTTCTTACGACAGGCAGGAGCGTGAATAGGCAAACCTACTATCAGTAACATCCCCAGGAAAATCATCAGAACACGGTCCAAGTTCAGTAAGCGCGCGTTTAATTGTCTCATGATCCTCTGTAAACGTAATCGTATAAGGGCTAGGAGTAAAAGACTGATTCATTTCCACTTGAATCGCGTTGCGGACAGCTTTACGCAACCCCTTGACTTTAATGTTAGAGTCAAATCCTCGAGAAGATAACTCAAATTGGGGTTCGGGTTTTAACAGCCTATTTAAATCCAACCCCCACGTAACCATTGTGACAAAAGAAATACACACTGTATATCAGAGCAGTGCAAAAGTACCAACAACAACCGAATAAACTATAAAATATCAAAAGTGATTCGAAACAAAACGATTTTATTCAATACGGACGTAACAAACGGATTAAATTTCGAAAAAAAGTACTAAACGTAAGAGAACCAAGTCAATACAATCAGAAATAGGGCGTCAGAGCTTTCAAAGGGCGAAAACACAAGTCCAATAATATAAAATTAACCAACCGATAGTATTGAGCGATTAGGAAAGAAAACAAGACTAAAATTTAAGAAGATCGAGCCCACACAAGAAGTAACGGAAAGAAATAAATACTAGTTCGTACGTACGGGAAGAAAACATAAGTAGTATCAGACCGATAAATGCGGGTAATGTCGGAAATCAGGCAGTACAAGAGATTGGGCCAGAAGCAAAACAAACTCGGAGCAGAAGTTAATCAAAACCCAATCTAAGTAACCGTTAACTAAAACAAAATCGAGGGCAAAGTTACACGAAACAAAATCGGAGCACAAAAAAATTAACTAGAGCAAACTCGCAGCCCCACGCCAGGGCGTCAAAATTTATGCTACGTACCTAGACGTAGCCGGAAGAAAAGTAAATACCAGGATAACTACCGAACGCGGGGAGTGGGGGGATTTATCTAAACAGCAAAAAACAACACATCACAAACGATTATCTATTAACCATAAGAATAAACAAAGGATTCTGTACAAACAAGCGAAAAGAAAATAAATTAAGCGTTACTATTTCACAGCAAACAATTATGTAATACGAACAATTTAGTACTTTAGATACGAAGTGCGCATATCGTATTTTACACAAAATAAAACTAATCAGTAGAAAATTAACATGTGAGAGCTTTCGTTAAGCGTTTTTAAAATTTCACCTAATACTTTTTGGAAAATAAACTAATCAGTAGGAAAGAATCAATGTGTTAGAGCCTTTGGCAAACATTCTTTTTAAATTGTACATAATACGGTTTATAAAATAGAACAATCAGTAGAAAAGAATCAGCGTGTGTCTGTCAAACCTTTTTAACAATTTTACATCACACCTGTAGAGCGATAATATCGCTTCGCAGCAACAAACAATAGTTCTACAGTGTAAATGTTTCTTATCACGTAACTACACCAAACGCTGATACGGAATAGGGCATTGGTATACTCAAAGAAAACAAGTTATATACTTGTATGGGTCTGGATACTTAGCTTGCAACCCATCGGGGGTGAGTCAGCACAGAAACGCCATGGTCGTCAAGATCCATTTACCCTGTTACCATAACGGCACAAGCGGTCTACGGACAAAAGCAGTTGGTCTACGTCAACGGACAGTTGGTCCTACATAAAAAAAATCAATTCGGTCTCCAGCTAAAAGCAATACACGTAAAATACTTCCTAGTTGTTGAACAAAAAGAACGCGCATTGCTTTTGAAGTACTGTGACGAATAATGTGGAAAATATTTAGACGCACAAGCTGAGGAATCAAATAAAAAGTTGGTTTAAATAACACGAATTTGAACTGCAAATCTTCGCGTTATCAAAAGCGCAATTAAAACTGAAAAACACGGTTTTAGCGGATAGTGCGCGACCTTATTTCAACAAATCTTTACATTGGAACCTTAGAGAAAACCATTATACGCGTTCGCAGTGTATAACAAGCTCACGGATACCTAAAACAGGATATAAACTATTTAATTATAGCATAAACTTAAGTTTTGAAATAAATAAGTTTAAAATGAAAATTTGTAGAAACCGTACTTATTGTAAACAGGATGTTGTTAATAAAAATTATGATAAAGCGGGCTTATGAATTAACAAGTAAAAAAGGTAATTAATTTATGCTGAAAATAAACGTAACACAGTATCAGCAAAATTCATTATGTTTTATATCTAGGACGAGGTGATCTGATAACTTATCTGCATTATGCGATGTCTAATGGGGCCAATCCTTCGTTTGTTAGAATTGAATTTAGTGTAATTGAATCTTCTAGCTTTATGCACGGGTTTCACTCACCATCACGATTAATATTCTCTCGTGACATGCTTCCAATCCAAGAAAAGTAATACACTCTATGTTGTTAAACAACGCCCAATATAAAAAAATGGAAGCGGTATCGCCAAGTTTCATTTCATTTCATTTCATTTAAATAAAATTAATTCTTAAAAAATGCTTCCTTCAATTAACACAGAACAAAATCCATTAAACCAGTTTTTGCCAAAGATAGATATTTCCAATACAATTTACTAAAGCAAAAGAAGCCTTAGATTACCGTATAATATTTTAGCAAGATTTCCGTTTATCTAGATAAAATCAATTCCAGCAATCTCGAAGTTTTTCCAAGCTGCCCTTTTTCGATGTAATAGTTCGAACCTAAACTTTTAGCAAGCTTTTCCTAGCACTACTATTTAAAGTCGCCGTACTAATACTATAGCGCAATTTTTCTGGTTGAATAAGCACATAAAGACGCAGAAAACTGTAAGATAGTAGGTGGTTCTTTGAAATAAACTCTCTTTAGTACACTAAGTTCAAAGAGTGGATTTGCATGTAAGCGGATTGGAAACGAGGTCGTTTAAGGATTCAGCGATAAACGTACTTTAAATTCTTTCTTAAAAGGAGGATATGTTACACTAAAAAAGTAAAATTGATCAAACACGAACAGTTTGTATTCTACAAAGTATATAAGACTCTTACATTCTCACATGCTGTCTTAACTCGTACCGTCTTCAATTCTCAAGTTTTTATATGTAGTTTTGTATGGTTTATATTTAAATTAAGCGCCATTCTGAACTTTTCTTTTCAAAAATCATTATAGGCTCCTGGCGATTGCGTTTCTGTCGTAAGCCAATGGGAATCGACTCTATACCGCAAAATAAGTGTGACTTCTCGAGTTCCACACATACTCTACCGTCCTGGAAAGTCACTAGTGTCCTCGGCAAACTTGGATTTACGTCGAAATCATTATGAAAGTAAAGTGAATTCTACTCGAAGAGAATGAAAAGGGGAACCACCACATCCTATATAAAAAAATTCTAAATCGAAGCTGTCTTAAGAGTGGATACTTAGTAGTTTCTTAGTTGCAACTCCGAAACTGCTGTACCACGTCTCCTGATACGAACTTCTAAATATTTTTGCAACTCTAGCCCAGCTGTCACAACCATAGCGCTCAAAGTATATTGTTATACCTTGGAATCATAATTTAACGTTTGTAATTTAAACAGGATTGCGAGATCGGTTTTGGGCCTCTTGGAGCTTCTCTTTACGAAGACATTCTTCCAAAAAACAATTTGATCGGGCAACTCAGGGTAGGTGGAGCAAAGTAGGCACCCCTGGAGTTCTACCTCCCACAGCAGTGAATTGTAATCGTTTAGGGGGAGACACCATTGGAAGAAATACAAAGGACCGAATAGTAGGAAATGAACACTATTGACAATATAACAAATCACAATGACAATATGGTGAACTTTATTGAGTGAATAAATTAACCAATTAATCGTGCACCGTGTAGTAAGGGGATCATATTTTATAACGTCAATAAAAATTAGAAATACAGCGGAAAGCACAATTTGCAGTATATTCAATTTTTGAATTATCCGAGTTTGTATAAACGCACTACTTAATCACACTATTTATAGTTACATATGCGGTTGCATCAAGTTCACCAACGTATTTATTATATGATACGCCAATGGAAAGTGTCATTGCATTAATACCACACAAGCACAAGATAACTTGTTGTGATACCAGATTAAGAAAATGGTTATTAATTACGATTATAACCGGAAGGATCAATAATGTTTGGACGATTTGTAAGAAATTTACATACATCCGGAAAAACACGCACATGTGTTGAGAAAATAGAAATTACTACGAATAATGATCGCCTCGTTTTTAAGTTAATCTGTAACTTTTACGATAGAAACGAATGCATTACTAATTTTGCACGCTAGAGATAATTTATTGAGCAGCGTCTTAGGATAAAGGTAATTGCAACCCGCGCGAATACGTCTTTAACTTAGGAAAGCTAGAAGCAGACTCTCTCTTTTGTTTATTAGAACAAAAGCAGGTATGCGATAAACAACGCTGCACGTGCCACAAATGTTATCTTTCTGTCTGTTGGATAGAAAATTAAATGAAATTTAATATTGCTAAAAACTAATGAAATAAGGATAGTGCATTTTTGAACGTAATTAATCTTATAAAGAATAAAGAGAATTTTATGAATAAGAAATAATTTAGGAAACTCCAACATACTTCCCCGCGTTGAAGCAACGCTTCAACACAAAAAAAAAAACAGAACAGAAAGGAGAGCAACGAGGGAGGAAAAAAGAAGAAAAATGTTTTGCTCATTCGAGCCGGATCAGGGATCACGAGTCGAATCTTGACTTGAAGAAGAATGAATTTGATTTGGCAAAAGACACAATTAGTTATTGGCCTTATGTAGTCGCCAGTTTTTGTATGAATTTTGACATTATAATTTGAATTAGGGCCGCTATACTTGCGGCCACGTCCCCAATGCTCCACCCGGAGGTACTACATTGGGTTTAAACGCGAAAAATAGTCGTGCTCCTAATCTATTCTTACTTCATAATTGATTCACCCTAAATAAAAACTAAATAAAAATCTAACAAACCTAAAAATCTAACAAACCTAACAAACTCTAACAATCTAACAAACCTAAAAATCTGACAAAAACTGGAACAAAAACAAAACAAAAACTAAAAACAGGGTTGTAAATAATGGTATCCCTAGCGCTGACTTTCGAGTGTACCCGATCAACAAGCAAAAATGAGAGGGGGAGGGATCCGTAATACCGGATAGCAGACGCCGGTTCTGCTTACCAGTGCGACCTGAAGGGTCGTCTTAAAACTATCCAAATCTAGCTAACTAATTTAAATCCATCCCTAGCTTTCCCTATCGTTCCCTAACTAATTTACATTATGATTACAATCTTCGCAATTCTGATCGTCCTTCCCAAATATATACTGCAACCAAAATGGCGACAGAACGTCAAACAAAACAAATAAGCCACATAATACATGCTATATATAAATAAATATAAAGTGTAAATATAAAATATAAATAAATATAATTATGTAAATATATAAATAAATGTTTAATAAGCGTTAAGCATATAGCAGTGCACAAAATAGCGAAAGCATCACCCTATTTATCAGGTGCACTCGCACAAGCATTATGTCGGCTAGCGCCTTTACACACCAAACGTGCTTCTTAAATTATTTCAAAAACTACTAATTAATGTAAATCAATGCTTGTGCGAGTACAGCCGCCACAATTTAAGTCTTACCTCGATAATAAAATTCTCCAGCATCCGAAGATCTGGTCGTCTGTAACTTACTTCTAAAGGTAGGACGGGGTGCACTGCTAAAGTCCTGGTGGGTATGCACTAAATGTTTTTGGGGGGGATCACAATCACTATCACTATCACTTCACTTTCAAGTCCTGGGGGGATGCGCGGTTGCACTCTGTTTTATTATCCTTGTTTACTTTATTGATTTAATTTAATGAGGGTTTATGATTTATTTGCTATTGTTTATTTGGTATTATTTATTCCCGATTTTCCGCACATAATTATGAAGATAGGCAGTGATTGTATTAATGGAGTGGGGGTTTCTCGTGCATATTGGACATTTTGGTATAATTATCTTTTTTTTTTTTTAATATCAGGTTTTGGTTATGCTCGTATCCTTACTCACGCCAAGTCAATCTAAAATTTTTCAATCCTCCCACCAACCCCACCGAATTTTTACACGCGGTCGTCATTGATTGTCTAATCTCGCGACCCTTCCCGCGAATTCTTTTAAGGCTGTCCAGAACGCCTTCTGGTTAACCACTTCCCCGACTTCCTCTAGGCTCTTTGGCCATGCCAGACCTAGGATAGCTAGTTTGCTATCAGCCAACCCTCGATTTCCCGCCTCAAGCGGGCAGTCGAAGAGCACGTGCTCTGCGCTTTCCGCGCCCTCACCGCATTCGCAACAGACACAACTTAGTTATTGGCCTTATGTAGTCGCCAGTTTTTGTATGAATTTTGACAGCACGAACTTTTCCGTGGCAACCAGGAATTGTCTCTAAGACACGGGCGAGAACTCATTGAAGAGGAGGAGTGTCATCTTCTTTGACTAACACTAGGTCTTTTTTTTAAAGTTTGTAACGAATATATTTTCTGTAGCACTATTTTTGGAAGACTCACATCTGTACAATTTTAGTCTGTGGTATTTTATTCTCGTATTTGATACTGTTATATCTGAAAGAAACAATTCCATAATGAAACAGGAAATCATGACCGTTTAATTAACTTAAATGCTTTACCCAGAGATATTTAATAATAATATACACTCAAGAAACATATTTAAAAGGGATCTAGTCGTTTGTGTTGCCTAACGTGCAGGCGGATTATACCCTTTCAGTCGTTAAAATTAGGATAGCGCTTGCGTGAATACGGTGACGAGGTGACGCGCTAAGCAGATGCGCCGTCCCGTACTTGTACGGTACGAATAACGAAGTCAGCGATTGTATTTGAGAATGTAGTTCAGATTGCATCATCTACATATGGGCTCCCAAGTCTTTCACAAATGGGGCCTCAGAATAGGCGTGCCGTGATGTGGTAGTTTAGAAATGGTTCGAGTCGGTATTTGTTAACGCGCATGATGAAGTAACATACATATGAAGTACGCATGAAGTAACTAGAAATACATTTAAAGAGATTTGGACAATGTTCGTTTGTTAAGAAATTTCAGCCTTTGTTCGATGTTTGTTGCAATAAATTAGTAAACGGATTCCAGAAAATGTGCATCGCTGTTCGATGACTAGGGGTGACGGCTTTATTAAAAACAGGTATCAAACCTTTCTTTTAATACGTTTGTGAGACCTTGAATGTGCTCACATAAATTGTAGTCGAAAATTGTCTAGTTATACTAAATTTTGTGCATAAAGAACAACGTGGAAGGTTATTGTTAAGAAATGCTATTAAAATAATTTTGCAAGATACGCAGAGTATTCACATGTTAAAATATTGAGATTCTAAAGTCCATTTCCTGTTTTCTAAAAAGTTCATTACAGATGTCAAATTTTAAGAAGGTCATTATACTTGAATAAGTTGAAATGTTATTTATCCAAGTTAGCTGCACGTGATTTACATTCTTTTAAGAAATAAATTAAACTTATGGGAAACTTATGTAAACCAATAAACAGATCTGACTATTTGGTATCAGAAATTTTGTTATAAAATATTATTAAAATTAAGGTCTTGTTATGACAAGACAGATTTATAAAGAATTCAATTATATTATTTCATTTTTGTACTCATATTTAAAAAAAAAAACGAAAAGAGAGAAACTATATTAAATGTCATTTTTGAACTCAAGTTTTTATTCCATGCACAATTAATTTTTATAACTTTCTTTAAAGAAAATAAGTTTTTTGAATAATGAAAGTAGACGAATGCTGAAGTAATTTAAAAAACACAGATATGCTACAACTGATTTGTTCTAGGTATTCATTTTTGATCCAAATACCTTTGGTGTGGTAATCTTAACATTATCCACCTGTAATTATTAGTATGCTCTTTTATTAGAAAGCACAAACAGTGTTTTTTTAATAGAGAATTTGTTGTGTACTTTTCTTTCAGGATCATCGAGATCGCAGAGGTTGTAAGTATGTTCCAGAGGCTTCCAGATGTGTTAGTTCATTAAGTTGTAAGTTTTTTATGGTGCTTATATCCCATGAGTTTCTGTATCTTCTCATAGGAGTATAGAGTTTCTTGCGTTATCATCCATATAGATACAGTGGCGCTCAATTCCCCTTTTTCTTTTTATGTTAGCTTATTGTAGAGTTTAGACCATCCCCACGCCCTTTCTCATTGCTCACCCTTGGGGTAATTCCCAGACTTAGCCGCGAACCAATAAGGCTTCACTTGTATCCAACTAGTGGAGACAAAAAAAAAGGTTACAAGTTTTCTGTTTCTTCAAACCATTTTGGTTTATTTTACAAACGATTGAGATACTCAACAGACCAACGTTTCCAAAAGATTTGCTGAATCTGTGATATCTGTTGATAAAGTGAAAGTCTATTTTCAGAAATATTTGAGACATCTTGGTTTGGTTAAGACGTTAATGCAGAACCAATTAAAAAATGGCCAGGGGTTAAACAGCTCAAATCAGAAGCATCATTAGATAACGGACTTAGAGGTCTAGAGTTCATTATAATCTCTATTTGGCATAATATTGTTAGAAATTCTTCATAGGTAAAACTTTGGTTACCTATGATTCTTTTTATATGGTATTTCGCACCTTTTATGGCGGATTCCCATATACCACCCCATTGAGGAGATTTTAGAGGGATAAATTTCCATAAGGTTTTATTTTGAGAAAGAAATTTAGAAATAATCAGAGAGATTTTTATTTTTGAAAAAATCATAAAGATCTTTGAGTTGGTTTTTTGCACCTGAGAAATTTGTAGCGTGATTCCTATAGATGGTTGACGGATTTCCCCGTCGCAAAATAAATCTTTTTAATCTAGATAAAAGGGATGCAGTAGATACACTTCGATGTGTACAGCTTTTGTAGCCATACAAACGAATATTGCTATATAGGTTTTTATTTTGGGAGCTTTACGCAGTCGAGAAGATTTTAAGAGAAAGGGGCCACCGAAGTCGACACCCGATTTTTGAAAGTGCCTCGCAACATTGACTCTGTCTTGAGGAAGGTCTGCCATTATTTGTTTAGAAAACTGATTGCTAAATCTGAAACAAGTAATACAATTTTGAATAAACCTTTTAGTTTCTTGTAAACCATTATGAGGTCAAAATCTCAGCCGAACGTTTGATAGGGTTGTTTGGGCACTTGCGTGTCTTAAACGATTATGCTCATACATAAGAATTAATTTAGTTATTTGATTTTTAGAAGGCATTAGTAAAGGATGTTTTTGTTGATAAGAAATGCTAGCGTTCCCTAGACGACCGCCAACTCGTAGAAGTCCAGTGGGATGTAAAAAGAGAGACAAAGAATGCAACTATTTATTTGACAGTTGCTTATTTTTTGAGAGCTCCGACAGCTCTTTTGAGAAATATTTATTTTGTGTTTGCTTAATAATAAACTGTAATGATACCTCTAGTTCTTGAGGGCACCAGAGATTTGATTGCCTTTGGCAATATCAATAAAACGAAATACGTACGCAAAAGTGCGTAGCAAACGAGAGAAATTAGAAAAACGCAAGAAAATTTCTTCAATGTAAGTTAGGAGTTGTGATTCATTGTGAGTCACAAGATGTGGTTTTCTTTCTTCCGGCAATTCTACGGTAATTAGAAATTGATCATCTAGACAAGGGTTTAATAAAAACTAAGGACCTTGGCACCACGAATCATTACTAAGAATCTCGCGGACAGACAAGCCTCGTGATAAAGGATCGGCTGCATTTTCGGACGACTATACGTGTCGCCACTTAAAGTCAGAAGTAGTTCCTTGTATTTGAGAAACACGAAGTTAAACAAAAATAGACCATCTGCTGGCGTGACTTTTACACCAGGCTAAAGCTATTAATGAGTCAGTCCAGAAATTTACTGAGTCAAAATTTATTTTATTTTTGAAAATTTTTAATAGTAATCTTACGAGTTTTGAAAGAAGGAGCATAGCACAAAGCTGAAGTCTAGGAAGTGTAATTGTTTTAACAAGGGCTACCCTTGACTTGGAAAAAATTAACTTAGAGGAAATGGTGCCGTCTGCATATATAGCACGTAATACACACAAACACCGTATGCGGCTAAGCTTGCATCAGCAAAGCCATGAAGAACAGTTTTTGAAATGGTTTTATTTAAGAAATAGGACCTTGGAATGTTTTGTTCTTTCAGCAATGAAAGATTTTTGTAGAAATTGTTAAATTCGTCAAGCATTTTTGAACCTGAGATAATTGTGTCCCAGTCCAGTTTAAGAATCCACAACTTTTGTATTAATATTTTACCCTTTACTATAACAGGATTTATTAACCCAAGAGGGTCATAGCACTGGGCTATTGCTAACAGAATTTTTCTTTTGGTAAGTGGAAAGATTTGCTTATTTTCTGTTGTAGAAATGTAAAGAGAATCAGAATTAGGGTTCCATTTTAGCCCTAAAACTTTATTTGGAGCATCTTGCAAATTAATGTCATAGTCCAACGAATCAGATTTGTTAGTGATATTTTTTAGAAAAGTTTTGGAATTGAAACAATATTTGTAAAGTTCACACCCATGCTTGTTCAGAACGGAGTTTAGCTCAGTGTGAAGTTTGAAAAAAATGTCTAAATTTTGCGCGCCACACAAACCGTCATCCATATAAAATTGAGAAAAAAATGCTTTAGAAGCAAGTGGAAATTCATTTTTACTCAAAGATGCTATTTTTTAAGCACTCGAGCTGCGAGAAAGGGGGCACTGTTAGTGCCGTAGGTAACAGTGTCTAACTGAATACATTTCGGACCATCCTCAGGGTTTTCACGCCAGAGGATATTTTGTAAAAACGTTTGTTCGGGATTGATTAAAGTTTGTCTAAACATTTTCTGTATGTCAGTGGTGAAGACAAAAGGGAACATTCTAAATCTACAAAGAATGTCGAATAAATCCGGATGAACTTGGTAACCCTTAAGAGAGATGTCATTTAAGGAGTAACCAGAAGAAGTTTTACAACTTACGTCATACACAACGCGTAGTTTAGTAGATGTGCTACATTCACGAATAACACACAAATGAGGACTGAAATATTTATTTTCTAATTTGCAGTTTTGCAATACTAAGGGAACATATTTAGCATGTCCAAGAGTGACATACTCTTGAAGGAAATTTTTATATTCATGAAATAAAGTACTATTTTTTTGGAATCCTTTTTTCTAAACTCAAAAAGCGTTTTTTAGCAATGGTAAAGGAATCGCTGAGCTTGCTAGGCTCTGACGGAGATTTTAGTGGAATGTCTACCTGAAACCTGCCGTTTTCTAATAGTTTTGTTGTAGAAGTAAAAATGTGTTCGGATAATTGGTGTAGAATCTTGTAATGTAATAAATGATAACGATAAAGAACAAACTAAATTTATTACATGTTATTAGGCGAGACAGTACAAACAAATTTAATGTTTTACATCCACACCATAACAAGGCTGCATAAAGACTGTGCTAGTACAATAACTAACGTTTATACAAAGCAAGTGCACGAAGCTGAGGGAGGGAAATTCCATACTGCCGCACAGGTATAAACTGGTTAACAACACATTATTTTAACTTTGAATACATAAAACTGGTGCTACAGATATGTACATAAATGATTAAATATAATTTGACGGAGTATTTAGATATTTGATAGACAGTTGAACTAAGATATTCGACATCCCGCCACTCTTGATAAACTACAGTTTTTTAAGACTAATACAATAAACTGAACCACTTCTGTTATTGTTTTTTTTAACTAGCGAAATTTAATTGTTCGGTTCCACCGGTAAAGACACAGTTTCTGCACACCACGAGTAGTAATTCCTGTTGAAGTGCGAATTGTGGCAGTACGGGCAATGTCGTCCTCTGGACTTATGTAACTTTAAGATTCTTCCCATCTTCCAGCAAAGTGGTGGAACATTTTCTTCCTTCAGTAATACCAAAGAATTTTCTTTCAGACCATCAAACCGATTATCACTCCAGCGTGAGCGTTGCTGTGAGAATTTAAATATTCGGTACTCCAACGTTTCCAAAATATTTGTGTTGCTTGCTGTAGAATTGCATACTGTTTTAAGCGATTTGTGGCGTACATTCGCTAGAGTCTGCATGGGAATGTTCGTTAATGGATGACCAATTAAGAAATGACCAGGTGTTAAAGCGGATAAATCTGAAGGATCATTGGATAGAGGCGTGATTGGGCGTGAGTTCATTATTGCCTCAACCTGCGTAAATTGTAGATGTCTTCAAATGTAAAATTTGTTTTCCCACAATCCGATTGCGTTGATATTTAGCTAATTTGACGGCAGCTTCCAAACTCCGTGGAGAGGAGTTCTTGTGGAATAAAGTGCCATTCTAAGCTATTTGAATAACCAATTTTGTCACGATCATTTAAAAATTCGGATAGAATGCAAAAGAACATTTTTGGGTGAAGAACAATTTGCAATATTGTGCCTGCCTAGGCAGTTAAATCAACTTATTCGATTTAACGTAGTCAACTTTTTCTTGATATCTTAGATTTTGAAGGAAATACAGGTGTAGATTCTATGACCTGCTTTTTGCAAAGGAACACTTAAGAACTTGTTGGAATTTTTCGTGATTGGCGACTGGAGCAGAGTGATAGAAATTGATTTTCTTTGGAATTTGGGACTTGCAACATCAATATTTTCTAAGACAGAACTCCTTTTTCTAAGAATTTTATAAAATTTTCCAAATTGGGAATTATAGAATTATCTCTTTCCATTTCATAAGCACGTTTTGTATTGAAATCAACTTTTTTGAAAAAGAAATATTAAAATAATATTCCATAAATCTTTGTAAGAAAAATTTAAATTTTTGAGAGATTGAATATTTTTTTGAATGGTAGCCACGAATTCACGCAGTGAACTTGACTTACGTCATGATTGGAGTTTCTAACATAGCTGATAAATGAAAATTGACTATAACAAACTTGTTTTCAAATCTACATTTTAAAATATTTAAAGCGATATGAAAATTTTCATTTGTAATTTGCAAGGAATCAATTAACTGCAGAGGTTCATTTTTTAAATAACTTTTAAGATATACTAAGCGCTGAATGTTTGATAATTGAGAATTTTTTATTATAAGAGCATCGAAAAGTTGATAAAAAGATTTAAATTCTTTTATATCTCCTGAAAAGGTTTGAATTTTGATTTCCGGCAACTTGACTGCCGTTGATTGAGAATTACTTAAATAGGATCGAACACTATCATCCTGATTTTCAACGGCTTCCATTTGCCTTCTTCTTAAATGAGCAATACATTGAGTAAGATTACTTGCAAGAGATTACTTCTATGACGGACCTGCCTTCTACATCAAGAACTTCTTCCGAACAGAGAACTTCTATTTTGTCTTGAACTTTTTTCGTATGAATAAACAAAGAATGCACCTGTTGCAATCTGATTCCAAATTCGAGTGGTGTGTTACAAGTATCCGCACTTTTAGCAATCCACGATTCTATTCGCGTAAAGGAGCCTTTAACCGAGGCTCTAGACTTTTTTAAATTTACTAAGCTCATTTTGAATTTTTTAGACATTAATGTTTATAGAAAATATTATGCACTTTTTGCACAACAGTTTAACAGATAGGCTCTAAAACATAAATCATTTAATTATCTTTCTCTTTGAAAATATTTTTGAAGTTTTACTTTATTTAATTGATGCTCCAAAGCATAAATCATTTAATTATCTTTTTCTTTGAAAATATTTTGGAGGTTTTATTTTATTTAAATGATGCTCCAAAGCATACAGCATTTAATTATCTTCCTCTTTGAAAATATTTTTAAGTTTTACTTTATTTAATTGATCCTCCAAAACATAAGTCATTCTCTTTGAAATCTTTCTTTCTCTTTGAAAATATTTTTAAGTTTTAATTTATTTAATTGATGCTCCAAAGCATAAATCATCTAATTATTTTTCTTTGAAAATGTTTTGAGGTTTTATTTTATTTAATTGATGCTCCAAAGCATATATCATTTAATTATCTTTCTCTTTAAAAGTATTTTTGAGATTTTACTTTATTTAATTGATGCTCCAAAACATAAATCATTTAATTATCTTTCTCTTTGAAAACATTTTTGAGTTTTACCTTAATTGATGCTCCAAAGTATAAATCATTTAATTATCTTTCTCTTTGAAAATATTTTTGAGTGTTACTTTATTTAATTGATGCTCCAGAACATAAATCATTTGATTATCTTTCTCTTTGAAAATATTTTTGAAGCTTTACTTTATTTAATTGATGCTCCAAAGTATAAATCATTTAATTATCGTTCTCTTTGAAAATATTTTTAAAGTTTTAATTTATTCAATTGATGCTCCAAAGCCTAAATCATCTAATTATCTTTTTCTTTGAAAATATTTTTGAGGTTTTATATTATTTAATTGATGCTCCAAAACATAAATCATTTAATTATCTTTCTCTTTAAAAATATTTTTGAGATTATACTTTATTTAATTGATGCTCCAAAACATAAATCATTTAATTATCTTTCTCTTTGAAAATATTTTTGAAGTTTTACTTTATTTAATTGATGCTCCAAAATATAAATCATTTGATTATCTTTCTCTTTGAAAATATTTTTGAAGTTTTACTTTATTTAATTGATGCTCCAAAGTATAAATTATTTAATTATTGTTCTCTTTGAAAATATTTTTAAAGTTTTAATTTATATAATTGATGCTCCAAAACCTAAATCATCTAATTATCTTTTTCTTTGAAAATGTTTTTAAGGTTTTATTTTATTTAATTGATGCTCCAGAACATAAATCATTTAACTATCTTTCTCTTTGAAAATATTTTTTAAGTTTTACTGTATTTAATTGATGCTCCAAAGCATAAATCATCTAATTATTTTTTTCTTTGAAAATGTTTTTGAGGTTTTATTTTATTTAATTGATGCTCCAAAGCATATTTCATTTAATTATCTTTTTCCTTAAAAATATTTTTGAGATTTAACTTTATTTAATTCATGCTCCAAAACATACATCATTTGATTATCTTTCTCTTTGAAAAAAATTTTAAAGTTATACTTTATTTAATTGATACTCCAAAGCATAAATCATTTAATTATCTTTTACTTTGAAAATATTTTAGAGATTTTACTTTATTTGATTGATGCTCCTGTAACAAAATTTTTGTTACATTTCATATCTATAAAGAAAAAACAGTTCTAACTGCTATTATTTTGCGAATCTGTCATTTAGCGTGTAATCATTAATTAATTTAATGAACTATAAAGAAGAACAACTTTTTCCGTTTATGTTATTTTTACCTATAAGGAGTATTTAACAGACTTCTATACTTTCAATATCGAGGATGCCTTGAGCGTGGTTTGTGTTGCATATATTGCGGGCGTTCTGGCGTCCACTAGAGCGTTGTTAAACATAACGCCTGCGCGAAAATGACGCGAAGGCTATGAGCATCGACAAATAAAGAATACGGCCATCTTGCAAGCAACCGTGGGTACGTAGACTTCACTTACAAGGATGGTGAATTCTGCTTGTAAGTGGAAGAGGAGGATAGCTCTAGAGGAATGGTAGGGCTGTTGGATTGTCGCGTGGAGGCTCCACGAAGAGCTCTCGTGAAGCCGCCCAGTCAATTCAAAGCAACAGCTGCAACACGTGGTGAGAAATCCTTAGTGGTAAGGACCGTGTAATTAATTAGCCGTGTTTAATAGTAATACTTGATTCAATCCCTTTAGCACAATTTGAGGAACACGCTAAGCGATGGTGTTGGATTTTGGTCGAGCATTGGGAAGTTGATTGTTTTGGAGCGTCCGAGGAGTTGCGGTTAGTGCAGGCCTGTTTTGTGTCTTTCAAAATATCAAACAGATGGGAAGTAAAGTGTCCGAGCTCATCGATTACATTCGTCAACATCGTTGCTGTAAAAAAAACTAAATCTACCAGGTACTTATGAACCTTTTTGCTGAAAATCAATTTCGTGTGCTGTTTAAGGTTAAAGCTTTAAATTACTATTTATGAAATCATGAGAAACCTTCGTTAAATAACGTAAATTTCAAATTTGTTTGCTAAATGTATTTATGCTTATATACTACGTAAAATTTAGTTGAAACATAACCTAAAATTTAATTAGTCAAATATTTTTCATTCGGAACTAGATTGCTTTATAAGAGAATTTTTTAATCTTTAGATGCTCTAAAAGTTGTTATTCAAAGTGCTTTTATGATGCACTTGTCAAGTGATAAAAACATGTATAAAGTCCACCTTTGGATGAAAGGTGTTTTCTAGCAATTTGTTGTAATTAGTAGAAGAACTAAGCTGTTTTTGACATATGTTAATCTGAGTTTATTATTTTCATACTTAAACCATATGAACTGTTTATGTAACAAGTTCTTAGATAAAAATCTTGTAAGCCAAAACAGATCTGTTTCATGGATGTTTAAGAAACTAAACTGTATTAACTAACTTATAAATGCTAATACCTCTCTATGTAGAGAAGTATATTCAGAAACTTCTGTAACTTATTTAATGTTGATTATTTTGATTATAGAGGAACACTCTAAGAAAAGTTTTAAAGTTTATATATTGATTAATGAAATTTATTTACAAGTAATTTTTGCAACAAAAGAGATATATATTTAGATTAAACATTGAATTGATACCTTTGTCTTTTATTTCACTTATTGAAATTAACATTGATCAAATTAGATCAGAAAATTTTGAATGTGGAAAAAGTTGATACAATATCAGGTAATAGAAACAGAATAAGTAATTTCCAGTAGAGTATTTTCTCATACGTAAGGTGTTATTAAGATTTTGAATTCAGGCTAATCGATCTATAAAGATCGAGATATTTTGTTGCTGTAAGACACAAACGGTGTCTTATATTTTATTTTTTTGTGTGACATCTTCTTGCAGGTCCGACATCGCGGAAGCTAAAGCAGAGATTTCCAGAGGTATTATATATTGAGGTTTGTAAGTTTTTCTTGTAATCATTTATATCCTATAGGTTTCTGCGTCTTCCTGTAGGATACTTTAGTCTTGTTTATTGTCTATATAGATGCAGTGGCGTCCATTTATTTTTTTGTTCCCGTTAGTAGTCGAGCCCACCATATACCCACGCCCAAACTCATTGCTCACCCTTGGGGTAATTCCCAGACTAGACCGCGAATATAGTAAAGAAGAGAAAAACTTCATTTTCAAATAAAATGATATTTCATAGGCGCCGGCAACGTGAGGCGTATATATTCAAAGAACATTTCACTGGCGCACAACGTGTGAGGCTCGATTTCGTTGATGTTTGATTTATAAAAATTAGTTATTTCATTATCCCTTATTGTGTTGGTTTAGTTGGTAAACTCAAAATTAATTTGGTTTAAATTTTCATAGGATTTATATCGTGTCTGGAACCTCAAGTCTCTTAAGCATTAGTTATTTGAATGTCACAACAGGTTTGATTCGCATTAGAGAAATTTTTTGTCATATTGAGTTGGTCAAGAAATAAAATAACTTTAGGTTGTCAAAATAAATTTTTTAAAATGGCTGAAACATTTCAAATTGTTCATTTACTCAAAGAAGAGCTGGAATATGAATTAAAAATCCGAGGAATAGAAAGTGCTAGGCCGGTTATGGAAAAGAGAAAAATTCTAGGTAGATTGTTGGCGAAAGAAGTAGGAAACCTGATTGTTTAGTAGATCTGTCAGTATATAGGGTAGAATTTGAGGAAGAATGTAGAGATAAATGCTACCATCGATTCAATAAAACATTTGGTGTTAGAATTTGAAGGTGATTCGGAGATTCTATCTTTAAAAGGGTACTTTCTAGGCTTGTCCATGTAACATGTCGAGTTAAACGTATGAGACTCCCGTCTGACAAACTGAAAGAAGCTGAACTATCTAAAAGAATTGTTAGCAACCATCCTTACTGTCGAAGCTGAATTGTACGAGAAGGTGAAGCCGAGCCCAGGGTCAAGCAGTGCAAGTGATGCAAATCACACAACTTCGTTAGCAGTAGCTGCACCTATGCATACGTTTCCATATTTTACACCACCGATCCCTGTTGGCTCTTGGTCAGTTAAATTTTCAGGAGACCCCAAGCAGCTGTATTTCTTTTGGATAGGATAAAGGAGTTGGCACAATCACGTAAGGTATCTATAAAGACTTGTTTGAGTCATCTGTCGAATTGTTCGTCGGAAATGCTTTAGTGTGGTTTAGGAGTATTAGAGATTCCGTAAAAGATTGGGAAGCCCTTGAGAGTCGTTTGAAAGAAGATTTTTACCCGCTCATTCAGAGGAAGAGATCTGGGAGACAATAAAAATCGTCGTCAAAAGAGGATGAACCAATTGTTCTATTCGTTGCTCATGTAGAAAGTTTATTTAGTAGATTACCCCATACCCCAGCAGAAATTACAAAAGTGAGGATACTCAGGAAAAATTTATTACCAGAATTCATATCGCAACTTCTTTCAGATATTGAGGATACAGCTACGTTAATAAAATTATGCAAAAAATTGGAAGAGGCCATGATGTTGAAACAAAAATCAGTTTTCAGTCAGTCGACTAGCTCAGCTAAATTTCATAATAGTGCTAATTCGTCAGTAAAGAGTAAATACCCTATTTATTTGAAAGATTCTTCTACATCAGAAGCTCGTGTTGATAATCAAAAACATGTGCTCCACAAGTTCAGACTATAAGTAATAATAAAACTTTTCCAGTACCTACCCATGCTAGTTCTTCAGGTCCAACGAAAATTATTTCAGGGTGTTGGAATTGTTCGCGACATGGTCATTCATTTCGGTATTGTAGATTCCCAAAAAGAATTTTTTGCTACGGTTGCGGTCATAAAGGAGTTACGCGTGATAAGTGTCCAGCATGTTCAAAAAACGAGTGAGGAGATGGATGTTGCGCGCCGGCATTCCATTCCTTCTCAAAAGGCGGCAGTTATGGTTTGTGAACAGAAGAATTATTTTTGTAGAAAAGAGTGGTCTGAATGGTTAAAGTAGTAAAAATTTTGTCGTACTAACCCTCAGCCCAAAACTGATTCGTTATTTGTTGAAAAATCTGGTGATAATCGGCCATATGTGATGGTTAAATTATTTGAATAGATGTCACTGGTCTTTTGGATTCAGGATGTACTACATCGGTAGTTGGGTCTCTTGCTATTCCTTTAATCAATAGGTTAGAGTTAAAATTTTCAGGTCACAGAAACAAGGTATTTTTACAGCAGATGGAGCTTTGAAACCAGTTGAAGGAATCGTAGATTTGCCCATTTCAGTAGGAAAACAATGTCGTGTTCTTAATGCTCTCGTAGTGCCATCTTTACCACACGCATTTATATTTGGTAGTGATTTTGCTAAGCTATTTGGATTGATAGCAAATTTTAAAATAATTCGTGGCATGTGCAAGGCGATGCGGAAAGTAGTGTTCCGTATGTGGGTCCATCATCAGTTCCCCTAAAATATAGTGACTGTTTACTCAATTTGGATGATTTGTCGATTAATCAGAGGTCACAGGCGCAAACTGCCATAGATTCATTTCGAGAAATTTCTAGTGCTGATAAATTAGGGCGTACTAATATGATTGAGATGGATATCGATACAGGAGATGCAAAACCCTTCAGGAAAAGACCCTATGTTATGTCTCCCTATATTAGTAAAGAGTTGGATAAGGAGTTAGATGAAATGATTCGATTAAAAGTAGTAGAACCGTGTCAGAGTCCATGGAATTCGCCCGTGTTATTAGTCAAGAAAAAAGATAGTAAAGAATATAGATTTTGCTTCGAGGAGAGCATTGAACGATGTTACGGTCCATGACAGTTACCCTCTTCCTAATATAGACAGAATCCTAGGGATGTTACGTAATGCTAATTATATTTCTAGTCTTGATTTGCAAAGTCATTTTGGCAGGTCCCTCTTAGTGAATCATCGAAGGACAAAACAGCGTTTAGCGTTATTTCGCGGGGACAGTATAGATTTGTGACGATGCCGTTTGGTTTAAAAATGCTGCACAGACTCAACAGCGTTTAGTTGATGCAATTTTCGGTCCGAAATTCGAACCATACGTTTTCTGCTATTTGGATGATATAATTCTGTGCTCATCGACGTTTGAAGAACATCTAAAGTTATTGTACGAAGTCAAGGAACGCATTCGAGAGGCAAATTTAACGTTGAATTTAGAAAAGTGCGAATTTTTAAGAAGTCCTCAAGTTTCTCGGTTATATAGTAGGGTCAAATTCTTTAAGGACGGATCCAGATAAGGTGTCAGCTATGGTCAATTTTCCACGCCCAAAGACCACCACTGAAGTTAAGAGATTTCTTGGTATGTGTAGTTGGTACCGTCGTTTCATTAAAGACTTTTCATCGTTAGTTTCACCAATCAATGATCTAGTCAAGAAAAGAAAAAGGTCAAGTCGTTACGTGGACTTCAGAAGCAGAGGCTTCCTTTGTGTCGATTAAAGAGGCTTTAGTGTCTGCACCACTTCTGGCGCAGCCGGATTATTCTGCTCCTTTATTATTGAGTGTGATGCAAGTAATACAGGTCTAGGTGCCGTATTAATTCAGAATGTTAGTGGAGAAGAACGTGTTATATCGTATGCCAGCAAAACCCTTAATCGAGCTGAACGAAATTATTCAACGACGGAGAAGGAGTGCCTTGCGGTAATTTTTGCCATTGAAAAGTTCCGTCCATGGGTTGAAGGAGTTCGTTTCACGGTCGTAACCGATCATTTTTCGTTGCTTTGGTTGAGTAATTTGCAGAACCCTACAGGAAAGTTAGCTAAATGGGCTGTAAGGTTAAGACAACATTCGTTTGATTTGTACACAGGAAAGGAAAGTTTAACGTAGTTCCTGACTGTCTAAGTCGTGCAACTCGGAAGAAAAACATGTTGTAAATTTAATAGAGGTCAAGCTTGATAATTTAGAAAATTGGTATGTGTCGTTACGTGAGAAAATTTTGGCGTCGCCTGAGGATTACCCTCAATGGAAAGTTGAGAACGATTTTGTTTTTAAGTTTATCCCATCAAATTTGCCTATGTTGTCAAATGTAGTAGAGTGGAAATATTTAGTGCCGAAAGGTTCAAAGAAGAAGTCATTAGATCGTGTCATGACCCCTCAGTTGCAGGACATTTTGGGTTCTCGAAGACAAATGCTAGAGTCCAAGAACATTATTATTGGCCCAAGATGAATTTAGATGTGTTGAAATTTTGTCGTGCATGTTTAGTGTGTGGTGCGCAAAATCTTCTAATGCAGGTCCTTTAGGCTTAATGGGAAAGGAGAAAGAGGCCAAGTTTCCATTTCAAATTATCGCGTTAGATCTTATGGGTCCATTCCCTCGCTCAAAATTAGGATTTAAATGGTTGTTGGTAGTAGGAGATTGGTTCTCAAAATATACAATTCTACATCCTCTGCAGTGCAAAGTCACATGTCATAGAACAGTTTATAGAACAGAAAGTGTTTTTAATGTTTGGTGTGCCCCAATTTATTATTTGCGATAATGGTTCAAATTTAGCTGGTCGAATTTTTAAGTCATTATGTAATAGGTTTGAAATTCAAAAGATATGGTATAATGCTGTTTATGCGCCACAATGTAATTTTGTTGAGAGGATTAATAGGACGGTAGGGACAGCTATTCGATCCTATCTCGAAGAACATGATACCTGGGATGCTGAGTTAGCGCAGATTCAGTTTGCTATTAATTCTGCTAAGCATGAGTCGACGGGTTATACTCCGAATTTTTGTTTTTGGCCGACACGTCCCCATGTCCGGTAAATTTTACGGTAGTGGATTTATTCCTGAAGCTGATGTTGAAATCGTTCCTGGTAGCCGCCCATTATATGCTTCAGACCACCAAGGTATATTTAAAGTATTTGAAGACGTTCGTGCGAAGTTGCATGTAGCTTATCAAAGGTCAAGCAATCGATATAATCTAAGGAGGAGAAACATTTCTTTTGAGGTTGGCAATAAAGTGTGGAGGTCCAACAAGGTGTTGTCGAGCGCGGCTAATAAATTTACTGCTAAACTGGCTCCAAAATTTATTTTGAGTGTAGTCAAGAAGAAGTGCTCGAATGTGGTGTACGATCTAATTAATCTAGATGGATCAAAAGCAGGCAGGTGGCATGTCAAGGATCTAAAACCCTATTCTGTCGTAGATCCAGAATATGTACCAAAGGACTGATTGGTTATCTTTAGTATTTGTGTCGTAAAGATATATATAAATTTGGTTATGGGATAGAGTGGTGAAGACAAATTGAAGGCTTTTGCCAGTATATCGTTGCTGGTAGAGATTGAAAGTTTCTCAACTAGTGTTGTTTTAACCTGATTGACGATATAGTGTATAATTAATTATATGTTAAATACTGTAATGCCCGATTTTAATATTAATAATTACCTGTGAGTTACTAAATCTACAATACAATACAATTCAAGTTAAAGCAATAATAAAATGCATTTATGAATACAACGGGAAGAGTAATATGGAACAGACTTACATTAGCAGCAGGCACTTGACCCTGACGTTGCGCGAGGGATGATGAATACATTCACGCCTCTTCTGGACTGATTAAAACCATTGTAATTGTAAAAAACCTTTCGACTCGAGGACCATGTAGAATCTTGTAATGTAATAAATGATAACGATAAAGAACAAACTAAATTTATTACATGTTATTAGGCGAGACACTACAAACAAATTTAATGTTTTACATCTACACCATAACAAGGCTGCATAAAGACTCGTGCTAGTACAATAACTAACGTTATACAAAGCAAGGGTGCACGAAGCTGAGGGAGGGAAATTCCATACAGCTGCCGCACAGGTATAAACTGGTTAAGCAACACATTATTTTAACTTTGAATACATAAAACTGGTGCTACAGATATGTACATAAATGATTAAATATAATTTGACGGAGTATTTAGATATTTGATAGACAGTTGAACTAAGATATTCGACAATTGGTGTTCTTCAGAAGGATAGATATTTCGGAAATGTCTTCCATATCCCAGAATTTTTTTAGAAAGGAATCAACTTTTGAAGTCGCAAGAAAGAAAATTTTGACTTATCTGAATTTTCGTTTTCAGACAGAAACATATTAGAATTAGTGTAGTTTTTTGGGACTGTATCTGCTACAATCCATCCCAAGTGGGACTCTTGTAAAACAGGAAGATTTTTACCTAGTTTAATTATATTTTCAAGAATTATATCATAGTAGCAATCTAGACCTATCAAAATGTCATTTTCTGACGGCATGTGATAGTCGTCGTCAGCTAAGAAAATATTTTTAGGTGTTTCTATTTTGTCATTTATTATCTGAGTTTGAGGAAGCTAGCACGTTATATTAGGTAAAACAGCACTTGCTATTTTGAAGGATTTACTTAGATTTTTGTTAGAGAATATTTTAATATTCACCAATTTATTGGCGGTAGTAGAGCTTTTGTTGATGCCAGAAATATTGATAGTTGTGTTGTGAGTTTTACACGGTAGTCGATCAGCTAATTTTT
This sequence comes from Platerodrilus igneus, assembly GCA_036346225.1. NCBI lineage: Eukaryota > Metazoa > Arthropoda > Insecta > Coleoptera > Lycidae > Platerodrilus > Platerodrilus igneus. The sequence continues at coordinate 3,130,860 of JARFIW010000001.1, read as the reverse complement.
GTGTGATAAATGAGTTTTGGCTACCAGTATCAAACAACAGCTTGACCGCAATAATTTCTCCGTATTTAGAGCAGAGAGTTACTTTGGCCGTAGCTAGGAGGACATGGCAATTTTTTTCCGAATGGGCTGAATGGGTAATCGAATTAGACATATGCTTAGCATCGTCTTTAGAAATTGGTGCACAAGACTTTTCTTGCTGTGCGAAAGAGTCATCATTTTGCGAAGTCGGAACTTTCTTGTTTGTTTGTGAATTTTTATTTTGGGAATTAGATTTCGGAGAGAAGTTACTTTTATAACTAGAACTTGCAATCGGAAGAGATTGATCGCCCAATCCTTTGTCTATGCGTAACAAAGAATTATGCGATTTAGAACAAAAAGAACATTTTTGGGTAGAAGAACAATTTGCAATATTGTGCCTGCCTAGGCAGTTAAAGCTTAACTTATTCGATTTAACGTAGTCAACTTTTTCTTGATATCTTAGATTTTTGAAGGAAATACAGGTGTAGATTCTATGACCTGCTTTTTTGCAAAAGGAACACTTAAGAACTTGTTGGAATTTTTCGTGATTGGCGACTGGAGCAGAGTGATAGAAATTGATTTTCTTTGGAATTTGGGACTTGCAACATCAATATTTTCTAAGACAGAACTCCTTTTTTCTAAGAATTTTATAAAATTTTCCAAATTGGGAATTATAGAATTATCTCTTTCCATTTCATAAGCACGTTTTGTATTGAAATCCAACTTTTTTTGAAAAAGAAATATTAAAATAATATTCCATAAATCTTTGTAAGAAAAATTTAAATTTTTGAGAGATTGAATATTTTTTTGAATGGTAGCCACGAATTCACGCAGTGAACTTGACTTACGTCATGATTGGAGTTTCTAACATAGCTGATAAATGAAAATTGACTATAACAAACTTGTTTTCAAATCTACATTTTAAAATATTTAAAGCGATATGAAAATTTTCATTTGTAATTTGCAAGGAATCAATTAACTGCAGAAGTTCATTTTTTAAATAACTTTTAAGATATACTAAGCGCTGAATGTGTGATAATTGAGATTTTTTTATTATAAGAGCATCGAAAAGTTGATAAAACGATTTAAATTCTTTTATATCTCCTGAAAAGGTTTGAATTTTGATTTCCGGCAACTTGACTGCCGTTGATTGAGAATTACTTAAATAGGATCGAACACTATCATCCTGATTTTCAACGGCTTCCATTTGCCTTCTTCTTAAATGAGCAATACATTGAGTAAGATTACTTGCAAGAGATTACTTCTATGACGGACCTGCCTTCTACATCAAGAACTTCTTCCGAACAGAGAACTTCTATTTTGTCTTGAACTTTTTTCGTATGAATAAACAAAGAATGCACCTGTTGCAATCTGATTCCAAATTCGAGTGGTGTGTTACAAGTATCCGCACTTTTAGCAATCCACGATTCTATTCGCGTAAAGGAGCGTTTAACCGAGGCTCTAGACTTTTTTAAATTTACTAAGCTCATTTTGAATTTTTTAGACATTAATGTTTATAGAAAATATTATGCACTTTTTGCACAACAGTTTAACAGATAGGCTCTAAAACATAAATCATTTAATTATCTTTCTCTTTGAAAATATTTTTGAAGTTTTACTTTATTTAATTGATGCTCCAAAGCATAAATCATTTAATTATCTTTTTCTTTGAAAATATTTTGGAGGTTTTATTTTATTTAAATGATGCTCCAAAGCATACAGCATTTAATTATCTTCCTCTTTGAAAATATTTTTAAGTTTTACTTTATTTAATTGATCCTCCAAAACATAAGTCATTCTCTTTGAAATCTTTCTTTCTCTTTGAAAATATTTTTTAAGTTTTAATTTATTTAATTGATGCTCCAAAGCATAAATCATCTAATTATTTTTTCTTTGAAAATGTTTTTGAGGTTTTATTTTATTTAATTGATGCTCCAAAGCATATATCATTTAATTATCTTTCTCTTTAAAAGTATTTTTGAGATTTTACTTTATTTAATTGATGCTCCAAAACATAAATCATTTAATTATCTTTCTCTTTGAAAACATTTTTGAGTTTTACTTTAATTGATGCTCCAAAGTATAAATCATTTAATTATCTTTCTCTTTGAAAATATTTTTGAGTGTTACTTTATTTAATTGATGCTCCAGAACATAAATCATTTGATTATCTTTCTCTTTGAAAATATTTTTGAAGCTTTACTTTATTTAATTGATGCTCCAAAGTATAAATCATTTAATTATCGTTCTCTTTGAAAATATTTTTAAAGTTTTAATTTATTCAATTGATGCTCCAAAGCCTAAATCATCTAATTATCTTTTTCTTTGAAAATATTTTTGAGGTTTTATATTATTTAATTGATGCTCCAAAACATAAATCATTTAATTATCTTTCTCTTTAAAAATATTTTTGAGATTATACTTTATTTAATTGATGCTCCAAAACATAAATCATTTAATTATCTTTCTCTTTGAAAATATTTTTGAAGTTTTACTTTATTTAATTGATGCTCCAAAATATAAATCATTTGATTATCTTTCTCTTTGAAAATATTTTTGAAGTTTTACTTTATTTAATTGATGCTCCAAAGTATAAATTATTTAATTATTGTTCTCTTTGAAAATATTTTTAAAGTTTTAATTTATATAATTGATGCTCCAAAACCTAAATCATCTAATTATCTTTTTCTTTGAAAATGTTTTTAAGGTTTTATTTTATTTAATTGATGCTCCAGAACATAAATCATTTAACTATCTTTCTCTTTGAAAATATTTTTTAAGTTTTACTGTATTTAATTGATGCTCCAAAGCATAAATCATCTAATTATTTTTCTCTTTGAAAATGTTTTTGAGGTTTTATTTTATTTAATTGATGCTCCAAAGCATATTTCATTTAATTATCTTTTTCCTTAAAAATATTTTTGAGATTTAACTTTATTTAATTCATGCTCCAAAACATACATCATTTGATTATCTTTCTCTTTGAAAAAAATTTTAAAGTTATACTTTATTTAATTGATACTCCAAAGCATAAATCATTTAATTATCTTTTACTTTGAAAATATTTTAGAGATTTTACTTTATTTGATTGATGCTCCAAAGCATGTCATTTAATTGTCTTTCTGTTTAAAAATATTTTTGAGGCTTTACTTTATTTAATTGATGCGCCAAAGTATAAATCATTTAATTATCTTTCTCTTTAAAAATATTTTTGAGATTTTACTTTATTTAATTTATGCTCCAAAACATAAATCATTTAATTATTGTTCTTTTTGAAAATATTTTTGAAGTTTTAACTTTATTTAATTGATGCTCCAAAGTATAAATCATTTAATTATCTTTTTCTTTGAAAATATTTTTGAGTTTTACTTTATTTAATTCATGCTCCAGAACATAAATCATTTGATTATCTTTCTCTTTGAAAATATTTTTGAAGTTTTACTCTATTTAATTGATTCCAAAGCTCCCAAGCATAAATCATTTAATTATCTTTTTTTTTTTAATTATCTTTGAGAGTTTGTATTATCTAACTGTTATCTGAACCTTCGGTATTTATGATCAAAGGTAAGATTTATGTGTAAATGAAACGAGCCTAACCGGCCTGTTAACTTTGTATTTTGGTAGGATAGGAATAAGAAATTTGTCGTTAATGTAGCATCACTGGTTAATTTGTTAGGTTAAGGTTTTTATTATTGCAATTTTATTTTGTTTTTATATCTGCCAGTAAGCAAGTGCCCTTAATTTGTTTGTTTTAAAGAAATAGCTTACAAATAGTTAAAAAATTTGAACGCATTTATATGTGACGTAAAAAAATAATTTTGTATTTAGGTTTTCATAGTGAAAATCTAGTGTTAGTTTTGAGTATCAAGTATCATGCTTGTCAGATAATTTTGTGCTGTCGTTGTGACAGCAAACAAAATCTTTGCATGCGTAAATGGCCTGATGATCGGGTGTCTATTTTTTCCGTTTCCTGGTGTTAAAAATATTGTCAACGTTTAAAAACCAGTTGGCGCCGAAAGTTATTATTAGAATACAAGTTTTCCGTATATATGATCTCTTGTACAACGATACTTTTTTTTTTGTAGTTTTGTCACAATTGCTGTGCCTTTGTGTTTTCATGGTTTTTATACCGTAAATTTAAAACAATATTATTTTATTTGTAAATTCTGTGCAATATATCGTGCTTTTTTTTGCAGGTAAGCGAGTGACTAATACCTTTACCGGTAAGTAAAAAAACTGTAACGCTTGCGTATTAATTAGGCGTACATTTGTATATAGGAAAAATCTCCTTAGACTTTTTTAGAAGTTGAGTAGTTTACAGTTTATAGTGGGACTATTGCATAATACTGTTAAAGTAAAATACTGAAATAAATAGTAAAGTACTTAGCACATTCTTATACAACCGCCAATTAAACTATAGACATACCACATTAGAAAAACACTAATATATTTTCTATGATTAATTATCTCACAAACGTTTATCCGTACATCCGTATTGTAAGGTATTTAAAAAGACGGAGAATACGTAAAGACCAACCAAATGGCGCAGAGGCAGTAAATAGACAGTGCGAAAATACCTAAACAAATTCTCTCATGCACCGAAAAACCCTTGACCCCAACTACAAGCGTCGTTCAAGTAACACGAAGCCTGTGAATCAGAATATCACGTAATCGCCCAGGAACTTTTAATTTATATATACCGTCATTTAATAGAGAGATCATTTAAACACAGTCAATCAGTCATGCTTCTCAAACGGCTATAATTGTATCGATTAACAGTGGGAGCCTATCAATGACAAATTCCAAGTAATTTGAGTACGGTAATTTTATAAATTTGAGTTTGCTAGTGAAAATGCTTCTGGACGCGTTTGCAAACGCGAAATCAAATACATTACTGTTACTTAGGAAAAGTGAACCGGTAAGTGGTTGCTCTTATTAACGTCAGTTGGATTCATATGAATGCTTTACCAACACCCGTTGTTATCTTGCACAAAGTCGCTCAAGCTTTGGAAGGAAAAGTTGTAGGTCGCTGAATTTTTACACCTGCTACATATTTTAAATGTTATTTAATATATAAGTGTTTCGTAGTGAACTGTTATGTTGGTTCACGCTTTAGTGAAAGCGATGTATAACTAGAGGCACTACAATCGTAATTACAGAAACTGATAGATACATATTTAGTTTGTTTGAATATTTGTAATTAAGAAATTTACTTTTTCACCTAGATTTAATCAAATATTAAATTAATTTTGTTACGTTGATATTTACCTCTTAATAGAGGTGAAGAAAGCTTTTATTTGGATATATTTTAAGTTAGTAGTTGCAGGAAAAGGACAAGTGCACACAAGGCTCTACAAACCTGATTTGCAAGAATCTAATAATTATTTCACTATCATTTCAGAGAGCCATTCATTATCTAGCGTGATATGACTTGTTTCTGATGAGTTGACATTCAGCATTTTATTATTGGACTCAAAATTAATTAGTTAATAGCATCTATTTATAACCATTCCTGGATAGAGTATCTATACTGGTTAGTAAAATATATACAGTTTAACTGAGATGTAAATGGTGATAATTTTAAAATGAGAGTTCTTTTTTAAGATGAAGGTTGATCATGGTGTGGTGTGACTGGTTTTGGGTGAGGCAAGTCTTCTTTTCGTCGCAGTGCCTGGATGCTTGATATAGGGTAGTAAGCAATCGTGTTGTGCATTGTGTGGAGTGTGGGATGTGGGGTAGGTTATGTGTTAGAGTGTTTAAGTGTTTATTGGGGGTTTTGTGTTTAGGATGTCGGTGAGGAATTTGTTTAGTAGCTTAGGATTGTGTGTGGTGAGGTGTGTTATGCTAGGTAGTGGGGTGTAATGGTCTAGATTTAGTGAGGATTTAAAGTTTGAGAAAGAGGTGGATAGCAGTAAACATGTGTAGATGAGGTGGTAATGAGCTTTAGGTGTGGAGTTGTCGCAAGGACAGTATGGGGATGGGGTGATGTTAAAGGAGTGAAGTTTTATTCAAAATTTGTCGTGAGAGATTAGGAGTTGTATCGTTTGAGGGCTGGAATGGGATACTTGTCGTGGAATTTTTAGGAGTTCGGGGAACAGGTCGTATGTGTATCTACCGGATGGAGATGTTAACCGGAGTTGTTGCCAGGTATGGTTTAACGAGGAACGAATGCCGGTTTTAATGTAGGATATAGGCAGTGTTCTGTATTCGTCAAGAGTTAGGATGGTGTCGTAGAACTGAATTGTAAGGTTGCGTTTCAGGTATTGGATTTGTAGGGCTGCGTTGACTTGTAATTTTATGGGAGGGATTTGAAGAACGGTGTATAGGGCTAGTGTGGATGTGGTTTTGTATCCGCCGATGTATATAGTACGAAGAGGCGAATTATTGTATTTAGTTTCGTTCTAGGGGGGGTGGGTTTAATGTCAACCAGGTATCGGATGCGTACTGTATGATAAGGATTATAATTTGGGAAAAGAATCAGGAGTTAAGTATGTGGATAGATGTACTGAAGTTGGGAGTGATTGGTTGAGGTTCTTTAGTATGATCTGTGTTTTTGTTCTTAGTTTAGTTAAATGCGCGCGTGTATGTGTGTGTGTGTGAACGCGTGCGCACGTGTGTATGTAGTTGGGAGTCTATATACGAGGGGTAACAGGAAAGTAAGGTTTCCAACGCTGTAACTTCGCCGGATTCCGCGTTAGGCGAAATCTAACAACAGCGCCGTGTTGCCTGGTTCCCCCACTACAACTTTGCTGCTGGTCGCGTCATTGCCCGACCGCTTAATCTTGGCTGAGCAGCCGTCAACAATGGAAGTACCCCTCGCGTCAGCGTCCAAGTGCGAATTGCGTTCGGTGATACGTTTCTTAAGTGCGAAAAAGGTGACTCCATAAGAAATTTATCGTCAATTAGTTGAATTTTACGGAAAAAACTGTATGAACATTGAAAACATGCGTAAGTGGTGTCACGAGTTTAATTCCCGGCGAACTAAAGTTCACGACGAGGAGAGAAGTGGCCGGCCGCCGCTCTTGGATGAGATTGTTCGAAAGTGGAGGCGGAAATGCTCAGAAATCGCCGCGTGACTGTTAAGGGCTTGGAAGGAAAGCTCGGAGGAGTGTGCAGCAGAGAACCAATTCGTGAAATTCTTACGGAACGGTTGCATTACCACAAGGTTTCTGCCCGAGACAGCTGACCGAAGGCTATAAGACGCGGCGCGTGGAATGTGCCGACAAAGTTGTGCGCCGTTTTGAAAAAAAGGAGAAGAATTTTTAAAAGGTTTTGTTACGGGGGATGAAACATGGGCTCATTACTACACACCCGAGACAAAGGAGTCGTCCAAACAATGGCGTCACAGCGGGTCTCCGAAACCCAAAAAATTTAAGACAACACTGTTGGCCGGCAAGGTGATGGCAACAGTGTTTTGGGATCGCCACGGTGTATTGTTGGTGGGGCGTCGCCGTGGATCAATGTAGTAAGCGTAAGACTACGGATCCCAAGGTCCCGGGTTCAAATCCCGACACGGCCGACTGCTTGAAAAATGGCAGGTGAGCATTTTTCACAAAAATTACGCCCTCGTTCGGATGAGAGGTTAAATGGAGGTCCCGTGTGCGAGTGTTGTCACGCACGTTAAAGATCCCTACCTGCCTGGAACGGCAAGGGTTCGGCAAATTCTAAATTTCCAGGCAACAAAAACTCGCCTCCTGGCCAATGTAGTACCTACAGGTGGAGCATTGAAATGTAAATGAACTGTATTGTTGGTGGATTTCATGCCACGGGGAACCACCATCAATGCAGAAAGGTGCTGCGAGACCTTGGAAAAGCTTCGCCGTGCCATAAAAACAAACGCCCGGGATTGTTGAAAAAAGGAGTGAAATTTCACCACGACAACGCGCGCCCGCACGCAGCCAACGTTACCCGGGACCTAATCAGGAAATTTGGCTGGGAAATCCCCGATCACCCTGCCTACAGTCCCGACGTGGCCTCAAGTGACTGCCACTTGTTCCCCGCCCCGAAAAAACTTCTCGGAGGGAAGAAGGTTTGGTCGGACGCGGAGGTTATAAAAGAGGTCAACACCTGGCTGCGCGAGCCGGACGCAGAGTGGTACGACACCGGCATACAAAAGTATACCGCGCGGATGCGAAAATGTTGAAAAAATGGCGATTATCTTGAAAAATAACCAAGACCCTGACCTTTCCAACGATGTATCACACTTTGTAGATAAATGTCATTTTCTATGAAAAAAAAACAGGATACCTTACTTTCCTGTCACCCCTCGTATAGTCCTAAGTATCGTACGTAACAGGAGAATTTAAGTGGGGTGTTTATGGTCTTGATTTTGGGAGGACGTTGTGGGTTTAGAAAGCCTTTCAGCAGTAGGAGTTTTGATTTGAATGGGGATAATGGTTGCTTATTTAAGAGCGACCAGGATTCTATGTAAGATGTCAGTGTTAGGGCTGTTTGTTCAATGGAGGTTTTGGAGTTAGCGTGGATAAGGAATGTGATATCATCTGCGTATGCGAGGGTGGTGATGTTGAGTATGTTGTGTAGGAGTAAGGGATTAATGGCTACGTTCCAGAAGGTGGGGGATAAACATCAGTCTTGGGGGCACTCATGGGAAAGGGATTTGGTTATATGCTAATAATTTGAGGTTATGGATGCTATTTTTGAGGTTAGGAATGAGTTAATTATTTTACATATGCTCGAGGGAAAGTAAGATAGTCTTAGTTGATTTAACAGGCTATGCCACCAGGGGAGATCAAAAGCGGATTTGAAGTCAAGGAAGACCGCAATGGTGTATTTGAATGTGGAATATTTGACGGAGCAGACTAGGAGGCTGATGGTTTTCTCAGCAGTTTGGTTGGGTCTAAAGCCGTGTTGAGATGGGGATAGGATGTTGTGGTTCGTGATTTGGGAATTGATTTTGTGAAGGAGTTTGCCTAATGTAGAGAGAAGTGCAATTGGTCGATAATATTTTGAGTCTTCTGGTTGCTTGTCAGGTTTTAGGATGAGGGTTATTGATGCGAATTTGAAGAAATCCAATAAGGTTTCTGTGATGGGCATTTTTGAAGAGGCTATGGGTGGGATTTCTGATTATGGGCCAGGATTGTTGTAGGATTAGAATTGTGATGAGGTCTGATCTAGGAGCACTTTTTAGATTGAGGTTTTTGACCAAGTAGGGTTATGTCAACGTTTTAGTTTGATTCGACGTCTGATAGGGTGGAGGAATCGTTCTCTAGTTGTTGTTGAGGGTAGGTGTTTACGTCATGGGGACCAAAAGGGATTGCATAGTTTAGTAAAGTGTGTAGAGATGTCTCGTAGTCTAAGAGCTGTTAAGATGTGGGTACGGGCGGTTTGATTAATTTCCGGTAGGTGGTCCAAGGGTCTCCGTCGTGGTCAGTTATGATTTTGTGTAGTTGTGGTTTTTTGGCGCTTATGGTAAGTAATTTGTATTCTCGTGGTGTGGTGCGGAATGTATTGATAAGTAGTTGTATGTTATCGGGGTAGTTGTTATTGCGGCGTGCTTGTTGTAATTGGTGTCGTTGGTGTGCTAGCGAACGTCGTTTCGTTGTCAGTATGGGGTACCCTGGTGGACCACCAGGGTGTTGATCATTGTGTGCGTGTTGTCTTTGGTATGGTAGTTTGTGCGGCAGTTAGAATGTTAGTTGTGATTAGTTGCGTGAGTTCGTTTACGTTAAGATCGTTATATGGTGTGTGTGGAAATTTTGGTAGTAGAGTAGTTAGGGTTTTTTGAAATTTTCTCTAGTTAGCTTTGGAGGTTATAAAAGTGCGGATTTAGCAAAAGATCTAGCGGGTAGGTTCGGAAGAATTGTGAAAGTTGTAGGGTTTGGTCACTAGTGGTGTGTATGCGTGAGGTTTTCCAGGAGTGGATTAGGTGTGATGCTGAGACAATAGTGATGGTGAGGTCAATGTACGACGTGCCTGTGGCTGTTTTGTAGGTTAAGATGTGTGTAGGTGTGTTATGTATGTGAAGGTTTCTGAGTGTAATAAAATCTTCAAGTTTGTTTCCGTTCGTGTCTGTGAATGTGTTATACCACAGTGTGGATCTAGCGTTGGTGTCTGTAGCTAGTATGATTGTTTTGTTACGTAGTAGGACTAGTGCTGTGTCAAGGTGGTGGAAGTGAACGTCAATATTTGTTCCGTATTCGAAGTAGAGAATATGAGGTATGTAGTACCAGATGCCCGATGGAGTTCTATAACTGTGGTGAATTGATTGCATAGGGAGAGGTGGCAAAAGGCATCTAGATTTGTATCAGTAACTATAGTAGCGGATGAGTAATTAGGATTTATTGGGGTGAGATGAATAAATGTTGGATAGTGATTTGGAATATTTGGAATTTTGTGATTGTCGAGCTATGGTTTGTTACATGCCGAAATTCCTGTAAACATTCATGTAAGGTGCTAATTTGTAAGTGATTTCGCGTCATTAATTTAAAAGACTTGGCGTGCATTTCCGTTACGTCAAATAGTTGCGTTTGCGCAAAAGCTTGCGCCGACGCGGAGTGTGAAAAGAAAGTGGTGAATTTCCGATGCGTCGGGACTAGTTAGCCAGACGTCGAGCCTAGTGGTTTACCTTTGTGCCGTCTCTTGTCTTCTATTTCAGGTTATGTAAGGTTCCTGCCTTATACCTAATTATTATTCCTCATACCAGTTTCCTGTGGTTCCGCTAATAAATAGGAAGAAGAAGACAAATTAAACTTGGATTCAACCGGGGGCAGACGGATGACCCACGCCCGAAATGCTCAACCATGCCCAGCTGCCGTCATAATAGCGTAATGCTGTAAGGAGTTCTGCAGTTACGTGAGTACCTTTATTGTTTTTTTGCATGTGATGTTGTAGTTTAAAACATTTATATGACGTAATACCTTATTTGCGCATCATTTTGCAAATATTTATTTGTGTTGCCAACTGACGTAGTGGCTCTCATGCATTACCGCCGGAAGTTTAATAGTGGCGCCCAAAACGTCTATTAGGTTGAAAAATTTGTTTTATTATTTTCCTATACCTTATAATGTATTAGTTTAAATATATTTGTAGTTTTTTTACTTAAAAATAAAACTTTTTAATTTTTAATAACTGAAAAAATATAGGGTGGTAACACTGTAGTTACTATTGAAATGACATCCAAACAGTTGCTATGCTAATATGATATGGGTAGCCATATTGATAATTGGTTTTTGTATTTACTTTTATTAATGTATTGCTAACTCAATTAATTCTCTTGTGACTATAAAAATAGTGTGTTTTTATTCTAAATTCTCTTAAATAATTACCTGATTTGGTTTGGAATAAAATTAAAAGTGTATATCTTTCGAAAGTATCTGTTACATAACATAACCTCACTTAAACGTGTTTGGATTACATAATTTTGTCTGTAAGTACCTTAATATAAATAATTAATTAATTCAACGCCTTATTCCTTATTCCATATAAAAAAATTTTGTTTGATATTATATTAAATGTAAATATATATCTGTTTTTTTGGTTTAACTTATTTAAAGTGTCCCTTAAATAATGTATAGATTATCTTACTCAGATATCATCTTAAAAGTGTTTTCTTAGTAATTTAAACAATTAACTATAACCTACAAATTCTTTTTAAAGAAAACTTTGTTTTCAAATACAGCTAACGCAACTAACTGAGCTTTTTAGCATATCTTTTATCTTCTAAAAACGTTATAGTAACGTAATTTTGTTATACCTGTTTCCTTAAATACTATCTTACAATGAATTTCGTCCATCTGAAGTCATCGGAATTAATTTACGAGATTCAATCTCAAAACATCCAAGCCGCATCTAACCAAAACGATAGAAGATTGCAACTCAAAGCTATACTAGCTCAAGAAGCTAAAGGCTCAGCTATTGCGTGTATTGTGGTCTCTGATCTAGCTCAAAATACCTTCAAAATTAAACAATCTCTCGACGATATCACCAATATAGTAAATAGAATTGATCCAGAACCAAGTGAAACTGAACTTAAGCGTGTTCTATCTCGAATAGCTCACGTCAGGCAGCGGATAGAGTTGTTGTGTTTGTTTAATAATGAACAAGCGGACCAAACTAAACAACTTTCTTATCGGACATTTTCTTAGTCGAAGGGACAGTCCTTGACAGGCTTAACCTAGATGTAGACATAGATGTACCTTGTCAAACCTTGCAATTTCTCAAGCTCCATCATTGGGGAAATCCATACCTGTTTACAAATGGGGTTTAACTTTCCAAATTTTATTAATGTCTTTCCTTGATAGAATTAACGATTTTAGGGTATCGCGGAATTGTACTGATCAAGATTTATTTGTTTTAGCGGGTGAATTATTTTCTGGTTCTGCCTTAATTTGGTGTAGAAATATAAGAAATCAAATTTCTACTTGGGAGGAATTAGTTACGTGTTTAAAACGGGATTTCTTGCCGCATGGTGGTTATATCACCGATCTTTGGAACGAAATAAGAAACCGAACCCACGGACCCGATGAAAACGTAATCTCTTTTATTACCTCAATAAAAGTTTTATATAGTAGACTAGATAAAAAACAATCAGAATTTGAAATTATCGACCAGTTGCGCAGTAATTTGAATGCAAATTTTTCTGAACGTTTAGCGTTACAACACATTTCTTCTTTACTTCAGTTTAAAGACTTATGTCGCTCGCTCCAAGAAGTAACATTGCGGGTCGATAAATACCGTCCTCCCCCAGAAAACCAATTTGGCCTATTAGAACCTGATGTAGCTTGCCAAACCGAACCTTCTCGTAAAGTATCTACCATTAGTCTTCCTTCTACCTCTTCAAATAACCCACTTACCTGTTGGAACTGTAAAAAAAGTGGACATATCTATAGCGTTTACACATACCCCAAAAATATTTTTTGCTACGGTTGCGGTCGAACCTATACCTATAAATCCACGTGTACGAATTGTAACTCTAACGTATCGGGAAACTTTCGCGGAGATATTCCTACCGGGGACGTTAATATCTCAAAGAATCAAAATCGTCCTCAACACCAACCATTCAACAGACCCAGACGTCAATAAATTTAAAGCATATAACTACCCCTAACGTTATACCTTTACCTAATATATCTAAGAATGATCTCGCTACCTTGAATTTACAAAATGACTTGCCTCCATTATCAGAATTATGTCATACTACCCCGTCAGAGTGGTCAAGTTGGCTGCAAACCGTTAATTCCTTTTATCATAAAAAGTCTGCTGCTTTACAACTTAAGGCGGCTCCGTGGCGTAGTGGTATGTGTGTGACTACTACGCCCTAGGTCCCGGGTTTGAATCCCGACACGGTCCGCTTGAAAAATGTTAGGCGAGCATTTTTCGCAAAAATACACCCTCGTTCGGATGAGAGGTAAAATGGAGGTCCCGTGTGTGAGTGTTGTCACTACGTTAAAGATCCCTACCTTGCTTGGAACAGCAAAGATTCGCCAAAATTCAAAATTTTCCAGGTAAAAAAAAAACTCGCTTCCTGGCCAATGTAGTACCTTCGGGTGGAGCATTGGAAAAAAATCACATGTAATGCTTTACAACTTGTTAAAAAATCCTTTGATATTCGTCCTCATCTACCCACCTCGATTGGTTCCTTAAATGTAATAGCTTTACTAGACACAGGTTTCTCATGTTCTCTTATAAATAACGAAGGCTTACAGCAATTATCTAAACTAAACATTAAAATTCAAGTTGTTCCCAAAAAAGCTTCCATAAATTTAGCGGACGATAATCAAATATATGTAACGGTTTCCTTTAAACTAAAAATTCGAGTAGAATCACTTGAACGTGACGTTCCATTTTTGATTGTGCCTGCATTAGCTTATCCATTTTTACTGGTTGTAGATTTCTGTAAACTTTTTAATTTATCGTTCTATTTTCAAGATTTTTCTTGGCAAACTTCCCTTAAAACAAATTCCTGTGCGTCTGCGGGAATATCCAATAAAATTTCTCTTACCGATTCTTAAAATGTAATTCTTAACTCTACAATCGACAAATTTTGTAAACTAAAACCTCTGAACTTGGTTGCATTACTACTGCAACACATATTATCTCTACAGGTGATGCCCTCCTTTTTAAGCAACGTCAATATCCGCTATCGCCTGCACTACAAAAACATTTGCATTTCGAAATAAATAAAATGTTAGAATCTGGTGTTAACCCTCCCTCAAATTCACCATGGATGTCTCCCGTGTTATTAGTCCGTAAGAAAAATAACAAATGTCGTGTTTGTTTTGATGGCAGAAAGCTCAATTCTGTAACTGTGTCGGACGCCTACCCCTTACCTCGAACTGATTCGATTTTAAGCCGACTTCGAAACGCTTAATTTATCTCATCTATCGACCTTAGACAAGCTTTTTATCAGATACCTCTCGACCTATCTTCTCGTCAAAAAACTGCTTTTTGTGTTCCAGGCCGAGGTCTTTTCGAATATAATTTTTTGCCATTTGGTCTCTGTAACGCACAACAAACGTTACAACGTACTATGGATTAAACGTTAGGTCCTATCTTACATCAGGAACGTGGCTTTGTATTTTTAGATGATACATCTTTGACGAACATATTGCTACACTGAATGAAGTTGCTGAACGCCTAAATGCAGCAGGTTTTAAGATAAATTGGGAGAAATGTCAATTTTGCTGTTCTTCCCTTACATTTCTTGGTTTTATTATCGATGGAACTGGTTTACGAGCAGATCCTGCTAAAATCGACGCTATTACTAAATTCAAAACACCCAAAACTGTTACAGAAATTAAACGTTTAATTGGAATGATTAGTTATTATCGCATCTTTTTACCCAACCTTTCAACTATATCTACACCCATTACCGCCTTAATTAAAAATTTAAAAAAATCCCAAACTATCAAATGGAATTTAGAAGCTCAACAGGCTTTCGAACAAATTAAAACGTTAATCACTTTAGCACCTATCTTAATCTTGCCTAATTTCGTTGAAAAATTTTATATACAAACCGATGCTTCACTTACTGGCTTAGGTGCAATGTTGTTCCAGGTTAAGCAATAGTTTAGAACACCCAATCGCTTATGCAAGTCGTGCCTTAACTTCTGCTGAAAAAAAATATTCAGGTACCGAACGTGAACTATTGGGACTTATCTTTGGCATTGAAAAATTTAGAGGATATGTTGAAAATACATATTTCACAGTAATTACTGATTGTGCAGCCCTCACGTGGTTAAATAACTTAAAACAACCCGCAGGTCGTTTGGCAAGATGGAACTTGCGTATCTCTCAATTTACCTTTGACGTGAGGCATAGACCTGGTAAATTAAATATCGTACCTGATGCCTTATCTCGGGCTGGTGACATCATGGTCATTTGGTTTGTTGAAACGTGTACAGTTGGGACATTTAGGGATTGTGGGTGCTGAGTTAGGATAGGATCTAGGAAAGGGATTTGCACGCTTTGATCGAATGACCAAAGCGTTGGTAATTGTAGCAGCGGGTTACAGACATCAGATTACGGATACGACATGATTGGACTCAAAGCTGAGACTTTTCCAGATAGGCGCAGGTGTTAGACTTGTATACATCAAAACGAATTGCTTTTGTTTTCATAGAACGCACCCCTCGCCACTGTAAGCTAGCTGGTGCATTTCTTCTTTTACGTCCTCGTGTAACGTTAAATTCAAATGGTCTTCAGCGTCGATTTCACACGCAATAAAGCTAAGGATAGAATTTATTAAAGACATGGAAGCTTCACCCCAATAATTGGAATAAATACTACTCAGTTTTAAATACCTCACTGTGGTTTTTAAATCCTTTATTTTTCAATGCTTCAACAGTATGTACATTTCATAATTAAGCACTGTTAAAATAATGAACACCTTTAAATCTTTATGACAGGATGAACTTGGCAAACAAATTATCCGCCTGTCATAATAGAAAACCGTTTTGTTTCGGACTAATTACAGTTTCGCATTTTATATCGTTCTAAAGCCTATTCAGTCCATCATATATAAAACAGCATTTCAGTCGAAAGGCTTTAGAGGTTATGCAGGAATAACTAAATTATGTAAAATTTGTTTCCATTCATCACAAAGCTGCGTTTGGAAGGAGTTAATACTATGTATGCAAGGGATCATGGTAATTTTATATTGTAGGGGAACAAAAGCAGACAATAATAAACTTCAGAGATCATTAGTGTGTTTTATCAAATTTCGTCTAATTTAATTTATGAGCAGGTTTTAATCACTACTTTCTGAACATCACTTTTTTCTATCTTAGTCGCTTGATGTTTTCCGCTATATCCCCAGTACCTTTGATGCAGTCGGTTGTAAACCACCCCCTAAATGCTTTACTTGTGATTTAGATATTTCGTCTAAAGCATTTAAAACTGTTACTGAATTTGATTGCCAATTGCAAATTACAAAACCAGATTGGCTATGAATGCATTTTACTACCTCAGCCAATTCAATTGCTTCTTTAGGGATGTATGCGCAATCCAGCATGTCATCTACATGGTGGTTGGACCAAATCGACTTAACTGCTCTTAGAAATTGTTAATATATCTTCTACTAACGGTTGGTAAAGTATATATTTTACGAACTAATATAATTTGAATTAATTTATTTAGCGCGTCAAGAAGAATTCGTCAAGTAGAATTCGTCAAGTAGAATTCGTCATGTAGGATTCATCATTTGAGATTTGTTAATTTTGAATTTGTCTACTAAAAATTTGTTAACAAGGAATTACGGATGTTAGTTTGGATTGCGGTCGCTCTAGTTAGAAATAGCTGGTAACCTTGTTTGAAAAACGTAAATTTCCATCTCGAATTGTCGCGGAGCAACAAATAGCAGTTGGATTCGTTATTAGATATAAGATATTTCATGCATGTGTTTTGAAGGTTAAAGCACGTAAAGTTGCTATTATGTTTTCAACATGTAATTCGTGTAATTTTCAATTATTGTTGAAACGGTTTTGTAAGCCGCAAAACAAAATTTTGTCAGATTAGGTTTTTATAATTACAAGTTTTGTTCCATCAGAACCTTCGATAATTTTAACGTATGTTTTCGACGTCATGTTTCTTTGTTACACAGTTGACAGATGTTGTCATGAAAGCAGATGCTATGTGCAGCTGTAATGGAATTTAAACCAAACATTCCTATTTTTGTGATTAGCTTTTATCTACATATAAATTATTAAATCTAAATATGAAAGTTTAAATCCACGTTATGTAAGATTCTAGAAATTGTAATCTACCTGAAAAGATCTGCCCAGGTTAGAACGTAATTCAGTGTATTATGCTTACAAATTATTTTCACTCAAATATTAATAGCAAATTCATATTTAAAATATAGTTGGTTGTTTTAAACAAGCCAAAACCTTGACTTTAATATAGATGTTAAAATAAATTTTTGTTACTTGTTACAAAGTCCGAAATTTTAAAAGAGAGCTTTTTTAGTAAACAATTAGTTCAAATTTGAGGCTTTTATTTTGGTCAAATGCGATCAAATCTAATTACACATAGGTAAAATTTTTCTGAGTAATAATTTGGTGCCAATATCATAATGGATATACATTTTTTTATTTTTTATATATTTTTATAGGACACAAATGGTGTTCTACATTTTTATATATTTAATCTTTGCAATTTCTTACAGAAGCTGCGTCTTATTTTAATAAGACAGGTTTTTGTTACGAAGGCGATCATTTTATTTTTAGGTTTCTACGTCCGCCCTTAGAACATTGCTCTGCTATTATCGTAATTATCTCAGGACATGGTGGCGCCTATTTGATTTAGCTTAGCTTTAGTTTGCAAACAGAATTCGACTTACCCCCCCACTTCTTATTGCTCTACCCAGGAATAGACCCCTAGCTTTGTCGGAAGATTTTTGTTCACTGGCGCCTATTAAGAAAAATAAGTTACACTAGCGCCTCAACGTAGAAGAAATAACGTTTCAGTGGTGCCTTCTGTAAAATAGAAGAAGTCGTTACAAAAGTCTATGGACTTCCTCCACTAATCTTCCATGGTTAGGATTGGCTATACGTTCTTCTATGGGATCTCCCGCGCGTTGTCGGAGGGCTACTCTCAGAAACGTCCGTATCTGTACTTCTCGGATTCCTGCTTTGGATACTCGTTTATCAAAAACCCTACCCTACTTTATCATTTTGTGATCTGATGTAGAAATGTCTGTCGCAACCATCCATGCTGATATTTTCCCCAATAATTCTCCAGGGACCATTGTAATGACAATTACCTCCTGTCAGATTAAATTGACGAACGTTGACTCTGTGTCCTTATTTATTACCTTGAGGTTTGTATATTAACTTTAGAATCGTCTTGCATAGTGCGGTGAGCGTTGCAGCCGCACCCTATCACTGTTGCCAAACCTCTTTCCTCCATATACGTAATTAATTTATGAAAGTCATCCGTAGGAGGCATATTCCTATTATCATAAGAGAGATAAACGCTACGTATAACTAAGGATTGTATAACTCCATTTACGTTGTACCCCGCTAGAGCAAAGCTACCCGATTGAATTGCTTAGACGTTAAGTAACAGCTTCTGGGCCTGTCAAATACGTTGTCCCATTTGGACCTGGTAACGTTTAAGCCTCTTATTCTGATTCTAAAAATATACTGTTCTTAAATTGTCGCTATTACTCCCTTCTTCCCAGCCAGAAAACAAACCAATTCCTTGCTTGGCTTCTGGCTGTGTTGGAAATTGATCTAACTTAGCTCTACCTGCTGTTCTGTAAGCCGATGCTATACGTACGGCAAGAGTAGCTGCAGTTCTTTTACCATTTGTACATTGGAAACTCCATATCTAGGTGCATTAGAATAACTACCAGATATTTCTAGAAATACTTTTCTATAATCATCCTCTTTGCGTACAATGTCTCCAGTCCACTTTAAGCATAAACGTTCGGGAGATCCTTGGAGCTGGTTTGCTAAATCTTGCTCGATAAGTGTTTGTCTGTAAATATGTCAACTTGTTTTCACGCATTCGAATATCAACGCGAATTTCCTATTTTATTAATACCAACGGTTGAAATGTTTCTCAACAAGAATATATCATTCTTTCAATACAAAGGAGGTTATCTGACCTGTCTAACTGATTCAAATTATTTCTCTTTTATCTAATGACTAATATAACGCCGCACCACTGTTTGTGTTTTAGTCAGCAAATTAATTACTTTTACAATTTTATTTATGTAACTAGTTTGCGGTGCTTTTCTGTCATTCGGAGATTTCCAGGATTTTCTTTTGTAGATCCATATTTATAATTACAATTCGCTACTCCATAGGAGGAATACGCTGAATCTGTTTTCTTTGCTTTTGGGTTTGGGCATAGTTTATTATTCGTTATAGTGGAACTTGAATACGTCCACTTGAACTTTCGTGGTCTACATTTGATAAGTCTAATTCCCTATCTTGATCTAATTATGCCCACGATATTGTTATTTTGAAAAATAATACTCCATAAAATTAAATCCCCACATCAAAATTAAGTTAATATGCTCCAATCAACACGGATTTTCTCGTAGTCATAGCGCTCTTATTAACAAAGTCAAATATTTAGAACACAAACACATCCTTGACATATCTCTATACTTCCGCTCCGCATTTGATCTTTTTCTATGGCCCTACACACTTAATCAACACAAATCGCTGCAATTCCCTTCCTACATTTTCAATATTATCAACTCCTACCTATCTTCCCATTCAGCAACATTAAACAAAAGCTACTTTTCCCAAAGCTGCCCTCAAGGATCCGTTTTGTCACCCACCTTGTGGAACCCGTTTTTCGATCGTAACGTCCTAAATAATACACCCTTGCCTACATTGATGCCTCACATTCCTGATCCACTGTAACTCCCGCCTTGAATTAGAAACCACAGTCAACATTTTAATAAACCGCCTTGAATGCGGGTTCATTTACAACAGGCAACCTATTTTTCTCACCAAATCCAAACTGTTTCTTTTAAAAGGCTTTCGCCGTTGTGTTAAAATCCAAATCCTGAAAACATCTCTGACCCTGATCGAATCTATCTCCTAAAATTTACCTAGGAACTGCTTAAAAATGCACATCAATCTTTAGAAGATACGTCCCAAAACTAAAATAATTCTGTACAATATACAACAGTTTTTATTAAAATTCATCTAAGGCCACAAGAAAACTGACCTAAATAATATCTTCATTCCCATTGTCCGTTACAGTGTAGAACCCTGGTACTTACTCTCGATAAATCTTAATCCAATAATACGTCCGTGCCTCCTATTACGTTTCCTGAACCTTCCGTCCTGAGCCTTGCTCTTGACGGCTCAGTTTAGGGGTTTTTAAGTTCACTGCAGAGAAAGTCTATGGACTTCCTCCACTAATCCTTCATGGTTAGGATTGGCTATACGTTCTTCTATGGGATCTCCCGCGCGTTGTCGGAGGGCTACTCTCAGAAACGTCCGTATCTGTACTTCTCGGATTCCTGCTTTGGATACTCGTTTATCAAAAACCCTACCCTACTTTATCATTTTGTGATCTGATGTAGAAATGTCTGTCGCAACCATCCATGCTGATATTTTCCCCAATAATTCTCCAGGGACCATTGTAATGACAATTACCTCCTGTCAGATTAAATTGACGAACGTTGACTCTGTGTCCTTATTTATTACCTTGAGGTTTGTATATTAACTTTAGAATCGTCTTGCATAGTGCGGTGAGCGTTGCAGCCGCACCCTATCACTGTTGCCAAACCTCTTTCCTCCATATACGTAATTAATTTATGAAAGTCATCCGTAGGAGGCATATTCCTATTATCATAAGAGAGATAAACGCTACGTATAACTAAGGATTGTATAACTCCATTTACGTTGTACCCCGCTAGAGCAAAGCTACCCGATTGAATTGCTTAGACGTTAAGTAACAGCTTCTGGGCCTGTCAAATACGTTGTCCCATTTGGACCTGGTAACGTTTAAGCCTCTTATTCTGATTCTAAAAATATACTGTTCTTAAATTGTCGCTATTACTCCCTTCTTCCCAGCCAGAAAACAAACCAATTCCTTGCTTGGCTTCTGGCTGTGTTGGAAATTGATCTAACTTAGCTCTACCTGCTGTTCTGTAAGCCGATGCTATACGTACGGCAAGAGTAACCAGCTAGCACTCACTTAGAGCTTACCAGTCTCTGCACTATGTCCTTCTTTAGCATGAAGGTAAGGTGCCACAGACCCAAACCTCCTGTCGTTTCGACAAGTTTCCACCTAGCTATATATTAAGTTCAGTTTTCGAGTCCCAACACATACCTAAGTCGATCCATGCCAAACTCTTTAGATTTTAACCACAAGCCTACCCACTCTATCCAACTAGCCTCGTCCAAAGATAGTAGACTCAAGGTCAATTGTTCAAGCACAATGAGCTGCAGTCCCAGAAGTCACTGGTATCAATTCTTGGTAGTCACTAAGAACCACATTTGCTCTACCACACTCAAGTTCCCAAACCTCAGCTCCGCACCATCAGACTCCAACATTGCTTTGATCATCGTTGTGACCAGATGGGCTCGGAGGCACTCAGCTTTTTTGAGCGTGGCTTCCGTTCCTGGCCTTGATGAACAAATTACAACCTGGTACTGCATTTTGCTTCTACGGCTTTTGCTGCTACCTGCTACAATACTTCACGTAAAGGAGCCACCAAATCGGAACCTTTCAGTAAAACTAAATTCAAAGAAACGCCATCAACTTTAGCAGCGGCAACCCATACGGTTCTATGCTTGCCCGGTTTGTTGGGATTTGTAACTGAATAAATAGACAGGTACCAAATTTGCTGGTGTAGAATTTTTAACTCGTCGGAGGATAACTTCCTGACATCGTTTTTGAACATGATCTCGTATTGTTTGGCGAATGCTTGTTGCCAAATTTAAATTACGTTCCATTTGCTTTTCAAGACACGTTAATCTTCGGAGTGCTATTCGGTAACTTAATAATGTCGTATTTCCAAATTAGTCCCGTTTCATAACGATCGCCTTTATAAATTCGTGACCTTTTGTCTTCATCTGACTCAATAACGTTACGCGGAGGCGTGACACCAAAGTTATCCAACGACAGAAACTCTTGTACCTCCTGATACAATCGGTCATTTGACATGCATTCGCACTGATGAGAACTGTGATGGTGAACTATTTGGTTAGCGGCCTGAGCATTGTTATTATAAAACCCATGCAGTACCCATCCAAGGCGCATTTTAGTAGCAACGGGTCGTTTCCATTTACCCTCGCGCACTTTGAGAGCCAGCCCTAGACGCCAGTTGTCAATTCCAATAGTAATTTTGGTGAAACTGCTGTGTACGATTCTAGCGGGATGTCTTCAAGATGCGGATGTTGCTTTTTAGCAAATTGTTTGAAACCGATTGTATAGGTAACTGCAGTTCTTTTACCGTTCGTACTTTGGAAATTCCATATCTAGAGGCATTAGAATAACTAATTCGTTACTGTTATCAGCGGCTGCAACACATTCATAAATCGTAACTGGTGGGTAATTTTTTATTACTTGTCGTTAATACGATCGACGTTAAAGGTGATAATACTTCTGATACCTTATGTTAGACAGTTATATTTTTTAGTTTCTCTACAGCGGGATCGATAGCAATTGCCGTTGATATAGCTGCTGCCTTTTGGGAATCGTGCCATAAATTAACTTCGTCACTACTAAAGTGTACGTGAAATTTCTTCGATAGCGTCGGCGATTCTGCGGTACGATTTACCCAAATTGTTGTGATGAGGTTAAATGGCACAAGAGGCTCCTAGCATAGATTGAGTGTATAGAACCTCCAGATGTCTGCTTAACAGTTTTTATTAAAGTTGCAGTGTTCTCAAACCAATACAAACTAAGGCTGGAATTCCTACAATACAATATTGCTCATATCTATCAGGGAGGTAGAGCTACTTGCAATTTCTGCCTAGTTATCCATCTTAAATAAGGATTTTTCCTTTCCTCTAATACAGATTATAAACATCTGTTTGACAACATGTCACTTTTTCAAAACAACTTTCCTTGATAACTTGAATTATATCAAATTAACTGAAACAGTGCTGACTTAAAATTAAGATAAACACCAACTAACACTCCCACTTCAGTGACAATCTATACGTTAGGGGAAGATTGGTCACGTCGCGCTTGCACATCTAAGACCGCAACCTTCGTTACCGGTCTCCAAATATCGCCACTCTCCGTATACTCCCGCACTTGCCGCACTTGGCCATCGTTTGAGGTGATAATTTTTTCACAATGCCGTTTTGCCATGAATTTACCATAGTGTCGTCTAGATTGGTTATTACCAAGAAGGTTTCATGGTCCGTCACGTGTCCGAGGGTGAATCGCGTGCGGAACTTTTGATGGCCATTTCTATCCATGAACCTATGGATATTCTATCTTCCCTGATCATACACGACGATGCTTTATATCTAGCAGCGCGTTGAAGATTTGCTTGTGTATAGTGACGGGAATCCATAATAGAGGAATGCCTACTGCCTATTGCTGAACACGCAATTTTATTTGTCTTTTTTCCCTATGTTTGGTATGTAGAAAAAGTCTATACGTCATTAACCACTGGAAATGCAGGGTTTAGTTTAGTATGTAGAAAAAGTCTATAGTGTTGACTATATCACCGCACCCGAGCTGAGCACAGAACAGACTGACAAAGTTGCAGTTGACTATGTCAAAGTACACGAGCTCATTTTTTGTGCTACCCAAAAATCTGTACGTTCATTGGACAAACTAAATTTGGAGATTCCTTTACATTCAAAACTCAAAGAACACAATTTCATTAGTTAAAGACATCATTAACGTTTTTTTAACACAGGAGGAATAGGAAATGGAAGTGCATAAATGTAATTGCAGATTCTTTGAAAGACATTCGTTAGTGCTCACCATAGCCTAAGGAATCACCTTGCAATGCTCCCCATAGCCTGCAAACCCTTCAAAGAGCAGCGTTCTCCATAGCCTGCTATACTACAACACGCAGTGCTCCCCATAGCCTGCGTATTCTTCGACGGTGACGCTGTCCGACGCCGTACTCAGAGCACGTCATTATAATTCATCAATCCACAGTTAACAAACCACGTATGAACGTTAAGCTCCGGTCCATACTGCACCAACAAGTCGATATTGTGATTACGTCTGTCAACTTTACCTCCGATACGACATCCCCGTAGAGTTCAACGGCAACGCACTCGTCAAGGGTTAAGACACCACTACCACGAAGCCATCCAAAGAGTTCCGAAGAGTACCAAAGGCTTCCGAACTGCTCAATCTGTTAAAAATCATTCAATTTCACTTTTATTTTATGTATTTATGAAACTTATAATAATTTTTGCCATACTTATCAAACAAATATTCAAGCCAAGCCTACATGCTTTCAGACGCCGCCCACTCGAACGATAACAAGTGGCGTCCATCGAGATTGGGCCGTCTTCACAGATGATTTTACAAACAGTGCGCTTGCAAGATCCATCAATACGCACAGACGAGGAATCAAACGACATCACACTTCCAGACGGACACCAACCAGCCGCCTCCAATCCAAGAGGTTACACAACCACCAACAGTTCTGGGACTGCAACAACCCAGTGGTGCTCGACAAACACAACCAACCGACAAAATGGGCACAATCAAAACGCTAGTGGAAGACGTGTACCACGTCGCCACAGCCACCTCCAAAGCAGAAAAACCCACATTCTCTGGCACCCTTGGAGGATCCCGCAGAATGCCTTCAACAGATGGAAGCGATTGACGCAAATATACCTACAACGATCGCTCAATTCCGAGGCTAAGCAACCACATGGTGGGAAGCATACGCGATGTTCCAACCCGCCTTCAGCGAATTCAGAAGGTTATTTTTAGACAAGTACGACCGTCCAACCATTAGAGCCAAAATATCCTCCGAGTACTATAGATAGAAGCAGATGGCGTCTCAACCAGTAGCCACCTTCCTTGGCACTAAGGTACGATAAACCCGCCGCCTAAAGCTAGACACCAACCGGGACATAGAGCTGTCCACGGACCTCCTCCTGCCGACACTGAGGACCCCAATTCAGTGTCACATGCCGACGACATTATGGGAAATGATCACCCGCCTCACAAAAATGGAAAAAAACATAAAAGAGGCATCTAAAGGGACAACCGTCTCTAGGTCAGCAACTAGATTTTCACGAACATTAGAGCAGCTACTAAGGTTCGCATTCTGTCCACAACGACATTGGCATCGAAACTGCCCAACTAATGCATCGCGAAACGACCCACCGGCCGAGCAACGTCAGATTGCAGCCCTGTCGGGCAGATGAACTGGCGCAACTAAATATAACCCACAATGATCTACTACCAAGGATACCCGTCGCCATACAGAAGATGACCTTCAACGCATTACTACATACAGGAGTATCGACGAGCATAATTAGGGAAGATGGAACACCTACAGATTCACGGATAGAACCCTATATTGCCTCCGCCTGTCTAGCCAAAACAGGAGCAGAAATGGCAATAAAAGGCAAGTCTGCACACCATTCACCCTTGTACAAGTGACGGACCACGAAACCTTCTTGGTAGTAGCAAACCTCGCTGAGGATATTCTAGGTAAATCTTGGCTTTAACGCCAGAAAGTGGTGATGGATTACGAACAAGGCTCCATACGTTTAGGAGTACATAACCGTAAGACGCTCTACTGGAACGAAACACGCAGATCACGAGCAAACCATGCAGCCCTCGTCGATCTGTTCAATAATGTGCAAGGCGCCCAACCAGAAAGGCATACCTGAGGACGGATGTCCCAAGAAGAGATACCCTTTCAATCACAACGACCCTACCAAGCAGCAGACGACCATGGAAAGGTCCAACCCCGCCACACAACGATGACACTCGCCGCCGCCAACAAACCACCCGCGCCAACTGCAATTAACCAGTTCGCAGACAAATTCTTGCCCAGCAGTCTTCGAGAAAAAGTCCAACCAGTGATCGATAGGTCAGCACAACAAACTGTCACAGCCAGTCACAGCCAGCACCTGCCTATTATCACTGGACACTGAAAAATGAAGACCACGAGCTAACCACACAGCCTGTGTCGTTCTGCCCAATTATGTGCAAGGCGTACAACCAGAAAGGCATACCAGTAGACCATTATTAAGAATTCTGCCGCCTCATTTCCACCAGAATCCTTCATTTCCACACACATCTGGACCAATTTACATGTAAATTCCCATAAGGAGGAAAAGAGGGAGATGAATTTCCTCCTGCTCTGGCCTTGTGGACCGCCTTGTGGAATTTTTTTACCGCAACCATTTTGATTACGTCACACCCGCATTCTTTCCACCCGCGAGATAAATCTTTCTCTACACTTCCACCCACGAGATAAACCTGTCTTGTTTGGTATCAATTAATATTAGAATTTTTTCACCAACCCGAATTTCTAGGAATTTTTTAGATTGCATCATCCCCCAAGGAGCTACCCTCATTTTAAAATTTTTTTACCGCTAACATTCTAAACCAAATAGTTTTCTTCGAATAGCCATTGCATCTTTTGAGATAAACCTATCTTGTTTAGTATCAATTAATATTAGAATTTTCTCTAGAAAATTGGCACACAGCCTAGAAAATTGCCATATTGCCTAGAAAATTGCCACACAGCCTAGAAAATTGCTATACAGCCTAGAAAATTGCCACACAGCCTAGAAAATTGCCACACAGCCTAAAAAATTGCCACACAACCTAAAAAAATTGCCATAGAAACCAAGAAATTGCAATAAAGGCCTAGAAAATTGCCATAAAGGTCTTGAAAATTGCCACAAAGGTCTCAAAATTGCCACAAAGGTCTAGAAATTTGTCATAAAGGTCTAGAAAATTGCCATAAAGGTCTAGAAAAATGCTACAAAGGCCTAGAAAATTGCAATAAAGGCTTAGAAGTTTGCCGTAAAAACTTAGAATATTACCGAAAGGTCTCGAAGATTACCAAAAAGCCTAGAAAATTGCAACAAAAGCCTAAAGGATTGTCATAAAAGCCTATAAGATTGCCATAAAAAATCAAAAGACTAAAAGATTGCCATAAAAGATTAGGAAAGTGCCAAAAAGCAAAGAAATTGACACAAAAGCCTAGAATATTGCCATAACATCCTAAAGATTGTCGTAAAACCCTAGAAGGTCGCCATAAAAGCCTAGAAGATTGCCATAAAAGCCTACAAGATTGTTATAAAAGGCTAGAAGATTGCCATAAAAGCATAGAAGATTACCACAAAGGCCTAGAAAATTGCCATAAAAGATTGGATATATGTCACATAATCTAGAAAGTTCCGCCAAAATCTAGAAAATTCCATCAAAATCTAGAAGGTTCCGCTAAAATCTAGAAAGTTTCGCCAAAATCAAGTAAATTCCGCCAAAACCTAAAAAATTCCGCCAAAACCTAAAAAAACCGTCAAAATGTAGGACAATCCGTCAAAATCTAAAAAATTACTTCACAATTTAGAAAATCCCGTCAATATCTAGAAAATTCCATCAAACCTAAATATATCCGTCAAAACCTATATAAATTCGTTAAAACCTAGATAAATCCCTCAAAATCTAGTAAAACCCGCCGAAGTCTAGTAAATCCTGTTAAAATCTAGAAAGTTCCGTTAAAATCTAGAAAATTCCGTCAAAATCTTAAATATTTCCGTCAAAATCTAGAAAATTCCGTCGACATCTAAAAAAATCCATCAAAATAAAAATCTCGTCTAAATAAAAAAATCTCGTCGAAATCTAGAAAATTGCGTCAAAATCTAGAAATTTCCGCGAAAATCTAGAAATTTTCGTGAAATTCTAAAATTTTTTTTGAAATTCTAGAAATATTCGTGAAAATCTATAAGTTTCCGTAAAAATCAGCAAGTTTTTATGAAAACCTAGAAATTTTCGTGAAAATCTAGACTTTTCATAAAAATTTCTAGATTTTTACGAAAATATCTAGATTTTCACGAAAATGTCTAGGTTTTCACAAAAATGTTTAGATTTTCACGAAAATGTCTAGATTTTTACGAAAATGTCTAGATTTTCACGAAAATTTTTAGATTTTCACGAAAATTTCTAAATTTTCACGAAAATTTTTAGATTTTTACGAAAATTTCTAGATTTTCACGAAAGTTTCTAGATTTTGGCGCAATTTTCTGGATTTTGACGAGATTTTTTATTTTGACGAGATTTTTTATTTTGGTGGAACTTTCTAGATATCGACGGAATTTTCTAGATTTTGACGGAAACATCCTAGATTTTGACGAAATTTTCTAGATTTTGTAGAAATTTTCTTGATTTTGACGGAATTTACTAGCTTCCGATGGGATTTATTCGATTTTGACGGATTCATCTAGGTTTTAACGGATTTAGCAAGGTTTTGACGGATTTAGTTAGGTTTGACGGAATTTTCTAGATATAGACGGGTTTTTCTAAATTGTGCGGAAATTTACTAGATTTTGACGGATTTTCTTACATTTTGACCGTTTTTTCAGGTTTTGGCGGAATTTTCTAGGTTTTGACGGAATTTTCTAAATTTTAGCGAAACTTCCTAGATTTTGACGGAACTTTCTAGATTTTGATTAAACTTTCTAGATTTTGGCGGAACTTTTTAGATTATCTGACAATTATCCAATCTTTATGGCAATTTTCTAGGCCTTTGTAGCAATCTTCTATGCTTTTATGGCAATCTTCTAGCTTTTTATAGCAATCTTCTAGGCTTTCATGGCAATCTTCTAGGCTTTTATGGCGATCTTCTAGGGTTTTACGACAATCTTTAGGATGTTATGGCAATATTCTAGGCTTTTGTGTCAATTTTGCTTTTTGGCACTTTCCTAATCTTTTATGGCAATTTTTTAGTCTTTTGATCTTCTATGGCAATCTTATAGGCTTTTATGGCAATAATTTATGCTTTTGTTGCAATTTTCTAGGCTTTTTGGTAATCTTCTAGTCCTTTCGGTAATTATCTAGGCTTTTGCGGCAAACTTCTAAGCTTTTATGGCAATTTTCTAGACCCTTATGGCAATTTTCTAGTCCTTTATGGCAATTTTCTATATCTTTATGGCAATTTTCAAGACGTTTATTGCAATTTTCTAAGCCTTTATTGCAATTTTCTAGGTTTCTATGGCAATTTTTTAGGCTGTGTGGCAATTTTCTAGTCTGTGTGGCAATTTTCTAGGCTGTATAGCAATTTTCTAGGCTGCGTGGCAATTTTCTAGGCTGTATGGCAATTTTCTAGGCTGTGTGGCAATTTTCTAGAGAAAAGTCTAATATTAATTGATACTAAGCAAGATAGGTTTATCTCAAAAGATGCAATGGCTAGTCGAAGAAAACTATTTGGTTCAGAATGTTAGCGGTAAAAAAATCTTAAAATGAGGGTAGCTCCTTGGGGGATGATGTAATCTAAAAAATTCCTAGAAATTCGGGTTGCTGAGAAAATTCTAATATTAATTGATAGCAAACAAGATAGGTTTATCTTGTAGGTGGAAGTGTGGAGAAAGATTTATCTCGCGGATGGAAAGAATGCGGGTGTGACGTAATCAAAATGGTTGCGGTAAAAAAATTCCACAAGGCGGTCCACAAGGCGAGAGCAGGAATTTACATGTAAATTGGTCCAGATGTGTGTGGGAATGAGGGAATCTGGTGGAAATGAGGCGGCAGAAATCTTAATAATGGTCTACTCATACCTGTGGATGGGTGTTTCGAGAACAGGTACACTTTCGACCACAACCTTCCCATCCTGCAGCTGGCGATCATGGAGAAGCCCGTCGCCGCCGCACAAAACGTATACGCAAACGCCGTCACAGGCTCAAATATTTTGACAACAACGACCCCGTCGATTTCTTGTAACAACCTAGCTACGCTACACTCTTCAGCGGGGGAGAATGTTGACTATATCACCGCACCTGAGCTGAACACAGAACAGACTGACTGAATTGCAGTTTCTTATATCAAAGTACAAGAGCTGAACACAGAACTAACCAAGAATCGCGGAAATTTCAACCCATTTTTTGTGCTACCTAAAAATCTGTACATTCATTGTACAAACTGAATTTGAAGATTCTTTTACATTCAAAACCCGAAGAACACAATTTCATTGGTTAAAGACATCATTAACGTTTTTTCAACACAGGACGAATAGGAAATGAAAGTGTATAAATATAATTGCAGATTTGAAAGACATTCGTTAGTGCTCACCATAGCCTAAGGAATCACCTTACAAACCCTTCAACGAACAGCGCTCTCCATAGCCTACTATTCTACAATACGCAGTGCTCCCCATAGCCTGCGAATTCTCCGACGGTGGCGGTGTCCGACGCCGTACCTAGGGCACGTCATTATAATTCATCAATTCATAGTTAACAAACCACGTATGAACGTGAAGCTCCGTTCCATACTGCACCACAAGTCGATATTGTGATTAAGGTCTGTCAACTCCATTTCCGAAACGACATCCCCGTAGAGTTCAACGGCAACGCACTCGACGAGGCTTAGGGCACCACTAGCACGAACCCGTCCAAAGAGTTCAAAAGACAACACTTCTGAACCGTCTATACTTGTATATATTGTCAATTAGTAGTTTTAATTTTATATCATTATTCTTTGTAACATAACGTTGTCTCACAAGTAAAACGCGAAGACTTCCGAAGCGTTCCGAAGACTACCGAGGACTCTCACATCCCATTAAACTGTATATACATTCATTTATTAAGTGTTTAAGTTTGTTTTTGGTTTCACAAGCAACCATGAAGCCCTCTGAAGATTACCGAAGACTTCGGAACTGCTCAAAATGTTAAAAATCATTCAATTTCACTTTTATTTTATGTATTTATGAAACGTAATTATTTTTGCATATACTTATTAAACAAATAATCAAGCCAAGCCTCCATGCTTTCAGACACCGTCCAGTCGAACGATAACAATAGGACGTCAACCAATAGGAATGCAAGGTTTAGAGTAGTTAGTTTTCGTTTCGGGACTTTCCGGTGTTACTCGGAGTTTGTTCTGTTTCCAGCACGTGCACTTTGATATAAGATAATAATACAAAGCAATGTTTGAATGTTGATAAGGCGAGAGAGTGCGTCAGATAGAAATGTATTATTAACAATCTAGTTTCTCAGATTTATAAATAAAAAGAGGGTTTTACGAGAACTACCTACCTACCCCTTATAGGGAATGAAGTGATGGATATGTATCTATGTTTAAAAATTTAATTTTACAATACACATTACACGTATACTGAATTTCTTTTGACATAAATTTTATACATCCCTCTCTTACCAAACTGGAAAGCATAACTCTGGTTGTCCAAAACCAATTACAGGCAAAATGGTTCGTATAGAATGTTTTAGCCGTAAATGGGTTAACAGAATAATGACAATGTGTATCACATGTACCTCGGTTCAGAAATGCTTTTAACGAAATGAGATCCCATAATCTCCTGCCTTTCCCATATCGTAAGTTCTACTTAAAGGTAGGTGGTCATCGGTTACACAGTGATTTGGGTGCTCCGTATTTCAAATTAGATTAAACTCGCTCTATAAAATTCAGATCCAACCAGAGAATTTAATAACTTTTGAATGGTGACATCTTGGCTTGCGTTCTTGTTGCAGTTCAATATTACGGAAGCAATTTTATTCTATATAACAGATGTCGAAGATGTCTTTTTGTAAGCTTTCAGTCTGTCAAATGGTCGATTAAATTGAAATTCTCTAGCAGTTCTTAGTCAATTTGGTATGTTGGCATCAATGTGATTTCTATTCTTGTTCCGCCTTATCCTCTTCTAAATGCATATGTAGTAATGTTTGTAAAGGGGACGTATAATACTGACAAAATGTCTCGTTATGGATGATAGCAGAACCGAAGACAGTTATATGATGGACCTCGTTTTGATTCTTTCGCGAAATATCGTTGGAAAGCTAGTCAACTGTGAAAATGGTCGAGATGGTATATTTTAGGATGCCTTTTCTAAATGATACCGCAAACCTTTGAAAAATTTAATGTAAGAGAGCCCACATAACAGAAGTAACATAACGGAAAGTTTCTGACGCCAGCGTTTTACCCATTGCGTTTCATTTTTCAGGCAATATTCGAGATATGCTATCTCAAGAAGCACTTGACTGTGACGCATATGAAGATTCTATTACAATCGATAAATTATATATATATATATATTTATATATATATATATATATATATATATATTCAAGGGGGTAAATAGGTATATACAATAAAATTTCAGCAACCATGTATATAGAAACAGGAGCAAATTATTTACGCGCAAAATTAAGTTAATTTATTTAGTATTAGGGTATTTTTATATGTAATAATTAGAATGCTAGGATTACATGAAGGAAGAAAGCTTTAAAGCAAATAGAAGTTTGACCAAAGGACGCAGATAAACCATTGATGTCAGGTGGAGGTGTTGTTTTAAATACTACAAGAATTTGATAAACAATCAGTCTTTCTTCAACCAAGGCATGCTCTAAAGCTGTTCAAGTTAGAAAATCACACGCAGAAAACAGTAAAATATTGTAGGAGTTGCAATAAAAAAGTTTAAATATAATAATAATAGTGCAAATTTACGAGAAAAGTTAGCCGTTGACTAAAAAACATAAGTTAGAAATGTTTAATTAAACATAATTGTAATATTTATAGCTTAGGACTCTAAATATTCGACCAGATAACCAACTAAAAAGTCCAATACATAACCGACTAAATAATCATTTAATTATTTGTCTAAACAATCATTTAAATATTGGTCTACATAAGCATCTGAGCATTGAACGAAGAAATTACTTAAAAAAATCAACTAAGGGTTAAACTGGGCGTCTGGCCGAGCTGTACTACGCAATTAACGAGAGAGCTTAACTGAAAACAATCCAGGGATACTGGTCAACCGCACGCAGCAGCAGTTTGAAAGATTGGAAACACGCAAGGAAGACAAATGTCAGAAATAAGAACAATTTTTAACACAATAATGTATTAGTTCGATTCTAAACGTTTACATTTTTCATATATTGAAATATTTATGTAAAGGGTCGTCAAAAATCTTTTAAATAGTTAGAGAAAGGGGTGGGTTGAAACCTCTCTGTTATCGTACCGTCGTGTAGTTTGTGTAGATCGAGCTGAGCTGGTCGAGGCATATAAATAGAATTGTATTTAAAATTAAAAGTTGAGTTTATTTAGAAACAAAGCGGTGGCTGGCAGTAGAAAACTCAACGTCAATTGCAACGGTGTGCGGCAATATCATAGCGGACGTTGTCTGCTTTGTCAATTATCCAGGTATTACTATGCATAGCTGGCTGGTTCTGTAGCGACGTTGCGGTAAAATCACATCTGCCATCTTCAGGCTCTGTAGGTTAAGCATTCTTTGTTTCATGACACGATTGGGGGGAGGGGGGAGTCTTCACCAATACACCAATACTAAATCATTTGGCGGAAAACAGTGGCCGCGTTTTCTTATCATGCTTGAGAATGTATTAATTTCAGTTAGATAAATAAGCTTTTAGTTTAAACGGGTTTCTTTTTCTTCTAATTTTTTATTAGCGTAACGCTACGCGTTACATCCTTTAACCGTGTATTTTTTTATTTTTGTTTATTATCATTAATTCTTTTGCTCTTTACTCTTTTGCCTTTTGCTCTTCTGCTCCTTGCGTGCTTTGCTCTTTTGCTTGTGCCCTTTTGCGATTTTGCTGTTTTGGTCCTTTGCTCTTTCTGCCTAGTTACCTTTTTGTTCTATTGTACCTTTTTTCTTTAGTTTTTTGCGCTCTTGCTCTCGTACTCTTTGGTTTCGCTGTTTGGCTATTTTGCTCTTTAGCTATTTTGCTCTTTAAAGCTTTGGTTTTAAGATCCTTTGCGTTTGCTCTTTTATATTTTGTTTCTTCCTGAGGTACTTCGTTTTTTCACTCTTCTGTTTCTTTTATCTTCCTTCTCTCTCGTTTCTTTGCTCTCTTCCTTTATGCGCTTTTTGGTTTGCGGTTTGGTCTTTTGCTATGTTTTTCTTATGCTCTTAAACTCTTTTGTTGTTCGGTTCTTTTACTCTTCAAATATTGCTTTTTTTTTTTTTTGTTCCTTTACTGTTCTGTAGTTTGAATGTTTCGTTCTTTCGCTTTCTCGCTTTTTGCTTCTTTGCTTTTGTACTCTTCTGCAGTTTTTACTATTTTGCTTCTGTGTTCTTTTAACTTTTTTGAGCTTATCCTTTTACTTTTTTTACTCCTCAACTTATTTAACTTTCTTACAATTATACTATTTTGCCCTATTACGCTTTCAATATTTTACTCATTTGCCCATTTGGTCTTTTGTCGTTTTGCTCTTTTAATATTTTGCTATTTTGCTCTTTTGTTCTTGTACCCTTTTACTCATTCACTCTTTTACTATTTTACTCTTTTACTCTTTTACTCTTTTACTCTTTTACTCTTTTACTCTTTTACTCTTTTACTCTTTTACTCTTTTACTCTTTTACTCTTTTACTCTTTTACTCTTTTACTCTTTTACTCTTTTACTCTTTTACTCTTTTACTTTTTTACTCTTTTACTCTTTTACTCTTTTACTCTTTTACTTTTTTACTCTTTTACTCTTTTACTCTTTTACCCTTTTACCCATTTACCCATTTACCCTTTTACCCTTTTACTCTTTTACTCTTTTACTCTTTTACTCTTTTACTCTTTTACGCTTTTACGCTTTTGCTCTTTTACTCTTTTGCTCTTTTGCTATTTTGCTATTTTGCTCTTTTGCTCTTTTGCTCTTTTGCTCTTTTGCTCTTTTGCTCTTTTGCCCTTTTGCCCTTTTGCCCTTTTGCCCTTTTGCCCTTTTGTTCGTTTGCTCTTTTGCTCTTTTGCTCTTTTACTTTTTTGCTCTTTTGCTCTTATGCTCTTTTAGCCTTTTACTCTTTTACTCTTTTACTGTTTTACTCGTTTACTCGTTTACTCGTTTACTTTTTGTTTTTTTTTTAGTTTTTTATAATAAGCTGTTTCAGTCCCAACTGGTACTGAATTCCTTTGCGCCGAAACTTTTGGCAACAGTACAAACACATAGTTACATCGCGCATGCGTTGTGTAGTGTCTCTTTGAAGCTACGTGTAAGAGCAACATTAGTTTCTACGCGGTAGTGTTGATTGATAAAAGAAGGTTGTAATGTGTATGGGATCTAGCTGGTTGCAAAAGTTCAGTTTTCGTCACCCTAAAGCTTCGGTAACTGAATGGTAGGTGTTGTCATGGTTCCAAAGTCATCTCACAAATCTACGATTTTCGAATATGAGTTGAGAAAACGTCAATTTGTGATATTTAAGAACCGAACATATTCTAAACAACATAACCGCGCATCCTGACTTTTACCTTCATTACTTGGGCGAAAAGTTTTACTTAACAGAGATTCGAGGATGTAATGCACCCCTGGCAGTTCTAGCTCGTAGTGATTATCGAAACTCCATTGCTATCATTATTATAAACTTCCTTATGCTCTTTATATATTTTAGAAGGTATTTGGGTTCGTATTCACGTGTAGCTAAAAGCGAGAAGCTTCAAGTTGGGGGTTAACTCACACGCTGTCGTTTACCCGTTCGCTCTTTAAGAAAAGCATTACCAACACCTCTTTAACGTTCCGAGCGAGCGCTTTTTACATTTATCCGAAACCTCGACTGTAATAGGTTTTGCATTTTACAGCCAAATTACTTTCACCATCTCTATCCCGCAATTTAAGTTATGTAGTTCAATTTTATTTTGCAGTTTTCTTCGCAAGGGGTGCGTAATGTCCTTTAATTATTGTACGCACTCTTCCACGTATTTACAAAAACCTCTTCTTTTATTCAATTTGCAGAGCGTCCTAATTTATTTTTGAATGACGACCTGGCGTTGAAGTTCAATAAAGTAGAGAATAAGAGTTAAGAGGACATGGGGTTTAGACTCGTTTACCAGGGGATTTAAGACTGTATAATGGGGCTTTGGTATATGTATTATAGAAACTTCCCTGCCATCATAAAACTATTGAACAGCAGAGCCTAGGAATCAAAAGTAGCATTAGTCAAATTCGCCCGACAACATCGCTTTTATTTTACTTTAAAACCTTTTCGTTTAATGTGTCAGTACGAAGGCGTAGAAGAGCCACCAAAAAATCGCTCTACTTATTTTGGTTAAATTTCGACTTCGATCTCGAAATTTATTTAGATTTCGACTTCAATGTCGAAATTTATTTAAATTTCGAGTTCGATTTCGAAATTTAATTAAATTTCGACTTCGATTTCGAAATTTAGTTAAATTTCGACTTCGATCTCAAAATTTATTTAGATTTCGACTTCAATGTCGAAATTTATTTAAATTTCGAGTTTGATTTCGAAATTTAATTAAATTTCGACTTCGATGTCGAAATTTAGTTAAATTTCGACTTCGATCTCAAAATTTATTTAGATTTCGACTTCAATGTCGAAATTTATTTAAATTTCGACTTCGATCTCGAAATTTAATTAAATTTCGACTTCGATCTCGAAATTTATTAAATTTCGACTTCGATGTCGAAATTTAATTAAATTTTGACTTCGGTCTCGAAATTTATTAAATGTCGACTTCGATGTCGTAATTTAGTTAAATTTCGACTGCGATCTCGAAATTTATTAACTTTCGACTTTGATGTCGAAATTTAATTAAATTTTGACTTCGGTCTCGAAATTTATTAAATGTCGACTTCGATGTCGTAATTTAGTTAAATTTCGACTTCGATCTCGAAATTTATTAACTTTCGACTTTGATGTCGAAATTTAGTTAAATTTCGACTTCGATCTCAAAATTTATTTAGATTTCGACTTCAATGTCGAAATTTATTTAAATTTCGACTTCGATCTCGAAATTTAATTAAATTTCGACTTCGATCTCGAAATTTATTAAATTTCGACTTCGATGTCGAAATTTAATTAAATTTTGACTTCGGTCTCGAAATTTATTAAATGTCGACTTCGATGTCGTAATTTAGTTAAATTTCGACTTCGATCTCGAAATTTATTAACTTTCGACTTTGATGTCGAAATTTAGTTAAATTTCGACTTCGATCTTGAAATACCAACAAGAATAAACTTTTGGCTGTAAGTTTAAAATCCAGGAAAATTTCAAGATAGAAGTCTCGATTTAAGTAAATTTCGACATTGTGTAAAATATTTCAGATCTTCTGCGTGCGTCGATAGACCTAAGGGTAGTAGAGGGAGTAAGTAAGGGGTTACTGTAACTTGTTGTTCAGAAATATAAAAGAACGTAAGAAGCTTTCATGATGTGTAGTCGCTTAGCTTGATTTATATTTAAATAAACCTTTCTTTAAACTTGATGTTGTTTATTGCATTACATCAAACTTTTGGTGCCGAAACCCGGGAAGATCTGGTGATAAATATAAACGAGCTTTAAAGTAAATATTCGAAATAACGGAACGGGAACGCGAATATTTAACAGACGGCTATACTATCGAGGCCTCGTGATGGAACAAGTAAAACGGACAATCTGTAGAACGCACTTAACTAAAACAGTTAATAATATAAATTCTATGCTAGAAAATAGTTTCAGTGTTGAAGACATTTATAAAGCTATGTCAAAGTTAAAGCTTGCGAGTGACAATCTGAAACAAATTGATAAGCAAATTGAAGCTCTGCATAAGGAAAATCTAGACGACGAGTTAATGAAAAGGTATGAATATGAAGAAGTTGCTGTTACTACGATGTCTAAGTTGGAATTTAGATTAAAACTCCCAGAAAGATCGCAGATAGGGGTTGACTTGAATTTAACGAATGCGGTACCAGTAAGTAACGAAGCAAGTAGGCCGTCCTTTACGTCAGTGAAGCTTTAACGTGTACAGTTAGCAAAGTATAATGGTACTGCCAAGGGCTGACTTTCTTTCTGGGAACAATTCAGAAGTATGATCCACGACAATCAACAATTAACAAACGGAGATCGATTCAACTACCTGCGAATGTATGTTACGGAAAGGGCCGCTGAAGCAATTGAGGGATTTCCTCCATGGGGAGCATTCTATGAAGAAGCTTTGAATATATTAAAAGATTAATTTGGAAGTGGGGAACGGCTAATTGAACAATATATTGATAGCATTATGAAAATCGAACCTGTAAAATCCAGAAATGACGTAAGCACTTTAAGGAAGAATTACAATCTAATCACTTTAGCTATGCGTGCTCTGGAAATCTTAGAAGTATCTAGTTCTCAGTATAACATAATCGTAAAGTCGACTCTCATAAAGTCGTTGCCAACGGAATTGCGTTTAGGATTTTATCTACAAATGAAAATGAAATCATCCAATCATCTAGAAATTATTACGAATAATTTAAAAAGTTCATCATCAAGGTCAGAGGAAGATGCAGATCGCCAGGTAAAGGACTTGTTGCAGTTTCCTAAAAACAAACTCGAGTCGTTGAATGCAGATGCGGATGCAGATTGTAAAGAAAAGATGCTCCCAACAGAAAAGAGAACGCATTACAAAGGAACTGCGTCTAGTTTATTAGTCACTCCGAACAAACGCCTTGAATGCTGTGCTTTCTGCAAGAAGAACATAAAACCGAAATGTGTGACGCAGATGTACCTTTGACAAGGAAGAGAGAAATTCTAAAAGCAGCAGGAAATTGTTACCGTTATACGAGAAATAACCATAGTGCTAAATATTGTAAAAATAAATTCTTAAGATGTAAAGAATGCGGAGGTAGGCACGCAACAACAATGTGCAACCCTAACTTTAAGCCAAGTAAAGATAGACACAACGCTGAGACGACAGGTATTACAGTGAAATTAACGAAAGGCGAGAGTTCACTGAACAGTTCAGCGCCGTCGGTGTCCAGTTTGATGACAAACATAAACAAAAATGTGCTATTGCAAACGGCTTGTGTTTATGCCTTTGGCGAAAATTCAAAGAAGTTAATTAGATTAGTAATGGACGGGGGTAGTCAACTTTCATTTATTAAGGAGAATCTATCAAGGGTATTAAATTTACCTGTTGTTGGACTACATAGGGTTCGTATTGCCGCGTTTGGAAATAGTTCATCAATACCGTCTATACTTTACAACCGCGTTTCAATTACTTTGAAGGGACAATATACAGATGAAATTTTAACGATTGAGGCTGTGGAAGTTCCAGAAATTTGCATGGATAATTTACATATACCTAAAGAAAGCGTGGTAGAGTATCAAAACTTGCAGTTTGCTGGCAATATCCCGTTTAACATATACTTATATACTTATATACTTATATACTTATATACTTATATACTTATATACTTATATACTTATATACTTATATACTTATATACTTATATACTTATATACTTATATACTTATATACTTATATACTTATATACTTATATACTTATATACTTATATACTTATATACTTATATACTTATATACTTATATACTTATATACTTATATACTTAATATACTTATATACTTATATAATTAGATACTAATATACTTATATACTTATATACTTATATACTTATATACTTATATATATATACTTATATACTTATATACTTATATACTTATATACTTATATACTTATATACTTATATACTTATATACTATATACTATATACTTATATACTTATATACTTATATACTTATATACTTATATACTTATATACTTATATACTTATATACTTATATACTTATATACTTATATACTTATAGGGGCAGACAATTACTGGGCAGTAGTGACAGGAAAAATATTCGTCTAAACGAAGGTTTAGTAGCAGTGGACACGAAACTTGGTCATGCTTTGCATGGTCCCATACCAGTTGATGCTACAACAATAGGAGTAAATCTGCAGACAGTGTTACATGCGACAGTTCTAAAGGCAGAAGCCGAAATCGAAAGTATGTGGGAAATGGAAACAATAGGTATAACCAAAGTAGTAGACGATGATAAGAGACTTTTCGATAATTTTTTGAAAAATAATGTTCATAAATGTGATGATCAATATTTAGTAGCGTTACCGTGGAAGAATGAGGATGCAGTGATTGAAGATGATAATTTAATTGGTGCGCGAGTACGTGCTCAGAGGCTAAAGTTTAAATTGACCAATATTAACAAAATATGTGAATATAACGCTGCTATCAAAGGAATGTTGGATAATAATTATGCCGAGTTAACTTCCCGCGGTGATGCTGAAAAAACAAATGGCGATTGTGTTTACTACATGTCGCACAAGCCTGTTTTTAGAGAAGATAAACAAACAACGCGTTTACGAGTAGTTTTCGATGCCTCTTCACATGCCCCGAAACAAAATCGTTGAATGACTTATTAGAAAAGGGGCCTAGTTTAAGTCCAGATTTAATACAGATTTTGCTTAATTTTCGTGTAGGCGAGATCAGAATTACGGCTGACATTGAGAAAGCATTTTTACAAATTTATTTACATTCCGACGATAAAGACGCACATCGATTCTTATGGTACAATAACGACAATGAACTGGAAACGTACCGTATGAATAGAGTAACGTTCGGAGTTACATGTAGCCCGTTTCTTTTAAATTCCGTGATACGAACACATTTAATCAATAACCGAAAACAAAGCCCTAAATTTATTGAAATCTTAGAAAAGGAATTTTATGTAGACGATCTAGTGGTCAGAGTAAACAATCGAAATGTTGCAGAACATTTAAAAGACTTTTCAAGTAAACTTTTTCAAGGAGCCTCCATGAATTTAAGCAAATGGACGATTAACGATTTCGAAGTAAACAGCAAGGTTGAATCGCAAAATGCACAAAGTCAAAAGGTGCAATCAGAACGATAGAATTAAAATCGAAAAAGTAGTGTGTTGGACAGATTCTCTGATCGCGTTGCATTGGATTGAAGGTGATGCGTCAAAGTGGAAACCATGTGTGGCTAACCGTGTTAAAGAAATTCAAACCCTATCGAAAGATATAACATGGAGACATTGTCCGGGTCGCGAGAACCCTGCGGACTTATTAACCCGCGGAATAAGTTCAAGTACTTTAATAAATTCCGAAACTTGGTTACACGGTCCTAGGTGGTTGCTAGAAAGTGAACAAACGTGGCCAGATAATACGATAGAGAAATCTACGTTAACGATAGATATAGTATCGAAAATGGCTTTACTAATTAACGACACTATAAAAGGTAACAATCAATTTATAGATTCCTCCAGATACAGTAATTTTGATCGTTTAGTGCGGATAACGGCATATGTTTTACGATTTATAGGAAATTTAAAAACCAGAAATAATAAAGAAATGAAGAGCTTAACCGTAAACGAATTTGAAAGGGCCGAAATATGTTTATTTCGGCAAGCGCAGCTGGAAGTTTATTATTCGGAGGTTAACAGGTTAAAAATGGGTCAGGGCATTGAACGGAAATCGAGTATTTCAACTTTAAGCCCTTAAGCCCTTTCTTAGATAAACATGAATTGCTGCGTTTGAGTGGACGTCTTCATAGTTTAAGAGAAAATTTCGACCTCAATCATCCCGTTATTCTATCGAAAAATGCACATTTAGGTAAACTACTAATAATGAAGTTTTATAAAACTCTTTATCATAGTGGTGTAAATGCAACACTTTATGAATTACGTAAAC
The DNA here is from genome assembly GCA_036346225.1 of Platerodrilus igneus. Lineage (NCBI taxonomy): Eukaryota > Metazoa > Arthropoda > Insecta > Coleoptera > Lycidae > Platerodrilus > Platerodrilus igneus. The sequence continues at coordinate 3,089,295 of JARFIW010000001.1, read as the reverse complement.
GATTTTGGATTGTACGAGGACGGCAATTAATAAAGTCCGTTTTAGCAAGATGTGTTATCTGTAAACGACTTCGTGGAAAATCAGGGTTGCATCCCTTCGCGCCGTTACCTAAAGATCGAATACAGCAAAAAAAGCCCTTTGAAGTGACAGGTTTAGACTTCGCCGGACCGTTGTACTTTAAAGATAGTTATCACTCAAAGCCATGTTATGTGCTTTTATTTACCTGCGCTGTTATACGAGCACTTCATCTAAAGATTGTTTTGAAAATGAATGTTGCGTCTACAATCAGTGCATGTAAACGGTTCTTTGCCCGTAGAGGGATTTCTAAGATCATTTACTCAGATAACGCTAAAACATTTAAAAGAATATCACGTGAAATATCGACTTTAAACGAAGTGATGGCGAGTACAGAATTGATCAAGTTCCTAAACAGTCACCAAATTAAATGGAAGTTTATAGTAGAGCGAGCGGTTTGGCACGGAGGATTTTACGAAGGACTTGTAAAAAGTGTAAAAGACGCCCTTAGGGCTACGATAGGACGTTCTTTACTAAATTTAGATCAACTAAATACACTCATTACCGAGGTTCAAGCAACAATAAACGCCCGCCCGCTTACATACCTAGGTAGTGAACCTATAGATTTAATGCCGTTAACCCCTTCGCATTTTTTATTGGGACCTGCTTTGGCTACTATTCCTTTTGTTGACCGTGTTATTAATGGAGATGAGATTCGTAGGCTATGGAAGCAGAGAACAAACGTTATAGACTACTTTTGGAAAAGATGGAGCGCAGAATATTTACAATTATTAAGAGAAGCTCATCACAACGTGAATGCGCGTGAGTGTACTATACAAGGAGATGTCGTATTAATACATGGAAATGATAAGCGACGGTTATTGTGGAAATTAGGATTGGTGAAAGACGTGATAAACGGTCGTGATGGCAAAGTGCGTGCCTGTTACGTTAAGATTGCGAATGGCACCGTAATTAGGCGCCCAATACAATTATTGTATCCTTTAGTAGTAAGAAGTGATAAGCTAAGTTGTGCCGCCGCGCCGGAGGATGTGTAAAATATTTCAGGTCTTCTGCGTGCGTCGATAGACCTAAGGTTAGTAGAGGGAGTAGGTAAGGGGTTACTGTAACTTGTTGTTCAGAGATATAGAAGAACGTAAGAAGCTTTCATGATGTGTAGTCGCTTAGCTTGATTTTTATTTACATAAACCTTTCTTTAAACTTGATGTTGTTTATTGCATTACAAACATCGAAGTCGAAATTTAATAAATTTCGAGATCGAAGTCGAAATTTAAATAAATTTCGAGATCGAAGTCGAAATTCCGTATCCACAACTCTCTCCTCCACTCCTGGCATTATCAGTGGACTCTCTCCTCAACTGTCAGATACACATACGAAATCTTTCGTAGCATCACCCACATTTTAGCTCACATTCCCAACTCTAGTAGAGCAATCATACCATTTCTGAGCAGTAATGGTAACTTTCATGCCAATCTCCACTCTTTCAACCGCATCCCTTCCCCAACCTGCACCTGCATCAATTAATCTAACTTAGTAACTCCCATACACTTCATTTACCCCTACCTACTAACTGCCCCATTAGAAAAAAGATTTCAAAGTCACAATCAATCTTGACCCTTTCTGCCCACATCAATTCTCTAGTTACAAACTTTCTCCAAGATCTCAATCTAATCCTAAAAGTAATCCTCATCACTAAACCACCCGCTTTATGCCACCGCTTTGTACGCTTATGTCAAAGTATGCAGTACCAACCCTTTTGCCCAAGAGGACCTCTTTTGCGAACAACTGCATAGCAACCCTGGTACCCACTCACTACTCTCTATTTTCGTAGAATCCTCAACTTTTTTTCCTATACGTTTTTCGAGCTTCAGTATCGCCTTCACTACAGCTTTATAATTCTTAATATCCCACCTAGAAATTCAATTGCACTCCAACGTACAGATCCGTAATTTAAAATGCCATCCATTTATCCACTCTCATTATGAAACCTTATTTCCCACTGTATACCACACAATTCTCACCACCGAATTTAAATCTCGTACTTACAGTTCACACACCATGCCTGACTCTTTTCCGCTGTCGCACCGGCAGGTACATCTTCCAGTTCTTCCCCTCTATCACCAACCCCCCCCCCTCACATCCAGCATTCGAAGAGAATAATCATACAATTTGTAACATGTTACGGTAGATTTCGCCAAAAATTACACTCCTTCAAGCCAGTCCCCTTTCTGATTTGCTCTTGTACCTACCACAATGCTCCAGAAGTCGCTATTCGCCTGCTTCACCACTATCTCAATCCAATACGTCTCCTAAACAAACTTAAAAACATAAACCTCATTTCATTTTCTTCACTACTAGACTTGAATTTCTTCGCCACGAACTATGTCCTACCTCTGAACCTCTCTCTTCGAAAGATCATTGATATTCAACTTTCTATTTCCCACTGCTAACCTCTAATCTGCGGTCAAGCAGAGATAAGTTCAAGGTTTTGGGTTCGATTCCCAATACGGACCGTTTGAAAAATTTTTGCCAGCATTTTTTACAAAAATACGACCTCGTTCGAATGAGAAGTCTCGTGTGCGCGTGTTTTTTTTGGCACACGTTAAAGATCCTTACCTTGCTTGGAACAGCAAGAGTTTTGCAAAATTCAAAATTTTCAGGTAAAAAGCTCGTTTCCTGATCCATGTTGTACCTTCGGGTGGAGATTCTATCGCAACTAATGATTGATGATTGTTTTCTCGGACCTCTCACTTTTCGTAGAGAAAAGACTTCATCAAAATTTATAGTTGTTGATTGTAATAATGAGTGATTTCAAAGTTTTTCCGAAGGATTCTACAATTAATCTCACTTCGCAATTACAAAATTTCTACTACTTGAATTTCTGGTAAACAACAAATGTTCTGAAAACTTACCTATCGTAACAACGATGAAAAACACGCTGGAGTTGAAAGAGCTAGAGCCTTTGAAAAAACAATGGCTTGATTTGCAACAACAAAGGTAATATGTAATGCGCAAACTCTAACGGAACTACCTTCTTCTGATATAATCTGGAAACTTTATAATTTGATGTATAAACCGTACTATCTGACTGTCAATCAGTCAAATGTTATCGGCAAGAGAAATGAACCAAATTGTTATGCTAGGTAATAAAATAAACACACTTAATGTGGAAATAAACGGCGTGCAGAGAAATTATTAATAAATATAGTATACACGCCACTTCTAAAAATAAAGTGCAATAAATACGGTTAATAATTATCTTCAGTAAACTCTAGCAGCATTTAAGTATTTAAAAGATCCCACTAAGTAATTGTGAATAATCAGATTGGACGGAATAAGAAACAGTAAATTAAAGTTGGTGACCGCATCATAGTTCAGTGAAGAAAAGGGTACTACTATCCGTTTTGGTTTCTTACTATCGTACAAACGTTGCTTCTGTTGCAAATATCTTTAAGAAAGACGACCTCCGAAGTGTTTCTTTTTTTATATTAGGTTACAGCGATCTGTAATTGCCTAGTAGTGTAGTAGTTAATTAGGGGAAACAAAAGTGGTCCTTTGGTGCTTTTTACTAACCCCCACATCCCCTCCAATCTTCACTATTAGGTTCCTCTCTCTCTTAGTCTTATTCTACCTTCCCGTTGAAACCCTAGCGATTTCTCCTCTTGCTTCAAGCTACATTAGCACAGGACCCTATGATTTAATTTCAAAAACACCTCGCTTTTCCTTATGTAGTGGGCTCAGTTTCCCATGCCTTTCACAGGTTGGCCACCTAGACTCTGCTTCGATAACCAGCAGGGCCAGGTATCGTCGTAACCTACAATGGTCAGTAAGGTTTCTCATCAACACGTTGGACGTTTTCCTTCTTTATTTAATAGCTATGTTTTAGTCCCGTCGGTCCTGGCTATCACTATGTTTAACTGTCTACGGTCTTTTCCCCTTTTCCATTTCTTTCGCACCCAAGGTTTTAGGTCGGACTTAACAGATTTCCGCGTTAGACCTATATGTGGTTCAGACTCTAAATAAGGGATTCCTGCCCTCTGCTTAGTTAATTTATCAGTGTCTTCGTTTCTTTACACACCATGGTGTCTAAGAACTCAGAAGAGCAACATTTATTTCCGACTGGATAAATCCTCTAATGCGTCTTATCATTTTTGAACCGATGTGCTTCTGGTTCCGAAAGATCAAATTGTTTGAACTGCCACTTGGCTAGCTGAGCAGATAATCACTCTTTGCTCCACTGTCTCGTTTATCTTCTGGCACAACGGCCACTTTCAATATTGCATATACCTCTGCCTGAAAAATAGTTGTATATCGGCATAGAGGATATTTTTTTTAAATACATTTAATAACATACTGTTAGCTTGTAGCCCTGAATACACTACTACAAGCTATGTATGCCCAACCTAGTTTTATTCAACACAATACTGCTTGATGCCTCACATGTTTCCTAGTGTTACTTAATACTATCTAGGAAACTACCCTTGACCATATCATAAAAACTAGCCTTCCAGCATTTAAACCCTATTGTTTACAATGTTTCCCATGGCTTAAAACTACACTTTTGTTTGTGTTTTGATTGTTTTAAGGTGTGTAGGTTTGAGTGTTTTATCTTATGTTGGAGTGTGTGTTTGTGTGAGGGGGGGTTTGACCATCGGCAGCCTGAAATCAGGTGCTTCCTTCTCGTATCCAGAAGTGGTTTGAGTCATGGCCATTGACAGCCAGAATGTCGCCAAAGATAAGAAGAAAGAGGTTCTAGAAATGGTTGGGGAAGAAAGAGATATGTGGAAAACTGTAAAAAATAGGATAGATAAAATGATAAGTCACATACTAAGGCATGTGAGAATAGTGCGGAATATATTAAAAGCAGAAATAGAAAAAAAAGAGGTATAGGTAGACCTAGGTTAGATTATTGCACGCAGATAGTCAAAGATGTAGGCTGTGGGAATTTCAGGGAAATGTGTAGGCTAGCTCAGAATAGAAATCAATGGAGATACTCGTTTAACCATCTCCAAAAGAGAAAACTGTAAATTTCAGAGAAATGAGTAGGATAGGAAACAATGGGTAGACGCGTTTAGCCAGATCCAGGACTGAAGACAATCATGATGTAATTTTAATTTTAAATCTATTTGTTACACCACTAATAGTGTACTGTTTACCTCTAGACCTGAAAATGTTACCAGTATAGGTAACGAAAAATGTGTCGTTTGTTTTAATAAAATATTGGGTAGAAGAAACATTGAAAATAATTAATATAATTGCTTCACACCACTAAAAAACGACAGAATTCCATTTCAATTTATCAAGAATCGGGACTTTACACTCGTTGTATTAATCTAGAAAGATACTGGTATATCTTAGTAAATAACCGTTATAAGAAAGTTTATTTGTGCACAAATTTAAAAAAACTGCTACCATCGTAAATTACCCGAATTTTCGTAAACCCCTAAATTACCGCCATAAAGAAAATGCATGGCAAACGTGTATAAACACGCCGCTTTCAAAATGTGTTAGGACAAATAACCGGTCACTCAAAGAAGTGACACAGAACACCAGTTAGACGCACTACCCCATGAGAACGAAATATAATATACGATGACCCTTAGACTAAATACTTTTCTCTTTGTTTAATTCAATTTTTGTTAACTATACCTAGGCCGTCGGTTCGTTCTAGTTGTACAGTCTAGGTAATGATTAACAAAAAATGTATAAATAATTGAAGAGCTTGTGGAACTGCACGTGTCCTCCTTGGTCACCACCGCAACTCTACTGATCAAGGTGACATTTAAGAAAGTGTGGAATTGAGTTAGTATACTGGTTGTGTGTGTGCGTGTGTGTATTTGCCTGTGTGCTTGCGTGTAGTGTGTGTATGTGTGTGTGTGTGGGTATGCGTGTGCGTGTGGAGGTGAGCGTGTGTGCTTCTGTGTTGAAGCATGAGGATTCCTTTTAGGAATAGATTGCGTTTATGGAGACAGGTTGTAACTAGAGAATTGATGTTTTTAAGTGGGGAGTATGGGTCAAGATTGATTGTGGTTTTGAAATTTTTTATAATGGGGTAGTTAGGGAGTAGGGGTAAATAAAGTGTATGGAAGTTGCTAAGTTGGATTGATTGGCGCAGGGACAGGTTGGGGAAGGGATGAGGTTGAAAGAGTGGAGCTTGACACGAAAGTTACCATTACTGCTCCCAAATTGTATAATTCTCTACTAGAGTAGGGAATGTGAGCTAAAGTGCCGGTGATGCTACGAAAGATTTTGTATGTGTATCTGACAGTTGTGGAGAGAGTCCACCGATAATGCCAGGAGTGGAGGAGTGAGTTGTGGATACGGAATTTGGTTTTGAAGATGGGTAGTATGTAATTACCCTTACAATAATGTTGGGTCATGTACGGTTATAGGGCGTTTGAATTTTAGATTGCGGTGTTGGACTGTGGATTTCAAAAGGATGTCTATGGGTGGGATCTGTAGCAGGGTGTGTTAACAAATTATGTGATTCGGTTTACTCTAGACGTGTAAAGTAGGAATGGTCAGATGGTGGATTTGGGTAAACGTCTAGATCAGGGAAGTGTAAGTAGGAAACAGGAGTGTATGGCGTATCGGACGATGGAAATAATGATTTGAGTGAGAATTAGTCTACGAGTAGGTTTGGACAGTTGTTCGGATCTAGGAATAGCACGGTGTAGGTTACTGAAGATTATGTTTCTTTTGCTGCAAAGCTTTGTTTGTGTGTGTGTGCGTGCGTGTGTGTGTGTATCTTCAGTCTTGTTGTGAGGTATAAGCCTAGGTAGTAGTTGAGGATGAAAAAGGTAAAGCGGTGGCCGGAATATGAACTTTTGGTTCAAGGTAGCTTTTCAGCAGGATAGTTTTGGTCTTTGTATGGTAGAAGAGTTGTTTGTTGAGAGAGAACCAGGATTCCATGGCGTTTATAAAGACTTTGGCAGTGCTTTGTAGGAATGCGCGGTAATTGCCATAGATAAGGAAAGCGAGGTCATCTGCATATGCAAAAGTTTAGACGTTGGGGATATCTAAGTCATGAAGTGGTTAAATGGCAAAATTCCATAGAGTAGGAGAGAAACGAGAGCATTGTGAGTACCCTTGATAGTTTGTGGCAAGGGCGACAGAGCGGTTAGATAAAGATTTTATAATTGAGAAAAGGTTAGACGGTAAGTTGCCTTGTTTCAGTTGGTTAAGAAAGTTTACCCACCAGAGGAGTTCGAAAGCGGAGCGGGCGATTACGTATTTGTGAGGAGAGGATTGTACTGGTGAGATTAGGCAGAGTAAGGATTGTTGTGCGCTGTGTACTTTTCTAAAGCAGTATTGAGTTGAAGATAAGAGGGAGTGTTGTATAACATGGGAGTTTAACTTTAAGAAGATTCTAGAAGTTTACCGTCGTGGGTAGTAAAGCGTTGGGTTGTAGGCTGTAGGCTTGTCTGAAGGTTTGTTGGATTTGAGGATGAGAGTTATGAAGGCAGATTTAGATATATCGGAAAAAGTCTTTGAAAACGGGCACTTTAGAAGAGGATGTGGGTGGGTTCTTTAATGAGGAACCAGGTTTTTTGGAGAATGAGGTTTGTTATCTGATCGAGCCCTGCAGTTTTGTGAGGGTATAGTTTAAAAACTAGCTTCCGCCACTTACATTACAAATCCAAGGCGATACAAACCTGATTAGCATCACAAGGAAACAACATCAATATTCAACAACTGAAGAACACCACACTGACCCATAGACAACCTACCATAAACTTGCAAAACACCCTTAACGCCCTTCCTAACCACTCTTACAGGCAACCAACTACCTTCCTTTGAAATTACCATACCCATTCTTCTTAATACAGAGATACTATCAACCTACAGAGAACTCCATACCGAATATCACCAACTTACCAGAGATAACTCCCTTTTGCTTCCCAACAACAACAATCCTGATTCAGACTTCAACATCGATCTTGCTTTCCACCTGCTAGATAATTCATTCTGTTGTATATTCAATAACTGTGATTGGTTTTAATAATTCGAATGAATGAAACTTATTATCAACAGATCTTACGTTGGTGCCCGCTTCTTTAAAACGTATTGTAAACTGGAAATTCTTATATGAAAAAGCACTACAATTCCATCGGATTGACGAACAAAGTTTGGAGTTTTTGTTATTATTTGTCTTTATTTTAAATTCGTAGAAGGCGAAAAACGTGTATACAAGGTTCCTTCATCCTCTACCGCAATGAGAACAGTTGAACCGTCTCTTTGAACATCTATCTTCAAGCGAGGCTCTAATCAGTGTTTATCTAGGTAAATTGGCGCTCAAAGACTATTAGATAAGAGTTCGAAGACCTTTTCGGATGTGTAAGAGTGTTGAAACTCGCATATCCCTATAATGATTTGCATTTGCTTTTATAGAACCTACCTCGCACCACAGAAAAATAGCCGGTGCAATATTTACTGTTACGTCACATTGCTTTTGTAGAGTAAAATTAATTGTGGTAGTTAACGTCATTTAATACGTAACAGGGTTTGGACAAGCAACACTGATATTGGAAATTTTATCCAAATTTAAAAGTTGGAGATTTCATATTTAAGCAGATTTCCAGAAAATAATAATGGAAGTTTTAGAGTTTTAATTACAAAAAGTTAAAAGAAGTTTGTGTTATTGATATTTTAACCAATATTATTATACGATATTCAAAAGGTAGCGTTGGTCTAATTTTGCCAAAATTTTCAGAACCTAATTCGCGGATTTGTTCGATTTAGGTACATAGATTGATGTTCTGGTCGTATCGCATTTAACTTTAATACAGATAAGCGATTCCACACCAGGAGCTTAAAGACAGTTTAACGCGAGTTTAAGTTTCTTTAGTATAAAAGCGAATTCGTTGTTTCTATTGTCAACGACGACGAGAAAGCTTAGAAACTAAGTTTAATGACATTCCACCAAAAGCTATCAAACACGCGATCATAGTATCGTCTTCAAAGTTTTCCGTTAAACTTTTAAAAGAAATTTATGACACGTACAGTGATTCAGGTTGACAAATGGGTTTTTCATAGTAAGGTTATAACTTTTTTATAGTAGGTGTGGGAAACTGAAAAGATGTTTCGGTTCTAAAAGCAAATTAAACTTTTAGGGCTGATTTGTATGTCATAAATCTTTTCGTATGATCAATAATGTAGGTGTATCAAGCGGCACGGAAAGCTTTGATAGCTGAATTGGAGACCTAAGTTAGCTCTTATACGATCTTCGGACACAGGATAAAATTTTGGGTTTGTTTAACCAATTATTATTAAAACTTGTATCATTCCTTTGGAAATTTTAGAACCAAATTCGATTTTCCTTTAACACGAGTTACGTTTCGGGCCTTGGGAGCTGTCTTTTTAAAAACTTCTTCCAATTGTTCGTAACAACATTTATTTACTTAAACAGAAATTACAATTGAATTTTGACAAGCCGATTTTAAATACCCTAAGTTGAAATTTAAATAATAATTGGAGTTTAATATTTTGAGGAGCCTAAGCAAACTGCAATGTTAAAGCTGAAGTACTGTAGACTGACTGACTGGTCTTGAGGCTCCCGGAGTATTTATGTTGTTCCTGCCCCTCACAATTCTGAAGAAACTTGCAGAGCTCATATCTGCTTATTTCTTAATACTATTCATTAATACATTGTAACAATCTTACTTTCTGGGTAATCGCGGCATCGTAATCGTTTGTGGCCTGCCACCTGCAGTATCACTATCGTCTGGAACATATTATATTGCATCCGTTCTCATGAACTGTTAATAACCTTTATTAATTATCCTTGAATTACATTGAACTTGACTTAATAATTTCTTAATGATTTCTAATAATTTCCTATTAGATTCTATTTTATAATACATATAAAAATTGGGGGATACATAACTCCTCCCGACGTAAGTGAAAAATTAAGGTTTTCCTTGTTAAATTTTTTAATTCATAATTTATATTTATTGTTTAAAGGTCCCTAATGGTATATTTGTTTCTTTATTTACCTTTGTTTCCTTAAGTCTAAAATTGTTTTCTTTATGCTTATATCTAAGATACATTTTGTAAAATACATATGCGATCAATAAAATAATTAAAATGATTAATACAATTGTCCGAACGCTTATATTGTTATAGTGTAACTTGGGCACTTTTAATTTCATGGCGTGCTTGAGTTCGTTTAAGTCTAGATGTTCTAGCTACATGGGTTTATTGATTATTTCTTCGTCTTCGGGTTGTTTTATCTTGAATTGTAATTACGGTAGATTTGCGAATTTCTTGGTTACTAGAGTCTTGATAAATTCTGATTATTACGTTTTTAATTTTAAATAGCACTCTTCTTTGAGGGTGATTAATTTGCTTCCGGTTAATGCTAGATTGTTCTCGTCTTGATTGCAATGTGCGGTTGCTATTACTTCTGATGGAAATATGGCGATCCATTTGTTTTCGGTAACTTTTTGAATTTACATGTCGGTGACTTGTACGGGTTGTGTTTCACAGTTTTCGTAATGATTTGAAAATTTTAGTAATTGTACTTCTCAAGGACTGCCTTCTTGAATAGTTGTCGTCAATAATTGGCTTAAATATTAATTTGGTGTTACTTCGGTACATTTTTCGTTAGTATATCCATATTTGTGTTCATTTAAGGAAAGAAACTTGGTTTTGGGGATGATAACTTGATACATGCTAGTAATTTTCATTGGAAAAGCAAATAAATGATAATAATTATAAATGTTACTTTCTACTATTGGGATTTATATTAAAAATGTTATTTCATTATTTTTACATAGCCTTCTACTATAGCTATTTTTCCAAATATTAGAGTGTTTGATTCTATTACGTCAAAGAGTAATTTACTGTTAGTTATAAATGATCTAATTCTTAATGATTTCTTTAATAAATCAGTTAGTTCAATGATGCTAGAGTGTAATGTATTCAATTTTGCAAAAGTTACTGCGTTTTCTAATTATCTAAAATTTGTTGGATTAAAGTGAGGGTTGATATTATTTGAGTGAAGATTGTATTGAGTCTAATTAAATTTCGCATTCCTAACAAGGTGGTTTGCATGTTAGTTTTAAGGGTTTGTATTCTATTCGCTATACTATCTTGATTTCTTACTAGCTTTCTTAACGTTTCGTTGAATTTTATTATAGTTGATTGAGTTAGAGGTATTGGGTTGCTAACAATGGTTTTTATATCGTTGTGGTTTTCGATTACTTGCTGTATTGCGTTGTTCTAACGTTCTGCGTCTTGGTTATCTATATTGTTTGTGATTATGTTACCTAGTGCGTTAATTAGTTTTCTTTTCATCCTGCAATTTGTTCTGTGGGTATTAATTTGTTAAATTTATCTTCTATGTTTCTTAAAACGGTATCTATTATGCTATTGTAGTTCATCATTTTTATGGCGCATTTCTTTCCGAATTTTGCTTTGTCCATTGATCGTTTTAATCGGTAATAATTATTTTCGATTGTTTGAAATTCTTGTCTTAGTTCTGTTAAATCGAATTTTTCTGCGAATGTCCAATAGTCTATTGTATTTTGCACACTTCCCAATTTTAGTAGTAGTATACCGGGGTTATTTTTTATACCTCAATTAATATCTTGTTGTCCGTTCTACTTGGGCGGAGATTGACGGTAAGGGTGATATTTATCCATCTGAAATTACAGGGTGTCTTAAGTTTTTCAAGTAAATGTATTTTGTTATCTTTCCGTTGTCTACTACGGCTATACTTTTGTCGGATATTCTCTTAATTTTAAAGGGGCCTAAATTTCTGGGTGCCGTGTTGTGTCGTTTACTTTGGTACTTTATCTCATACACGGTTTGTCCTATTGAAAATGTATTTGCGTCGGTATTTTTATTGCGGGTTGGGGCGATACGTTCCTTGTCGTTATCTAATTTATCTTTTACTTAATCGTAATCTATTTTAAGTTTCTCTTTGTGATCCTTAGCGTATTGCTGATATACTTTTTTGTTATAATGTATGTCATAAGGGTTGTGTAAATCTGAATGTCCTAACGTTAATTCTAAAGATGTAAAATTGGTTAATGAGTGGATTGTATTATTGTAGGCGATTAATGCGTATGACATTGAATTGGGGATGTGTTCTTTCTTATTAGTTATTGTTAGTAATCCGATTTGTTCTAACAGGGTTGAATGTAGTCTTTTAATTAGTCCGTTCAGTTTACGGTGGTTTTCGATTATAAAATGAATTTTTATTTTGTGGAGTTCTAAAGTGTTTTGTATCGTCTCACTTTTGAATTCGCTGCCGTTATTTAAGGTTATTGTTTCGGGTGTTCCATAAAATGTAAAGTACTGTAAAAATAGTTGTGTTACGTCAATGCTATTTTAAGAGGTGATGGGTATTGCTTAGCCTATTTTGGTGCATGCATCTACATCTGTTAAATAATTTTGTGCTTCTACTACTAGACTATCGGTATGTAATTTTTAGAACGGTTTGTCGGGTGTTTGGGTTAACATTAAGGGTATTTTGGTGTGTTCTGTCGTATTTTGCTTTGTCGCATAATTCACATTGGTTAATGAAGTCCGTGGTCAACTCTTTCATATCTTTAAAATAATATCGTCTTATGAGTTGCATTATTGTTTCACTAATTCCACGATGGTTGGTTTTTCTTCGTGTTGATTTCTAATTAGATCATTTATTTTGTCAGGGTAGTCAAATGTTATTAATTTTCTTGTGCATTTGATAAGCTAAGGGCCCGAGTTATTGAATAATTTAACGTATAATTCTGAAAATCGTTTCTATAAATACTCGGTGTTAAAATAAGAGTAAAATCGTTTTTTCTCGGAGGTGTATTCTTTTAGAATTTTAATTATTTGTTCCTCGTTGTCGTCTTTAGTTATTTTCTTATTATCTATTTTCGTATATTTTACGGGCTGAAATTTCGGTAACTAAAAATTGATTGCGTTTTATATCAATTGCTTCGTTTAAAATTTTAATAGCGGTTTTTGGTTCTTCGTTCTTTGTCGAATGAATTGTGTCTATCACTTCTGGGTCTTCCCTTACTTCCGTCTGGTCTACGTTTCCTATAACTGATTCGGTTTCTAGTGCGTTGAGCTGTATTCTACTTAGGGCGTCTGCGTTATTATTATAAACTCCCTTTTTGTATATAATTTAGTAATCGTATTCCTCTAGTCTGATTTTCCATCGTTGTAATTTTGAATTTGGTTCTGTAAGTTTGCATAGTCATACTACTGGTCTATGGTCGGTGTATATAAAAATTTTCGTCCTTAAAGGTATGGTCTAAAATATTTTGTTGCCCAAATTATGACTAATAATTCTTTCTCTATGGTACCATATTTCTGTTCGGACTCATTTAGGGTTCTGGATGCGTAACTGATTGGTTTATCGCTACCTACTTTTCCTTGGCTGAATACTGCGCCTGATGCTAGATTTGATGCGTCTGTTGTCAGTATGAATGTTTTTGAAAAGTCAGGGTATTCTAATACGGGGTGATTCGTTGGTATACTTTTTATTTTGTCTACAGCTTTAATGAATTCTGGGGCGTGTTCAATTTTGTTTCCCTTTTTAGACAATTTGTCAGGGGATTAGTTATCTGAGCGTAACCTTTAAAGAATTTGCGGTAGTAACCACTTAGTCCTAAAGATCCTTTAATTTCTTTGTTCGTTTTGGATAGTGGGTAGTTTAGTACTGCGTTTGTTTTTTCGGTGTTTGGCATTACTCCTTGTGGCGTTATTATATGTCCTAGAAATGACACTTCTTTCTATAAAAATTCGCTTTTGTCTAGTTGTACCTTAAAATGTGTCTGTCTTAGTCTTTCATATAATTCTCTTAGTCTTTCTATATGTTCTAGCAGTGATGTTGAATATACTATGATGTCGTCTAGGTACACAAGGTATTTTTCGTTGTGTATTCCACGTAATATATTGTCCATAACTCGCTAAAAAGTGGCGGGTGCGATCTGTAGTCCAAATGGCATTCGTTTATGTTCGTAGTGTCTTCTACGTGTGCTAAATGCGGTATTCGACGTATCTTTCTCGTCCATTTCTACTTGATGATAACCTGAAGCGAGGTCTATGGTTGAAAAATATTGACATTTACTTAATTTGTATAAAATTTCAGTGATATTGGGTAGTGAATATTTGTCATCTACCGTTTTTTCGTTTAGCTTTCTGTAGTCTATTACCATTCGATATTTTCTCTTGCCTGAGGCGTATAATTTCTTGGGTACTATTAGTACGGGGCTGCTCCACGATGAGTTGGAGTGTTGTATGAATACTTGTTCTAACAAGTCTTCTACTTGCCTATCGGCTTCTTTTTGGCTTGCTAGAGATAGTCTGTACGCTTTTGGAAAAATTGGTTTGTTGTCTGTTAGTTCTATGTTGTGTTTAATTGTACGTTAGGGGTATTCCTTCACAATGGAATATGTCGCGGTACATAAATTTTTTATTACTTTTTGTTGATGTCGGTATTGAAGCGAATGTTACTTAATTTTTCTCTTAACATTTTGTCGTGTTCTGCAGGGTTGTAATCGTTTTCTAAATTTTCATCTATTTCCATTTCGTTAAAATTTAATTCTTCTACGTTAATTGGGTTTGTTAGTGATAGTTCTACTGGGCAGTTATTTGAGTTTAAAATTGATGTAGTGGCATAATTGTTTTTTATTTGTACTAATGCGGTGGGGGTTTCTACTCCTTGTTGAAATATTATGTGATTTATAATTTCAACTTTGTTGCTCGAATTTACTGGGATTTTTTTTTCTGTTCAGGAGTTCTATCGTATATTTTTATTTGGTTTGGGTATTTCCAAATTTAATGGGGATCTGTCCGCGTTTTGTTCATAATAACCGGTTTTTTATATCAATATTGGCTCTTAGTATTCTTAAAAGGTCCATTTCTATTAGTCCGTCATATTTGTCGTTGAATGCAAAAACACAAAATTTGTGTTTCATTTTTACATTGAAGGTTTTCGGTAAGGGTATGTTAGCTCTGAATTGGTGTACTGTTGTTTGATGGGCTGTTTGAATTTTAAATGGTTCTCTTTCTACAAAATCTAAATAATGTTTCATTACAGTTCGGGGTGATTAGTGTTTTTGAGGATTCGGTATCGATTAGTAATTTAAATTCTGCGTGGTGTATTTTTATATATGGTAGTACTTGTTGATTAATATTATTTAAATTTATTACGTTTTGTAAAATAATTGCGGTGTAAATTTCAAATAGCTAATTAGGAGAGAGAATGGACTGTATATAATTTAAATTGATAATTTACAAACAACAAATAATTAATGTCTTTAATCAAATTAAAGCAAAGCGTTTACTATAAAGCACTCACCTGATTGTTTACAAAGTCGTGCCGATGCAAAAAACGAAGCATCTAATCTGCCTCTTGCGGGGAAGCAAAGCGCATTTAGTTCAATAACAGTTCTAACGAAAAAAGCGGTTCATGTACAATAGCAATGCAAACTGGTCGAAAGACAAATCAACTCTCTTCTATGTTGAGCGTGTAAACTAGCGATGCGGCCAGTTCGAACGACGAAACGATTATCTGCAAGTAGAACGTGTACGATAGCGATGCGGTGTATTCGACCAACGAAAAACTTTTCTGGCTTCGTGGATTTTCCAATCGATATTTGTTGTTGCACAAGCGGAATAACACACATAGTTTTATCACTTACGGCACTGGTTGGCGGGTGTTTTAAGTAAAACCCAGGAAAATCCATTCTAATAAATTTAAATATACACGCGGCGAATTTAAAATAACCAAAAAACTCCACAAAAATGAAGTTTATCTATAAATTATTTACATAAAAACGGAACATGTTTGGTCGTTCACAAATCGGTCTATCTGAAAATTTTATCACGTATTTTCTTCGTGTCGTAGTTTTCGCATATTTTGTCGCCTTCATAAGTTTCTAATTGCTTTGATTCGTCAGTAGGTTCTTTTATTTATTGGTAAAATAATTCTTCGGAGGTGAAGTTTTGTTTTTGATGTTGGTTTGGTCGGTTTTGTGATATTTTTGTATTTTGTCTGGTGTTACCGGATAAGGTATCCATAGGTGTTAGTTTGTAGTAATTGTTAGGGTTATTATTATTTATTATCGGTGTATTTCTAATAGGGTTTGCGTTGAATGCTGGTCTTTGTTGGTTTATATTTTGACTGAATCTTGATGGAAATGCGGGTTTTGTAAAATTTGAGTTGAACATTGGTTTTGGAAATTGTTTGAATTGATTATTAAAATTCGCGTTATTAAAATTTGGGTTATTAATTCGCGGTTGGTTTGTTTGTGCGTCAAATGATGTGAATTTTGGTTGAGCGATTGTGTGTCTCACGGATTGTATGGTTTTTATTGGAGAAAAGCTTTTATTCGCGTTGGGGTTATATAGTCTGTTTTGATAGTACATTACTTTTTCTTCTTCTATTGTCATGTTCATAGCTTCTTCTAAATTTTGGGGATGTTGGAATCTTATTTTATCGGATAGTCGTTTTGGTATTGCGTTTATATAGGTGCCTAGTGCCATTTAGTCATACATTTTTGTTTTTAAAAGTCGGATATTTTGGTCGTATTTTTCGATTTTTAATTTTGTTAAGATTAGACTTCTAATGTCTTGGCATTTCGTTCCGAATTGGTACGGGGATTGGTTATTTTCCATTCTGAGGTTTATCAGGTCGCGTATTAGGCATTTTATCTTGCGTTGACCGCCAAAATATGCAATCAATATCCGTTTTGAGATAAATTTTCATACCTGAACTTATGGTTGTTAAGGGTTGCATTCGCTTTTAATTAATATTTATTTTCGGTTTTATTACCTTTAAGTTTTTGTATAAATTGGGATTTATTTTGCGGTTTGTACTGTTGGTTTTCAGTTTGGATTGCGTTGGGTTATTTAAAGAATTGTAGTTATACGGTTTTGTAATTAAATTGAGGAGTTTGTGCTTGACAATGCCTTGGTTAATTTTTGTAGTCTTAAATTTGTGTATTTTTATACTTCGCGGATGCTAATTTGTCGTGAGTTTTACTTTCTGGAAGGTTTCGATGTGAATAAATAATTTCTCGAAATAATTACTTTACTTTGTATGTTTTTGCCAGTTGCGATTTTACTTTATCACAGATCTGTTTATTAACTAAGTCTGTTATAATTATCTCTTCTTCGTGGGTGTTGTAATTTCTAAGTGCATAAGATGTTTCCTGTCAACTGTACGGTCTCGTTACCTTGAATGTTTTAATTATATAGTTGCAAGTTTTCAGTCAATCGCGTTGTTCAATGTTGCTTTTATAATTTAATTATAAAGTTTCTTTTATTTTCTGAAGGATTTTATTTTAGTCTCGTAATAAATTAATTGCGCAAATACTTTTGCATAATTAGATATCTTTGTATTGAAAAATATTCAATTATACTTTATAAAGTTTGCGATGTGCTTTTCTGAATAAATTCTATTTAGTAATTGTTTTGCTATGATTAGTACGATGATGAGGGTTTCCGGTGATAATTTTACGTAAGAATCGCATTATAAGTTTGCACGCTTGTTTTAATTAATAATGAGTTAATTTTAATAATAATTTAAAAGATGTTCCTACAATTACGCACTTTTGTCAATATTTTGTGTTGAAGGTCGAGTTTTGAATAATTCGTTTATATAACTGAGGTGTTTTAATTATAGAATTTGACGAAGTTAAAATCTAGAATAAATCGTTTCTGTTATTAATTGTTTATAAGAATTGCGTTTGTACATTAAGCTTTCGGTGATAATGGTAGAGTTATTTACGTTTTATTTTTATGTTTCAGACTTGCTGAATTAAATTCGTTTTTATTGCGTATTAATTTTAATAATTTGTGCGCCAGTTACGTTTTGTATTATTTTAATAATTTGTAAGAATTGTTTGTACTATTTAGTTTTAAAAATTCTCTTGTTTCCAAACAAATTCATTTTTGTTTAAAAATAATTTCTCGAATTTTGAAAACAATATCTCTTAATACATAAGTAAATTATTATCATTAAATGGCATAAAAGAGCGATAATAATAGTTAAAATTTGTTTATACATAAAATAATAATCAAACATTCTTTTAATAGCTAATATCAAATAATTTGTCACGATAAATTGGTTTTAGGGAAAATGAATTTAAATTAATTTCTTCGTTGCTTTGATGGATTTCGTCGATTTTATACTTCGTCGACGTTGGTTTGGTCTGGATGCGATCGATGCTTGTATCTCTTCCAAGTTTGTTTGGTTGGATTCAGTCGATGTTTGTACCTGGTCCAACTTTGTTTGGCTTCTGCCAAAGTGGAAATTGAAATTCCAGATCACCAGTTCTTCGAATTTAGGTTCCCTAGTGACTTACGACATCCGAACGGCTGCGCCAGTTACGTTCGGGCCTTGGGAGCTGTCTTTTTAAAAACTTCTTCCAATTCTTCGTAACAACATTTATTTACTTAAACAGAAATTACAATTGAATTTTGACAAGCCGATTTTAAATACCCTAAGTTGAAATTTAAATAATAATTGGAGTTTAATATTTTGAGGAGCCTAAGCAAACTGCAATGTTAAAGCTGAAGTACTGTAGACTGACTGACTGGTCTTGAGGCTCCCGGAGTATTTATGTTGTTCCTGCCCCTCACAATTCTGAAGAAACTTGCAGAGCTCATATCTGCTTATTTCTTAATACTATTTATTAATATATTGTAACAATCTTACTTTCTGGGTAATCGCGGTATCGTAATCGTTTGTGGCCTGCCACCTGCAGTATCACTATCGTCTGGAACATATTATATTGCATCCGTTCTCATGAACTGTTAATAAACTTTTTAAATTTATCCTTGAATTACATTGTTGTACTTGACTTAATAATTTCTTAATGGTTTCATATAATTTCCTATTAGATTCTATTTTATAATATATATAAAGATTGGGGATACGTAACTCACGTTGACTGTCAAAACGAGGTCTTGGGTTTTACAGAATAGCCAACATTTTTTTTAGTTAAAATTTAATAAAATGTGTTTTTTAGTGTTTTCTCTATTATTATTAATTTTTTGTGAGCCTTTATACCCAAAACTAGCGTGACTCAAAGGTCGAGTCACCGACTTCAGAGGTCTCCTTCTCGATTAGAAGCCAATGACTAAACACCTGAGTCAGGAATTGAAATTATCTTTTTTGATGAGAAATATATATACAATGCACGTAAAAACATTCATTTATTGTAAAAATTCATATTCATCAATTTACTGTACAAATATGTAAACAAACTGAAGTAATGATCTTTAAAATAAAATAAAAGAAAAAAATACGAACAAACTAAACTTGAAATAATATTACCAAACCGAATTTGCTATAAATACATAAAAAATCACTAAATATAAAACATTATTAAAAAACAGAGGAAGCTTATTTTTATTATAATACAATCGAAACAGTTCCCGAAACTGTTCTGGTTGGTCTGGACAATCCGAACAAACAAATGGTTTATTCTTTCGAATTTTATTTTCATAGCATACCCCACATTGTTTCTGCATCCGACGTCCTTTATCATCAAAATGGTATTTTTCAGGAATACAGATAAGTTGGTCTAAGTTTATCTTTAACATTTTCAGCAGGTTTGTTTTCCGCTTTTGACAAAAGAAATTTAATAATACTATGACGAAAGTCATAATGGTAGAGGATGGGGCCAATCCTGGCGCAGATCCACCTTATGAGGTCCACCCATAGGATCCACCGGTTCCACCTTCTTATGGGAATTTACATGTAAATTCTTTGAAAGTAAACCTCGTTCGGACATTTACTGGGGATTTCTACCTTGCTCCCTCCTTGTTCCCCTCCTTGCTCGGACACCATCACATCAATCATTTTGATAACGTCACATCCGTCTTCGATGATTACGTTACAGCGCCGCCGACTCAAATTCCTTCACATCCGCCATCTTGTTTTTTTACTTCTAAAGATATTTCCACCGCGTTTGGGGCTCGCTGGAAAAGCCCTGTGCAAGAATTACAGATCTGACAGAATGTTTACCTAAGCGCACTCCAACCCCAAATTTTTTTAAAACTGAACTGCAGAAACGCGAATACTAACAACTACACCATGCGCGATAACTCCAAACTCTTCCTTAGCCCTTTAAGATTTCCAAGAATTTTTCAACCAAACTTCGTTTGGTTAATGAGATGGTCTAGTCTGTCGGTCGGTCTGTCTGTCTGTCCGTTGCACGGTTCCCGTGATGTTACAAGACATATAATATATGATTCTTATCCAGTTTTTTACGCTGAATACGAATACGCTATTCACTTTCGATATTTCAATTATTAATCAAGATATTCGACTTTAAATACGAATTTTTACACATTACTATTTATTATTTTCGCGTACAATTAAATTTCAAATATTTAACACAAAGGTAAGTAATATTTGTTGAACTTAATGTCTAAGTTTGGTTGTGAGCCGTACATGCGGCTTAGATTATTTTTCAACATAATTTTTTCCACACTTTATTTAGTAGGAGAGGAAAACTGTACACAAGGCTCCATGAACGTGTTTTCAAAAAGAGTAAATCTTTTAAATTGTTTATTAAACCACCCATCGTCTAATGAGTCCGAAAAATCAAATGGGTTGGCAATCAAAAACTTTTATTGGACAGAAAGTTGAAAGACAATAGAAGGATATACACAGAGATCGTGGATTGACCTGGAACGTCAAGTAGGCAAGATTTTTGGGAGCAGACAAATCAAACGAAGAAAATATAGCAAATAATAAATATGAACATGCTCATGAATTTATAAAACTTGATTTTAAAATGATTTAAAAACTAAAATGAAAAAAATGATTTACTAGTTATAATAAAATTACAAGTAGAAGGAAAAGAGATCAAATTACGCTTAAACACAGGAGCTGAAGCAACGTTAAGTAAGTGAAGGTTCTATTAAATATAATTCAGAGGAGTTAATGCAGAAGGTTATCCCTATTAAAAGAAATAATTTAGTATCGCCGAATAATAAGAAGTTTGCAGATAGCAACAGTTTCATAATTCTGAAAGTTAAGTTGGGAAAGATGGAGGTTGAGCAAGAGTTTTTAATAGTGCCAGAGCTAAGAATTGATCCCATTCTGGGAATGGATTTTATAAGTAAGATAAAAGGTATAATAGATGCCGAGAATAAAACGACGATTATTGGGGATGAAATGATTAAATGGAACGAAAAAGTCCATATAGTAGTAGAAAGACATTGTATGAATTTGAATCAATTTGAGAAGAACATGGAAGGTAAAAGAGTGTAAGTATTAGATGTCCTGGTGAAGTTAGAAGAGTTGTATCGTTTTTACAGAAAAATACCGAATTATTGGAAACTGCAGAAGTTAATGTGGAAGAGATGAAAATAATAGATAAAATGAATGAAAATAGTATGATTGCAGATGTTGATAAGGAGATTAAGGAACTTTCTGTAAATGCAGCGTTTATAGGTAAAAATGAATAAAAGTAACAAAGTATTAAATAATGATGAAATAATTTAGAAAGTACGAATTTAATAATTCGTTTGAGATAATTTCTATTAAAAATCAAATTTTTCTGTAAAATGGCGTATGTATAAATATGGATGAAGGGCGTGTGGTTTGTAATGCAGATGTCAGAAGAAATAGAAAAGTAGGAAAAAGAAAGGGATTTGTGAAGTGAAAGAGGATGAGGGAGTTAAAATTATAAATGTGAATCTGTTTGAGAAAGACTTAGATGAAAATGTAGAAAAAGGAAAAATGGTTATTAAGAGTCCAGGTGAAGTTATAAATGAAGTAAAGTCGTTATTAAAGGAGAAATATTCTAACTCCAAACTCTTCCTTAGCCCTTTAAGATTTCCAAGAATTTTTAACATAACTTTTTCCACACTTCATTTATTTTCTTTTCTATTCACCTGTCTTATATGTAGAGGCGGCTCCGTGGCGTAGTGGTATGTGTGTGACTATTACGCCCAAGGTCCCGGGTTCGAATCCCGACACGGTCCGCTTGAAAAATGTTAGGCGAGCATTTTTCACAAAAATAACCCTCGTTCGGATGAGAGGTAAAATGGAGGTCCCGTGTGTGAGTGTTGTCACGCACGTTAAAGATCCCTACCTTGCTTGGAACAGCAAGGGTTCGGCAAAATTCAAAATTTTCCAGGTAACAAAAACTCGCTTCCTGGCCAATGTAGTACCTTCGGGTGGAGCATTGGAAAATCACATGTAATGTCTTATATGTAGATCCACGCTAAATTATATCATTCCTGCAGCTCATACTTAAAAGAAAATCTAAAAACCATTATTAAAACTTTTTATTACAGACAAATTTTTACTAATACAGTTTAAATTTTTTAAACCACATTTCTAAATACATATTGACAATTTTTATTCTTAATCTGGAACTCCTCATATCGGCTTATATTTATTAACATTTATTTCTAAATGGAGCACTTTTTCCAAAGACCAACCAGACCCGCGTGTTTTAAATTCCTCTGATTTTGTTCTCATGGTTTCGCTTAAGAAGTCTTACATATTTTCCAGATTACTAGAAGATGTTATAACCATATTTTTGTGTTAAAGGATTCCACATCGGTAGTTTCTTCTCTCATTTTTGTGTAGATGCCGTAGAGTTCGCAATTAACTTATATTGCTGTATGTTGTATTGTGTCTCCATTAATTAATCGAATAAGCCGATCTTTCTGCTTTCAAAGAAACTCGAACACTCCATCGTCGACACTGACGTTCTTTATGCGATAGCTAGTCATACGATTGTTAAACGGTGTGCTAACCATTTCTACACCATCTTCGCCAGTAGCGGTAACTGTTAAATTTTTGAGTCTGTTGTTTCCCAAGTGTGCGGCATACATCATCTTTTCCACTTCCAAATCACATACTTTACACAGAATTCGTATTTGATTCCTACAAGACCCTTTAACAGCTGGCTGAGATGAACGTTTACGGCTTAATGGCATACCGTACTGTTTTCCCTTGTGTCGCAGTAAGGTGTCCATTCTCGTTAAAGCGATACTGCAAGACCCACAGTTTATGTACTTTGCAGCTGACGGATGTATAAGCTTAACCCTGGACGATGTTTCACCACGACATTTGTTTTGGTGCCGTTCGAGAGCATTTTTCCAGGTATTGGAAGCACCACAAGAATTGCAATTAAAAATATTTTCGGACGGCACTTTTCGTCGACCAGCTTCCAAGAACTATGAATTATAACTAAAGCTTTACTTTTGTTTATAGTGGTAAAAGATTTTATATCCGCAGCGTGGGACTTTTCCTTGCCGGAGCAAGGATATACCCACTAAAAATCCACTTTGGTGTCGGAATCGAGAGCCCTTGTCATAGACTTTATAGGGATCCCATGACTAGCGTACCTTCACCGCCGTCGCAAATTGCAAAAAACATGGCGTTACGCGGAGTTTATTCCTTTCGGACGTCTGATGGAATCGCAGCAAAGATCATTGCCGGAGCATCGCACTGGAACTAAAGTTATACATGTAGCGCCTTGTCACAAACCTTGTCTCGTGACAGTCCAGATCCTATAAGAAAAGCACGCGACCACAACACCCGTATATATAGCTTAACGTAGCTCGCCCCACCCATCTCAACGAACAGTATAAAACCAGCCACTTTACGAAAAGACCGTCACTGGACTCAGTCATCTAGCGCTTCCCTTAGCCTAGAGAGAAACGGTCAACCCCTCAGCGCTTCACCTAACCTGAGGAAGCACCGACGCCCTGGCACTTCTCATAACTCGGGGCCCCGTCGAAGAAGACCTCGGCGCTGTGCTGAACCCGAGGCAGCACGACGACGCTTTGGCGCTTCACCTAACCCAAAGCCGTCCGACACCAACGACACAGCGCTGTATGGGTGGCGTCCGGGTTGATAAGGCAAATCCGTTAGCGTTCTTCCTTGACGACTAGGATATCCGACTGCCGATGGTCCTGGTTCTAGAGGGGAAACGTAACACGGACACGGAAATCAACATCACAAACACAACATACACACATACACACACACACACACACACATACACACACACACACAAAACACACGCCCTCAAGCCCGCGCACAAACACACACACACACACACTTTACAAACACAACCTATTCACACACTTACATTGCCTTTTCAACATCTGGATTTCCGGCTGCCGGTGGTCCGGACTGATAGGGCAATATCCGTTGAGCGTTCCTCTTTGACGAGTGGGATATCCGGCTTCCGATGGTCCTGGTCCTAAAGGGGATACCATCATCACATACACAATACACATACACACAAGCCTCACACACACATAAACACACAAAACACCTCTCAAACAATGCACAAACACAAAACACCATTCACACACATTGCCTTTTCAACATCTGGATTTTCGGCTGCCGATGGTCCAGGCTGATAGGGCAAATCCGTTAATGTTTTTCCTTGACGACTAGGATATCCGGATGCCGATGGTCCTGGTTCTAGAGGGGAAACGTAACACGGACCTCAACATCACAACACACACACACACACACAGACACACACACACATAACACATGCTGTCAGACGCGCGCGCACACCCACACACACGCACACACACGCCTTACAGACGGTTACTTTCTGTGGGAAAGCCAGGTCTGCTTAAATTTCAGGTAGCAGACTACTAAAACGTTGGAACAAATAAATAAATAAATAAATAAATAAAAAATAAATGGGTGGCGCCACGGCCGAGCAGAACCGACGACGACGCCAACGACGTCGACAGCAGCATCAGCGACAACACTAAAGGAGAAACGAGCAGCGACGACAGCGTCTCCGAGACCGGCACCTACTCCGCCAGTTCTTGCAGCGATCACCCTTCCCGCCCCGACCAGTGTCACCGCTACCTCCGCCGCCTGTGGAATGGCAAGTCGTCCTCTTTGACATCAGCCGGATCCCGTACCACGGTGTGGAACCGTCCCTCGTCCTGCTAGTTCTAGCCAACTGATGGCGCTCTACCTTCCTTTCGCCAACGTACAGAGGTTTCTTCGTGCCTATACTTTGAGGTTTCTTGATATTTTGTTAGGGTTAAGACTAGTCCATTCTGACGAGACCCAAGAGGTCGAAACCTGGTCAATGGATGTTTTTTCCCCTACAAAATGATCAAGTAATTGTTTTGTAATGGCTATGCAAATACCAGTTCGATTTGTATATATATATATATATATATATATATATATATATATATATTTAATGCTATAATTATCGGGTAGTTTAGGGGTAGGTTAAGTCACAAGGGTCGTGAAATAAATAAAAGAAACTTCCAGTTTAATAAAAAAACATAATTCCAGATATTATAAGAATAAATAGGTCACTATACATATTTGTTAATTGAGAGCACTCTGTATATAAAATACGCGGGATTAAATGCATAAGAACATAGAAATATCCAAGAGTAGTTTACTAGTTAAGATAAAATTTGAAAATGCAACAAAATGCATCAAAATTAAATCAACGAGAACCTATATTAATTGGCTTTATAAATATTTAACAAGTGCGTTAAAAATATCATCGTACACGCAATCTAAATTATGCATTATTAGAAAATCGTACGTGACATAAAGAATCACATTTGTTCAAAAATCCAATATTAACTAGGAAATAAACAAGCACCCGATTATTTCGGTTTAGATTAGAATAAATAACAAACACTGAATACGTGTTTTAATAAAAGTAAATTGTTGGGATTTCTCAAATAATACCATGTTATGTGGGTGTATTACGTGACGAGCCAGGCATCCATTCAAATATTTGGATAAGATAATTGGTGAAAATCCCGAAGTACACAAAGATAAAGGTAAAAGGTGTTGTCCCAACACGTGAATGAACGAATGAAAAGCAGGCAGAGGTGCGGCTTTAAATACGATACGAATGAAGCGGCGAGTTTAGTATACATTTAAACTGGGCTACAATTATATTCTGAAGTGCTAATATTTTACGTAACCAGTAAAAAGAAAATAAAAGTAATATCATTTGGAAAAGTGCACAAATTGTGCAACGCATAAGCCGATCTATTATAGACGTAAGTAATAACGACTTAATTAAAAATTCATTTACTAACATTAATAAAACAGGGCTTTTATTACTGATATGGAAAATGTTTTATTACTGACTTTTAATACCGACATGAAAATATTCTATTACTGATATTTAAATTGGATCTTAATAATGGTAGTTTAAACTGGATTAATTTATTACTGGTATCTTAATACTGGCTTTAACACTAAAATTTAAATAGGATTTTAATTTATTGAACTGGATTCTAATAACGATTGTATTTTGATTTTGACTTCCAAATTCGACTTTAAATCTTCAGACTTGACACAAAAACTCTTGGGGGGTGCAGATTACATAGCTAGGAAGGAACTACAGAACCACTCCAGGTTAGCGATCTTAATATAATTTATTATTGAAAACCGTTTTAATTCAATATTAATCATTTCGTATTTGTAAGAGTCAACAAAACATAGTAGGTTCATTGATCAATTTATGACAAAGGTAATAGGCATCTTGGAAAGTTTTGCTGGTTTCAATTTCATAAATCTGGTATATAAAAATATTCTAAAAAGGGAAAATTTTAAAGTTGTAAATATTTAATCATTATATTGTGTATTGTAGAATTGCTTTATTTAATCAGCTAGTTGGGGTAAAACCATAACTTAACATTTCACATCATAGGTGCTTGATTATTAGGGGTAAATTTTACAACAAAACTTTATAACATTCCCAAATCGTGAGGCTTAAAATAAAATAATAATAAAAGCTTTCAGGGTAATATCACAGCATTTTATGTACACCCAATCGTGGGGCTAAATATTAATATAGTATCAAAGGGGCTAATAAAATATCACATCAATATATATTATATTGTACCGCCCCCCTTTTTGGGTTTAAACATATATTAAACCGCCCTACTTTGAGTTCCACCTATATTCTACCCTTTATTTTATAAACTTTTAAAATGTGCGCACCTAATGCACGCCCCGTACTTGCACCGTTTGGTTGGTTCTTTAATTAATTATTTATTGCAATGCCTCGACTATTTAAGCTCTTAATCTCAGGGTGTTCAAGCTACTTATAGTGGGTTCCGTTATAAGTAGATGTGCTAAGTCCAACCAAAGTGCACTCTTTTGTTTTACTACTAAAATTGATACTCTACTTTTGTATATGCCAAATTTTCTAATAAGATCAAAGTTGCTATGTGCCAAATTCAATTACAACCAAAATTTGTATGACTATTTTTGACGTATTAAAGATATTTAAACACTCACCTGGTATATACTCCGTTGATGCCTTCCTGAATGCTGGCTCAAAATCCTTATCACCGTATGCGTCTTCACAATGATGTTCTTGAATTTTCGTGCCGCTTCCAGGTGTCCTTGAATTTTAACTGCTCCCCAATACCTGAAATGATTAACCCAAATTTAGAATTTAGAAAAATCAGTGCTACAACTTCCCTTGTGCTAATCTCCGCTTCGAATCCTTGTTTTTTCTATAAATCCGTCCGCTTCTCCGTATCTAATCCCAATCTACTCGTTCCTGTATCTTTCTGCTCGATGCTCCTGCTACCTTTAAACTGCTCTCCAATATCCAACTTCTTTCCTTTGTCTAACCACTCTCGATGACCTTCTAACTTTAATCCGCACTCCAATATCCAACTTCAAATCTGTATAACCACTCTCCAAATCCAATATTTTACCGTCGCACAATCACTACTATTCACTTTATACTTTCGATGCTTGTTTCTTTATTACTTTATTCAATTGAAAACTCCTTTTAAAACAACTATTTTCTATTTTTTTTTAAATATCTGTATACAAATTAGCACAGTTATGAAAACACGTGTTTTTACAAAATTGGTTTGAAAATAATCCCCTTTGTTTACTCTCTAAGGCGACCATGTTAACTCTCTACTAGCCTACTACATCTTAAAGTTCATAACAAATAACTACGTTCGTGTCGCACATACCAAAGTTCATGTCTTTTATACAATTTCATAATCACATTAAATTCTAACATATGTCCTAAATCTTTACATTCCACCAATCATATTTTACGTTGTTATAACTAATAATTTTGAGTTCACAAATATTGTCCAAAAGTTGATTCTATAGAAAATGAAACCAAAATAAATTATACTTGACCCTGGATGCATGTTGATAGTGAACATTCATAGACGCATCCGGCTTTTGGACGGCAAATGTACTTTCAAAGGCTTTTAAAATTCAAACTCGGTATAAACCCTTGAGCACTGCACATCTTATTACGTCACTTAGTCATTTTAAAATTGCCTTTTGGCACTTAATTTCAACTACTATATTTGAATGGTATTTTAGTATACATAAAATACGGCAAACATACATTTTTAAGTTTATGTGATCAAATATGTGGATTATTTTTGTTTGGCATATACTACCTTGTACTAAACAACCCTTATAACTCTTAGTAGCTCCCTTAGACATTATAATATATATATATATATATATATATATATATATATATATATATATATATATATATATATATATAACTTAGACTTTATGCAAAGCCCAAATGATCATTTCAAATCGAGCTAGTAATTGAAAGATGGAAAATATAAGGTCTTGGACAGGACTTAAACCTGTATCCTGGTTTTGCCGGAACCATGCGTTTACCAATTACGCCACCGAGACCGATGACATAATTGGGAAATTTACAAATTTAAATCGCGTACACGATTTATTTATCGTACTTTCATTGCTTCAAACTAAATTTGGAGATTATTTTTTGTTCAAAACTCTAAATACACAATTCCATTGGTTAAAGACATCATTAACGTTTTCAGCACAGGAAGAATAGGAAATGGAAGTGTATAAATATAATTGCAAATTCTCCGGAAGGCATTAGTTAGTGCACGCCATAGCTAATGAATCATCTTGCAGTGCTCCCCATAACCTGCAAACCCTCCAACCAGTAGCGCTCTCCATAGCCTGCTATTCTACAACACGCAGTGCTCCTCATAACCAGCGTATCCGCCGACCGTGACAATGTCTGACGCCGTACCCAGGGCACGTCATTCTAATATATCAATCCATAGTTAACAAACCAAGTATGAACGTTAAGCTCTGTTCCATACTTCCCCGACAAGTCGTTATTGTGATTGCATCCATCAAACTCGACCACCGGAACGACATCCCCGTAGAGGCATCACTATCACGAAGCCTGCCGAAGAGTTCAGAAGACAACCGAATACCTTCTGAACCCTCTATACTTGTATATATTGTAAATTAGTAGTTTTTAATTTCATATCATAATTTTTTGTAACGTAACGTTGACCCACAATTAAAACACGAAGCCTTCCAAAGAGATCCGAAGACCACCGAAGATGTCTAGACCTCTTCAAACTGTACATATCTCTTATTTATCGTTTTTCAAGTTCTCATTGAGCCTCATAAGCAACTTCCAAAGCATTCCGAAGAAATCCGAAAACTACCGAAAACTTATACACCCCGTTAAACTGTATAAACATCCATTTAATCAGTGTTCAAGTTTATTTCTGGTTCCACAAGCAACCATGAAGCCATTCAAAGACTTTCTAAGATTACCGAACACATCCGAACTGTTTCAAATTATTAAATCCCTTCAAATATTAACTATTTCATGTTTATTTTCATGTATTTATGAACTTATAATTATTTTTGCTTGTAATTATTAAACAAATAATTAAGCCAATCCTACACGCTTTCAGACTCGAACGATAACACGCCATGGTTTATATACATTTAGGAACTAACCGAAGATTGCCGAAGGCACTCGAAGAGTGTGCAAGCGCGGTCACCAAACCGATTAGTATTAATACCAAGTATTCCGTACTTTCGTAGGTTGCTCATTTTCTAGAACCAAAGCATCCGCATAGCGGGTGGAAGCACGTAATTATTTCTAGAGCCGGCAAGTACTCAATACCACCCAAATAGAGAATTAGAAGCTTGGTGACTGTTTACTTCCGCTTCCCTCGCAAGAGGTAGGAAAATCTCGGTCAATCATCCGTCTAAATTATTGTTCGGTCCGATCCCATTCCGATAATTTTCAAACGACAATGGTCTCAGAATTTTTAGACCTCCGAGGGACCTTTAAGTCGTGATCAATTATACAAATTAACATATTTTATAGTAACAGTGCGCTGTATAATACATGCGTACCCCTTCTCTGCGCTACTGCTATCTTTGTAGTTGGTTGAAAAAGTCAGTCGTCTTTTTTACTGCTAGGGCCGCTGCAAAGCATCATTCTATACCTTCTTTATAAGTATAGTACATCGCGCACTTTTTTTGTCTGATAATTAAATTTTGCTCATGTAGGCTTTTACACTTTTCACATATTTAAACGTCTTGTACAATCGATTAACCACTTTTAACTATTCTAACGGGAACCGCCATGCATTCTGCCGCACCATTCTTTTTGAATTCAACGATCCGATTGGCTTCCACACACTAGCACCTAACGTATGTTTCCTACTATTTGTTAAACAAAAACTACCGGCATCGCCATGTTTGTATGTGGACGTAAGCAGATGTTTGTGGATGTGAACGGGAATATATGTAACCATATACATTAATCAATCTAAGCTACTTTATTTCGTCCAAAGAAACTACAATTCTTCTAAACCACTATTAATAATTGCGTTTATAGGTTTCAACATTTGCTACATGCATCGATGTGGCCTAAAAAGAAAAAACCCAAGAAAGAAAATGGCCGGACTCAACCGGTGAGTAGGCGGGGTCTTACACATGCAAAATAAAGAGCGGCCTAAAATAAAACTATACTCACTCATGCACAATTAAACATTGCTGCCTGGAGCGATTACGCGGTTAATAGTATTTTGGAAAATTGTACCGGAATTTTTTTCAAAATAAGCAGTAAGGCCGACGGTAATTTTTAATTCCAGTAAATACAATTAAACAATACTAGTATTATGGCAACAGAGTTTCACTTCCAAAGAATGTACAAAACTGACCTCGTATTAGTAATTATAGCGAGGACAGTCGACAACGGTGATATGCTTATAAGTGGTTTGCATTTAACAATTGAGATACAAATTGTTCAAACTAATGAGTCGGCAATGAGTGAATCATTGAATCTAGTCAAGTATTCAAACTTAACTTTAAATAATAATTAATCGCACTTGTAAAATGAGAACCTAATGGTTAAATTTAATAACAGTGCATGTACTTTTGCACGGTGATTCATTTAGAAACTATGCAAATCATAAATTCCAAAAATATGACGTAGATGTTATTTAAAATTAAATTGTCTTATTCGTAACTATCCTGTAGACAATAATTATTATATACCCTTAGTAAAAGCTTAAAGTGTTTTATTAAGTTTCCCATCAAAAGGTTTAATTTGATTTACAAAAACCTAAATTGATTTTTAAGGTATGAGAGAAATCTATGTATAATTGGTTGTCTATAGAGCTTTTCAGAGTTGATTTTATTTTGAAAATTCATTAGGTTTCTTAAAATTATCCCGATAAAAGAATTAAAAATGTTTTAAGTTGGTTTCAAAGTTTTGGTGTTATTCTTAAAATAATCGAATGGTTTGCGTATTACGGTGAATTTTAGACAACGTTATAACATTTCTATAAATACATTAGCTAAAAATTTGGATGAAGGGTTTTTGTTAAGGTAGAGGGCAGTCGGGAAATTCCGGGTTAAAGCGTATATCTGGAGTGACCAAAAAAAATTTAAAGATCGAGTTAGAATTAAACAAAAACGAGTTAAAATTAAATAAACAAAAAATTTAAAGGTACGAGGCTTTAACACGGTGTAACTTTCTAAGGGATTGTCCGATTTTAAAAATTCAGACGGGGTTAGATTGCCCGGGAAATTAGGGTTTAGGTCTAATTCGCAGATCACCCACGAAAACAGAAAACTATACCTAAATAATTACGTACGCTTGGGGGCCACGTAGAATAAACGATTTTTATTTCACTCAGTTTTAAGTTGTTATAGGTAAAGTTTAATAGCTTTAAGATTATTTGTATAGAGGCGTTTTTGTATAGATTAGTTGCTGATTAATTCTATGATTAAATTGTTTAATAAATTTTTTATTTATATGTTGACTTTTTATTTTATCGCCAAAATCCTAAGGTTAAAAATAGCATCTCTACGAGTTATGTTATCATTGGACTTTGGCGTCTAGTGGTGATGTGATCCGAATTGCACTCAGAAGACCCGAGTTCCTTTAAGAATTGCGTGTTAAGGATGGTCGTTGTGACGTAGTGAGTGTGTTGCCCTAACTAAGTTATATGTGTATTGGAGGTTGTCTAACCTAGACTGGATGTGTATTGTGGTTTGCAAACATTTAGACGCTGCAAGGCGTCGGAAGGCGCTGATGTGTGAGACGGGGGAGGTAATGAGAGATGTGACGTAAGGAAAAATGATAACATCGTTAATGAGTTTTCCCATTAAAAAGCGATTAGTGCTAATGGGTTCTTAATGAGAAAACCCATTAAAAACGATTAGTGCTAATGGGGTTTTAATGAGAAAACCCATTAAAAAAAGATTAGCGGCGCTGCGGCGGCGGCGCTGTCATTAGATCGGCCAATCTCTCTGCTCCTACTATTTCTATAGTCTCGTTGTAATTACCTTTGTCTTTCCATGCTATCATCCTCATACTTCTGAAGCACCACATTTCAAAAGTCTGCTACCGGCTTTCTGTCTGCTTTTGCTACTACCCCTATTTTAGAGACATATTGTGTTGTGCTCTACACACATACTTTCAACAATCTTCTCCTTCTTTCTACGTTTGTTGTCTTCGAACATAGCCGCTGCTCTTTCTTGTTAGATGCAGTTCGGTTTCGCATCTACTTTTTTACAAATATGTACCATATTTAACCAATGTTCAGTGGTATAGAAAGGGGGTTAAGCAGCCTGTGGCTACCAAGATCCCCCAACACTTAGAAATTTTTCGAATTAATAGTTTTTTAGTAAATCCATTCGCACACTTAACGTTAGTTGAGAGTATTGCAAAACCAATACCTGTAGTTGCTTATAATGATTATCAGGTTTAAGTACTGTTCCGTCCTTGTAAATAGTTTATAGTTTAGGATTTTATTATTACTTGGGTTTGCTTGCTGTTCTCAATTCGACGCGATAGATTTAAATTTTTGTTAGTCAAATTTCCCCCAATGCGTTTATTTTGATGTACGTTATCCTTGTGAATGGTAAATGTCCAGCCGCGCCGACGCACCAGATTATCGATTTGGAATATCCAAGAAACTTGCTACACGAAATCGTTCTACGAGGATTGAAGAGTCCGCGTTAGCTTGTTCAAGTATTCGCATTTTGAAGATGTTGTAGAACCGCCCTAGCAACAAGCCGCTCTAGTTTTTGAAACCGCTCAAAAAATATCGTTGAAGAAACCGCATATCCTCGCTTATTAAAAGCCGCTGAAAATGTTATCGTAAAACCGCAGTCGTACTTTATAGTGCCGTCTTGTTTGTGAATTGGTACACACCGCGTTGGTGTTCGCAACGTTTTTGTCCAGGTGCCGCGTCCAGTGTGCACGTGTTACATGCTGCTAATTAGATATTATACACTTTGTTTGCACCGCCCTAGTTCGTGTGCTGCAAGCTATTAATTGGTTACAACTTCTTTCATCGTTGCCGTTGCAGGTGAGTACTAAATATAAACGCTACTTTGTTTCTTTGTCATGTGCATGAACAGTAATTAATTGTGTTGCTTGTTAAAACACGCTATAAAAAAATACAGTCCACCCATCTCGCTTTTTGAGTTATTCGAAAGTCACCGCCGTACAAGTACAATTTTTTTTTGTCAGGTTTTCCACCTTGAAACTGGTGGATGCGTACCTGCATTGATTTCTATTCTGAGCTAGTCTACACATTCACTTGAAAATCCCACAGCCTTCATCTTTCGCTATTTGTGTGCAATAGTTTAACCTAGGTCTACGTCTACCTCTCTTTTTTCCTATCTCAGCTTTAAATATATTACAGCGCTATTCCCTCATACCTCAGCATGTGACATATCATCGTATCTCTCCTATTTTTTATTGTTTTCCACTGTATCGTCTCATCTATTTTTGTATTTTCGTCTTTCTGTTATTAAATTTAGTATATCCTTTATTATCCCTGATTTCTTATTTTCCTTCTGTGTATACCCCGGAATATTTTTGGCAGCAATATCTAAGCTGGATTTAATGTTATTTCGTTCTGTTTCTATTTCCTTAGTATAAGAAATTTTCCCGATATCTTTCAGCAATTCGTTTGACTTTTTTTTAAATCTTTCGTCGGTATTTTTATATTTTAGTTTTTCAAAGTCAAAGTGTCTTTTTTCATTACTTTTATTCAAATTTTTTAATTTAAGAGCAACCTTTTTATTTACGATGTTGTGGTCAGTGTCTGTATCTGTTTCTGGGTACAAAGCACAATTCTAATGGCGGACATGGAAACCCAAAGATAAAACGATCGCCTTCGTTAACAAAAACCTGTCTTATCAAAATAAGACGCAGCTCCTGTAATAAATTGCAAAGATTAAATAAATAAAAATGTAGAACACCATTTGTGTCCTATAAAAATATAAAAAAAATAAAAAAATGTATATCCAATATGGTATTGGCACAAAATTAATACTCAAGAATTCTACCTGTTTGTTATTAGATTTGATCGCATTTGACCGAAATAAAAGCCTCGGAGTTTAACTACTTGTTTACTAAAAGAAAACTCTTTTTTAAAATTTCAACATCTTTTAACAAATCCATCATTAACATCTTTAACAAGGTTAAGGTTTTGGTTTTTTTTTAAGACAACCAACTACACTTCAAACATTAACTTGATTTAAAAATTTGATCAAAAATAATTTGTAGCCAAAATACACTGAATTAACGTTTCTAACCTGGGCAGATCTTTTCAGGTAGATTACAGTTTCTAAATTTTTACATAACGTGGATTTAAACGTTCATATTTAGATTTTATAAATTATATGTAGATAAAAGCTAATCACAAAAATAAGAATGTTCAGTTTAAATTCTATGACAGCTGCACAAAGCATCTGCTTTCATGACAACATCTGTCAATGTGCAACACAAAAAAAATATGACGTCGAAAACATATCTTGAAATTATCTAAGGTTCAAATGGAACAAAGCTTGTAATTATTAAAACGTAACTTCACAAAATTTTGTTCTACGGCTTATAAAACCAGTTTAACAATAATTGAGGATTAAACAGATTACATGTTTAAAACATAATAGCAACTTTATGTGCTAGTCTGTTTATCAAATTTTTATGACATTTAAAACACATGCATGAAATATCTTATATCTAATAACGAACCAAACTGCCTCTGTTGCTCCACGATAAATCTTGATGGAAATTCACAATCTCCGACCAACGTTACTATCCATTTCTAATTTGGGACGACTGCAATCAAAACCAACATCCATAATTCTTAGTTGATAAATTCTAAGTTGACAAATTACAAATCCTAAATGACAAATCCTAAGTAACGACTTCTAATTGAAAGCGCGTTAGTAGAAGGTATCGAAAATAGTTTCAGGTCTAGCACGACCTGACCTGCTTACAAGAATAATTTATACGAAGGTCGCACGCCCCAAGCCGGGAATACATGTTGATAAGGCAGTTGCTAGCGGGCAACTTACTTGACGAAGCAAAAACCAAATGGTCGCGACGTTAGAGGCGGTGAATAGGAAAGAAACAACTAGATATGCGCGTGGAAATAACTTTATGTCACAGATATTTTAATATAAGAAGATTAATAAGGAATAAGGCACGTTTAGCGCATTATCCTCGTAATTCAATGCGAATAATTATTGCTGAAATTAAACATGTTACACTCCCCTTTCCCAAAAGAAAAAAAAACTTTTATAACAAAAAAAATTTTAAGCGAAAAACAAACATTTTTTTTTACAAGAGCTTTTATCAAACTCCTAACTAACATCACAATTATTTGCAAAACATCACAGTTTACGAACTAGAAGTACTTACTTAATCATCATCCAGAATAACTACCAAAATTATGAAAACGAGAGGGACTAATATATACAAAATTGAGTGTGCCGGTAACTACGTGTACGAAACGTTCATTGGGAGACAAAATAGGGGAGTTATAATCGGCATAGGTCAAAATCGAGAGAAGTCAAATCAAAAAGTCAAACACTCCACGGGACAAAAAAATTAATTTAAGTTTAAGGGAATTCTTTTATTAGAGCAAGAATATTCTTACTCCTACTGAAGCCAGTACATACTAACTATAACTAAACACAACATAAAATATCCAAACTTTCCCAAAATACTAACTCCACTTCCTGGAGCTCTAGCAATTTTACCAACCCAAAAGGACGCTACCATATCAAAATAGCATCACAAATACAAAATGTCATCAGCTCAAAGTGATAACCAAAACCAAAATAAACTAACCAACAGGTTACTTACAAAAATGGCGGTGAGTGCACATCATCACTATAACTCAAAGTGTTAGAAGTTTTGTTTCCACTAAACTTAAACCTTTTACACAAATATTTCACAAAACAAAACTCCTAATACAAAACCGAACCAGTCAGGGCTGAAATTCTCCCTACCCTACTGATTATCCTATCATTAATTTCCAAACATCATCACCTATTAGTAACTGATCAAATGGTGAGGTGTACCATGCAAACCTCTGACCTTACCAAACAAAAAAATATTTAAAGAAAGGTCAAAATCAAGGGAAAGAATACGCTAATATTCTCTCTACCTAAATATGTAGAAATCAGGACTAACAATTTATATAGTCGACTTGTTTCTACCTTCAAACAATATCTTCTACTAGCGCGCGTCAAACTAAACTAGTACGTACATCAATGTACACTACAAAACTACTACTAAATTTCGACTACAAGTTTCCATAACCATACAAAATTTCCAAACAAAACAAGTTGTAAAAGGACAACCTTCATTTAGTATAACTTATAACCATACTATATCAAAAATCAGAACAAACGAAACAGGCAAATAACTGATTTACTTATAATCAAAGAAATGACTGAACTGAAACTAATCTTCAGGATCATCATTTTCATCTGGGTCAGATGCAGCAAAGGGCTTCAAACCTTTGAGGTGCCATCTACCGGCTTTAGAATCATCAATAAAAAAACTAATCACGATGATAGCTAACAAAAAAAATATCAGTGTTCAGGTACATTCTCACCCTACTACCAACCGAACTGTCGAAACAACTACAATGCTTTACAACGCCTAAATTTGCTAGAATGACAAACCCTCTACGAGTCTCACCTAGACTAACAATCAAAAATTACATCAACTCAAAAAATTATGATGCATAAATTACTAGAGCGACTAACTCACCTCGAGTCTTGTCTAGACTTACGTAATGCTGAGCGACCAACTCTTCCTGAGTCTCGTCTAGACTAACATACTGCTAAGCGACCAACCACGACGACAAGTTTAGCCTAGACTAAATTGCGTTGCAATGCCGATCTAAATAAAAAATCTGCTATCAAAACAAAAACGTGCCTATGCACAAGAGCAATTCTCAAATGATATGACGACAGCTCAAATCGTTGTACCCTTAAAAATAGAATTCGTAGTATTATCATCAAATTCGGACAAAAATTTTTTTTATTGACTCAAGCGAATTAAACAACCATGATCTTTCACTTATTACACCTCTAATCCTAAGTTCATATTCCAGCTCCTCTTTAAGTAAACAAACAATTTGAAATTTTTCAGACGTATTTGTAATAATCTAATATTTTAATGAAATTAAATTGATAAATCCCGACGTTAGAGGCGTGGAATACGAAAGAAACAACTAGAGATGCGCGTGGAAATACTTTATGTCACACAGATATTTTAATATAAGAAGATTAATAAGGAATAAAGCACGTTTAGTACATTAT
The DNA here is from genome assembly GCA_036346225.1 of Platerodrilus igneus. Taxonomy (NCBI): domain Eukaryota; kingdom Metazoa; phylum Arthropoda; class Insecta; order Coleoptera; family Lycidae; genus Platerodrilus; species Platerodrilus igneus. The sequence goes on along the minus strand of JARFIW010000001.1, from coordinate 3,051,371 downwards.
CCTCGTAATTTAATGCAAATAATTATTGCTGTAATTAAACATGTTACAAGTTTAGATTCTAATCTAACCATGACTATTCTTTCGTTCTTTTGTAAGTAGTTTTCTACACAATGTTCTAACTTTTTTTGGCATAACTGTCCCCACACCCGAATTTCCTTCCTCTGATCCTATATGAATTACCCTAAAGCCACCACTTCAAAAATCCCACGCCTCCGGTCACTGAACTTCCCTGGTCTCTACTATGTCTAATGCTAACCTATTAATTTCAATTTTCAAGTTCTCTAGCTTACCTACTTGCTTCATACTTCTGACGTTCTACGCTCCGACTTGCAAAATGTTTCCTTCCTTTTTTCCAAGTTTTCGATCACATCCTCCTCCCGGAGATCCAAATTTGGGACTATTTTTACTCCAGAATTTTTTATAATTTAAGTACGCTGTGTACTTGGGAGATGCTGTGGTGGTCTTTTGTTTCTCTCCAGATCGTAACAGTGTGTCTTGGAATGCCATACCGACCCTTATAGTCTCTGTCAATCTAAGTACCGAAAGAACTGCTGCCCTATTTCGGGGACTTACCTAAGTCTGGTTCCTCATTAAAGATCCTACTAATTTGATTGAACCTGTAGTTTGGCTTTTTTGATCCCTGGAACATGCAAGCGATTCAACTCGTCCTAGTAATCTAGAACTTCTTCAAAGTGCAGGTCCATTCGGAACGAATCCTAAATAATGTTAATACAATAATCCACTAAAATTATTTGTAGAGCGCTTTTCTATCGCGTATCAAATACACTCTCAAAATTTTAGTAGCGTCCTATGTTTATCTTGGACCTTTCACAACTTTCACATAAAAGCAATCTAAATAAACTGTTAAATATAAACATGCTCCAAGGAATACGTTGCGGGGTATCGTTTGTAGCAAATAAGCTCTCTCTAAATCCACAATACAAATACCAATATTAACATTCGTCGGTCTTTCATTTTCTAAACCAAACAAACAAAATAAGCCTAACGAGTATACAAACAAAAAAAACTCTTAATCTCGCACAAAGCAGTGCGTGGTGTAACTCCACTAACGATTTTCTCGTATCATGGTAAATTTATCATCTTCACTAGCTAGCTACAGCAACAAAATTGTGGTTGTGTTTGTACTGGATTAGAGCAATTTAATAAATTTCAGTTGCCAGGTATCGGAAAAGATTAAACTGTATTACAGCTCTGTCTAAATCAGTTTGAGATGGCAATTACACGAACGGAGAGAGTGAAATAAAAATTGCTAATGTCTAGTGACGCTGAATATTAATATAGAGTAGCTGGCTTGAATTTCCCATGAGAGCAACAAAACTTAATACATTTCTATTTCTACAAGCTTGTACGGAAACAAATCTTTCGGTTTAATAGGATCACGTTTTCTGGCAAAAGAATTTCATACTAATTTGAATTGCTTATAATAGAGTTTGTAAATTATTGGTGAAGCAGTGTCATTCTTGTTAACGTAAAAATAACCACGTAGTGTATGAGTTAAATTATTGGAAGCCCAATTAATTGCTTTCACTTTGAACTCATTGGTCTTTGGGCTTTATAATTCATAGATACCTAAACGCTTCTCTTAGATGGAGTAGACAGGTTTTAGTAAACCCTTTTAATATTAATATTTATCTAGCTATGGTTTCTTTTATCATTTTGATTCCATACTATCGTTAGACGTCACTTAGTATATTCTTGACCAGAATAATACAACTAATTAAAAACGAGACATCTGGATACAAAGAATAATTGATAGCCCACAAGTGATGTGGTATCTTCAAATGGACTTGATTGACAGTTTACAAGAGGTTGCATTTATGAACTTTATTAAGATTATAATAGTAACCTTCTAGATGTTATTTGCATAATCCTCGTACGTTCTTAGGATAGAACAGAATTATTGATTATGTATATAAATTGTACAATTCTAAGCTATGATTATAATATTATCTTTTATTCGAGGTTTGAACCATAAAGCCTTAATATAAAACAAATTAGTGTTAATGGCGTTAAAATAAATAGCTCTATGTGATATGAATTATTGTAGTGATCGATATACATTAACACTTAAGGTTTTGATAGTTAACTATAGTGCTATGATAGTAACTAAAAAGATGGCATTGTAGTTTTATGAAGTTAGTATTTGCACTGTTAGCGATTAGCTGGGAATAAATTTTCGCGAGCGCTTTAAAATTACACATCTACGAGTAGTGAATAAAGGGTTGTGTAATCAGTTGGTATTAAAGAACTGTTCTTGCAAAAGAATTTTTGCTACAATACCTTCCTGTTCTGACACATTTTCTTTGACTGATTAACATCCATGAACCGCTTCTTACAATTTTTGTACTACTTTTCTTTTCACCCTTTTTATTTACAACGTTATCACTATCTATCATTGCCTATTTCTCGAACCACGCGTCTATTCATTACACACTTTCTTCACTAAACGCTCATCACTCTCTCATTATTTTTTTACATTAGCAAACCATCGTAGAACGCTTTGTTTATACTCATCCATTGACTTTGTTTTCCAACTACTAGCATACAGTTCAACAACTCAAAATTTCATACTGATTGAATTTATTCGACTATGCATGTCCTGATACTCCAAAATTTAGATCAGATGAGGAAATGCAATACCAAGACTAAGACTTCGATGGTTTTTGTCTGTCCTCGTCGTGCATACTCGTCCTTGGATTTGATCTTGTTATTGCAAATGCTGTCTTGGTCTTGCATAGTAGTAGCAGTAGTGGTGGTCTTGCATGGTTTAAGACTTGCTTGCAAGACTCTTGTAGTACTTGCACATTGTCTTGTAATTCTAAGTAATTTATTTTGCATGATTTGGTGCATCGTAAAACACATTCTAGGTGTCAATGGTACTTTTAGTTATCAAAATAAAGAAAATCTGCAGTTTTCGGTTGTCTGATTCGTGTTTTCTAATAAAAAAAACATCAAATTTATTATAAATGTGGAAATATTGACATTAAATATTTGTAACATTGTATTGCCATATGTATAGTTTTTAATCCTTATCTAGCAAATTGTCAATTCAGTATCAACATTTTTGAATATCGTTACAAGAATTTTACAATTTTACAAAAGTCTGTAATGTCGGCTATGGTTTATGTCTTGGTCCTGGTTTTGGTCTTTGTCTTGGTTTTGGTCTTGGTTTGAGTCTTGGTCTTGGTCTTGATCTTTGTTTTGGTCAGATGTGGTTTGCTCTAGCATTCTCTGCAAGACTAGTCAAAAACTACAAGAACAAAACCGGTTTTGCTTATCACTACATCTATAGTACAATCTATTCATGTAATTTTTGCTTTTGTAACAACTTCATGTCTACAACAGACCATATACCCACGATTATTTACTCAAATCCTACTCTAATAAAAGAAACATAGCTGTTACTATAAATAGGGAAAAATCGATATTAAATTTTGCTAACATGGTATTGCCATAATTTTAATCTTTAATTCTTATTTAGTAATTTGTCAATTTTGAATCGAACATTTTTGAATATTATTGCAACAAGTTTGAAATTTTACGAAAGTCTGCAGTTAGTCTTGGTTTTAAGTGTGGCTTGAGTATTACTTTTGGTCTTAGTTTCGGTCTTGGTATTGGTCCTGGTCCAGGTCCTAGTCCTGGTCCCGGTCCTGGTCCTAATCCTGGTCCTGGTCCTGGTTCTGGTCCTAGTCTTGATTTTGATCCTGTTCCTGTTCCTGGTCCTGGTCCTGGTCCTGGTCCTGGTCCTGGTCCTGGTCCTGGTCCTGGACCTGGTCCTGGTCCTGGTTCTGGTTCTGGTCCTGACCCTGATCCTGGTCTTGGGCCTGGTCTTGGTCTTGGTATTGGTCTTGGTCCTGCACAATTAATCTTAATCTTAACATTGCTTTATTAGATGTAGTCTTGGTTTGGCCTCTTTAGCAAGACCAAGACCAAAAGCAACCTCACTCATCACTACATCCATACAAAAACCTGTTCATCCAATTTTTGCTTTTTTTAACACAACTCCATGCCTACAACATATTTTCGATTATTGTACTCAAATCATTCTTTAATAAAAAAAAACCAACACTTTTATCACATATAGGAAAATGTTGACATTAAATATTGCTAACATTGTAGTGCCATAAATGAAATTTTTAATTCTTATTTTGTTAATTGTCAATTTTGAATCAAACATTTTTAAACATCATTGCAAGGATTATGCAATTTTATATCTGTGTAATCGGTCTTGTTTAGGTATGGATTATGTATTAGTTTTGGTCTTGGTTTTGATCTGGGTCTTGGTCTTGGTCTCGGTCTTGGTGTTGGTCTTGGTGTTGGTCTTGGTGTTGGTCTCGGTCACGCTCTTAGTCTTGGTCTTGGTCTTGGTCTTGGTCTTGGTCTTGGTCTTGGTCTTGGTCTTGGTCTTGGTCTTGGTCTTGGTCTTGGTCTTGGCCTTGATCTTGGTCTTGGTCTTGGTTTTGGTCTTGGTTTTGGTCTTGGTCTTGGTTTTGGTCTTGGTCTTGGTCTTGGGCTTGGTCTTGGTCTGGGTCTTGGTCTTGGTCTTGGTCTTGGCCTTGGTCTTGGTCTTGGTCTTGGTCTTGGTCTTGGTCTTGCCTTGGTCTTGGTCTTGGTCTTGGTCTTGGTCTTGGTCTTGGTCTTGGTCTTGGTCTTGGTCTTGGTATTGGTCTTGGTATTGGTCTTGGTATTGGTCTTGGTCTTGGTCTTGGTCTTGGTCTTGGTCTTGGTCTTGGTTTTGATCTTGATCTTGGTCTTGGTCTTGGTCTTGGTCTTGCTCTTGCTCTTAGTCTTGATTTTGGTCTTGATGTTAATCTTGGGCGTGGTGCCTGGATTGATTTTGGTCTTGCATACTTAGCCTTAATTTTGGTCTTGGTTTTAGTTTTGATTTTTGCTGTGGATATTTGTGTTGGTAATGGTTTCGGTTTTAATTTTGGGCGTATAAACCTAGACTTCGTCTTGGTCTTGCTATTAGCTTCGGTCTTGCATATTAATGTTAGTCTTGGTCTTACCAAATCAGATGTAGTCTTTGTCTAGCATTTTCTGCTACAAGATCAAGGCCGGTTTAGGTCAGCACTATTATCATATATCAATCTGTTTTTGCAATTTTCGTTTTTTAACCATTCCATCTCTACAATCGACCATATACCATATACTATGGAAAAATGGGCACTAAATGTTGCTAACATTATATTGCCATAAGCGTAATTTTTGATCGATCTTATTTTGCAAATTGTCCGTTTTGAATCAAATATTTTTAAATATCGTTGCAAGATACAAAGTCAGTCTTGGGTTAGGTCTTGGTTTGGTCTTAGTTCTGGTTTTGGTCTTGGTCTTGGTATTAGTCTTGATCTTGGTTTTAGTATTAGTCTTGGTATTGGTCTTGGTGTTGGTGTTACTCCTGGTGTTGCATACCTATTCTGGGTCTTGGTTTGGGAATTGGTTTTAGTCTTTCATACTTGATCTTAATCTTGATCTTTTTGCATCAGATTTAATCTTCGTCTAGCGTTTTCCGCAAGACCAGGACCAAAGCCGGTTTTGATCAACACCATACTCATATAGCAACCTGTTCATACAATATTTGCTTCTTTTAATAGAACTTCATTTCTACAGCAAACCATGTACTCTCAATTGTTTTACTGAAATTCTTATCTAATAAATGAAAAATCACTTTTATTATAAATTGAGAAGGATTAACAGTAAATGTTGCTAACATTGTGATGCCATAAATTTAATTTGTAATTGTTATTTTGTAAATTGTCAATTTTGTATTAAATGCTTTGAATATCATTGCAGGAATTTTGGTATTCTATGAAAGTCTACAAAAGTGGTTTTGGTTTAAACTTAGTTCTTGGCCTGTGTTTTACTCTTGGTCTTGGTCTTAGTCTTGATTTTGGTCTTAGTGTTAGTTTTGGTGTTGATAATGGTCTTGGGGCTGGTCATGGTTTTGGTCTAGGTGTGCGTATTAGTCTTGGTGTCGTTGTTGGTCTTGATCTTGCATACATAGCCTTGGTCATGGTCTTGGTCTTAATATTAGCCTTATTCTTGTTTGCTGAACTTAACCTTGGTATTACTGCATCAGAGGTAGTTTTGGCTAGGACTTTCGGCAAGACTAAAACCAAGACTACAAAACTAAGGCCGGTTTGCCTCATCACTACATCCATTTAACTGCCTATTCGAGCCATTTCTGCTTCTTTTAACACAACTTCATACCTACACTCTCGATTAGTTAATTCAAATCTTCTTCTAATAAAAGAAACAAAGAAAAGATTGACATTAAATGTTGTTAACGTTGTATTGCCATAATTTTAATTTTTAATTCTCATTTTATAAATTGTCAAACTTGTATCAAACGTTTTTGAATATCGATGCAGGAATTTTGCAATTTTACAAAGGTCTGAAAAGTCCGTCTTGGTTTAATTCTTGGTCTTGTTCTTTGTGTTGACCTTTACCTTGGTCTTAACAATTGCTTTGGCTTTGACCAGGGCTAGGGCCTGGGCGTTAGCGTGGGCTTTGGTATAAGAATTAAATTTGACCAGGTTTTTTGGTGTGGCCTTAGCCTTGGCCTTGGCCTTGACCTTGACCTTTGCCTGGGCACAGGCCTTGGCCTTGGCCTTCGTTTTAGCCTTAGCCTTGACCTTGGCCTTGGCCTTGCCCTTGGCTTTGGCCATGGTCTTGGCCCTGGCCTTGCAATTGGACTTGGCCTTGGTTTTGGTCTTGGCCTTGACCTTGGTTTTAGCCTTAGCCTTGGCTTTGGACTTGAGCTTGGTCTTGGCCTTTGTCTGGGTATGGGCCTTGGCCTTACTTTTCGCCTTGCCTTTGGTATTGACCTTGGCTTTGGCCTTGGCGTTGGTCTTAGCCTTGGACTTGGACTTGGCCTTTGCCTTGGCCTTGTCCCTGGCCATGGCCTTGGCCTTGGCCTTGGCCTTGGCCTTGGCCTTGGCCTTGGCCTTGGCCTTGGCCTTGGCCTTGGACTTAGACTTGGCCTTAGACTTGGCCTTGGGCTTGGCCTTGGGCTTGGCCTTGGTCTTGACCTTGGCATTGGTCTTGGTCTTGAAATTGACATTGGCCTTGACCTTGACCTTGACCTTGGCTTTGGCCTTGGCCTTGGCTTGGGCCTTGGCCTTGGCCTTGGCCTTGGCTTTGGCCTTGGCCTTGGCCTTGGCTTTGGCCCAGACAGTAGCGTTGCCTGTGGCCTTGGTCTTGGCCTTAACATGGGTCATGGGCATGGTCTTGGTCTTGGTCTTGGTCTTGGTTTTGGTCTTGGTCTTGGTCTTGGACTTGGTTTTGATTCAGGTCTTGGTCTTGGTCTGAGTTTTGGTCTTGGTCTTGGTTTTGGTCTTGGCCTTGGTCTTGGTCTTGGTCTTGGTCTTGATCTTGCTTTTGCTTTTGCTTTTGCTCTTGGCCTTGACCTTGCTCTTGATGTTAATCTTGATATTGGTCTTCAAGTTGGTGATGGTCTTGGTCTTGAACGTGGTGCCGGGGTTGATCTTGGTATAGCATACTTTGCCTTAATTTTAGTCTTGATTTTGGTTTTGATATTTGGTGTTGATCTTGGTGTCAGTCATGGTCTCGGTTTTGACTTAGGACTTATAAACCTAGAGTTTGTCTTGGTCTTGCTATTAGCCTCGGTCTTGCATATTTGTGTTAGTCTTGGTCTTACTGAATCAGATGTAGTCTTTTTCTAGCATTGTCTGCTACACTAAGACCAAAACTGCAAGATCATGACCGGTTTAACTCACGACCGCAATCGTATATCAACCTGTTCTTGTAATTTTCTTGTTTTTTTAACCACTCCATCTCTACAATCGACCATACACTCTCGATTATTTTTCTCAAAGCATTCTCTTAAAGTTATGTATCGCTTTTATTATAAACGTTTTTGAAGACCGATGCAAGAACTTTACAATTCTACAAAAGTCTGCGTAAAAGCTGCTTTGATTTAGGTCATGGTTTTTCTCTTAGTTTTGGTCTTAGCAGAGTCTTGGAATTAGTTTTGATATTGTTCTTAGTTTTGGTGGTGGTCTTGGTCTTGGTGTCGGTTGGTCTTGATTTTTCATACCTAGCCTTAGTCTTTGTCTTGGTACTTGTCTTAGTCGTGCTTATTTAGTTTTAATATTACCCCAAAGCCTTCATACTTTTATGATCATGATAAAAAGTAAACTTTTTGTCCAACCTGCGTTTTTTAATGAGTAAGGAGTTAAGCGCGACTAAAAATATTATGTGTTATCTATTTCACCTCCAATCATATAAAGTGCATGTACAGAAAATTGTATTGAAAATGCCCTCGTTCCATACATTGTACAATCGTTAATTTCAACTTTAATTATTTTTAACTAACCCTTTTCTAAAATTTATTCCACACAATAAACGTCGTGTAAACAGTATACAAATATAAACTCGCCTGTGGGTTCCATCTTCTAAAACACAAAAGATACTCTCGTTCATGAAGAAAAACCCAATAAGCGCAACAACCTTTCCACACGTTGCAATATCAGCAAATAACGAAAGCCATAAGAATTCCGGAAAACTTTATAAATGAAGTTTTATGGGCGCTGAAATTGTATTTCAGGACAATTTGCTGCAGTTTATCACCGAGTAACTAGCAGTAGTAGAAAAATCGAAACCGGATTAATGCAGTTCTGCTGCAAATTATTGGGCAGGATTAAATTGTTTTTGGAAAATGCTCGCTGTTGGGCTGAATTTGAATTGACTGTATAGCTGTGACTCGCGATTACACAAACAAATAGAGGAGAAGGAACTGATATGTTATACCAATGCCTAATTTTATAAAAATTTAATAAGTTTACTTCATATTTACGTAATGGATTATCCATAACTATAATTACAGTTAGGTCTGCTTGTAATCATAAACAATTGAAACGACGACGCAAATAAGACAAAGCTGAATTACAAAGAAATGTTAAAAAGTATATACAAAGAGAAAGTAAATTATTCGACTTCATTTTAACTCACTTAGCATGTACTCCTTCTATGTTTGTTGTGGTTTGTTTTTATTTTTCTTATATTATAGTCCCGTGGACGCGATATATGAGACACAAAAGACAGTTGGTAACGATATTACCTAATGTGGAAATTACGCTCCAATTGTCAATGACGTCACACAATATGCAAATTATTGCAACACATATTTCCAAAATATATATATTATAGTGGTTTTAAAGGGTTAAAAGTAAATATAAACGAAGCAATTTCAAAACACCCTGTATAAAGGAAACAAACAGAAATTACGTGCAAAATTTATTCCAGTTAGTTCATTTTTAAGTAACAGGTATTAAGAAAATTTTACAAATAATGATTAAAATTTAGTAGGTTTGCAGAGGAAATAAATTGCAGAAGCCAATGCAATTAATTTATTAATTTAATTGAGTTTAATTAAACGGTTATTTACGTATAACATGCATAAAAGCATGAAAATCAATAAATCCAAGACGAATAGTGTTCGTTATAACAAATAAATATATCGGTTGGGTTGAAATACCATGAAAAGAAACTCCTAGAAGTGTTGTGTTAAAACGTCGGTTAATTAAGCACCTGCGTGTTTTCTAAATGTCAAGTTCCAATTATTTTTGTAGATAACAAACAAATATCGGGTAAACGGTCGGATGTTTTCCCATTAAACGCTAATTAGCGGTTATTTAAAGCACGTAGGAACTCCACGTGGGGTTAGATAGCAGATGGACAGGAATATCGATTTTCCACCACTCAAACCAGGTTAGAAAAAGACGTAGAAAACGCATAAGCAAGGGATAGCGTGAGATAGGCGGGATTTGTAGAACGTCAGTGGATAGATGATTGGTCAATATTGTTAGTTGGACATGAGACAAATACGAGCATAGTGTATATTGATTTTCAGAAAAGATGGTAACGACGCGCTGAAATTCGCGGACTTAGAAATCGATTGAGCTCAAAATTTTAAGAACGTGTTGTTGTAGATGACGGATTTCGGGCGAATGCGGCCAGGAAGTGGCAGCCTAAATTGTATAAATACGATTCGAAAAGATAATGAAAGCCCTTAATATTTCGATCGCTTCAGACGACGTATGAAAGTTAGCACGAGTTTGTAAGTATAATAAAATTATTTTAAATTATATTGCACCGTGTTAGCCTCATAATTTGTACGCGACTTGTGCCGAGTTTAAAATTTATTGAGGCATCACCTATATTTTTTAACAAACTCGTGTAGTGACGTTATGTAACGTGGACTAAATTAAACAATCATGAAAGACGTATAATTAATTTGGATTTGGAAATTGGATACACCGTGAAGGCAGCGCTAGCAGCTCAACTTACATGGGGTTCTTCTACCAATAGCTCGAAGCGGCCTGCAGACCCGAAAGAAGCAAATACATGGCATCGTTTACGGAGCAGAGATTTTCTAGAAATTCCAGGTAACGCTTTGAAATTGTGTTGTTATAAACTATGAAACGATGAATATTGGGTGACGTATGAGAGTGACTTTGAAGGTATTGTGCATTATTTTGCGAATTAAACATAATACGTATAACTAACTTTATTATGGTATTTAGATAGAAATTTGAAGGTGTATATAAAGCTTATTAACGTTCCCTCAGGAAGTTAAATTTTGTGAAGAGTACATGGCTTTGTTTTTTTTATTTTAAGATTATGTAAAGTATAAGGACATACATTATTCATAATTAACTGGGTTATCATGAGCTCACCATACTCCAGAGTTACGTAGATTTAAAATAAATTATAAAGAAGGAATGAGAAAGAAGGTATTAGTCAAGGTCCATTTACTCCGGGTACATTCTATGTGTTTGATAATTTAAATTAAAATACAGGACATTACAAAATAGGATTTATTGAGGTGTAACTTGATCACTGAAATGTGGATAATATTTTATTTTATTTGTAAATAGTGATAAATAAAAGATTGAATGATTGTTGTATTTTGTGGTTTTATTGAGAGTGTGCGTGAACGATAGAAAATATGGGAGTGAATCTAGATATCTATGAGAATGTCCAACTGAGCTAGCCGGAAGCAGTTGAAGAAGGCAATTCAACTGAGGAAAAGAGAAAAACGGGTAAGAAATTATATTTTTTAAATTATTTAATATTTGAAAAATTTTCTATTATGTGCAATTTTCGAGTTTTGAAAATTAAAAAGATTTTTGAATGTTTTTTGAGAAAGTACTAAATAAGATCGGAGTTCCACGGCATATATATATATATATATATATATATATATATATATATATATATTAATACTTATTAAGATGAAATGAAAACCCAACTTTGTATTTAAAGTTGAATTACCATTTCAAATCGAACTAGTAATTGAAAACCACTAAAATTAGTACATGAATTATGTATATAACTAGATTCAATTTCCTTAAATGCAAGACGTAATTGAAAAATCGTTAACAAGAGCCAAGCTTCAGTAGTATTAAGTAAAACATCATCTAAACAATTGGGCTAGATAGCTCAATTGGTTAGAGCACTGATCCGGAAATCAGAGGTTGCAGGTTCAAGTCCTGCTGTAGCCGTTCTTTTAGTGGTTTTCAACATTATTTTATATAAACTAAATTGTAAAAAACTAATCAATTATTTACGAAAATAAACGTAGCAAATCCCCCCAGCAAAACTAAAAGATCGGGGTCGGGAAGCAAAATAATAGGAGTGGGTTGGACCAACCACAAAAGAACCCAAAGAGAAGAATAAGGAAAAAAATCGCTTGAAAACTAAAAAAAAACTCGTTACGAAAAAACTGAAGAAAACACTTTTAAAAAAAACTAAAATAAAACTAAAAAGAATTTTCATCCGGCTCGACGGACCAAGGAACCGGACAAAGCCAAAAGTAAAAAACGCAGGAAAAAGAAGAAGAAAAGGTAACAACTATTGAGGATACAGATGGAATGGCATTGACACTGCAAAGTCGTCAGAGGACGGATGCATCTCAGAAAGAAACAAGGAAGTCTTCGAACTTAACGAACAAATTGGTTTTTCGCGAAAAGCCAAAGTAAAAAAAAGGAACGAGGAAGAAAACCAACAGTACAGCCAGAAGAGGAGCCAAAGATCAAGCCTCAAGTAAACAAAAGGAACAACAAGGGAGCACGAGAAGAAGAGAGAAGGAACGCTGGTAAAAGGAAACGATGTACTCTTAACTGTGGTAACGAAGAATTGCAACGAACAAAAACCGAAAAAAAGAAATGCTGACTAATCCTAAAGTCGCCTGAGTCGAAATTTCCGAAAAACGAAAGACGGACTAGAAAGCACCTACCACCGGAGCGGATGGACAAAACACAATCGGCCCGGAGACCGACGGCAAAAAAGAACAGCAAAATGATAGGTAAAGGAAAGTGCAACAAAAGGAACGAGAGAAAAAAAACCAAAAAAAGAATAATACCAACACCAACTATAAAACCCAAAAAAACTAAAATCGTACAAAAGAAAATAATACATAATCCCAGTGTAGATATGTGTGAGTAGGTGTGGGCGTGTGCGTGCGTGTGTGTGTATGTGTGTGGGGGTGTGTGTGTGTGTAGGGGTGTAAGAAGGGTGTGTGTGTGTGTTATGCGTGTATAAAGTGTGCGTGTGTGTATGTGTTTGACCGCTGTAGTCGCCTCTTACGACAGGCAGATCGTACCATGGGGCTATTCTATTCCCGGACCCACACGGGTGAAGAAAAAGAAGGAAGACAAAAGAAAACCCGCAAAACAGGGAAAAAACGAAATTGTAAATCCAAAATTCATGTCCAAAGGGTAGAAAAGACGTCGTAAGAATCTGGGGCACGAGGACTAGGTATGGGGCTTACGGCGTTTACACTGCCAGAAAGAGAACAGAGCGAGATCGGGGGCATTAGGATTGTCCGGATGGGCAGGATTCAGGTCTTTGACATGCCAAATGGATTTATGACCGGAGGGATCAGTAAGTTTATAGGTCCAGGGAGAAACGACTTTAGAAATAGGAAAAGGACCAATGAATCTAGGAGCAAGTTTGGCGTTAAAATGACGTGAAGCGTCAAACAGAGCGTAATTACGGACAGTTGTCCGAAATAAATGACATGTACATTCCTGATCCCGAACATCCTTCACCCGATCCCGACCACTTTAAAAATATCCATTCCCACGTTCTCAAAAAACTTTCTTTCTGGTATCAAAAAATTCACAGCCGCTATAGTCTCCGCCGTTGTCCTGTCTCTTATCAACTAGGCGATTCTGTTTGGAGCCGTAATTTCGCTCTGTCCCACGCTTCACGTCATTTTAACGCCAAACTTGCTCCTAGATTCATTGGGCTTTTTCCTATTTCTAAAGTCGTTTCTCCCTGGAACTATGAACTTACTGATCCTTCCGGTCATAGATTCATTTGGCATGTCAAAGACCTGAAACCTGCTCATCCGGACAATCCTAATGCCCCCGATCTCGCTTTGTTTTCTTTCTGGCGGTGTAAACGCCGTAAGCCCCATAGCTAGTCCTCGTGCCCCAGATTCTTATGACGACTTTTCTATCTTTCGGACATAAATTTTGGATTTACGATTTCGTTTTCTTCCCTGTTTTGCGGGGTTTTCTTTCGTCTTCCTTCTTTTTCTTCACCCGTGTGGGTTCGGGAATAGAATAATCCCATGGTACGACCTGCCTGTCGTAAGAGGCGACTACAGCGGTCAAACACATACACACACGCACACTTTATATATACACACACCCTTCTTACACCCCCCCCCCACACACATACACATAAACACACACACACACGCACGTACACAAAAAAACTAATGAAATATTTACGAATATAAACGTAACAATTCACTTCATTTTCGAAAAATTTTGTAGGAAACTGAGCTACCTCCTTAAGCTTTTAACTTAAGGAAGAACACGTGTTGACTGTAAGATTTCAAGATTTTCTTATGCTTCTAATTTATGCTAAATTACATTGATCTACGTTGTTATGGAAATTTTTCACTACAGGATTGCAAAAATTGCTACACAAAAGTCACAACACTTAGAAGTGCGAACCTCGTTGTTGTAGTTAGACGCCATTATCCTTCAAAGTTGCCAAGTGCTTGAAATGAAATTATTAAGTTTTATGAAAAAACCCCCATGACCCAGATACCCCACCTTACCTTAGTTGAAGTTAAGTGATAATGTAAATGCTATAATTCAGGATTTTAAAATATGTAACATAAATTACTCTACTGCTGACATAAATTTGATATAAGTTTGATATTAATTAAGCATAGTGGTTAGTGCTTCGTATATAAATAATAGTAGTACTTCGAGATTGAGTTAATTAAGAAGATAGAATCTTAGTGTTAAGAAGGTTATACTTGTACCGTTAATTAAAGTTCTGCAAGAATTGTATTGTGTGAGTTCGTAGAAATTTTATAATACTACGAGTTGCTAAAAAGGTTTATGTAAACAGTTTCAAAATAAAGAACTGTTGTTATTGCAAATAGGTGAAGTCATTAGTTCAGGATAAGTTAGCATGGAGAGCTTCATCAAACCAGTCTGCTCACTTCACTTCAACTTAAAATGTGTTTCCCATTTTTAAAACAAGTTGAAAATGCAAGGCATTGTCGCAACGAACTTCCAAATGTAGACTTACTTTAAAACAATTTATGTATCGCACATTAATTTTGGACCTATTTGAAATTTTGATAAAAATTAATTCCGGGGGTCGGGTATCCGTGGTCAGATTTTGTGGGGGTTACCATATTTCGACTCAGCTATGTTAGGGGAGTCCAAATATGTATCGCACATTAATTTTGGACCTATTTGAAATTTTGATAAAAATTAATTCCCGGGGGGGTCGGGTATCCGTGGTCAGATTTTGTGGGGGGTACCATATTTCGACTCAGCTATGTTAGGGGAGTCCAAATATGTATCGCACATTAATTTTGGACCTATTTGAAATTTTTGATAAAAATTAATTCCCCGGGGGTCGGGTATCCGTGGTCACATTTTGTGGGGGTACCATATTTCGACTCAGCTATGTTAGGGGAGTCCAAATATGTATCGCACATTAATTTTGGACCTATTTGAAATTTTTGATAAAATTAATTCCCCGGGGGTATCCGTGGTCACATTTTGTGGGGGGTACCATATTTCGACTCAGCTATGTTAGGGGAGTCCAAATATGTATCGCACATTAATTTTGGACCTATTTGAAATTTTTTTTTTCCCGACGGAATATCGCGGGGGCACGGCGCCCCCGTGGCCCGATTTTAACTGACATCAAAACTTAAGCTCTGGACACCGAGCTGAATCGATTGATGTATCACACATTGATGTCCGACCATTAGAAAGGCCTCGGACGGACGGACAGACGGACGACAAATCGATTTCATAAACGAACGAAGTTCGTTGAAAATTGCGTTCCACAAAATAAATACACTCTAACCCAAAAGTATATAAGTAGAACAGTTAAAGGCCGTGGCTTTAATTTTCTGAACAAGTAAGATATCCTCGTTTGTTCAACGAAGCCCAATAAGAACAGCAATCTCTCTATACGTTACGATATCGACAAACAAGGAAAACAATAAGGCTTCCGCAAACTGAAGAAATGAAGCTATATGGGTGCTCGGGACATTTTGGCGGAGGTTATCCGAACGAGGGAACAGAAAAATTGAAGCTGAAAGCCCTTTAATAAATTCCTGTGCCAAATTACGAGATTAAGTTATGAAAATCTTTATGGTAGAGCTTGATTTGATTCGAGTTTAAACTGCTGCTCGCGATCATACAAATGAATAAAGAAAAAAAATATTTATAGCGATGTCATAGCTAATTAAAATAATCCATTTCTATGTGACAGATTATATTAAACTATAAGTGTGATTGTCTGTTTTAAGTCATGAACTATGTTTCACGTAATTTTAATAATTTCAATTTGCCTAGAAGAGGCGGAAATCCCGTAACAATTTTATAGGTGCTCCACCTAACCTTCAGTGGCGCGGGAATGGGTTTCTATGAAAAAATGGTCAAGATAAAATACTACAAACATGTGAAACTGACCAAAAACTAAACTATTTTAAAGCATCCACTTACTTTTAAAGTCTTTACTAATTGTCCAAAATTAAAGGGCGCCAAATCGTATTGATCCCTCAATCTCGTCGATATATTATTTGCTACCAGAAAACGATTACTCTAGGAAGGCCTGCTGGCTGTCGGTGTTCCTAATACTCTCACACCTAAAAAACACTCCTTTAACGTATTATTAAACTAACACAACTTTCAAAGTAAACGCCTTTCCCAAAATACGACTTTATTATTGAAGTGGCTGGATATCCCTTAACAACGCTCAACTTTACCTATATCATAACTAACTGCAAATAAAATTCTATGTAAATTTATATGTTGTGCAGCGTACGGGTCAGATAGGAAAACCAAGCTAATTACCAATGCGGAGAGGGGGTTCCTAGCAACACAAAAAAATACATCGCCAACGATTTTCTATTTACAATGAAAAAAATTGAAATTTCTATCTAAACAGCAAAAAAAATTAAATAAAGTTACTATTTAAAAAAAGCAATTTTACTCTATGGACAAATTCAATAATTTCGTAGCTAACCTGCAATAAATCTAATCGTGAAAAAAGAATAATGCTGATACTTTTGTATAAGCAGATGGGTTAAGTAAAAAAAAGAGCATTAAATTTAGAAACCTTTCTAGTAAGGATTTTACCAAAAGAAACATTAGCGTATCTAATTTCAAAGTGGGGTTTTTAAAAAAACGTGTTTTGTTTGTCAGCACGTTGCGAATTGGGTTTATCTTTTGGTATGTTAAAAAAAAAGAAAACAAGTCACATACATGTGTCGGCATACTTATCTTGCCAGCCATCGGAAGCGCATCAGCACAGCATCGCCGCGGTAGTCAGCAGCAACCATGCTGCTACCGTAATTGCAACAACGGTATGCCCGCAAAAGCAGTTGATCTACGTCAAAAAATAATCGGGCCAACATAACAAGCAATTTGGCCTCCAGCTAAGAGCTAAAAAGAGAGTCTTACTAATATTAATAACGCAAGAGAACCCACCGATGCACTCAGGATCTACACTTCTTATAAAAAACGTGCATTGCTCTTGAACTAAGTAATTTAGAAAATACACCTAAGGACGAACTGCAGAATCAAATTGAAATTGTTCAAATAAAAGGAATTTGGGATTCGATCCTTGCGTTATCAACGTACCAAAAAGGAGATTAGAAAATTCGAAAATACGGTTTTATCGGATAGTTCAATACAGCATTTCAACGAGTTTTTAGATGGAAATCACATAAGGATCAATAATACGCGGTCGTAGTGTATAACAAGTTAATGCATACCTAAAACAAGGTATTGACTATTTAATTTTAGTATAAACTTTACGTTTCGATATAAATAAGTTTAAAATGAAAATTAGTAGGAAGCGCACTTATTGTAAACAGCATGTTATCGACGTATGAAAGAGTAGAAACGGAATCGATGTAAATGAAATAACCAAATACCGTCGAAAATGAACGTAACACAGTAATTCTCAAAATATATCATTTTACGTACATCAATCTTAAAAACAAGTATAATTTATAATCAACTGTCCAGGTATTATTAACAAAACTCCAAAAAAAAACATTAATCCATAGATAATATTGCCAGTACATTGTTCTAGTTTTTTTCATATTGAACCATATGACATTTTAAATTTTATTTATTTGAAAATGACTTTAAGAAAATACAGACAAAAAAGCAGCGTAATACTATCTTTTTACGCAACTATTCCATTCTCCATATAAAATATTGAGTTGACACTTTTTCTAACAATAATTCCACGCTTCAGATTGCACGTACAAATTTCTCACACTAGAAGATAGTCGCGCGGAAAACGATAAATAAGTAGTATGAATTACCAAAACAATTTGAGTCGTCGTTATTAAGGATGAAATAATTATTAAGTAACTCTAGGCGACTTTCAAATTCAGTCCCGAACTGACAGTCATTGTGAACGAAGCAAAGGCCGGAGATGAAATGCTAGGGAGGTGTCAAACTGACTTAACCACTACGGACAGCGTTACATTGATGTTCACGCACGCGACATATTGTCTCACGTACAGCCAACCGCACAGGAACAAACATCTAGAATGGCAACCAACAATACTTAAAGCTTAAGCTGAAATGCGTGTATACAATAATAAAAAACTTAGTGCTCTAAACTACGGTAATGAACTAGGTTTAGTGTGCAAACGTAATGAGAGGTCCTTTATAAACGTTACAGTGTGAACTTTGGAACACCCTATAAAAAATCACCTAGTCTTATACATCTGCTGCTTTTTCAACTGTCTAAGAGTTTCAAGTGTATAATCTTAAATTTCAACGTGAGATATTTCTAACTAACTCTTTTTAAAATTGTGTTTCGCGAAATAAACGTCCTCTAAACTAAAAGTGTACAAGGGTAGATGTTTACTGGCCTGCGGCTTTCATTTTCTGAAATATAAGATACGTCCGTTGTTGAACGAAAGCCCAGTAAGCGCAACAATATTCCCATACGTTATAATATCAGCAAACAAGGAAAACCATAAGGACTCAACAAAGCCGCAGAAATGAAGTTTCACGAGTGCTGAAATTCTACTTTAGGGCATTTTGGCGGAATTTATCCCCTGGAAAAGGCAGAAAAATTGAAGCTTAGCATTTAACTGGATTAACGGAGTTTAATAAATTCTGGTTGAAAATTATTGGATTGTATTATGAAAATATTCGCTATTGAGCTTAATTTGAATTGAGTTGATACTATAGTTGCAGCTCGCGATTATACAAACGAATAGAGGATAAAATACAGGTAATTTATAGCGATGCTTGTTAAAGTAGCCGAGTTTATTTACCATATTCATATAACAAATTATACAAAATTATAATGATAAAGTCTGTAAGTTTAGAAGTTGATTTTTGTGCTATCTTTGAGGATTGAATCAACTCCGCTTATCGTTTTTCGCACGCAGCAAGATTACAAGTATCCAAATACAGAAAGCAAACTGTATTGTTTTAAGTTTATTGATAACGAATGGACTTCTTTATGGTAATCAACATAACGTTGTGACGTCACAGCGATGGCCAGACATTCAGAAACACCCTACTGTCATTAGCCAGTTTTATCTGATTTTGACAACGATAAGCGGTTTACCCAACACCTTATTACTGTAAACTGCCACAGCTAATGCTTTCCAGGAACTTCTTCAATTATTAAATGTCATATAATTGAGGGATTCTCGTCCACCTCTAGAACAAGTCAAAAACAACTGTTAGAGAGAAAATAAAAATGGACTTAAGACCTGTAAGACAAGATCGTTCATCTCTTAAACATTTTATCAAGGTCTAGTTTGCAGTTTAATATGTTTTATTTACATTATATGTTTAAATAACGATTAAAATTTGGCTTTCGAATAATGGAAAAAAGGAAATTAGGTAACATCAGGGGACCTTCCTTAAAACCGGGTAAATCATCGACATTTCTTCCATATAAATTAAAAGACCGCGCAAAAAAAGATTGTTTATTATTTAAGCAAAATTAAAGGGTTTGGTTTAATACATTTGCGCAGTTTTAACAAAAAAACCACAACTTCCGAAACCAGCAGTTTAAATTTTTTTTTTAAATATTTATTAAGTTCCAAATTTTCCAACCTCAAAGTAAAACTTTTGTTAAACCAAAATTAAAGGAAGTGTTGAAATAACTGGAAAGTGGGCCGATAATTTGATTAACAAAAACACTTTCTAAATGTAAAGCAAATGCATCTACAAAATTTTCTTGCCTGAAAAAGAAAGGTGATATTTTAATCCCGGTATTCATTGTAACCCGGGGTATCCCTAAAGGGTAAAGCCTTCCCTGTTATTTACAAATTTCCAAAAAACTTGGTTCCCGGAAGAAAGGTTCACCAATTTGAGAAAACCCATTTTGTCGCTTTAAAAAGAATTTTAAATAAGGGGAACTTAAATGGAATTTAAAAAAACCCGTAATTCATTTAAATACGGTGACCTTTGTTTTATAAAGTTCCCAAATTTTAAATGAAGTTTCAAATTTTGTTAATTAAATTAAAACAAAACCACGGTTTTGGATAGTTCAATACCTTAATTTAACGAAGGGTGGCACTGGAATTTAAATAATTTTAAAAATAGGTAAAAACAAAATTAAAATTTAATGTCCTTTGGTTTTTAAAGCTACTGAAAAAGGGAATTTAACAGTAGCGGAAAATTAGCTTTTGAAATTCCAAAATTTAATTATTGAAAGAAATTGTGTTAATTTTATTAAATAAATTTGATTTCCTAAATTTTTGTTTAGTTTTGGAAATTAAAAGAAATTTAACATTTTTTGTGGCTGTTTTAAAAATTTAAGCAAGGTTTTAAACGCGAAATTCATAAATATTGTTTTAGGTTAATTTTGAAAGCACCCAAATTTTGACTCAGGGCGCGACCTTACTAAGTTTTGGCAGAATTGAGGAGTAGTAAAAATAATTTTCCTTGGTACGAACCCTTTTTGAAAATTTTCATAATGGAGGTTTGGGTAGAAGGGGTTATTATTATAAAATTTTGGAAAGGGTTTAAACCTGGTTTTTTCCTTCCCCAATATAATTGGCGGAAGAACCCAACGATGGATAATCATCCAACACGAAAAACCCCTTTAATTCCGTTTTTAAACCCACCCCAACGGAGAATTTTATTAAATCCGAAGGACGATCTTTTAAATATTTTGTGAAATTTGTTAAAACCTCCATTGTAAACATCATGTTAACCAAGGACAATGAGAACAATCTCCTCAAATGTCAATTAAGAATAATTTTCTCACTGCCATTTTGAATAAATATTTGTGGATTAAATTAAGATTTTTTTAGTAATCCTAGGTACATTTTAATATTAACCAATGTGGTTCCCTTTGAAATTTGTAGTCTTTCTAATATTCTCTTTTATTTAAGTCTTTCACATAATCAAAAATTTTAAATTATCCGTGTTTTAATAATCTAATTTTACACAAGAAACAATTTTGGTTTGACCTAAGCGGAACCTGGAACGGTTTAAGTGGTTTAGCCCAAAAGAACGTTAAGAAAAAGACCGGTTTATAGTTTAAACTAGTTTTCCAACATGTTTCTCTCGCCATATACAATTCGGCAAATTAAAACATTATTATTCCTATTCAATTAATTCTATGGCATATGGAAGTATCCAGGATGACGTTTTATCTTTCGCCGATAAACCAATTTATTAATTAATTGCAAATTGTTTACCCGAATACCAGCATGCATAGGCACCAGAATTATTATGCAAATATCCTTAAACTACCACACTAATCTGTAGATGGCACTTTCGATGCTAAAGGTTTAAACCGAATTAAAGGTTTTCCCAATTTTTTTTCCCTTTTAAACCAAATTTTAAATTTTAAAATTTTGGGGTTTCCCAAAAAATTTAAACAAAGGGGGAAACTTTTTAAAACCCCCAAATTTTTTTGGGGAAGCGAGGGTTTTTTCCCCAAATTTAAAAAAAATTTTGGGAAGATTTTAAATTTTAAAATCCCTTTAAAAGGTACTTTAAACTCTTTAAAATATTTTTAAATTGGGACTTTGGGGAAAAGTTTTTTTAGTTTTTTTCCCTTGATTTAAAACCCAATTTTTAAAATTTTAAGTTTAAAAATTTTTTTTATTTTAAATTTTAAATTTTTAAACCAAAGGGTTTTTAAAAAAAGTTTTTTTTTTTAAAAAGGGGTAAAAAGCGTTTTCCAACATTTTTAACTTCCCAAAATTAATTTTTCACCAAAAATCAATCCTATTTGAAAAGTATTTTGGGGAAAAAAAATTTTTTTGGGTTTGACCCCCTTAAAATTTTAAAACCCCCCGGGGTTCAAAAAATTTTTTTTCCCCTTTTAAATTGGAACCGAGGTCTGAAAAACCCAAAAAAACCATTTTCAACCACCAATTTTTTTTTTAAATTTTCCCAAAATTCCCCCCAAAATGATTTTTCCAAAATTTGCTCCCATTTTGGGGTTCCCCGGTTTCATTTAAAATTTTTAAAATTTTCCCCCTGTGTTTCCCAAAACCTAGGTACTTTAGGGGGTTTTGGGATTTTATTCCTTGAAAGCAATTCCCGGGCCGAAACCCGCCCCCAAAAAATTTAAAACCATTTTTAGTTTTTAAAAGGGCCCGTTTGGGACCTAAAAAAAAGGGCCATAATTTTCCGTCCGGGGGTTTCAAGTGGGTCACAACAGCCCTTGACCAACTAAAAGGCTCCCCGGGCCAAGGCCCCCAAAGTGTTTGGTAAACCCCCTCATTTTTCCACACACACCAAAACCCTTTCTTTTTTGACGTTTCCAAAGGGGGCCGTTTAATTTCCTTTTAAAAAAAATGGGCCCAAAAGAAACCTTTTCCCCAAAAAAATTTAAAACCCTTTTCCGAACCCGGTCAAAAAAAATTAGGTGGGGTTTTGGAAATCGGGGAAAAGGAAACCCGCTCCAAATTGGAAAAGATCGTCAAAAAAAAATTTAAACTTTTAACCAAAATGTTTCCCATGAAATTTCAATTTTTAATTAAAAAAGGGAAAAAAACCCCGAAAAGTTAACCCTTAAAAAGGAGTTTTCCCCATTTAAACCGCCCTTTTTTGGGTCCACGGTTCCTTAATTGGGACCATTTTAAACCCCAAGTTTGTGCCTTATACGTTATGATAGAGATCGGATTAATTAAAAAACAAGTACGCCGAATTCGGCGAAACTCTAACTCATTAACCATTTTGAGTTTTCAAAGGTTCGGTAAATTTGTCAAAATTTCCGTTCAAAGTGGCTCCGCACACCGGAACCCAAAATCCGTCAAATTTTAAAACCCTTACCAGACATAATGCTATTTAAAACCAACAACTGTTTCAAAACCACAATTACTTTCTACCCAAACCATAAAATTTTGAGCTTTTTTGGGAGGTTCCAATACCAGAAAGTTATTCACTTAAATTGGGTGTGAACCACCAACGGCATTCTTCATTCAACTAACAAACGGTTTACCCCGGCCGGATCTTTCCAAAATTCAATTTTTGGTGTTTAACCATGGAAATTCCGGGACAGGACCCGCCCTTTTAAATTCAACGTTCTAAAAATCAATTTCAGTTTTCCCAAAATATCCAGGTTTAATTCGAAAATTAAATAATAGGAATTAGGTTAAGCGTTAAACTCCGAGTAAGAATGGAATGCGGTGGAAAGGATTATTTTTGGCCTTTAAGACCATTTAATGGAAACTCCCATTTGCAAACAATTTTTTTATACTTTCTGAACCAAACCATTCAATCGTTAACAATACGAGTGTAAGAAAAATTTTACATAATAAGTTATTTATAAGAAAATTTTATTTTCTAAATTTTTCCATACAAAAATCAATTCCAACACGCCGATCCCAGTAATTCAGCCAAGGATAATGGTAAGAATTCATAAAATTTGGGAATGTCCTTTCTGAAGTAAAGGGATTAAAAATTTTAACAATTTATCAATTTAAATAAAAAAAATTTAACCCGACCCAATGGAACTTATTTTTGGAACCCACAAAAAACTGGAAACGGCCCAATTCACCTTTAAAATTTAA
Source organism: Platerodrilus igneus (assembly GCA_036346225.1). Taxonomy (NCBI): domain Eukaryota; kingdom Metazoa; phylum Arthropoda; class Insecta; order Coleoptera; family Lycidae; genus Platerodrilus; species Platerodrilus igneus. The sequence continues at coordinate 3,027,805 of JARFIW010000001.1, read as the reverse complement.
ATTTGTAACCCCCCCATAAACGCAAACCAGGATTTTAAACCCGCAACATTTCCCCAAAGACTGTTCATTTAAAACCAAAATGATTTACCTGACGCCCCGACAACCATAATTAAGTGTGAACCACCATACGTTAACCCGTTTTTTAACCACCACGGTGGTCCATTTCCAAAACTTAAAAGGAAACGTTATTTTAAACAGACTCAACTTTTTTGATTTCATTAAACCTTGAAACATTAAACCTGGCAAAACTTCATTTTTGACATTTTAAAACAATTTTGCAAAACAATTTCAAAAAGAACTTTAAACCGCAAACATTTAACGTTAATGAACCAATTAACCAAAATTTTTTATTAAATATCTTAAATTTACACTCTTTAAAAAATTTAAACTTTTCATACCAGAATATTTATTTATATTTTAAATATTAACTTTAAACCCTTATTCAATCTTGCTTAAACAAATGTAACCGCCACATTTTTATAAACACAACCTTTTTATTTCCGTTTATTTCTATGAAAACAAATTTTCCTTTAATTGCTCACCACACGAAATTTAAACTTAAAGTTTCACAAAATTTTTTATTTCAACTTTCGAACTTTCGGTCCCAAACAAAATTTTCCGACCCTTTGTGATCGAAGAAATTTATCGTTTCAAAATTTTTTCCCCAATTTTGATAACAATTCTATCTAAAGGAAATTAAACCATTCACCTAAACATTTAAATAAGTTATATTCTTTCCAATAGTGATAAACTTGTTTCATCTGAATTAAGAACAGTTTTAAATTTTGAGAAACCCCAAAAACCCACATTTTTCCCCATCCTTAAACCCAAATCCCAATAACCAAAGCCCAGACCACCCCCAATTTTTCCAACCGAAAATTTCAAACCTTTTTAAAAATTGTTTTACCATCAACTTTCAGAACGTATATGAGTTACGTACGTTGCACCATCCGTAAAAAGATTAGACAACTATTCTTTTTCAAACCGAAACTTGTTTTTTTACACGTTTTCCGTTTAACATCAACGTTTGCAGATCAATCAATTGTTTGTGCCCGATTTCAGATGTCGTCTCCCTTTTTTCCGAAAGCCAGAACCGCAAAAGAGCTACGTTTTACAAAAGTTAACGTCATCATGAAATTAAACAGAAAATGAAACAAACCCAACTCAATCGACCTTCCAACAAACTTTAAAATTAGACATGTACATTCTTTATGATAACCAAAGATCCGAAGATATCGGATTTCATCTGTTTCAAGCATTGGCGTTATCTGAGTCTACACGAAGTTTGAATAGAAGAACGACATTGATGTCGACGAACGAGAAAACGTGATTTTTCTTTGCAGCATCGAAAACCATAATTCGATCTCCAAAATCATGTAATTTTCAACCAGGCTACCTATTTATAAAACCTCGAACATAGAATTTTGTAAGACCGCGTACACCGATGGGTCCCAACATGACCACAGCGAGGAACGGACACAGCCATCCCAAACATTTCAAGAGTATTACTGGAAACATCTCGAGTCGTGAATAATTTCACGCCTGCACACCGCATAACGTTGTCATTATATTTACAGCGTGAACCGAACACCGCGCTTGTATGTTGAGCACCATGATTGTATGCGACATCTTGAAAATGTTACTAACTGTCAACCAAACCATATAAATAATCCGCTCACAAACCACAGACCATATGACCATATGACCACGACCACAGACCATAACCACAACCACATGACCATATGACCACATGACCAGACCATATGACCAAGACCATATGACCACATGACCAACATGACCAATGACCACGACCATATGACCATATGACCATTGACCATATGACCATGACCACGACCAATGACCATGACCACATGACATACACGACCACAGGCACGAGTTTTCAAAAACCAGCACAGCTTTCATAACGTTGATAAAAAGGTTGTCAGCGCCGCGGCTGACCCAACCTATTAATTTTTCCTTTATCAACCTAGGTCCACATTGGTTTTAATGGAAAACTCATTAAAAGCAATTATAACGGGTTTTTAATGAGAAAACTCATTAAAAAGCAATTAGGTCATATGGTCATGTGGTCATGTGGTCATTGGTCATGTGGTCATGTGGTCATATGGTCATGTGGTTATGTGAGCAGGGAGATTAAATTTGGTATATAAGGAATAGTTTTGGGTTGAGCTTAGTTATAGTAAGACATTTTTCAAAGATGTCGCATTCAAGCAATCAGTGGTGCTCCAAACAATCTATTACAAAAGCAGCAGAGGATATCCTGATGGCTCGAGTTTCTACGCTGCTAGTAAAAATATAATTACCTAGAACAACGTTATGCAGATATGTTAAAAGGTTGCAGAACGTGAAGAAATTACATAATTCCAACGATGCATCCAGAGATGTTATACCAGAAGTTAAAATACCTATACAGAATTATGATAACTTTGCTATTGCTAATGCAAAAGAGGATGGTAAACATGGTCCTTGTTCCGTCTAACATACGAGCTATATTCGTGGGACCATCGAGTTGTGGGAAGACCAACGCTTTAATATCTCTGATCTTGCACGAGAACGGTCTTAGATTTCAAAATGTCTATGTATTTTCGAAGAGTTTGTATCAACCGAAATACGAATTGTTAAGAAACGTTTTACACCATTAAAAGAAGAAATTTTAATGAGTTTGAAAATTACGATGATTTGATTGAACCCGGAGATACCAAAGAAGATTCAATTATGGTTTTCGATGATATACCTGCAAACGAGCAAAGTAAAATCACACAGTTTTTCTCGTTCGGTCGACATAAAGCAATAGATTCGTTCTATCTATGTCAAACTTAAGCTAGTGCCTTAAAAAATAGACTCAGAGATAACGCCAATGTAATCGCATTATGGAAACAGGATGAAACCAATCGGACATATCTTTTCGGATCATATAAGTGGTGACATGACATATCCGAAATTTAAAGAAATGTGTTTACAGTGTTGGGGTGACTCAAAACATAATTTTATAACTGTTGAAAGATTTTGATTTGGATAATGGTCGATATAGGAAGAATTTCGACGAGTATATAATTTAACATTATTCAAAAAGTTAGTTCTCATCCAAAGTTTCATGATGACGAACGTTAACAATTTTATTGTAAATAAACGTAAGCTTCATTTTATGCAGGATTCTGTACGAAAGAACTTTGCGGTATACAAAAAGGGAGACGCTACATCTCTACAAATCGAAGAGGTGCACAAACAATTGATTGATCCTTGCAAAATTACCGATTCCTAGTCACAAGGAATAGCGGAAAGAATCTTACACGTACAACAAGGGTTAAAACAAAACTAGTTTTTAAAAAGATTAAGTTACCAGTTGACGACGAGCCTGTACATCTTTATTATACGGATGTGTTAGCTAGAGACGAATACGAAAATATATACAAGTCGGTTATGGAGTAAAGTATAACCCCCAATTGATACGCATAGTTTAGGAAAAGTGTGTAGGAAGTTGATTCAGAAAACAGTGACACAACCTAAAATAATAACGTTTATCCGGAGGCTAGAGGTCTAACAAGAGTTATAATTATTTTAAAGTCCTTAGCATTTTTCTTAAGAAATGTAATAGATTAATTCATAGAATACATTCCTACCTATTGCTTCGTACGTGCACACAAATCGGGTGCAATCGGTACATATCCGAATAGGAGTAGCTCATATAAAAGGACTGTTCGCGTAGAAGTTATTATTTGTTGATTGTACGGTTTAAAGAGACAATATAATAAATATGTATAAAAACTTTGGAGAGGTTATTCGAAGATTTCGCAATGCTCTACGAGTAAAAAAGCAGAATGTGGGCAACGCTTTTCGATAGAAGGAGAAAATGTCTTATGTGTCAGTCATACGAGGAAGCAATACAGCACTGTACTGCAGTGTTATCATTGCCCGAGGATCTGGATGATTTTATGGAAATAATCGAGGAGATGGGGTTTATAAAACTGTTGGCAGATATTCAAATGGAATATATACTAAATTGTAAGTTTTAAAAAAAAAATTTAACCACCACAACTGTTATCATAAGAAATGAATGATGTGAATTTAGAAATTATTTTTGTATATATTAGCTTGTTTATGTTTTAAAATATAAAGCATACATTGGTATTGTTTAATTTTTCAAGATGTTCACGTAACTGAAATGGGTATCTAAGTAATTATGAAAAGAATTATAAATGTGTATTATTTTTTTAAAAGGGTGTTATAAACGTTTTACAAAATTATTAATCAGAATTGTTTTATTTAAAACTATAACATAATTTTATTGACATCTATTAATATCTGTAGTTGAAATACAACAATTTAGAAACGTATAAGAAATAGTTTGAATGTTACTCAGGTTAAACGACGCTGGTTTATAATTTAAAAGTAAACTAGTTAATTGATTTTCACCGACGCGAATAGACTGTTTGGAATGTTGCTCAAGGTTAACGACGCTGGGTTTCTTACTTTGAAAGTAAACTAGCTAATTATACCAACTGTATAAAAGCACCGTGCAATGCAATATAATTCAGTATCTGTTTAGTCTTCGGTAGTTACAACAGCTATAAAGTCTTTGACCAGTTTTTAATTTCTTTATAGAAATGGTTTTACCTGTAACGTCTGCGAGGCTGTCTTCTAAGAAGCAACAATTTAAAACGACACCAGCTCCAACAACATGGATCGGTTGCAGATCAAAAGACGCTTGTTCGGCGATGTGTGCCCGGAATCCTTCATGTAAGGACAACCTTAAACGACACAAGGATGCCATTGTGTGGTGGAACCAGTTGCAGGCCCATCCGGGGTCAAACGACCTTTGCACTGACAGTTGCCTACCCCAAGAAATCGCGGAGATGCGTTGAGTGCGATGTGGATGTTGCCAACTAGCCCACCAACGCTCGAACGAGCATTTAATGCTAGTCGCGTCCTGGATGGGGCGTAGAGGTAGAAGACCGCATTCAAAAGTCGAATCGCTACATACAGAATTAATAATGTCGATTCTACAAGTATGTATTTTTTTATAAGTATTTTGTGTTCTTAGTTTGTATTTCTAGGTCTGTTGGAATTTTGCAAAATCAACGGGAACGATTTGTGCTTAGTCGGGAACAGGAGCAATCCACACCTCTAAAGGTGAACCTGAGGTGTTTGGTGGATACACCAAGATGGTTGCGGCAGAAGGTGTTGATGACGTGAAATCTTCAACACCCGAAACACAGTCACCTCATCCAGCAACCTAGGGAATGTCTACAACCCTTTGTGGAGAGGATGTCAGCTAAGTCAGACGAATTTCAAGAACGAGATTCTGCAGTTTCTACATAATTTATTTTTCTAATTTTTAAATTTTAGGATGGACTCTGAAAAATGCATTATACTTAGAAATAAATATTAACAAGTATAAACCTGCTCCCATCGAGCTTCCCAAATGGATAAGGGAGAAACATGCCGTTGTTAACATCCAAAACAGCGATGACGCATGCTTTGCCTGTGGTAGCAGCTCTCACCCCAGAAAACGGAAACCTCCTACGACCTTCATCATATCCGCACTACTCGACTGTACTGACGTAACAGGAGTGCAGTTCCCGATGCCCATAAAGGATATACCAAAATTCGAGGAGCAGAATGCTATAAGCATTAACGTATAGAAGGCAAGTCGATTGTGGGACTCCACTTCACCAAAAGAAAGAGGGATCGGCATGTCAACCTCCTTTACATCCAGAATGAGAATAACACACACTACTGCTGGATCAAGGATTTGGGAAGCTGGTGAGAAAACAGTTGTCTCGTGAGCACACCGTAAATGGATTTGCGATGGATGCTTGGTGTTCTTATCCGAAGACAAATTACACCAACACTAACAAACGACTGCAACCACGTTGCGACAAAGATGCCCAACCACTTTAACAACATATTGAGTTTACGAACGTGCACAAGCAAATGAGGGTGCCGTTATATACGCGACTTTGAAAGCGTGTTGAAGCCATTTTCGGGGATCCTTCCGGCTCTTTACTAACAGCACCCACCAACACGAACCATACAGCTTCGCATATTATATTAAATGCTCTACGATGAGAATCGATAAGTTTGAATTGTACACCTGAAGCTAAAGTTTTATGGAGAAGTTAAAGGAGGAAGCCCAACGATTAGGTAAAATAAAACCAACGTTCCGATGACAGCGTTGGTTTTAGACGAATTGTTATTCCACATGGTTGACGATTGCGGCATCTGCAAGAAACCATTGGGAGACGATCGAGGGATCACTGCCATCTTACAGGGAAATTCCGCTTCGCAGCACATCGCCAATGCAACATCCAATACCGGTGCCAAATTTCATACCGGTCATATTCCACAATTTAAGTGGGTATGATTCCATTTTATTGTGAAAGAGTTGGATGCGATAAGAGCGCGTTACAGTGATCCCAAATAATAAGGAGCGGTTCGTATCGTTCACAAAGTATGAGGTTATATGGCGAAGAACCAGACGTAGAAGAAGATGATGATGATGAAACCGATAATTCCACAGTACAGTTGCGATTCATCGATTCCCTGCGTTTCATGGCATCGTCTGGATAAGTTGGTGAAAAATTTGAATGCGAGCAGTTTGTTGAGATGAGTGTGTTTCGACGACATACAGTTTACGCAGAAAGGGTGTGTTCCGTACATTATGTGACAGACGCTTCAGCGTTAAATAGGTCAAGTCTACCACCCCGAGAGGATTTCTATAATGATCTCACGAAACTGTGATTTCGTTGTCTGAATACGATCACGCTCAGAATGTATGGAACGTTACATATGCACACCGGCGAATATAGTGATCTCTACTTGAAAAGACGTTTTATTATTAGCCGACGTGTTCGAAAACTTTGTGTGTTGAAAACCTACGACTTGGATCCCTGCCAATATATGACAGCACCTAGTCTAAGCTGGGACGCCATGCTGAAACATACTGTTAAACTGGATCTATTCACCGATGTAGAAATGCATCACTTTGTGAAAAAGGATTCGTGGTTCTAACTCAGTGCAGTCAACGATACGCTCACGCCAACAATAAGTACATGCACAATTTTAATTTGAAGAGCCCTCAAGGTACTTGACGTACCTGGATGCTAATAATTTGTATGGATGGGCCATGTCACAACCGTTACCGATAAGCGGATTCCGGTGGTTGAAAGAGAAAGAGCTTAACCTCCTGAAAGCCCACATCGACATATCTGTAACAGGGACAAGGGGTACATCCTGGAAGTAGATCTGAGTATCCAGAAGACCTACACGAACAGCACAAACGATTTACCGTTTTGTCCACAGACCATGGTAACACCATCCTCCAAGACCTGAAGCTGCTCGCCACGTTGCTCAACAAGAGTCATTACATAATACATACCGCAACTTGCAGCAGGCGCTACGTAATGGTCTTAGACCACCGGTATCCATCGAGTATTGGAATTTGACCAATCGCCTTGGTTAAAACCCTACATCGATTTGAACACCACCCTTAGGACATCCTAGAAATGCGTTTGAAAAGACTTTAAATTAATGAATAACGCAGTCTTTGGAAAACGATGGAGAATGTCGACAAGAGGGTGGATAAGATCGTACCACGGTGGGGACACGATGGACAAAATTGTGCGCGAGTGTACTTATCGCGCCCGAACTTTAACAGTAGTTTAGTGCTAGGAGAGGATTTGGTTATTATACAGATGGATAGGGTAAAAGTCACTTACAAGCCTATATTTTCAGTTTTAGATATTTCAAAGACCTCATGTATGAATTTCATTATAACACCATGAAACATTTGTATGGAGCCAAACTCTCACTACTTTACACAGACACTGACTTTTAGTGTATAGTATAGAAACAAAAGACTTGTATAGTGATATCAGTGCAAACATTAACAATTTCGACACTAGTGACTACTCGAGACAACAAATACAATATGCCTCTTGTGAACAAAAGATCCCCGGCAAGTTTAAAGACGAGTTCAACGACTTGGTGTTACAATTTGTTGGGACTAGGCCAAGTCGTATTGCATCATTAGTGAGAAGGACACGATTAAAAGATCAAGGGGTATCGCGTGGTGGTGGCGATTAGTGGATAGTTTTAAGGATATTGCATAATAATTTGGTGCCCTTATGCATTGGTATGTATTCGAGTAAAACACGATTTGTACACCCAATTAATTAATAAAATTAGTTTATCGGCAGAAGATGATAAAAGGTGTCATCCCTGGTAGTACTTCCATATGCATGGGGCATAAGGATATTAGATAGTTGTTTATATTTTAGTGTGTATATATAGTATGTGTTAGTTATAAGCATATCTACCTCCCCATCCTTAAAATTTCCTTTGTTCGGCGATATGTGTACCTCCACGTGGTCTCGTGGACGGTAAAACATATTGTTATTAACAACAATATGTCTTATTGACTGAAAACACGTTTCTTTTTTTACTTTAATCTCTTTTTACAGGGCTATTTAAACAACACATTAATCTCTTTTTGTTACAGGTTAACCTGCTTGGATTCGGCTACACAAACAAAAATAATGTTATACTTTGTAAAATTGTAATTAGTTTATTAAACTGTAAATCGGATAAATAAATTATTAAACTTTTGTGTTCTTATTATTGTTGGTTAAAGGACTGTAGATATTAAAAGGAGAGGTGATTAGAATAGATCTTGCAAAATTTTAAAATTAGAGTGGGGTGATATCTGAAAAATTCCTAAAGATTCGGGTAGCTGAGACAAATCTAATCTTTAATTACCAAATTAGGTTTATCTCGAAAGATAAAAAATGGCTAGTCGAAGAAAACTATTCGGTTCAGATGTGGAGCAAATGAGGAAGGAAAGAGCTCCTCATTTGCTCCTTATGGGGATTTACATGTAAATGTAAGCAAATGAGGGTTTTGGGAGCAAAAGAGGTCACAGAAGACCTGATTTTACCCTACCAGGCGTACTGTGAAATCTGGACCTATCATGTGAGTAAATTCTATTAATTGTCTTAAATTTATATAAATTTTCCGATTATTGCGCAATATAATTTGTGCATTGGTGACGTCATTGGCAGTTGGGCGCAAAATCTGTAATAAGGTTAGCGTAACTCACCGCCCGTAGAGTCTTTTTTATCGCGCTTGCGCGATGTATTTATCGACTTTTAACTGAAATTATCGCGGTTTAAAAAAACGTTATCATATGATGATGAAGATGTAATAAACGCTGTAAAAATGCCACGAAATCCAAGAAGTTGTTGAGAAAACCTATTTATTTCAGGAATGGAATGATCAGGAATTTCTCGATCGTTTTGGTTATCCAAAAATAGCATAATGATGGTTTTGCAACTTATAGAGCATATGATCATGCATCCAATAAACTGGTAGGTTTATTGAGATGTTAGAATGTAACTTATTGCATCAGTAGCATGAACCTGTAGCTCTAGTTAATGACCTTTAATTATTACATTTTGTAGGAATCATGCATTAAATCCTCTGCAACAACTGCTATTGACCCAAAGATTTTATACAAGTGGTAATTTACTACAGTTGGTGATTTTGGTGGGTACACAAATCAACAGCGTGTAGAATTAAGGATGTTACAAAAGCTATTGTTTTTAACAATTTATTAAGATCCCATAAATGAGAATGAGATTAGAGAAGCTCAACCAGCACTTATGATATTGCAAGATTCCAACGTGTTATCGACGCAATTGACTGTACACATATCAAAATGGAATGTCCAGGAACATTTTAATTTGTAGCTTTACAAAACTGTGAAATGTTTAGAAATCAAAAGTAATTTTCAATCAACATTCAGTCAGTTGCAGATGCACAACTACTCTTTGACTAAGATCTGTTCACGCTAGCAAAATTTTGATAACAGCAGACTCAAATAGCTTTATTATTGGTGATTCTGGTTATGGACTATGAAATTGTTTAATGACACCAGGAAGAACACCATTGCTTAGAGCAGAAAACGTTTATAACGAATGTCACAAATAGACTAGAACTGTTGTGGAACAGCAGAACGGTATACGGAAATGCCGATTTCCAACTCTAGCACTTGGGCTAAGATTAAAGCTGAATACGACATTAGCGCTTATTGTAGCAGCTGCTGTACTACACAATATAGCCATTAATCAAAATTATGAGACCAGAATTGAATATTGAAGATACAGGTAATGTTGATGTCGATGATGTAGAGAATGACGACGATGGAATTTAGTATGTTAGAATTTAATTAGTGAATATTTTGCTTATCTTTAGATAAGCTAGTTATGAGAATTTGATGTTACTATTATAGTTTTAACCATTCCGAACGTACCTGCATCTTGAACAAGTTCTAGATAACTAAAACGGGTGGAATTGCTTTCGCGTTCCAGGGATCTAAACAGCGAAACTGCAGGTTCAACCAAAGTAATAGGGTCTTTAGTGAGGAACTAGACTAAGACAGGTCCCCGAAAGAGAACAACAGCTTTTCCGGTACTGAATGGCACAGACCATAGGCGTCGATATGGCAATCTAAAACACATTACTGCGATGTGGAAGACAACGGAAACCACCACGTTAATTCTCAAGTACACATACGTAAATTGTTATTAAAGATGGTGGCATCCTGGAGTAAAAATTCCAGAGTTAAAACAGGTTCCTATTCGGATCTCCGAGAGGAAACTACTTGGGGATGTGAACATTCTACGAGTCAGAGCGTGGAATGTCAGAAGTATGAAGCAAGTAGGTAAGCTATAGAACTTGAAAATTGAAATGGATAGGTTAGCAATAGACATACTTGCTGGTCAAAGGGATTTATTTCAAAGACCCTCATGTATGAATTTCATTATAACACCATGAAACATTTGTATGGAGCCAAACTCTCACTACTTTACACAGACACTGACTCTTTAGTGTATAGTATAGAAACAAAAGACTTGTATAGTGATATCAGTGCAAACATTAACAATTTCGACACTAGTGACTACCCTCGAGACAACAAATACAATATGCCTCTTGTGAACAAAAAGATCCCCGGCAAGTTTAAAGACGAGTTCAACGGCGACTTGGTGTTACAATTTGTTGGGACTAGGGCCAAGTCGTATTGCATCATTAGTGAGAAGGACACGATTAAAAGATCAAGGTGGGTATCGCGTGGTGTGGTGGCTGGGATTAGTGTGGATAGTTTTAAGGATATTGTGCATAATAATTCTGGTGCCCTTATGCATAGCATGGTATGTATTCGGAGTAAAAAACACGATTTGTACACCCAATTAATTAATAAAATTAGTTTATCGGCAGAAGATGATAAAAGGTACGTCATCCCTGGTAGTACTTCCACATATGCATGGGGGCATAAGGATATTAGATAGTTGTTTATATTTTAGTGTGTATATATAGTATGTAAGTTAGTTATAAGCATATCTACCCTCCCCCATCCTTAAAATTTCCTTTGTTCCCGGCGATATGTGTTTACCTCCACGTGGTCTCGCCGGACGGTAAAACATATTGTTGGATTAACAACAATATGTCTTATTGACTGAAAACACGTTTCCTCTTTTTTACTTTAATCTCTTTTTATTACAGGGCTATTTAAACAACACATTAATCTCTTTTTTGTTACAGGTTAACCTGCTTGGATTCGGCTACACAAACAAAATAATGTTATACTTTGTAAAAATTGTAATTAGTTTATTAAACTGTAAATCGGATAAAATAAATTATTAAACTTTTGTGTTCTTATTATTGTTGGTTAAAGGACTGTAGATATTAAAAAGGAGAGGTGATTAGGAATAGATCTTGGTACAAAATTTTAAAATTAGAGTAGCCCCCTGGGGGGGTGATGATATCTGAAAAATTCCTAAAGATTCGGGTAGCTGAGACAAATCTAATCTTAATTAATACCAAACAAGGTAGGTTTATCTCGAAAGATAAAAAATGGCTAGTCGAAGAAAACTATTCGGTTCAGATGTGGGAGCAAATGAGGAAGGAAAGAGTCGCTCCTCCTCATTTGCTCCTTATGGGGATTTACATGTAAATGTGGGAGCAAATGAGGGTTTTGGGAGCAAAAGAGGTCACAGAAGACCTGATTTTACCCTACTTAGGCGTACTTCGTGGAAATCTGGACCTATCATGTGAGTAAATTCTGTATTACCTATTGTCTTAAATTTATATAAATTTTCCGATTATTGCGCAATATAATTTGTGCATTGGTGACGTCATTGGCAGTTGGGCGCGCAAAATCTGTAATAAGGTTAGCGTAACTCACCGCCCGTAGAGTCGCTTTTTTATCGCGCTTGCGCGATGTATTTATCGACTTTTTAACTGAAATTATCGCGGTTTAAATTGTAAAACGTTATCATATGATGATGAAGATGTAATAAACGCTGTAAAAATGCCACGAAATCCAAGAAGTTGTTGAGAAAAACCTATTTATTTCCAGGAATGGAATGATCAGGAATTTCTCGATCGTTTTTGGTTATCCAAAAATAGCATAATGATGGTTTTGCAACTTATAGAGCATATGATCATGCATCCAATAAACTGGTAGGTTTATTGAGATGTTAGAATGTAACTTATTGCATCAGTAGCATGAACCTGTAGCTCTAGTTAATGACCTTTAATTATTACATTTTTGTAGGAATCATGCATTAAATCCTCTGCAACAACTGCTATTGACCCAAAGATTTTATACAAGTGGTAATAGGCTTACTACAGTTGGTGATTTTGGTGGGGTACACAAATCAACAGCGTGTAGAATTAAGGATGTTACAAAAGCTATTGCTTCTTTAAGGGGGCAATTTATTAAGATCCCATAAAATGAGAATGAGATTAGAGAAGCTCAACCAGCACTTATGATATTGCAAGATTCCAACGTGTTATCGACGCAATTGACTGTACACATATCAAAATGGAATGTCCAGGAACATTTTAATTTGTAGCTTTACAAAACTGTGAAATGTTTAGAAATCGTAAAAGTAATTTTTCAATCAACATTCAGTCAGTTGCAGATGCACAACTACTCTTTGACTAAGATCTGTTCACGCTAGCAAAATTTTTGATAACAGCAGACTCCAAATAGCTTTATTATTGGTGATTCTGGTTATGGACTATGAAATTGTTTAATGACACCAGGAAGAACACCATTGCTTAGAGCAGAAAACGTTTATAACGAATGTCACAAATAGACTAGAACTGTTGTGGAACAGCAGAACGGTATACGGAAATGCCGATTTCCAACTCTAGCACTTGGGCTAAGATTAAAGCTGAATACGACATTAGCGCTTATTGTAGCAGCTGCTGTACTACACAATATAGCCATTAATCAAAATTATGACGAGACTGTAGAATTGAATATTGAAGATACAGGTAATGTTGATGTCGATGATGTAGAGAATGACGACGATGGGAATTTAGTATGTTAGAATTTAATTAGTGAATATTTTGCTTATCTTTAGATAAGCTAGTTATGAGAATTTGATGTTACTATTATAGTTTTAACCATTCCGAACGTACCTGCATCTTGAACAAGTTCTAGATAACTAAAACGGGTGGAATTGCTTTCGCGTTCCAGGGATCTAAACAGCGAAACTGCAGGTTCAACCAAAGTAATAGGGTCTTTAGTGAGGAACTAGACTAAGACAGGTCCCCGAAAGAGAACAACAGCTTTTCCGGTACTGAATGGCACAGACCATAGGCGTCGATATGGCAATCTAAAACACATTACTGCGATGTGGAAGACAACGGGAAACCACCACGTTAATTCTCAAGTACACAGCGTACGTAAATTGTTATTAAAGATGGTGGCATCCTCTGGAGTAAAAAATTCCAGAGTTAAAACAGGTTCCTATTCGGATCTCCGAGAGGAAACTACTTCGGGGGATGTGAACATTCTACGAGTCAGAGCGTGGAATGTCAGAAGTATGAAGCAAGTAGGTAAGCTATAGAACTTGAAAATTGAAATGGATAGGTTAGCAATAGACATACTTTGCTGGTCAAAGGCGGGGGATTTATGAAGTGGAGACTTTAGGGTAATTCAGAGTAATTCATACACGAGCAGAGGAAAAAAATTCGGATGTGAAGATAGTTATGCGAAAAAGATAGGACAACGTGTAGAAAACTACTTACAAAGCACAAAAAGTACTCATGGTTAGATTAAAATCTAAACCGGTAAATACAGTCATAATACAAGTCTACATGCCCATCTCTAGCTTCAGTGAGGAAGAGGTAGAGGCTATATACAAAGATATCGAAGAAATTCTAAGATACGTAAAAGGACATGAAAATTTAATAATTACGGGAGTTTTGATGCTGTGGTGGGTGAGAGTATGGAAGGAGCGGTAGTTAGTTTATTTGGTTTAGGCACGAGAAATGACAGAAAAAATAGGCTGGTAGAATTTTGCGATAAGAACAATTTAACTATCACAAACACATTATTTCAACACAATGCTAGAAGACGATATACGTGAAAGATGCCAGGAGATATAGGAAAATATAAAATACGTTACATTCTTATTAGACAACGGTTTAGAAATCAAGTAAAAGACTGCAGAAGCTACCGAGAAGCAGCTATAGACACTGATAACAACATCGTAATTATGAAGATTGCTCTTAAATTTAAAAAGAAACAGAAAAAGGAACTTTGACTTTGAGAAACTAAAAAATCAAGATATCCACGAAAGATTTGAAAAAAATCAAATAAATTGCTGAAAGATTTCGGGAAAATTTCTTATACTAAGAAAGGCGAAACAGAATGGAATAACATTAAATCCAGGTTAGACATGGCAGTCAGAAATTCAAAGCCATAAATTGGGAAATTGTTCGCAAATGCAAGAAAGCTAAAGAACAATGGATTGATAAAAAGTGCAAAGAGGTACAAACTATAATGGATAAAAAGGGAGACAGATGAAGCATATAAACTAATTAGAATGAATTTTAAGGATATAAAACCGAATAGGAAAAATATAAGGGACGTGGGAGAAAACGTCATTATAGAAAATGTAGGAAAAGTGGATAAATGGCAAGAATATAGAGGGAATTTGTATGCAGCAGAGGAACTATCAGCATTATAACAGAAATCAGACATTGGAAAAGATGACTTGGGATATTTTATGCTTAGAGACGAGTTCGAGATAGCATTAAGGGGTCTGTAAAATGATTAGGCTCCGGGTATAGATAACGTGCAAGCAGAAATTCTAAAAGCCGCTGGATAGGCAGAAACAGAACGTCTCTTCCAACTTGTAAGCTACATGTATAAAACTGAAATACCCAAGGATTTGAAATGGGTCATCATAGTAACTATATCAAGAAAGAGAGGTGCGGATAGTGAAAAGCTTTGAACCATAAGTTTGACAGCACACGTGTCACAAATATTAACTAGAATTGTAAAAAGACAAATGAAAAAACGGGCTGGAGAAGATCAATTTGGATTTAGACAAAACAGGAACAGGTGAACTTATTTTAGCTCTGAGGATGATAAAAGAAAAAACAAAAGAAAAAGGGTTTGTAGATCTGGAAAATCATTCGACCATGTAAAATGGAAAAAAATGTTCGAAAAGCTCAAAAAGATTAGAATAAGTTTTGGGGATTGACGGATAGTACATAGCTTATACAAACAGCAAACAGCAGTAATAGAATTAGAGCACGCACCTAGAGAAGTAGATATAAGGAAATGGGTGAGACAGGGATGTGTCCTAACCCCATTAATTTTTAACTTGTACATCGAAGAGGCAATGAATAATGTCACATGCAAGCAGACATTTAGAATTATTATGCAGGGACAAAAGATTAACATGCTTAGATTTGCAGATGATATAGCGATATTAGCATATAGCAAGGAAGAGTTAGAAGCTGCTCTTAATGAAATGGAGACAGCTCTAACAGAGAGATACGCTTTGAAAATTAACAAAAATAAAACTTAAGTCCTAGTATGCAATGAAGGGAAAAATAAATTAAAAACTAGAATACAAATAGGTAACGAGAACTTACAAGGTTAGAAATTTCTGTTACCTAGGAAGCCACATAACGCAAGATGGTAAGAGCACAAAAGATATAAAACAAAGATTAGCACAAGGTCGTGCTACATTTAACAAGATAAAGGAACTACTGTGTTCAAAGACAACAAACATAGAAACAAGGAAAGGATTGCTGTAAGCATAAGTGGGGAGCACAGCACTGTACGGCTGTGAAACCTGGACAGTAGTAGAAGCGAACAGGAAAAAGATAGAAGTCTTTGAAATGTAGTGCTATAGACGTATGATGAAGATATCATGTACAGACAAAGTTAAGAACAAAGAAGTACTAGAAATGGTAGGGAAAGATAGCAGTATGTGGAACACAGTAAAAATAGTAGAGATAGGATAATAGGTCACATTTTAAGGCACAAGAGAATAGTGCGGATTATATTATAAGCCGAGATGGGAAAAAGAGAGGTATAGGCAGACCTAGGTTAGACTATTCCTCACAGATAGTGAAAGATGTAAACGGTGGGAATTTCAGGGAAATGTGCAAGCTAGCTCAGAATAGAAATCAATGAAAGTACGCGTGTAACAAATTCCAAGATCGAAAACCTAATGACGAGAAGAATAGGTGTACTTAAACCTGGTGATTATTATAAGCAACTACAGGTATTGGTTTTGCACAACTCTCAACTATGTGAATTGTGCAAAAAGATTTACTGGAAACTATTAATTTGGCAAATGTCTAAGAGTTGGGGATCGTTGATAGCCCAAAGCTGATCGACCCCCTTCACATACCACTGAATCTTAGTGAAATTGGACCTATAATTAGGAAACAACAGAAAGGGAGCCGAGCTGTATCTATGCTGTGGTAATTTCAAGGAACGGTGTAGGCTAGCTCAGAAATAAGTGAGTACGCGTCCAATCAGTTTTAAGTCGGAAACCTAATAACGAAAAATATAATTGCACTTAAATCTGATGATTATTTTAAATAACTACAGGTGTTGGTTTGAAATATTTTTAACTAATGTTGATTGTGCGAATGAAAAATTGGAAAACTATTGATTCAGCAGATGTTCAGGTGTTGGGGGATATTGGTAGCCCTACATGTGATTTTCCAATACTCCACCAGAAAGTATACATTGACCAAGAAGCGGAGTTTTTTTTTACTTGGAAATTTTGAATTTTGCCGAACCCTTGCTGTTCCAAGCAAGGTAGAGAACTTTATCATGTGTGACAACACTCACACACAACGAGGGTGTATTTATGTGAAGAATGCTCGCCTAACATTTTTCAAGCGGACCGTGTCGAGATTCTAACCCGGGATCTTGGGCGAAGCAATAACACGCATACCAACTACGCCACGAAGCCGCCGGATATTGGTAGCCGCAAGCTGCTTAACCCCCTTCACATACTTAACATGTGATTTTCTAATGCTCCACCTGAAGGTACTACATTAACCAGGAAGCGAGTTTTTTTGCCTGAAAAATTTTGAATTTTGTCGGACCTTTGCCACACGACCCCTCCATTTTACCTTTCATCCGAACGAGGGCGTAGTTTTGTGATACATGCTCGCCTAATATTTTTCAAGCGGACCATGTCGGGATTCAAACCCGGGATTTTAGGCGTGGTAGTCACACGCATACCAACTACGCCACGAAGCCGCCTAGTCCCCCCCCCCCTCACATACTACTGTAAATCGGGGTAATTGGGTATATATTTATAAACAATAGAAAGGAAACCGAACTGCATCTAACAAGAAAGAGCAGCCGCTATGTTCAGAGACAACAAACATAGAAACCAAGAAAAAAAAATCTAAGTTCTCATGTGCAGAACTTCTAACCAAACTTACAGATATGTTGTTATCAAAAATATATAAATATTACATATACATTAAAAACAAGATGTCGAATAACTCGAAAACCTTTCGACTTAGAGCATTGGTGCTTCGAGAAAATATGTTCAGGAGGTATGGGGCTATGAGAGCTATGAGAAAATATGCTCAAGAGGTCGATATTAACCTAAAACTTTATTTATTTTTTGCTGGAGTGAAGTTTATCATAGTCAAAATTTCGACTTTAAAGTCGAATAACTCGAAAACTAAATGAGATATCGAAAAATGGATAGCAAATTCTTAATCAGCGTAAAAAACTGAACAAGATCCATATATCAAATGTTTGTAAAACGAAAAAAACGTGCAACGGACGACGGCGGCGACGACGGCGATGTAGCAATCTTATTAAACTAACTTACTTCGTAAGTTTGGTTGATTATTAAAAGCATATGTGTGGAGCACAGCACAGTACGTCTATGAAATAGGGGCAGTAGGAGAAGCAGACAGAAAAACAGTGGAAGCCTTTTAGAATGTTGTGCTTGAAATGTATGACGATGATAGCGTGGACAGACAAATAGGTTATAATAATAGTAGGGGAATAAAGATATATGTAGAAAGCAGAAGAAAATAGGAGAAAGAGAAGAGCAGAAAATGTTCTAAGGCATTTTTGGGGAATAGTACGGGATATATTACAAGCAGAGATAGAAAAAAAAGGGATCAATGGAAAACTAAATCAGCCTATTGCACGCAGATAGTGAAAGATGCATTGAGGGAAATGTGTAGGTTAGTTTAGAATAGGAAACAATGGAGGTACACGTCTAACCAGTTCTAGGACTGAAAATCTATTGATGATGATAGTTTTAAGTTAAAATTAGTTTGTTAGTAATTTTTAGTTTGGAATGGGTAGTGAATTTTTTAATACTGTTGTTTGGGTTTAGGTGACCATAGTTTTAGAACTAGAATGCTGTTCATTTTAATAAGGGCAAGGGGGTGGGGGTGGGTCGCACAAACAAACACACAATTTGCAAATTAACATGTATTGGTTAAATAACATAAACGTTAATTCTAAAATTTAAATTTTAGGTAGGTATGTAATCATTACCTCAGTAGTAGTACATTATGGGCGTAATCACCCCCTCATTTCCTCCAGAATCCCTCATTTCCTCACTCATCTGGACCAAATTTACATGTAAATTCGCACTATAAAGTCTTATTTTTTAAGAATCTCCACCTGCTCTCTCCCTGTGGAGATGAATCTCCTCCTTGTGGAATTTTTTACCCCAACCATTTTGATTACATCACACCCGCATTCTTTCCACCCGCGAGATAAATCTTTCTCCACATTTCCACCCACGAGATAAACCTATCTTGTTTGGTATCAATTAATATTAGAATTTTCTCAGCTACCTGAATCTCTAGGAATTTTTCAGATTGCATCATCCCCAAGGGAGCTACCCTCATTTTAAGATTTCTTACCTGTAGCGACTTTTGAGCGTTCTTATAAATTTTTTTATACATGCGATACATCTTGTTAGTCTAAAATTTTACACAGAATTCAAATCTGTAAACAGATTTGAAATCGGACCATGCCCTGCAAAGTTATACCCCTTTAAAGTCCTGATCTTCTAAATTTTGCTCTTTGCTTTATAAGCAAACCTAACAAATAGTTTTCTTCGTCTATCCATTGCATCTTTCGAGATAAACCTATCTTGTTTGGTATTAATCAATATTAGAATTTTCTCAGCTACCCAAATCTCTAGGAATTTTCAGATTGCACCATCCCCAAGGGAGCTACCCTAATTTTAAGATTTCTTACCTGTAGCGACTTTTGAGCGTTCTTATAATTTTTTTAGTCATGCGATACATCTTGTTAGTCTAAAATTTTACGCAGAATTTGAATCTGCAAACAGATTTGAAATCGAACCACGACCTGCAAAGTTACACATATACCCTCTGCGAGATAAATCTTTCTCCACATTTCCACCCACGAGATAAACCTACCTTGTTTGGTATCAATCAATATTAGAATTTTCTAAGCTACCCAAATCTCTTTAAATTTTCACATAGCACCATCCCCAGAGAGCTACCCCATTTTAAGATTTCTTACCTGTAGCGACTTTTGAGCGTTCTCATAAATTTTTATACATGTAGCACATCTTGTTAGTCTAGAATTTTATACACAAACCGAATCTGTAAACAGATTTAAAACAGGACTACCCTTACCATTTTACACACACCTCTAAATTATAAATTTCCTGCGGCTCATACCTAAAGAAAATCTAGAAACAATTCTTAAAACTTTTATTACAAACAATTTTTACTAATACAGTTTAAATTTTGTAAACCACATTTCTAAATACATATTCACAATTTTTATTCTTAACCTAGAACTCATATCGGCTTATACTTATTAATATTTATTTCTAAATAGAGCACCTTTTCCAAAGACCAACCGGACCCGCATGTTTCAAATTCCTCTGATTTTGTTCTTATGGTTTCGCTTAAGACCTCGTACATATTTTCCAGATTACTAGAAGACGTTATAACCACATTTTTGTGTTAAAGGATTTCACATCGGTAGCCTCTTTCCCCATTTTGGTGTAAACGCCGTAGAGTTCGCAATAGACTTTTACTGCTGTATGTTGTATTCTTTTTCATTTATTAATCGAATAAATCGCTCTTTCTGCTTCCAAAGAAACTCGGACACTCCATCGTCGACACTGGCGTTCTTTATGCGATAGCTAGCCATACGGTTGTTAAACGCAGTGCTAACCATTTCTACACCATCGTCGCTAGTAGCGGTAACTGATGCATTTTATGTCTGTTGCTCCTTAAATGTGCGGCATACGTAGTTTTCCATTTCGAAATCGCATACTTTACACATAATTCGTGGTTGTTTCGTACAAGACCCTTTAACAGCTGGCGGAGCTGAACGTTTACGGCTTAATGACATGCCGTGCTGTTTTCCTTGTGTCGCTGTAAGTTGCCCATTCTCGTAAAAGCGAAATCGCAAGTCCCACAGTTTAAGTACTTTGCTGCAGACGGATGTATAAAGCAACCTTGGACGATGTTGCACCACAACATTTGTTCTGATGCCGTTTGAGAGCATCCTTCTGGTAAAGTAGACGTGACACGGCTCGCATTTAAAAACGTTTGCAGGTACCATTTTAGTACAAAACAAAATCCGCACTATAAGACTTGACTTGTAAGCGAACTAACTTATAACTAAAGAGTTTACTCTCGCGCACCGGCTTTATGTACCCTACAGAATGCAAACCGAAGGTTTCGAAGACACCGAACGAAGTTGAGGATTCGGCGGGGAACTAAATGATGTCATAATCCTTGCTGCTCGTCCAATACATTTAGCGCTAATGCATGCACCTGCTTCGCTTCGTCGATGGTGTGAATGCCGCTAGTAGAAACACCGGAAAACGTCTTCCATGTTATACGGATCGCGTGCATATTAAAAATCCAAAGGGTGGTAGCACACGCACACAAATTGTGTGCAAGTCGTGCTGTAGAAGATGCAATGCTACTATAACCAAAAACACTTTAAACCATTACTAAGAAAATACCAACTTGTTGTCTACAGGATACTTACAACAATTTAATTTTAAATAACTTCTACGTCATATTTTAGGAAATGGGGGCTTGAATATTTTCCAAATGAATCACCAAGCGAAAGTATATGCCTAACGGTATTAGAATTACCCATTAATTTCCTATTTTTACGACCGTGGTTAATTATAGATTGAAATTTAATTTGTGCACGTTCGAGCTTCTCGTAAACTAACATATTTTAGAGCAACAATGCGCTGTATAATACATGCATACCCCTTCGCCGCGCTACTGCTATTCTTGTAATTGCTAGAAAAAGTCACTCTCCTTTTACTGTTAGGAGCGATGCAAAGCACCATTTTTATACTTTCTATAGCACATCGCACACTTTTCGTCTGATAATTAAATTTTGCTTCTGTAGGCTTTTACACTTTCGCATAGCGGTCGGCCGCACGTATTGATTTCTAGAACCGGTAAGTACTCGATATCCTCCAAATAGAGAATTAGATGCTCGATGTCTGTCAACTTCCAATTCCCTCGTAAAGGTAGAAAAACTCGGTCAATCATCCATTAAACTTCCACCCGCTACCGTTTTGATAATTTCCAAACATTTTTCGAACGACAATGGGCTGAGAATTTTAAACCTCCGAGGGATCTTTAAGTCGTGATCAATTACACATCCGAGCTACGCGTAAACTAACATATTTTGCAGCAGCTGTATAATACATGCATACCCCTTCTCTGCGCTACTGCTATTCTTGTAGTTGCTTGGAAAAGTCAGTCGCCCTTTTACTGCTAGGGTCGCTAAAAGCACCATTCCATACTTTATTTATAAGTGTAGGACATCGCACACTTTTTTGTCGGTTAATTAAATTTTGTTTATGTAGACCTTTACACTTTCGCTTATTTAAACATCTAATACAATCAATTAACCACTTTCGATTATTCTAACGGAGACAACCATACATCCCACCGCATCGTTCTTTTGAATCCAACGATCCTATGGGCTTCCACGCACTAACACCTAACGTATTTTTCCTACTATTTGTTAAACAAAACTACCGGTATCGCCATTGTGGACGTAAACAGATGTTTGTGGATGTGTACGAGTATGTAACCATATACATTAATTAGTCTAAGCTATTTTATTTAGTCCGCGAAAACTACTATTTTCTAATCCACAACTAATAATCGCCTTTATAGGTTTAACATTTCTACCATTTCCCAATGACTGGTGCTACGTACATGGAAACTTTAATTTCTTATTAGAGAATTCTTATTCTCCCGCGCACTGCTGCGTAGTTGCATGCCTACCCCTTTTGGAGGTATATGCTCGTTATAGGTTGTAAGACCCTCGGTTTTACTTAACTACACTTCGTGAGACCCTTTAATCTTTTTAATCGTATCTTTCTCGCCTACAATACAGTAGGACTTAACATTACTACCAACAAATTCTAATACTAGACCCCATTAAATACGTCTTTAATTTTCCTACAACTTTTTATCGACAAGTGTTATATTGTATTTATTATACGCGGGTAGTCACTCTTTTAAGATAAATATATTTTGCTAGGTATCAACTAATATTAAATTTTCTAGGGACCCCAAATCTGTAAACAGATTTTAAATAGCTCCACCCATACAAAGTTATGCCTTCTAAAGACTAATTTTGCCCATCTTTATTTAACTCCATCTTTAAAACCCTTTTTGCTACATGAGACATATGCTTTAGCCACCCATCTCCCGAGAAATCTAAAACCTCCGTGTCCCGCGAATACCACGTGGAGATAACACGTATACTCTGTCAACCAGGATAGAAGCAGGAAAGATTTGGAAGGTGGGCGAAGAACTTAAAATTATGGAATTTAAAACTAATATATACAAATATAAACAACTATCTTATATCTTTACGCCCCCATGCGTAGATTGTTGTACTATTAGGAATGATGTACCTTTGTCATCTTCCTCGATAAACTAATTTTATTAATAAGCTGCGTATGCAAATCGTATTCTTTTACTCCGGATACATACGCAGGCAAGTACTCGATACCATCAAATAAAGAATTGGATGCTTGGTGACTGTTAACATCCGCTTCCCTCGTGTACGCCAAACACATCCCAGCCCGTGTGCACCCCTGCCCATGCGCCCCTCTCTGTGCGACTGCTATTTCGGGGTAACGTCACAGCCTTTTATAAATAAAGAACAATGTTATATACTATTATAAAATGTTTATTCTGACATTATACATAACAAATTTAAAAATATTTAATGCCAAGCATGGATCCATTTAAACTTAATTTTAATACAAAGTTATACACAGAAGACAGTCCTTTCTTTATGTTTGTTTGGAGTGGCTTTAATTTTATCTAATTTTATTCGCAGCTTAAAATTTAAATCGATACCCAAGTCCTCTATCTCCTTTTCTAGCCAATAGTTTGATACATAAAGACCGTCTAGGTTTTCGAATTGTAAAATGTACCGAAGCTTGTCTCTATATTTAAAGTCTTTGATTCAATCGACAACCAGATCCATTCCTTCGTGTAATTCTTGCAGCTTGTGACAATCTTTTAATCGCAGCTTTCCACTATATCCTGCATACGTATCTTGTTAGCTTGATTGACTTCTTCTTGTCGGTATTGGAGAAATCCTTATTCTCCCACAGACTGTTGCGTAGTTGCATGTCCACCACTTTTGGGAATATATGGTTGTTATAGGTTGTAAGACCCTCGGTTTTAAATGATCCGAAAGGTTTTTACTAGGTAAATATACAATGTTTAGCGGAACCCCTTTGCGTGTGGTGTACGCCAAGGTTACGAAACCCGCATTCCTTAGTTCGTCTTTGTTATCTGTCATTTTGATAAATACGTTTTAGAATAACCTTTTAAAAGTATACGGATTTAGTACCATCCTTTTCTGCAAGAACGCCTACATAACTAAAAGAGTCTTTCTTACTAACCGCAAATGCATACAGCTTGTACAACCCAGATGTATCTAAGTCAGTCCATCGGTACATAAAATAATCTTTTAATTCTTCCTCATTTTCTCTAATAAGATGTTCTTTGTCTAACACATCTTTGTATTGATCGCGTATTGTCGCAGTGTTCTCCATGTAGTCAATTTTCGCCTTTTGCATCCATTTCCTCTAATTCCAGTTGTCTTTTCCTTCCACTTACAGCGTATGGTATACATAATGGGGCAATTTCCTTTAGCGTAAACGGATAGAGTTTACTACCAATATTTACGCGTTGTCGTACAACCTCTGGACGAATGTTAGGCGTATCTATCAATCACAATTCCGAAATTACTATTTCTTTTGGAATTGTAGAATATGGTGTTGCAGATTGTGTAAAATATGTACTACCTGCTTAATGTAGCACTTGCGTAAGATTTTTATTTTATCTTGGCTATCTTCCTCTACTATCTCCAAATAATTTATAGGTAAATAGTTAAAACTAAAAGCCGAAAGCACATACTTTATCAATTTTCCCTTTCCTCTAGTTTTCGGACAACTTAATTTGCAAGCCCGTCAATTTCTTTGTATTGCCATTCCCCCAATACACGTACTGTAGCAGGTTATTATAGACTAAACAACAGCTATTTTGTAGCTTGTCCGATAGCGTACTCCACATTTTGGCAAGTGATACCGAGTACATTGGCGCCTTTAGGAAGTATAACTTACTATCTTCCAATAAGGTTAAACAATCTTTTAAGGGTTTATACACTCGTTCCGCACTGACATAGCTTCCAATTGCACAGTTGTATATTCTCGCTTCCAATCGCGTAATACCATGTTCTTTGGCCAAAGTAGACGCAAATGTTTCCCTTAAACGTACATCTGGACAACGTAAAAATCTAGTATATGATTGCCAAGTTGTTTATTAACACCAGGACTTGTTATCTGACACACAAATTTGTTGTATATCTTAATTCTTGCATTGGTTGTTAGCCATGTTAAACAACCAATCCATGCAGTTTATCGTTGTCAACTATAATATTACACTTTTCTTCGTATTCTCCCTTATAGCAAAAGTTATGCTTTGTAGTTAAATAATTACACACCTCCATCTTGCTAAATATGCCCGAAAAATCTTGGGTTACATCCATGTCAAAAGATAGAAATAATCTTTTCGACTTCGTCTAATATATCTGGTAGTTCCTCCAATAAAGTTTCCAACTTAACATCTGCTAGTTCCACTTTGTATCGAACACATATAGGATTTTGGAATTTTTTATTAATGCATTCGAGTTCTTCTTTTTCCGATAATTTCTTTTACTCTCTGGCCTATCTTGTTACTGCTTTCCAGAGAAAACGGAAGCTTAGCTTTAACACCATGCCTAGCGGAAACAAATCGGTTGAACTTTCTTGGTAGATAGCTGTTAAATGCACCACAAATTTCTTTTTTTAGGATAAACATCCTTTTGTTTGCAGATGCTTGTTCGGTGTCAGAAAGGTCGCAAATTTTAACCAACATTATATTGTCACAAAATGGTTCTGCAATTGGTGTGTGTAGTCCACCAGTCAGCATCTTTTCGCCTTCGACATAACAAATATTACCAATATCTGTCACCAGATTATTGTTGCACATATAATCTGCCAACAGCCATAATCCAAATCGCTCATTTGTCGGTTTCACTTTATTCCCAAGAAGTTGAGACACGTTAATCACCTTGGAGACGCTCATGTTTACCGTTCTAGCTACTATCGAATACTAAATTGAATACGAAAAAATTGTTCTCTTACGTATTCTACAGAGTGAGGACGTATATTGCCGAAGATAGTCGAATATGTTGTTATCCAACCTAAGCCGACAGGGATGCGCATCGACATATATCCGGATATATGTAGGATGTTAAGTTAGGGTGAAATTGCCCCATAGGGTGAAATTACCCCCACATGACCACATGGCCATATGACCACATGACCATATGACCACATGGCCATATGACCACATGACCACATGACCATATGACCACATGACCATATGACCACATGACCATATGACCACATGGCCATATGACCACATGACCATATGACCACATGACCATATGACCACATGGCCATATGACCACATGACCACATGACCATATGACCACATGATCATATGACCTAATTGCTTTTTAATGAGTTTTCTCATTACAAACCCATTAGCACTAACTGCATTTTAATGAGTTTTTTCCATTAAAAAACAAGTGTGGACCTAGGTTAGATAAAAGGAAAAATTAATAGGTTAGGTCAGCGCCGCGGCGCTGACCTAACCTATTAATTTTTCCTTTATATATATATACAAAGTGGAACTAGCAGATGTTAAGTTGGAAACTTTATTGGAGGAACTACCAGATATATTAGACGAAGTCGAAAAGATTATTTCTATCTTTTGACATGGATGTAACCCAAGATTTTGCGGGCATATTTAGCAAGATGGAGGTGTGTAATTATTTAACTACAAAGCATAACTTTTGCTATAAGGAGAATACGAAGAAAAGTGTAATATTATAGTTGACAACGATAAAACTGCATGGATTGGTTGTTTAACATGGCTAACAACCAATGCAAGAATTAAGATATACAACAAATTTGTGTGTCAGATAACAAGTCCTGGTGTTAATAAACAACTTGGCAATCATATACTAGATTTTTACGTTGTCCAGATGTACGTTTAAGGAAACATTTGCGTCTACTTTGGCCAAAGAACATGGTATTACGCGATTGGAAGCGAGAATATACAACTGTGCAATTGGAAGCTATGTCAGTGCGGAACGAGTGTATAAACCCTTAAAAGATTGTTTAACCTTATTGGAAGATAGTAAGTTATACTTCCTAAAGGCGCCAATGTACTCGGTATCACTTGCCAAAATGTGGAGTACGCTATCGGACAAGCTACAAAATAGCTGTTGTTTAGTCTATAATAACCTGCTACAGTACGTGTATTGGGGGAATGGCAATACAAAGAAATTGACGGGCTTGCAAATTAAGTTGTCCGAAAACTAGAGGAAAGGAAAAATTGATAAAGTATGTGCTTTCGGCTTTTAGTTTTAACTATTTACCTATAAATTATTTGGAGATAGTAGAGGAAGATAGCCAAGATAAAATAAAAATCTTACGCAAGTGCTACATTAAGCAGGTAGTACATATTTTACACAATCTGCAACACCATATTCTACAATTCCAAAAGAAATAGTAATTTCGGAATTGTGATTGATAGATACGCCTAACATTCGTCCAGAGGTTGTACGACAACGCGTAAATATTGGTAGTAAACTCTATCCGTTTACGCTAAAGGAAATTGCCCCATTATGTATACCATACGCTGTAAGTGGAAGGAAAGACAACTGGAATTAGAGGAAATGGATGCAAAAGGCGAAAATTGGACTACATGGAGAACACTGCGACAATACGCGATCAATACAAAGATGTGTTAGACAAAGAACATCTTATTAGAGAAAATGAGGAAGAATTAAAAGATTATTTTATGTACCGATGGACTGACTTAGATACATCTGGGTTGTACAAGCTGTATGCATTTGCGGTTAGTAAGAAAGACTCTTTTAGTTATGTAGGCGTTCTTGCAGAAAAGGATGGTACTAAATCCGTATACTTTTAAAAGGTTATTCTAAAAACGTATTTATCAAAATGACAGATAACAAAGACGAACTAAGGAATGCGGGTTTTGTAACCTTGGCGTACACCACACGCAAAGGGGTTCCGCTAAACATTGTATATTTACCTAGTAAAAAACCTTTCGGATCATTTAAAACCGAGGGTCTTACAACCTATAACAACCATATATTCCCAAAAGTGGTGGACATGCAACTACGCAACAGTCTGTGGGAGAATAAGGATTTCCTCCAATACCGACAAGAAGAAGTCAATCAAGCTAACAAGATACGTATGCAGGATATAGTGGGAAAGCTGCGATTAAAAGATTGTCACAAGCTGCAAGAATTACACGAAGGAATGGATCTGGTTGTCGATTGAATCAAAGACTTTAAATATAGAGACAAGCTTCGGTACATTTTACAATTCGAAAACCTAGACGGTCTTTATGTATCAAACTATTGGCTAGAAAAGGAGATAGAGGACTTGGGTATCGATTTAAATTTTAAGCTGCGAATAAAATTAGATAAAATTAAAGCCACTCCAAACAAACATAAAGAAAGGACTGTCTTCTGTGTATAACTTTGTATTAAAATTAAGTTTAAATGGATCCATGCTTGGCATTAAATATTTTTAAATTTGTTATGTATAATGTCAGAATAAACATTTTATAATAGTATATAACATTGTTCTTTATTTATAAAAGGCTGTGACGTTACCCCGAAATAGCAGTCGCACAGAGAGGGGCGCATGGGCAGGGGTGCACACGGGCTGGGATGTGTTTTGGCGTACACGAGGAAGCGGATGTTAACAGTCACCAAGCATCCAATTCTTTATTTGGATGGTATCGAGTACTTGCCTGCGTATGTATCCGGAGTAAAAGAATACGATTTGCATACGCAGCTTATTAATAAAATTAGTTTATCGAGGGAAGATGACAAAAGGTACATCATTCCTAATAGTACAACAATCTACGCATGGGGCGTAAAGATATAAGATAGTTGTTTATATTTGTATATATTAGTTTTTAAATTCCATAATTTTTAAGTTCTTCGCCCACCTTCCAAATCTTTCCTGCTTCTATCCTGGTTGACAGAGTATACGTGTTATCTCCACGTGGTATTCGCGGACACGGAGGTTTTAGATTTCTCGGGAGATGGGTGGCTAAAGCATATGTCTCGCGTAGCAAAAAAGGGTTTTAAAGATGGAGTTAAATAAAGATGGGCAAAAATTAGTCTTTAGAAGGCATAACTTTGTATGGGGTGGAGCTATTTAAAATCTGTTTACAGATTTGGGGTCCCTAGAAAAATTTAATATTAGTTGATACCTAGCAAAATATATTTATCTTAAAGAGTGACTACCCCGCGTATAATAAATACAATATAACACTTGTCGATAAAAAGTTGTAGGGAAAATTAAAGACGTATTTAATGGGGGTCTAGTATTAGAATTTGTTGGTAGTAATGTTAAGTCCTACTGTATTGTAGGCGAGAAAGATACGATTAAAAAGATTAAAGGGGTCTCACGAAGTGTAGTTAAGTAAAACCGAGGGTCTTACAACCTATAACGAGCATATACCTCCAAAAGGGGTAGGCATGCAACTACGCAGCAGTGCGCGGGAGAATAAGAATTCTCTCTAATAAGAAATTAAAGTTTCCATGTACGTAGCACCAGTCATTGGGAAATGGTAGAAATGTTAAACCTATAAAGGCGATTATTAGTTGTGGATTAGAAAAATAGTAGTTTTCGCGGACTAAATAAAATAGCTTAGACTAATTAATGTATATGGTTACATACTCGTACACATCCACAAACATCTGTTTACGTCCACAATGGCGATACCGGTAGTTTTGTTTAACAAATAGTAGGAAAAATACGTTAGGTGTTAGTGCGTGAAGCCCATAGGATCGTTGGATTCAAAAGAACGATGCGGTGGGATGTATGGTTGTCTCCGTTAGAATAATCGAAAGTGGTTAATTGATTGTATTAGATGTTTAAATAAGCGAAAGTGTAAAGGTCTACATAAACAAAAATTTAATTAACCGACAAAAAAAGTGTGCGATGTCCTACACTTATAAATAAAGTATGGAATGGTGCTTTTAGCGACCCTAGCAGTAAAAGGGCGACTGACTTTTCAAGCAACTACAAGAATAGCAGTAGCGCAGAGAAGGGGTATGCATGTATTATACAGCTGCTGCAAAATATGTTAGTTTACGCGTAGCTCGGATGTGTAATTGATCACGACTTAAAGATCCCTCGGAGGTTTAAAATTCTCAGCCCATTGTCGTTCGAAAATGTTTGGAAATTATCAAAACGGTAGCGGGTGGAAGTTTAATGGATGATTGACCGAGTTTTCTACCTTTACGAGGGAATTGGAAGTTGACAGACATCGAGCATCTAATTCTCTATTTGGAGGATATCGAGTACTTACCGGTTCTAGAAATCAATACGTGCGGCCGACCGCTATGCGAAAGTGTAAAAGCCTACAGAAGCAAAATTTAATTATCAGACGAAAAAGTGTGCGATGTGCTATAGAAAGTATAAAAATGGTGCTTTGCATCGCTCTAACAGTAAAAGGAGAGTGACTTTTCTAGCAATTACAAGAATAGCAGTAGCGCGGCGAAGGGGTATGCATGTATTATACAGCGCATTGTTGCTCTAAAATATGTTAGTTTACGAGAAGCTCGAACGTGCACAAATTAAATTTCAATCTATAATTAACCACGGTCGTAAAAATAGGAAATTAATGGGTAATTCTAATACCGTTAGGCATATACTTTCGCTTGGTGATTCATTTGGAAAAATATTCAAGCCTACCTAAAATATGACGTAGAAGTTATTTAAAATTAAATTGTTGTAAGTATCCTGTAGACAACAAGTTGGTATTTTCTTAGTAATGGTTTAAAGTGTTTTTGGTTATAGTAGCATTGCATCTTCTACAGCACGACTTGCACACAATTTGTGTGCGTGTGCTACCACCCTTTTGGATTTTTAATATGCACGCGATCCGTATAACATGGAAGACGTTTTCCGGTGTTTCTACTAGCGGCATTCACACCATCGACGAAGCGAAGCAGGTGCATGCATTAGCGCTAAATGTATTGGACGAGCAGCAAGGATTATGACATCATTTAGTTCCCCGCCGAATCCTCAACTTCGTTCGGGTGTCTTCGAAACCTTCGGTTTGCATTCTGTAGGGTACATAAAGCCGGTGCGCAAGAGTAAACTCTTTAGTTATAAGTTAGTTCGCTTACAAGTCAAGTCTTATAGTGCGGATTTTGTTTTGTACTAAAATGGTACCTGCAAACGTTTTTAAATGCGAGCCGTGTCACGTCTACTTTACCAGAAGGGATGCTCTCAAACGGCATCAGAACAAATGTTGTGGTGCAACATCGTCCAAGGTTAAGCTTATACATCCGTCTGCAGCAAAGTACTTAAACTGTGGGACTTGCGATTTCGCTTTTACGAGAATGGGCAACTTACAGCGACACAAGGAAAAACAGCACGGCATGTCATTAAGCCGTAAACGTTCAGCTCCGCCAGCTGTTAAAGGGTCTTGTACGAAACAACCACGAATTATGTGTAAAGTATGCGATTTCGAAATGGAAAAAACTACGTATGCCGCACATTTAAGGAGCAACAGACATAAAAATGCATCAGTTACCGCTACTAGCGACGATGGTGTAGAAATGGTTAGCACTGCGTTTAACAACCGTATGGCTAGCTATCGCATAAAGAACGCCAGTGTCGACGATGGAGTGTCCGAGTTTCTTTGGAAGCAGAAAGAGCGATTTATTCGATTAATAAATGAAAAAAGAATACAACATACAGCAGTAAAAGTCTATTGCGAACTCTACGGCGTTTACACCAAAATGGGGAAAGAGGCTACCGATGTGAAATCCTTTAACACAAAAATGTGGTTATAACGTCTTCTAGTAATCTGGAAAATATGTACGAGGTCTTAAGCGAAACCATAAGAACAAAATCAGAGGAATTTGAAACATGCGGGTCCGGTTGGTCTTTGGAAAAGGTGCTCTATTTAGAAATAAATATTAATAAGTATAAGCCGATATGAGTTCTAGGTTAAGAATAAAAATTGTGAATATGTATTTAGAAATGTGGTTTACAAAATTTAAACTGTATTAGTAAAAATTGTTTGTAATAAAAGTTTTAAGAATTGTTTCTAGATTTTCTTTTAGGTATGAGCCGCAGGAAATTTATAATTTAGAGGGTGTGTAAAATGGTAAGGGTAGTCCTGTTTTAAATCTGTTTACAGATTCGGATTGTGTATAAAATTCTAGACTAACAAGATGTGCTACATGTATAAAAATTTATGAGAACGCTCAAAAGTCGCTACAGGTAAGAAATCTTAAAATGGGGTAGCTCTCTGGGGATGGTGCTATGTGAAAAATTTAAAAGAGATTTGGGTAGCTTAGAAAATTCTAATATTGATTGATACCAAACAAGGTAGGTTTATCTCGTGGGTGGAAATGTGGAGAAAGATTTATCTCGCAGAGGGTATATGTGTAACTTTGCAGGTCGTGGTTCGATTTCAAATCTGTTTGCAGATTCAAATTCTGCGTAAAATTTTAGACTAACAAGATATATCGCATGACTAAAAAATTATAAGAACGCTCAAAAGTCGCTACAGGTAAGAAATCTTAAAATTAGGGTAGCTCCTTGGGGATGGTGCAATCTGAAAAATTCCTAGAGATTTGGGTAGCTGAGAAAATTCTAATATTGATTAATACCAAACAAGATAGGTTTATCTCGAAAGATGCAATGGATAGACGAAGAAAACTATTTGTTAGGTTTGCTTATAAAGCAAAGAGCAAAATTTAGAAGATCAGGACTTTAAAGGGTATAACTTTGCAGGGCATGGTCCGATTTCAAATCTGTTTACAGATTTGAATTCTGTGTAAAATTTTAGACTAACAAGATGTATCGCATGTATAAAAATGTATAAGAACGCTCAAAAGTCGCTACAGGTAAGAAATCTTAAAATGAGGGTAGCTCCCTTGGGGATGATGCAATCTGAAAAATTCCTAGAGATTCAGGTAGCTGAGAAAATTCTAATATTAATTGATACCAAACAAGATAGGTTTATCTCGTGGGTGGAAATGTGGAGAAAGATTTATCTCGCGGGTGGAAAGAATGCGGGTGTGATGTAATCAAAATGGTTGGGGTAAAAAATTCCACAAGGAGGAGATTCATCTCCACAGGGAGAGAGCAGGTGGAGATTCTTAAAAAATAAGACTTTATAGTGCGAATTTACATGTAAATTTGGTCCAGATGAGTGAGGAAATGAGGGATTCTGGAGGAAATGAGGGGGTGATTACGCCCATAATGTACTACTCTCAGTATTAACATTCCTGACGATATCAGTAATAAACCTAGGGATATTTTTCCGCTAAATAATTTTTTTTAAAAGCTCTCGGTTATTCTTTATTTTGGTTAAAAATTTTTCACACGATTTTCCTATATTAATACGTACAAGCGTTCCTAATTTCAAATGCGATTTTTTTCTTGCCCATATTTTGGTAATGATAGAGAAAATACGTTCTGTTGCGGCATTTGTACCAGGCAAAGAAAGAGCAAACTGAAGAACTTTAAGTAATTCACCAAATGGAATGTATTGTTGTTTGAAATGGTGAAATACCCATCTCAAATCCACAGCAACGTTTGATTTTCCCACATCCTGATTTTACTTCGCAAACATACCTTTTAAGAAAACTTATTTCACCAAACAATCCTTTTTCGTCGATATGATTATTGGTAAAATGTTCAGAAATAAAAGCGAAAGATGTTTAAACTGTATCCCATTCGATATTTTTATCTAGTTCTGTCCAGTATAAACATGTAACTTCCAAAAATTGAGCAGAGCATAACGTTAAATAATTTAAGCAATTTTTATAAAAAATTGAAACGTGGGGCCTAAACCAATCTTTGTTGATTTCATCAGAACTCATCAGTTTTGGTTCGATCATTTCTAATAATCAGGGGCAAAAAAGTGTTTTCTAACCTGCCATCATGTTTTACAATCAGCTTGTTTATTTATTTATCTAGACACTTGAATGATTGTATTTTTCTGACCCTCAACTACATTTACATTATCAAGAAATAGCAATGCCTGGGAATGCATAAATTTCATACACAGTTCAGAAGTCTCATTACTGCAAACACTTTGAATAACCACTGGACATTTTTCCAATAACAAAAAATAAGATTTCAATGGTAAATACGAGTATAACTTAATTACTTTCTCAATTGCAAACCACTGTGGCTTACTGCTATTCAAGAGCTTCTGATATTCTATTCCAGCTTCCTTATAAAAAAGTTTGAGAGTATCCATTCGAACTGTAAAAATTTAGAAATCGTTATATATCTTATTAGTAATGCCTTCGATGTCGATAGGTAACAAATCTGCGGCTGTTTGAATAGTATTGTAAATAATGCGAGCCCTACAACCCACTCTAATTACCTTTTGTATAAGTCTTTCATTTAATTTCTGAAATACATTGTGTGAACCCTTTCTAGCAACACCACCAAAGTTAATATTTGTGTTATCTGCACAGTATGCGACTAATCTAAGATTTAAATTATTTATGTCTAAAATATTCAATACTGAACTACTTATACGCTCGGAAGTGTCTCCTGGCGGCGACGTAAATTCCAGAATTTTAACACAAACTCCAACATCCATGTTGAAGAAGCGTATTGGTGAGGGAAAAGCTTTACATCTCAGTGGCAGATGCCTCAGAAAAAATCGACATATACTGAACCAGTTGAATAAATCCTTTAAAAACTAAAATCATTTAATTGCTTTTTGACTAATATATTACAGAGGGTGGCTTTTAATTAGGATGACATAGAGCCAAACGGTGTTGCCAAAAAGAATTATGAATGCTCGCGGACTAGTCTCGGGGTCTATCCCTGCGGAGGCATGAGATGGCGGGGTCTTTTTCTATATTTGAACCTGTATTTGTACAATTTAGGGCGCCACTACGTCAATTACATAAACAAAAAATAGTCTTCTTAAGGAAAGACGCAGATAAACCTTATGGGAATTTGCTTATGCCTGAAGATAGATATTCAAAAACATAACTCCATATCTTTTACACTTAAATATTACAACCAGAATTGGATAAATCACTGTTTCTCTTGCTACATTTCCAGAAATAAAACTATTACAATAGTTTGCAGATATGTGATAAAATTATTTGCTGTTCTTTTATATACAAAAAAATAAATAAAATAAAAACAGAATCATAAATATAAGAGCATGAAGTGGAATGGTCTTAATAAAGTTAAGTCGACAAATTAACAGTTGTTAATGGTGAGGCCCATCATAAAAAAAATATCTCATCACATTAAGCGAATGCTTCAAGCAAAGATCTTTGTTCTTGGCTCACAAGGTTTGTTATAGATCAAACTTAAATCTTTATAACATCTGAGTAGCTTTTCAATAAAAGTCAAGGATTATCCTATCATATAACTTGTTTGCAGAACATACGTTTGACTTGTTTAAGTAAACATGTAACTTCAGGGAAGATGTTAAACTAAATTGTGCCCTAAACGACTATTTAAAATTAATGAATAATAACAAAAAAATCTAGCCAGATCATCTGACATATTCTAAATAAGTGTAATTTATTTTAACAGGAAAGCTTTCGAATTCTATATTCAAAAATATACTAAAACTATTTTAAATCGTTAGGAGAATTATCTTATATGTACTAAATGAAGCATAATTTACTTTAATAAGAAAGCTGTTGTGTTTAAAATATTGTTTGTAAAGCTATGCTATTATGGAGATTGTGTACTCTATTTCTAGTATATATGATTAGTGATGAGAGTCAGTTGTCTTTTATGAATGTTTTATTTAGGATATTGTTTGTAAGAGAAAACTATTGTGGATATAGTAATTAGCATTTGGAAGATTATTTGTAAAGGAATATATTGTACTATTATTATAAATCTGCTATATAATTCTAGTGACACTGTTTTAAAAGAGCTAGCAAAAATAATTATACAGCGGGCAAACTTGAAGCATTCATCAGAATCAAACTTTTATTCTGGCTTGTTTAGAATCAATCCCTAGCAATCTCTATAAAGTCGAGGGCGGTTCAAAGCATTTTTATTAGCTTCCAATGTCGGATTTCTTTAATCCACGGCACCTATATTGGTGCCCAAGGTCGAACCTCTTCAATTCGGATTACTTCTATTAGTTTCCAACATAGGGCCACATCAATCTACAGCACTTGTAGTTGTGTACATTATTTAGTTTTGTTAATTTTCCAATTGTCGTCATCGGTCTCGGTGGCGTAATTGGAAAACGCATGGGCCGCGAACGCCTAAAATACAGGTTTAAATCTTGTGGGGGGGGTTTTATATTTTCCATCTTTCAATTACTAGCTCGACTTAAAATAACCATTTGGGCTTTGCATAAAAGTTTAGATTATTTTTTCAACCTATTAACTATAATATGTCGGTATATTTTTGTATAGACCACAAAAACGATAGAGGTTTTGCGCTCACAGTATTCTATTAAAAAAATTACCGTTAAAACCAAGGCCTTACTGTTTAGTATAATATTTGTATAAGTTCAAAGGAGTTCAAAAAGTCACAACAGCCGCAGAATTATAAAATGTCATAAAACTAGTCATCATACGAACTAACGAAATTGAGCTTGACCTTAAGAAAGCTTTAGACGTATAATGTACAAGAACGGAATTTAGAACTTTAGCAAAAGGGAGGGAGATTGTAGTATTATGCTTAAGTTTGGAAGTAAAAAAAAACAAAAATTAAAATATGGCTTAAGAGTAACTGATACCCAGGTCAAGGCCTTCGGGCAGGTGGTCGATTGCAAATTGTTTTGAGCTTCGTTGAATAATTTGTCCAGGAAGTCAAAACACGCGTGCTTTGCGCAAATTTAAATCACGTGGTGGTGGATTAAAAAGGTGAGAAGGGAAGTTTTACTTATCACTTGTATGTTGGATAAGTTACTTGAATAAGATGTCCTAACGTGCCGAGAAAATAATCAGTTTATCAGCGGGGTAACCTGGAAACCGTTAAATTACAAAATTTTGAGTAGCGTTCTAAGCTTTTTTATTGGATTTTGGTTGACGTTTAAAAAATATGTATATGCGAGCTTGTAAATATCAGTGAAAACTGGTTCGTAGAACGGGGTAATGAATTATTTACAACTAAGTAGAAGATTATTAGAAAAGGAGGTTAACATTTTTAAAATGCCATTAAGGATGTCCGTATTAAGTAAATTTCTACCTATATATTTCATACTTTTAATGGAGTTTGAAATGGTAGAAATAGAATTTGGATGTGTGCTACGTATTTCTAAGTCAGTTATAAGGGCATTTCCAAGTAATTAGAATTTACGAAATGTTGTATAAAACAATTTAAGAATTTTGTGCGATTAATGTTTCTTTAGGAATTCGTTAATAATACCTGGCCAGTAGAGACTAGATTAGGATTTATCTTCTTTTAATATTAATCCACCTACAAAGATATATTTTGAAGTTTACTGTTAATAAACTATAAATTTGGATGAAACTCTATTTGCAGTTAGCTTTAAAATAGATAAAATGAACATTGCGAAAGAATATCCAGTTACCCCAATGTCGTATTTGTCGTATTTGAGAATGTTCGTTATTTTTATAACTTCAGTAATGGGATAGAATGTTAAAAAGTGTTTCTAAGATAGTGTTACAAAAGGTAACAGCTGAGAGGATTAGAGTTTGGAACATCGACAGCAAGGAGTTTTATCAGGAATAAACGTCTTTTCGGTAACGAATATATCAAAGAAATTGCTGACTCGAGATGGTTTGCCGCCCTTTAATTTTAGACAATTAGTGAATCCTTTTCAGATAAGCGATACTTGTAGAGTAGTTTCATATTTCAGCCATTTTACATTTTAGATTTAATTTTTTTTATAATTTTGACATACGAGCTCACGAGCAAACCGCTGAAAATTGGCCAGTGCATCCTAAAATTATTTCGTGGTTCTCGCCCCTTCTGGCCACGTGCCAATACCGCTACAATATGAACGGACGGGATGCCATCCCCAAAGCTTGGCCCACTTCCATATACTACAAAACTATACAAATCAATTCCTAAAATCCATTATGTATTTTTTAAAGGTGAAACTGCTTGCTAAAAATTCAAATAAATTAATGACGATAAAGACGCCATATTGTCACGCTTACGAACCGTTCTATAAATCTTGTGTTCACTTCGCTGTTTAGTTTCAAAAATAATCTGCTCTCGTCACAGACCAGGCATCTCGCCTTTCCCAAGAATGGAATTTATTTCCATACAACATGGTAAGGAAATTTCGCAACCACGTTTTTTTTTTAAGTAATGCGTCTTATCTGACTACATGCTCGTACAAGAATAAGATGTAAGTACATCGGGCAAGCGCCTTTTGCATCACGCGCATGACTGCACGGATCGATAATTACGTCGACTAACATTATAACGCCTTGATCGTGGCATTCCACATAACATATAGCAACCAAGAAATGCCTATATGTAAAATGTTACAAAACATCACAACGTGAGTTAAGTCTGTAAGTTTAGAAGTTGATTTTTTAGCTTCACTTATCATCTTACGTACGCAGCAAGGCTACAGCAAGGTTATTTAAACATAGAAAGTAATTTGTATTGTTCTAAGTTTATTTATAACGAATGGTAGCCAACATAACGTTGTGACGTCATAACGGTGGCCAGATATTCAGAAACAACCTACTGTCATTAGCCAGCTTTTTCTGATTTTGACAACGATTAGCGATTTACCCAACACCCCGTTACTGGAGGATGCCGCATCTAATTCGTTTCAGGAACTCTTTTAATTAGTAAACGCCATATATTTGAGCCATTCCCCAACAGCTTTCAAAACAACAAATCAGAAACAGCTCTAAGAGGGAAAAAAATGGATTTACGACCTGTAAGACAAGATAGTGTCACCTTCTAAACATTTTATTAAGAGTAATTACTAAATATGGAACACGAAGCAGCAGGCATTGTGGAAAGCTACACGTACTTTAACCAAAATAGCATTGCCTCACTTATAATTCACAACCTCCTTTATAATTTAAATTAATAGGGAATTCTTTTTGAACTACTTTCCATGAAACGTGATCCTATTAAACCGAAAGATTTGTTTCAAAAGAAGCGTGTAAAAATGCAAGGACATGATGGCTTCTTAACCCCTTGGGGAGTAAACTCGGTTACTTTTTAATAATGTTTGGCATCGTTGTACATTAGTAATTCTTTATGTACATTCTATTCGTTTGGATAGGGCCACGGCTATGGTATAAGTCAATTCAAATTAAGCTCTACAGCGAGAATTTTCATCGTACAATTTAATCCTATTCAATAATTTGCAGCAGGAATTTATTGAACTACGTTAATCTAGTTAGAAGTTAAACCTCAAAATTTTTTTTCTACAGGATTAACTCAACTAAAATGCCTCGTACAAGAAATTTCGGACTCTTAAAAGTTTATTTCTATCATCTAGTGAAATTCTTGCGGTTTTCCTTGCTTGCCGATGTTGTAACGTATGGAGCAATTTTTGTGCTTATTGGACTCGTTCAGGCGTCGACGTCGTGATGCAGCGCACCACTCGTGGAGACGTAAACGTTAGCAGGTTATACTTAAGCACTGCTGGCTAAATGTGGACGTGGAAGGCGGCGGCGACGTGATGCAACGCACACTCGATGAGACGCCGGCGTCATGATGCAGCGTGCTCTCGTGAAGGAGTCGTCATCAACAGACTATGGATTAAGTACTGCATAGCAAAGGTTTGGATGTGGAGGCGCTGGCGTCGTGATGCAGCGCATCACTCGTCGAAGCGTCGAGGTAAGCGGACTATGGAACAGCGCTGTTAATGCTGGAGAAGGTGGCACGCTATGGGTCAGCACTGCTAGTGGATTCCTCGTGCTATGAGGAGCTCCAAGTGAATGCTTCTTTCTGAACTTGCATTACTCTTTTTCTCTCTATCCTCGCTTGTAGAAAAACGCTAATTGGATGTTTAACCACTGAAAATGTAGGGTTTAGTTTTAGTATGTGACAGAAGTCCATATGACATTAACCAATGGAAATATTGGGTTTAAAGAAGTTCATTTTCTAGTTAGAAATTTTTAGTGTTCCTCGGGATTGTTCTATTTTTAGCTCGTGTATTTTTGATATAGTTAACAAACACTAGTTGAACTCCAACGCAAAGGTTCCCTATCATGAATATTTATGACCCTATTTTCTAAATTTTCCACTTTATTTTCAAAATTCCTTTAGTCTTTTTTAAATGTTTTAAACCCAGTTTGACAACTTTTCTCAGATTTTGTTTACTTTTTGATCTAAAATTTTAATTTTCCCATTAGCTTCTTTCTCACTTGCGTCCTGATTTGCCTTCATTTGAACAATTTACTCTTTAACGTCATCCATA
The DNA here is from genome assembly GCA_036346225.1 of Platerodrilus igneus. Classification (NCBI taxonomy): domain Eukaryota; kingdom Metazoa; phylum Arthropoda; class Insecta; order Coleoptera; family Lycidae; genus Platerodrilus; species Platerodrilus igneus. The sequence goes on along the minus strand of JARFIW010000001.1, from coordinate 2,987,407 downwards.
TCCTCTAGAATGTCTACCACTGTTCGAGTAGAACGAAATGACAGTCTTGATTGCAGTTTTTTTATTTAATGACAAATAAGGGGTGCGCTTCAAGCTACAATTGTAACAATTAACAACCTTTATAATCTGTTAAAGTCCCACGTATTATATCCTTTCCACAAAAAGGAGGTTTTTACCATTGATTTTGATATTCGCAGGACTAAGTGCCATAGGAGCACTAACAGGTGGTGCTGCGGGGATAGCTAAAGCAGTAAAGCGAACGGCACAACATATTTATGGAAGCCATTGCCGTTGAGAAAAAAGGAAATGAAATGTTTCTAAAACCATACAAAAGAAGGCACAGCATTGTTCTTGAAACCGTACAAACAGGGGAGTGGTGTTTGTAAAAAAGTATCAGAAAACTAAGCAAGTTACATCGAAGAGCTCTCACCGACGTAGATATAAGGAAACACGCATCTAAAATTCTTCATTTTCGCGGCGTCTTTTCTAGAGATCAGTTACAGAAGATTAGACCGTATGTCAGCGAGTTGGGTGTGATTAATTTAGATACCACCAAAGGATCAGGTACACATTAGGTGGGGTACCAAAAACGTGGAAATAGTGTGTTTTACTACGATTCGTTTGAAGACTTGAGACCGCCCGAAGAAGTGAAGAGATATTTTCGAGGTTGTAAAATTTACTACAACAGTGTACTGGAGCAGACTTACAAACACTTACAACTGCGGGCTTTTAGTGTTAAAGTTTCTTCGTGACAATGGCTAAAACAGTGAGCGTGTTCGGGTATGGTAATGTCATATCGACAGAATCTATTTACCCACCAATTAAATTGAAACAGGACTGTGAATATGCTTATACGAATTAGAAGAAATAAATGCATATATACAGGATGTTTTCAAACAATGGTTCAGTCAGAAGCCGGACAGAACACTGAAAAATATTTTAAACCGAGTGCCAACAATAATACATTAAAGTGTTCTATACGAAGCAGTATACCGATTGATTTTGGGGCAAACCGTAAAAACAATATTGGAAGCATCTTGGGTTTATCAATTGCAAATTGGCTGCAGATACCGTACATATCGTTAATCAGTAAGTGAACATAATATCGGTCTCAAACATTTTTGTGAAAACCAATATCACCGCAGGATCGTTCAGAAACAATTTTCTTACCCACAGCATATTCGACTTCAGTCTATCTGTACCACCTCAGTATAATCTGGAAAAGGAACCTAACCACGTCATATATTATCCACTGAGCGTGACAGAAATTGATAATATTACAATCAGATTAGTCGATCATTTGGGCGAATTGGTAAACTTTTTACCGGAAACATACACCTGTGTGAGACTGGAAATAGAAAGTAACTGAAAATTCCCATCGATTTTGTATATAAAACACGCTACAACACCCCTAGACGATCAGAAGTGAATACGACGTCAAAGCGTCAAGTTGTCGAGAGACTTACAGCAGAAGAAATACGTTTCTTAAAATCTTTGGGATTAAAAGTTATAAATGATGGGTGGCAGAAGTAAACGCAGCTATGAGGACGTACCCAAATTGGATGTGTTTTGAGGTTATAAATTAAACGAAACCATAATAAAGGAAGATTATTATACATATCTTCCCTTTACATTGAATGCAGAAAACAACGATCGAATTTCGATTAAAATCCAGAGCAGTGATAACATCACATATCCCCATGAGAGTTTCATATTTATAAGGGGTACCTATGAGCCTACAGAAACATTAAGAGAAGCGTCAACATTTGCAGACCCGATTAGAGCAGCAGAACCAGATCCTAAAGCTTACGAATTTACTAAAAATGCCCCATATTTTCTGTTTGAGGAAATTCAATACAAATTGGGTAATAATCAAATAATAGATGTGTGCAGAATCCCTGGAATTACAAAAACTATTAAAGGTTTAGTATCCATGGAAGAATCAGAAACAAAATCTATTGCACGTACCGGGTGGAAGCCCGATACCATATTCCAAGATGGTTTAGTTGTGCTATACCGCTAAAAACCATTTTTGGGTTTTTTGAAGATTACAAGAAAACTATCGTCAACATGCCTCAAGAGCTGATTTTAATCAGATCGGACGTAAATAGCTACAAGTCGATTGGAAATACGGTAACGTTCAAAATACAACGTATTTCATGGGAGATTCCGCATATAACATTAAGTGACTTCACCAAGGCATCGCTGTTATCGGAAATGCAAAATCAATCATCTATAGTGGTCGCATTTAGAAAATAGGAACTACACGAATTATCGTCTCTAACACAATCAAAGTCTCAAGTATGGAGAATTAAAGTATCAAACGAAACAGAGAAGGCTCGGTGGATATTACCGGCGTTGCAAAATGGGAAGTACGACAGGAAAGAAGAAAATGCTACGAACTTTACGAATGCCAATATAACCAATGTCAAAGTGTTTTTAAACTCTCAAGGGGAACACCTCAAAGTCGATTAAATTTGGATTTCGAGCAGAACGACTACTTGCCAGCATACCTGTCTTATGCATCTTTTATGAAAAAATACTATCTGAACAAATCGCCAAATAAATGTTTAATGGACTACAACAGGTTTAAGAAATCACCAGTCTTTGTAGTCGACTGTCGGCATCAATTTGAAAGCATCAAAGACGCAACGGTTGATGTAAGAATGGAATTAGAAGCTTCAAGAAATTTTGTACCGTCGATGAAAGCTTATGCTTTAATTATACATGACTCTATGTTTGAATATAATTCGTTTACGGAAATTGTTAATAGAGTTATCCGCAATTAAATATTTTGTATATATATATTGATATGATAACGCCGTACTCGGTGTCAATGGACGTTTTTCTTACTTTACTCCACCTCTCTGTGTTTTCCAATCAAATTCTAAATCTCACTAATATTATTATTCTGTCACGGCTAGCTTTTATTATTATTCTACACAGAGGGCACAACGTTACGATGATCAATTTTTTTCTTCTTCACCCCTTTCTGATTACCTATCTGTTGGAATTATTAAACGAAGTTAATTAATTCCATATAATGAAATAAATATTATGTACAAGTTTTGAAATTATTAAAATACACTCCTCGATCAATCAATATTATGTCTTAATTATCCTAAAATTTATATGCTTTGCAATCAATCTAAAGTCACCTAAAACTACATTTCTTTATCAAAGAAACCTCCAACGTTCCAGATATCTTCCTAATATTACGTACTTTTAACGTATGCAAAGTTTGTTGCCGACTTTGATACACTTTTATAAATTAAGTAAATTCAATATCCAAATTTAAATAGAAAAAATATCTTAAAACTAATTAGATCTGACCTGTTCTGTTCTGCTTAATTAAATCCCTTGGTTTCCATAAATTGCTTCTTTATTTTCTTGCAACTCAAAATTATTCCAAAATCGTCGACGCTGATTTGAAGTATTTCATAAATTGATTTGTTAGCAACAATTATAAACTTTTCCATTATTATTATTAAACTTTCACTTGAAACACGATGTAACCTCTACAGTAACGAAAATGTATAGATTGTAACCACGAGACCACAACCGTTAGACAGACAAAGTACTAATAACGTCAATATAAAAGTTTTACAAATTTATAATTATTAGAAAACTCGGAGAGAGGAAATAACATTATGATTATGTGTATTTAGCGAAAGTGATTATTCTCCAGAGACGGAACCAAGAAGTTATCAAGATGAAAAATTTTGTATATAAACTAAATAATGTAATAATATTTTATTGGAAATCTATATAAAATTCTTCATGGTTTATAAAAAGATCTTCTACAGCCTCTAGTATTTCAAGAGATAGTTCTTCCTCTCCTAACTCGTTTTCTGCATTAGGTTCTTGTATATCTATTTCTTGTATATCTATTTCTTGCGCATTTACTTCTTCATTTTCGTCTTGGTCCGCCCTATCTAATTCAATATTTTCAATTATCTCATTATTCTCTTCTACCCACTCATAATTTAATAAATTCGGATTAATTACGAAAACGTAGTCGTCTCCGTCATCATCCATTTCTTCAAGTTTCTCCTCGCTGATGGACATTTCTGTTTCATCAGTTTCATACCCCAGAGTCTCCATTTACCATGATGAATGGAGATAAATTTTTTTTACCTAAATTAATCATGTTGTCATAAAGCTTGTAATATATAATAAAAATTATACGTACCTTAAAATTATCACAAAACTCTTCGATATATGCGCGCCTCTGAAAATCACAATTTACGAACATTTCCTTTATAGTACTAGTAATCGTTTATAATTTGAATATCGTCGATTAGTGTAATATTGTATTTCTCTAATAATACTGTTTTCTCCAAAATGTCTTATTATAATTATATCAGATATTAGTTAATAGTACATACTCTTTAATTATTGTACCTTAAATATGACGATAATATTTTTTAAATTATAGTCTAACAATTACAGAAGAAATTTAATCTTTGAAAGCAATTAAATTGTATGCCAAAACCTTGTTATAATTATGTCAAAAAGTAGTACCTGCGTACTCGTTAATTAATTAATGTACTTTAAATATGAAGAATAACTATAAATTTCAAATATAGACTATCTATTACAAAAGAAATTTTGTAAATTTAGAAATGCAATCAGAATGTAATTGTGTACGAAATCGATCAGGCGGTTCTAATTAATTTGTGTGTAAACCAAAGAATAACTAAATTCTAGTAAATTTAATGTCTCTGTTTAAATCTTTTAATATACAAGTATAATATTGATGTTGGATTTTTATTATTAGCTTAACAAAAAGTAGACATTTATATTAATTTGAATATATTTTTTGAAAATATTTATAAATGTTACGCTTTTTTTCCAAGTTAATGTCGTTTTTAATCTCAACAAAAAATAACACACACAATCTATACATCATGAACCCTCCAGAATACTTTATCAATAAAAATAACAAAGTCTGATAATGCAGTTGTCTGCTCCAATTTTAAAACCTTTTTCAAAAATATTTTGGAATCGTCTTAATTTATTTTAAGAATTTTGACAGATTCAATTTCTATAGAAAAGCGTTATTCGATTCACAAAACCGCACTAGTAAAATAACAGTCTGATAATACAGTTAAGAGAGGTTTGCTCGAATTTTTTAAAACCTTTTTTGTGAAAATAATTTGAAAATGGCGTAACCCAGCTTAAAATTTTTAACGGATTTGAATTCTGCAGAAAAAATGCTATAAGGTCCATACGTCAGCGACCTTAAAAAAGCTACCCCAACCATTTGGCGCCAGCGCGCCCTAATCACTACTCATATTCATGTAACGAATTATACAAAATTATGATAAAGTCTGTAAGTTGATTTTTGTACTATTTTTGGGGATTGAAGTTACTCCACTTTTATCGTCTTTCGTACGCAGCAAGGTTACAAGTATTCAAACACAGAAAGCGAACTGTATTGTTCTAAGTTTATTAATAACGAATGGACTTCCTTATGGTAGCCGACTTAACGTTGTGACGTCACACCGGTGGCCAGATATGTAGAAACACCCTACTGTCATTAGCCAGTTTTTTCTGATGTTGACAACGATTAGCGATTTATCCAACATCCCGTTTCTGAAAGTTGCCACATCTAATTCGGTTCAGGAACTCTTTTAATTACCAAACGTCATATATTTGAGCTATCCCCCAACAGCCTCCAAAACAACAAATCAGAAATAGCTCTTAGAGGGAAAAAAATGGATTTAAGACCTGTAAGACAAGATAGTGTCACCTTCCAAACATTTTATTATGAGTAATTACTAAATATGGGACATGAAGCAGCAGGCAGTGTGGAAAGTTACACGTACTTTAACCGAAATAGCATTGCCTCATTTATAATTCACAACCTCCTTTATAATTTAAATTAATAGGGAATTCTTTTTGAACTGCTTTCCATGAAACGTGATCCTATTAAGCCGAAAGATTTGTTTCAAAAGATGCGTGTAGAAATGCAACGACATGATGGTTTCTTAACCCCTTGGGGAGTAAACTCGGTTACTCTTTTATAATGTTTGGCATCGTTGTACATTAGTAATTCTTTATGCACACTCTATTCGTGTGGATAATCGCAGGCCACGGGTATGGTATAAGTCAATTTAAATTAAGCTCTACAGCGAGAATTTTTATCGTACAATTTAATCCTGTTCAATAATTTGCAGCAGGAATTTATTGAACTGCGTTAATCTAGTTAGAAGTTAAACCTCAACATTTTTTTTCTACAGGATTAACTCAACTAAAATGCCTCGTACAAGAATTTTAGGACTCTTGAAACTTTATTTCTACCGTCTTGTGAAATTCTTGCGGTTTTCCTTGCTTGCTGATATTGTATCGTATGGAGCGATTTTTGTGCTTATTGGATTCGTTGAGGCGTCGACGTCGTGATGCAGTACGCCACTCGTGGAGATGTAAACGTTAGCAGATTATACTTAAGCACTGCTGGCTAAATGTGGATGTGGAAGGCGGCGGCGACGTGATGCAACGCACACTCGATGAAGCGCCGGCGTCGTGATGCAGCGTGCCCTCGTGGAGGCGTCGCCATCAGCAGACTATGGATTAAGTACTGCATAGCAAAAGTTTGGATGTGGAGGCGCTGGTGTCGTAATGCAGCGCATCACTCGTCGAGGCGTCGAGGTAAGCGGACTATGGGGCCGCGCTGCTAATGCTGGAGATGGTGGCAAGCTATAGGTCAGCACTGCTAGTGGATTCCTTGGGCTATGACGAACTCCAAGTGAATGCTTCTTGCAGAACTTGCATTTTTATTTATACTCTTTTTCTCCCTATGCTCGCTTGTAGAAAAAGGCTAATTGGATGTTTAACCACTGAAAATGAAGGGTTTAGTTTTAGTATTTAAAAGAAGTTCATATGACCTTAACCAATGGAAATACTGGGTTTAAAGAAATTCGTTTTCCAGTTGGAAATTTTTGGTGTTCCTCGAGATTGTTCTATTTTTATCTCGTGTATTTTAGATATAGTTAACCAACACTAGTTGAACTCTAACGCATAAGTTCCTCAACATAAATGTCTTTAACTCTATCTTCTAAATTTTCCTCTGCTTTCAAAATTCCCTAAGTCCTTTCTGAATGTTTTAATCCCAGCTTGACAATTTTCCTAAGATTTCGGTTACTTTTTGATGTAAAATTCTAATTTTCCCCTTAGCTTCTAACTTGCGTCCTGATTCGCCTTTATTTGAACAATTACTTCTTTAACGTCATCCATATCGTCAAGAATTTCTACCACCTACCCCCTAATTTCAAATTTCATTTGCTTTATGGTCTTATCAGTTTCTTTTAAACCCAAAGTTACTTTTTCACTCATCTTTTTAAATTTCTTTTTCTTTTTGTCACTTTCTAATCCTAAACCTTGTAGTGATCCGTAGGGTTTCTAAGTCGCTTTCTCATTCGTTGATAATTATTAAAAATATTATAGTGTACATTTCGCTAAGGTATTTGTTAGAATAGCTCGGTAACTACTTGCAGGATTCTGAACGCATTCCCTTATGTCAGAATAGGCGCATGTATAGAGATGATCAATCGAGTCGATAAGGGTTAAAAGGACTTTGTTTTTAGCTTTTAAAATCGCAGGTCGAAAAAGCTTTCCTTGACGGTTTTTTATTAAAGGTAATGTTTTTAAGTTTATAATGTAGTAGTTATTTAAGGTAATCTAATTACATATTGCAATCAGAGCGTTGTTTTGAATATGATGTTGGTACTTATTGTAAAACCATTAGTTAATCCTAGAAGGAAATGTTTATGTGCTACCTGTTGCCTTTGACATAGCATTTGATGTGGATTGTTTAATACATGTAATTTCAGGTAAATTTACTATGTTATTGAATATGTCTTATGTATAAAGGTGTGTTGTTTGGTTGAACAACCGAAAACTAATATCTATTTATTTAAATTGTTTATTTAATATCTAAATCAGAGTGAAACTAATATTTATTTATTTGAAATAATGTTGATTTTGTATTTAATCCAGAGTTGGAACTATAATTGCGTTGCACTTATTGCAGAAATAATAACAGAGGTACCATTACTTTAATTTAACGATAAACATGAAAAGTACCGGCATCATATTAAATCCAATTATTGGGCAAGCTTGAACGTGAGCAGTATTATATTTTTGTTATATTGGTTTTGGTTTTAAGATAATTGCATTTAACCACACCGTTGTGTATATTTTTTGTTTGTAATTTGTAATACCACGATGTGTTTAATTTTTTGAAAGTACGTTTTTACCGATACAATCATAATGAATAATTTCTAACATTACTTACTAGAATTAATATATTTAACTACCATGCATTTATATAAACATTTTAGCGCCTCAATCTGGGCTTGTATTTTTGCTATAGAATTTTTGCTACCAACCTATTTAATAATGTTTGATATTTTTATGTTTCAATTGACATTTTTATCATGTGTAGTTGTTTTGTTTCAGCATATTAACCACATACTTCACTGCATCGCTCATGTCTCGGTTTAAACTTAATTATATTGTTGTGTGATTATCCTATTATCTAGCCGATGTTCCTATATAATTAACTAGTATTTCATGTTTGTAATAATTGTTGTGATGTAATTAACTGGAACCTCTGGTATGACCGACCTTCACGTGCCTTTCGCGTTTGCATTTATGAGTATTTGGAGATAGTCGCTTAAATAATAGGCGCCTTTATAACCATGCGCAATCATACCAAAGTTCATTTCAGTGCTTCATGTCATCTTGTCAATCTATTTTGTTACATACCTAAATGGCATGTAGCATGTCCTAGTTTTAGTTATAATTCCTGCGTATTTTTTTAATTAAAAATGTCAATTTCCGTCGTCCCTGAGTCGTGCCTGCGCACAGTGAATGTCGGAGTGCGCGCGTGGTGTTAAAAGACGCCATTAAGTTACGAGCCCTCGACAAAGCAACATCTATCTGTGCCGGTGTGTTTTCTTTTTTAGGCATGTAGGTTCCTTTTTATCTTGCTTCGTTTCGTTTCTCTATCTGGTGCTTCTTCATTCCGCTACGAGTGCAGTAAAGGAGAAGAACGGAGGGAAATCTGATTCAACGAGGCGTGAATAGAACCCAGCCCGCAAATACCGTAGGACCCTTAGAATGTAAGTAGTTTATTTTGATTTAAATTGTGCTTGCAAATTGACTTAAAAAACGTTTGCATCACTTTTAAAACGTGCGCCGTATAAGCTACAATTGGCGGAAATTATATCGCGAGTATAACAATTGGGCAGTATAACGGATGCCCGACTGTAACAATGGCGCTCTTACACGTGTTTGTTAAAAATTAAAATCCGTTGTGTGTAACTTTTTGTAACTTGATATTAGCTTTGAAAATAAATGGTTTTTTCACTCAATAATTAATAATGTTTGGTTTCTAGTGACTTTTGATATTTAATATGGTAACCTTTAAATTTTAGTTACCTAGTTATTTTCTTTGGCTGCACTAGAAGAAGCATTAAATGTCAATTTAACTGGTTGAAGTTACCTTTGCTTGAACGTTTATTTTCACTAAGCTTAAAAATGAAGTTTCAGGTTTAGTGCAAGTTAACTTTTATTTACAAAAACAGCTATTTAAATGTTGCTTACAAAAACAGTATTTATATTTGAAAAGTGTTGAACAATTATTATCTAACTTAATTTGTATTAACTAAAATGTGCTACTTTGAGATATAAATAATTTTTCAGTAAGTATTGTCATTCCTAGATAACTTATTACTGTAGGAACTCTATTTGTCATTCATTATGCAAAAATTTTTAATAAACTCATTGGTTAAATACTTGTCTTGATGTGATCTTTTTTTAAATTGCCAAACTTGCTTTTTTGCTCTAAATATTAGTATAGCTATTGCATATATAACTGGTATTTATTAACGTAAACCCAACGTAAATAATTAACTATTTTTTTGCGAATTTCTTTTAGAAAAAATTTATTTTCTTAAAAAAAAGCTGTTATTATTTATTTGCCTTAACCGTATCTTAGTATATCTACTTATTAAAATGCAGTAATGTGATGAATCCCTCATATCTTAAGTCGATTGAAACGATCTTCGAATTGGAATCACGCAGTATCCAACTTGCGTCTAATCAAAACGACAGGCGTTTGCAATTGAAGGCCGTATTGGCTCAAGAAGCTAACGGTCAATTAACTTTTCGTACACTAACTTCCGATCTATCACAAAATACGTTTGCGATTAAACTATCCCTAGACGATATTAATAATATAGTCCAGAAAACAAATCCAGAAATTTCAATTTTAGAGTTAAAACGCATTAGATCCCGTATAACACATTTAAGACAACTGTTAGACTTGTTATCATTATTTAAGGATGAACAGGCTAATGAAACGAAGCAAACTTTCTTATCTGACGTTCTCTTAATTGAAGGAATCATACTAGAAAAACTTAACTTAGATTCAGGTGAAAATGTACTGTCTGCCTTCCCTAACCTTACAATATCGCAACCGAGTACCTCGTCTCTGAAATCTTTACCCGTGTATAAGTGGGGTATATCTTTCTCGGGCTTTGACTGCCAAATTTTTTTTATGTCATTCCTAGACCGCGTAAATGATTTTAAAATTTCTCGTAATTGTACAGACCAAGAATTATTTGTCTCAGCAGTAAAATTATTTTCTGGCTCAGCTTTGATTTGGTATAGAAATAAACGAAACCAGATTTCTACCTGGGAAGAATTAGTTACTAGTTTAAAACGCGATTTCTTACTTCAAGGCTATATAACTGATCTCTGGAATGAAAAAAAAAATCGTACCCAGGGACCTAACAAAAACGTAATCTCTTTTATTATTCTTAATTAAAGCTTTTTATGGCAGATTAGTTAAAAAAATCATCGTAACACCCGTCTACCATATAAGAGTGATTTTTCCCTCACCCCGGGCTACTAACCACATTAGCTGGTTGAGTAGTGCTTTTCTATCCACCTTTTTCTATCACCTTTGCTCAATTCGAGCCCTTCTTCTATTCTCTTCTACCTGGAAGTCACTAGCACATTCCAAAATACCTACCTCTCTCTTTTGCCTTTCCTATATTTCTATTGCCTTTTCATTTTCGTTAGTCACCGTGTGGTCGCGCGGGGGGTTTTTATAGACACCTGGAGCACATCTCTGGGAATCTTTCGTGAGGTCATGCGGTGCCGCTCTCTGTCGCACGTGGCCGCTAACAGTGCATATATGTATAAGTGTGTGAGTTGTTACGTGCCAATTTGGCCCTTAAACATTGTTAGGTTAATTTTGATGTGCGGAAGTTTCGAGCCACAAATTTAAAAGACTTGGCACGTATTTCCGTTACGTCACAGTGCGTTTCCGCCAGATGGCGCGACGCGAGTGGAGTAGGGAAAAGTGGGGTTTTTCCTGTGCTCTCTGTAACGTGGCTTTTTGCCTGAACCTTCGAGTGGAGTGGACGTTTGAGGTATCGTATCGTGCCTTGTTTTTATCTATGTAGATTCCCTTGCCTAATTGTCTTTGTTTGTCGCCTTATACCTGGTTTCCTGTCCATTCCCTACATAGGTAGGTGACAATTTGCAGCCATTGGCGAACCGTACTGCACGACCCTGGATGAACGAGCCCATGACTGCCGGAGCTGGTCCGAGCGCTTTGGAAGAGCGTTGGGCGTACCATCTTTAACTACCTAAAAAGGGCCCTCCGTAGCCCTGATGGACTTGAACAGAAGCCAACTTTAACCCAGGGACATATTCATGTGAGTAATTGTTGTATAACCTATTGTCTTAAATTTATATATTTTTCCGATAATTGCGTAATTTAATTTGTGCATTGGTGACGTCATTGTTAGGAGGGCGCGTCAAATCTGTACAAAGGTTAGCGTTACCAACCGCCGGACGTCGCTTTTTTATTTCGCGCTTGCGCGATGTATTTATGAACTTTTTAACTGTAAGAATTCGCGGTTTAAAGCGTAAGAGAGAGTAAGTAGTTATGAATGCATACCTAATTGATATCGCTCCACGCCTGGTGCAGGAATTCGCCAAATGCCTTTTCCGTCTCTCGTACCGTTATAACTAACAGGTCTGTTTCACAGGTCGCTCTCTTTTAGGGGGTACGTGTATTTTTCCTAAGTAACGGCTTCAAGGAACCATTCTCTTTTGTATCCTTACGATGGAGAACAAAACGGCTTGGTAAGCTGGGAAATTCTACGATATATTTTTAAAGTGTATAGTTGTAGCATGCCTTAGCGTGCTGGGATGTTTTGGATCCATCTATTGTTATCTAGTTTTATCTTAATATCTTAATCTTACTTATTATCTTTAGTAATAACTTGAGATTTTGCCTTATTTTCTTTTGTTGTCCTAACGTTTTGTATTTATGATCAGACGTAGGAAAACATTTAAGTATTGAGTGAAGAGCTAACCTGATGGTAGCAATGTAATTTGTTAGGTTAGAAATGTAAGGAACTAGTAAGATAGTACTGTTGGTAAATTCAAAAGTTTTAATGTGTATTGTTTATTAAGCAAAAGTACCAAAATTTGTAAAATGTATAGTAACTTGCTCTCTCGGGAATTTTGAAATTTGGGCATCCTTTTTGTCAAATCAGAAACAGTTAAAATGCAATGCTTATGTGCGCGTGCACCAAAAAATTGTTAAGTTAGCTTTAACTTATTGTGGAATTGTGAGGCGACTTGTCGCATTTGTTTTTAGTTGTAGTAGTGTTTTGTGCTCTCCGACAAATTTGTGCTGTCGATTATAACTGCGCCACATCTAAGACTCGCGTGTGCATTTATAGATGTAGTTCGATCATATTGAGACTACACATTCCGTTTCCTGGTTACTCGCAAGACGCGTTATTGGTTGAAAAACCAGGTGGCGCCTAAAAGAGGATGTAGTAGAATATAAGTTAGTTCATATGTAAGTAAGGTTCTAGACTTTAAGTTCATACCATGTCAAAGTATTTTTCTTTTCTTAAGCTTTTTTTTCTTTTATGGCTTTATTGCGATTGTTATATGCCAAAATGCCATGTCCTAGTTCTGGTTATAATTTATAAGGTAATTCCCGCGTATTTTTTAAATTTAAAATGTCAATTTCCGTCGTCCCCGAGTCGCGCCTGCGCATAGTGAATGGCGGAGTGCGGGCGTGGTGTTAAAAGACGAAGCAACATCTATCTGTGCCGGTGTCTTTTCTTTTTTGGGCATGTAGATTCCTTTTTATCTCGCCTCGTGTCGTTTCTCTATATGGTGTTCCTTCATTCCTCTACGAGTGCTGTAAAAAAGAAGAACGGAAAGAAATCTGATTCAACAAGGCGTGAATTGAATCCAGTCCGCAAACATCGTGAGATCCTGAGAATGTAAGTAGTTTATTTTGATTTAAATTGTGCTTGCAAATTGACTTAAAAAGCGGTTGCATCACTTTTTAAACGTGTGCCGTATAAGTTACAATTGGCGGGAATTATATCGCGAGTATAACAATTGCGCAGTATAAAGGATGCCCGACTGTAACAACTTGTAGTGTACTCTTTTGCAAATAATAGGAAGTCGGCTAGCCTTTGTGAAATATTTTGTAACACGGGCTAGAAACTGTTAATGTATGTATGTGGGCGCGTGTGATTGGGCCTTGTTGAATATTATTAACATTTTATGTTCGTGCAGAGAGGAACATTTGTAATCAAGGCAGATTTTACTTTCCTGGTGCCCCCCTCTTCAACTTTAGCTGGGTAGTATTGGTTATCCGACCTCGGTACCGTCCAGAAAAGACTAGCGGGTTTACACTAACATTTCTTCAGTTGGCATGTGTGGTATGCCTGGGTAACAGTTGACATACCGTCAATTTCAGTGTTGGTGATCTGGATACTTGTACGTTCCCGTCCTTGTCGAGATGTGCCAAATGCAGTTGAAAGTGTGAGGATAGTTTAGGGTTTTCCCTGCCGTGCTCTTTACCCAATTGCTCAGGTTAAGTACGGCACTCTTTGCTTTAAATGTTATTTTTGTATGCTTTCATGCCAATGACCTATTTGGTGGTTATTGTTTTGATTAAAAGTCAAGTTAGGTAAATACTGTAGTTTTATTTCAAACCTTCCTGCCTTAACTCCATCTTCCCAGTGTGAGTTTGTTTTGCATTACAACACAACATAGGTGTCGTCGAGCCACTGCCACTAGATTCTAGATCATGGAGCCCGGTGTACCGTTTGGGTCGGTCTTCAAATCGGTCACACTACAACATTCCTCCAATTTTACTATATTCTCTCCGAATTCCGCTCGTAATTCTTTTCACTCATGTCTTTCATACGTTTTCCATTCTTTTTACTTATTTTCTGCATATTTTTGCTTAGATTTAATAAAAGAACCATCATTTTAGACTCCTACACTTTGTCCTTTTTTGGCCTCTGGATTTACCTTTTCTGCTACTTTCATCTAAACGTTTTCCTGAGAATCATTCTCTATCCCTTCAGCTTTCAAACTCCCGCGAACTTCTTTCATCAAGCAGTCATACTGGAAACCAAATAGATATTTTACAAAGCAAAAAAACTTCCACAAAATCTTACGAAACAAAAAACCCTTTCAGACGATTTAATCGAGCCCTAAGTTGGGGTGCCGCTAGTTTGCTGTGACTAGGCCGCCTTGAGTTGGTGTCATGGCTAATTAGTACTGTGGCTTGGGTACCGGGTATTGTGTTAATTAGGATGCAAATATGAAATAATTATCTTAACGTGTCCTTTTCCTTGCCTGGCTAGCTGAACAGAAATTATGCTGTGGAATTAACAAAATGAAACGAAACACAGAAATCTTAAGAAACATATATGCATTCAAAAACATGTTTCGTTTATAAATAAAAGGTTGGGGAAAAAGAAATCCACTATTTTTGCGTGAACTTCATGACTTTATTTAACATGTTTCTGATTGTCCCATTTAGGTCAAATATGCGTTGTTTTGTTCTATAATTTGTTGTCATTTCAAAGGTAGCTTCATAACGCCTGTTTTATAGAAGTCTTGGTACTTATTGGTGAAAAACTCTAGCAATCGATTTTCCCAATCTTCTCTTGATGCCAACTTCTTATAATTCAGGTAGTTTTGCAATGCGAGAAAAAAGTGGTAATTGCTTGGTGCCAGGTCCGGACTATATGGTGGATGCATTAAAACTTCCCAACCAAGCTCTCGGAGTTTCTGGCGAGTCACTACAGACGTGTGTGGCCTGGCGTTGTCTTGATGGAACACAACACCTCTTCTGTTAGCCAATTCTGGCCGTTTATTGTCAAACGCTTGTTACGTGCCGAAAATCGACACGTAAACATTCCTGTAAGTTTCTAATTTGCAAGTGAAATCGCGCCAATAATTTAAAAGACTTGTGCGTGCATTTCCGTTGCTTGAAAGAGTTGCGTTTGTGCAAAGGATTGCGCAGACGTGGAGTGTGAAAAGAGAGTGGTAATTTTCGTCACGTCAAGACTAGTCAACGAGACGTCGAACGGAGCGTTTATCTTTGTGCCGTTGCCTTGTCTTCTCTTTCAGGTTATGTAGGTTTCCTTTTATCTACCTAATTATCGTTCCTCATACCAGTTTCCTGTGGTACCGCTATAGAATAGGAAAGAAGAAGACAAGTTAAATATGGTTTCGACAAGGAGACCAAAGGGACGACCCACTCCCACAATGCTCAACGACGACCAGCTGCCGCTAAATTAGCCGTAATGCTGTGAGGAGTCCTACAGTTTACGTGAGTACCTTTATCTTTTTTTTGCATGTGATATTGTAATTTAAAACATTTATATGACGTAATACCTTATTGCGCAACATTTTGCAAATATTTATTTGTGTTACCAACTACTGTAGTGGCTCTCATACATTACCCGCGAGACTTTAAAAGTATACCTTTGAGTTTAGACTCAAGTGTAACACGCTAGCTTCAAATGGTCCAGTTGTTGACAGTACAGATCCGAATTTAGTGTTTGGCCATATTGAAGCAATTCATAATAAATGATTCCTTTACAGTCCCACCAAATGCACAACAGAATCTTTCTGGCTGTTAGTTCTAGTTAGACCACCGTTTGAGATACTTCGTGCTTTGACCACGATCGTTTTCGCACAATATTGTTGTATGTGACCAATTTCTCATCCCCAGTCACAATCTGTTTAAGAGATGGATCGATTTCATTCGGTTTGGCTAAGACTTTGCAGACGGAAATTCGATCCATCATGTTTTTTGGTTTTAATTGGTATAGCATCTGTGATTTTATCAACATTTGTGACGACGGGCCTGCCTGTTCGAGGTGCATCTGTAACATCAAAAATACCTGAACGAAATCGACGAAACCAAAATTGCACGTAATTAGCTGTTACAGTATCGGGACCATAAACACCATTCACAACTTCAGTCGCCTGGTGTGCATTTTCGCCTTTATCAAAGAAAAACTGTAAAATGTACCGAATTTTCTCTTTGTTGACTTCCATTTTTAACACCCTCTAACTCACAACTAAAGAAAAAACAGCAAAATAATTTTTTTAGTGTAAAATATCACCTTGACAACGAGCATATATCTGAAATTGTTGGATCGATACTTAACGAGATATCGATTGTTACGTTCATTTTCGTAAATTATTAATTAGTGTAGGTACAATTATTTTTATCTTAAATTCATTTGCTGTTCGATAATCAACTAGACAACAAGTTGGTTGGCTTCGTTCGTTATTTTTATGTAAATTTCCGGCACGCCTTATTTAGTGTGCTTCCTGCGGGGGACACGTTGATCCCTTGAGCTGCGTTTCTTTTGGGGGACTGCGAAGTCCAATGCGCTCCGCTTGGCCGTAAGCTGGCCTGTTCGCTGAGGCAGACCAGCGACAGCCTTCCCCCCTGATGTCAGGAACTCAAGGGTGAGTCCTTCTTTTTTTCTTTGCATCCGCATCTTGCCGCGGAACAAGAACGCCTGTGATTTTACCGTTCTAAGATGACATTTCTAAATTTGATTTTTTTTTATTTATGAAAATTATTAAACCATTTTGGCATTTACTGTATATATGAATTATTTCAATTGTAAAATTAGTTTAAGTGTATATTTACGACATTCTAGGGCTGTGGTTTTTAGGGTTGCGTGTGGTTCTTTCTTTTTTTTTAATTACTGTCAGGGGGTAGTTGCCTAAAAACTACAGCTCGCCATTTTTATGGGTAATTTTTTTGGATGTTTAAGGGGTGTTCATAATGTAATATGTAAATTGGGGCATTGATTTTTTTTGGGGTTGGGTTTCGGGAGTACTGTTTTTTGTATATATATTTTGGTTCTAATTATAAGTTCTTTCTTTTCTGTTGTATGTTTAGGTCTGAGTGTGAATGAGTGCGTGTTTATATAAATTCTTTTTCTATTTATTTCAGGTTTCTTTTTATCTATAGGTATAAACCCCGCCCACTCACCGATTGAGCCCGGTCCTCCTTCCTTTACTTCTTTCTCTTGTTTTTTTTTTTGTTACGTCAATGTACGTAGCATAAAATAATGACGCCCTAACGTGGGGCTCGATTCTTTTTGTGCTTAATTTTGGCTACATTTCTTGGGAATTAATTTCTGCTGCGATTCTTTTTGTAATTAATTTCTTCTGCGATTTGGTTTTCGTTAATTTACTTGTGCTGCAATTTTGTTTCATGTAACTTTGGCTCCGATTTTACTTTAGTTAGCTTGGCTCCGACTTCGTTTTAGTTAATTTTCGCTCCGATTTTTTGTTTATTATTCTTAGTTCCTAAGTTCCTACATGACCTGCATTTTCTCGGTTTGATATTACTTATGTTTTGTCCCTTACGCTTGATATTATTGGTTGGCTTATTTCAGATTATTGGTCTTGTGTTTTCGCCAATATTCCTAGTCCGTTGAAAACGCTGGCGCCCAAGATTTTTCTTTTTTCTTCCTTCCCTCTCTGTACGTTTTGTTCTCCTCGTCACGTATAGACTTAGTTAATTCCTCCGATTTTTCCTTTATCCTGCAGCCCTATTCTAATTTCTATTTTGTTGTTTCGCTCCTATTGGTGTTTCCGAAGTTTATCCGTCGGATATGTTTTAAATTGTCCTGTATTCACAATAATTTTCTTTTCTTTTGAGTTTTTATCGAGGTACGGTTAGCCTTTATTTCGTTACCTTCTACCCATTTCTTTCTTGTTCGTATTCAAAATGTCTTCTTTTTCGGCTTCCTACTACGGTTTCCCTGTGTGGGAGTGGAATTTGAAATTTTCTGGTGTCCCGAACACTCTTACTGTACGTGATTTTTTGGAGCGAGTCGAAAAACTCCGACAAGCTCACTATGTATCCGAATTTGATTTATTTGAGTCTGCAGTGGATTTGTTCGAGGCTAAAGCTTTACGTTGGTATCGTGGTTTTCGGGATAGGTTTTCTGACTGGAAGTCGTTGTCTAATTTACTAATTCTTCATTTTGAACACAACGAGCTTATTTATAAGGCTACTACTATTGAGGAAAATACTTTTACTTCACCTGACCGAGTTGTTAATATTTCTCCGACGCTAACGAGTAGATCCGATACCTCCGTACGTTCTACTGTTCTTCCTCCTACTCCTACTCTTACTCGTCAGGTCGTATATTTAATTGCTACAAACCTGGTCATGTTTCGACCCGTTGTAATCATCCTCAAGTACTCCATTGTTATGGTTGCGGATATAAGGGAGTTACTCGCCACAACTGTCCGAACTGTCATCCTATTGCGAATAGTTCCGCAAATAATCCTTCAAATTCTGCCCTCACCTCTAGTTGCCTAACTTCTTCTACTTCTCATTCTACGTCCTCTTCGGTACTTCATTTAGGTCTTCCCGCTTCTACTATCAAAACCTACTCTCTTCGGCAAATACAGCTTCTAACAAAATTTCTCCCGTTTCTAGTTCTGCCTCCTATTCTACTCCTCTTTCTGCTCGCCCTACTTATTCACTCTCACCCCAAATTGTGCCTCCATCACGCTTACATCCCATGCTTCTAATTAGTGACTTGCAGCCAGCTTCTCAAGAGTTCGTTCCCGCTTTCCTAAACGATTCTACCAAAGAATTTTCTGTCGTGTTTGCAAGCACAAAGGTCGCTGAAGTGACCATAATTTCTAATTCAGTCTGCGAGGGTCCTCCGGAAGTCCTTGGACCTGTATCTTTAATGCCTCCTGCCGTTTTTGTTTTACCTGTTCCTGCTTTCTTAAATGATTCTAGTCAAGAAATTGCTGTTGTACCTACAATAACAGCTGTAGCTAAATTGACGATTACTCCTAATTTAGTCAGCGAAGGTTCGGTCGAAGTTCACGAACCTATATCTTTAGTATCTGTTGCTGTTGCTGTCAAAATTTTACATGTTCCTACTTTCGTAAATTGTTCTTCACCAGAAATTTCTGTCGTGTCTACAAAAGCAGCCGTAGCTGAAGTGACGATAAGTTCTAACTCCGTCTGCGAAGGTCCTGTTGAAGTCCACGAACCCGTTATTTAATGCCTCTTCCCGTTTTTGGAAAAATTTTGCCTGTTTCTACTTTCCTAAATGCTTCTACTCAAGAAATTTCTGTTATGCCGGCAATCACAGCCGTAGCTGAAGTGAAGATAATTCCTATTACGGACAGAGAAGGTCCTGTTAAAGTTAGGGAACCCCTAGCTGTGATGCCTGTTGCTGTTGTCGTTAAGGCTTTACGTGATCCTGTTTCGTTACCTACTCTTACTCCTTTTTCTCATGCTGACAAAATGCTACTTACTTCTGTTCTTTTAACTAAAGTTGGTGAAATGCTAGCTGACGTCATGTTATTTAATGTTGACGAAGGTCAACCTGATTCCGCTTCCTCATCTATTGTGAATGAAGTCCTTTCTGTTACTGTTTGTTTTGTAACGTTGATAAACTTCTACCTGATTCGGTTCCTTCATGTAATAGGGTTGAAATGTTATCGGATTCTGATATTTTCCTTAGGGTTGACATTCCTACAGCCAATGTTGTTTCCTTTTCTAACTGTGATACTTCTAGTCCTTCACATAACGTCAATGAAATTTTATTTGCTTCGGTCCCTTTCTCTAACGTAAGTGAAGTGTGTTTTGCTTGTGTTTCTTTTCGTCAGATTGGTTCTCATGCAGTCAATACTTTTCTTTTTGCACCGTTGATATGCTGACAACCCATGATGTTTCCTTTTCTGCCGTTGACATTCTTACCACACATCCTAACAATAAACGACGTCCTTCTATGACGCGTGTTGAGTTTTCTAAACCACCCTTGCCACCTCCTAAACCTAGTTCTATAACTACTACACCCCTGCTATTCCTATTTGGCAGAAAACCGCCGAAAAAAAGCAGACTTTATTCTATACTCTTTCTGAACCTGAGGATATACGTCGACGAAACCCTAATGTCCTTGATCTGGTTTCATTTTCCTTTTGGCGGCGTAAACGCCTTAAACTCAATATATAGTCCTCGTGCCCCTGATTCTGATGCCGACTTTTCTCTTCCTCGGATTTGGTTTTTGGATATTGCGATTTCGATTTACTTCCCGGTTTTGCTGGGTTTTCTTTCGTTTGCTTTCCTTTTTTTTCTTTTTCACCCGTGTGGGTCCGGGAATAGAATAGTCCCATGGTACGACCTGCTTGTCGTAAAAGGCGACTACAGCGGTCCAACACATACACATGCAGACTTCATACACGCATACACACGCTCCATACACGCACACACTTCATGCATCCACTCATTTCTGTTTGGTTCTCCTTCGTTTGTTCTCATTTTGGATATTTTTTTCTTTTTCACCCGTGTGGGTCCGAGAATACAATAGCCCCATGGTACGACCTGCCTGTCGTAAGAGGCGACTACAACGGTCAAACACATACACACACTTTATACCCTTTATACCCGCATAACACATACACACACCCTTCTTACACCCCCACACACACCCACAAACACACACACACGCAAGTACACGCCCACACTTGCTCATACATAACTACACTAGGATTTTGTTTTATTTTCTTTTGTACGATTTTTGTTTTGTTTTTGGGTTTTATACGTGGTGTTGGTGTTATTCTTTTTTTTTACAAATTTTTTTTCTTTTTCTCTCGTTCCTTTCATCCCATTTTCCTTTCTCTATCCTTTGCTGGTGTTAAAAATTGGGTTAGAACGCCACTCTTAATTTCAATGTTATTTATTTTAAACAGTCAAGGTTTTGTTTTGCGATAAACCAGGCGGTCTTATCTAGCACTGGTTTTGTACACTCGTTTCGAAGCATTCGGCCCGTGCGGTCATGTATTAAAACAATATACTTTTTTGGTGTGTGTATCACTGTGCTTCTACATATAATTCCGTCAGCGGAGATTTGTTCTGGTTTGGATGCTGCCAACCTCTTCCGTAGAAGCCAACAGTATGAACATTAAGGTAAGTGCATGATCATTGTTTGATTTACCGCTAAGAGTATTTTATCGCAACACTACCCCCAAGTCACAGTCCACTTGCTCTAAGGAAATAATCTGGGGTTTCACGTTTAGTGTAAATGTTCCCATTGTTTCTCCAACAGCTGGTTTTCTTTGCCGTCG
This sequence comes from Platerodrilus igneus, assembly GCA_036346225.1. Lineage (NCBI taxonomy): Eukaryota > Metazoa > Arthropoda > Insecta > Coleoptera > Lycidae > Platerodrilus > Platerodrilus igneus. The sequence continues at coordinate 2,965,915 of JARFIW010000001.1, read as the reverse complement.
GTCCCTATACCGAGTGTGTTTCGTCCATCCGCTCCTGTGGTAGGTGCTTTCTAGTTCGTCTTTCTTTTTTCGGAAATCACGACTCAGTCGACTTTAGGACTAGTCAGCATTTCTTTTTTCGGTTTTCGTTCGTTTCGATTCTTCGTTACCACAGTTGAGAGTACATCGTTTTCTTTTACCAGCGTTCCTCCTCTCTTCTTCTCGTGCTCCATGGTTGTTCCTTTTGTTTACTTGAGGCTTGACCTTTGGGTCCTCTTTTGGCTGTACTGTTGGTTTTCTTTCTCGTTCCTTTACTTCTTCTGAGGTTGAGGACCTTACTGTTTCTTCACAAGAAATATCCGTCCTCCGACGACTTTTTCAGTGTCCATGCCATTCCATATTTGTCCTTGATGATTGTTACCTTTCCTTTTCCTTTTCCTATGTCCTTTTTATTTTTGGTTTCGATCCGGTTTCTTGGTCCGTCGAGTCGGATGAGATTTCTTTTTAGTTTGTTTGTTTGTTGTTGAATTGTTTTCTTTAGTTTTTTGTTGTAACGAGTTTTCTTTTAGTTTTCGAGCGAATGTTTTTTGTTGGTCCTACCCACTCCCATTATTTTGCTTCCCGACCCCGACCTTTTAATTTTGCTGGGGGGGGGATTTGTTACGTTCATTTTCGTAAATTATTAATTAGTGTAGGTACAATAATTTTTATCTTAAATTCATTTGCTGTTCGATAATCAACAAGACAACAAGTTGGTTGGCTTCTTTCGTTATTTTTATATAAATTTCCGGCACGCCTGCGGGGGACACGTTGATCCCTTGAGCTGCGTTTCTTTTGGGGGACTGCGAAGTCCAATGCGCTCCGCTTGGCCGTAAGCTTGCCTGTTCGATGAGGCAGACCAGCGACAGCTCCCCCCCCCGATGTCAGGAACTCGAGGGTGAGTCCTTCTTTTTTTTCCTATGTATCCGCATCTTACCGCGGAACAAGAACGCCTGTGATTTTACCGTTCTAAGATGACATTTCCAAATTTGATTTTTTTATATATATGAAAATTATTAAACCATTTTGGCATTTACTGTATATATGAATTATTTCAATTGTAAAATTAGTTTAAGTGTATATTTACGACATTCTAGAGCTGTGGTTTTTAGGGTTGCGTGTGGTTCTTTTTTTTCTTCAATTACTGTCAGGGGGTAGTTGCCTAAAAACTACAGCTCGCCATTTTCATGGGTAATTTTTTTGGATGTTTAAGGGCTGTTCATAATGTAATATGTAAATTGGGGCATTGATTTTTTTTGGGGTTGGGTTTCGGGAGTACTGTTTTTTGTATGTATATTTTGGTTCTAATTATAAGTTCTTTCTTTTCTGTTGTATGTTTTGGTCTGAGTGTGAATCAATGCGTGTTAATATAAATTTTTTTTCTATTTATTTCAGGTTTCTCTTTATCTATAGGTATAAACCCCGCCCACTCACCGATTGAGCACGGTCCTCCTTCCTTTTCTTCTTTCTCTTGGTTTTTTTTTTATGTTACGTCAATGTACGTAGCACGATCACAACAGCCATCTACCAAAAAAATAATGAATTTCTGCTTCCCCAACCTTATATTATCTGAATAATCTCTCACTTTTGACAAATCTAAATAGTGTAAATGTTAAAAGTTGTGTGAAAAGATGCTACGTTTCTTAGGGTGCGCGGTGCAATTCCAGTTCAAACTAAGAAATCGTCACTGCGAAGCATTCTCCAAACCTTTATTAACAGTTACATCTAGCGTTTTCGGTTTCTTCAGTTTACAAAAACCTTCTCGAACAATTAGGTCGTTCTATTACAATACGCAAGCTTGCAGAAACGTAGCTAGATTTTAATAACGTCACATAACCTTTATATGCAAACATCATTTGCAACTATGTACTATGCAAAAGGACATTTCGGATTCCGCGGCCTCTCAGGGTTTACGACTACAATATAAACCCGCCCTCTTGTGATGTAATTTGTATTTTATATGAGCTCTTTACTACGTAATAACCTAATAACGGCTTCATATTACGTCGCTTGAGGGATTGTGCAAGTCTTCTATTAAGTAGTGGTTCTATCTTGAGCTTTGTGCTTTGTTACATAGGCTTACATATTACTTACAAGCAATATTGGGACGATGAGAGATCTCTTCAAACTATGTTCGGTGTTCTTTAGTAATTAAACTTAAGTTTGGGAAATTTAGTTAGTGTGAGTTGGTAATAACAACCGAAAATTGATAATCAGCAAAGCTTGCGGTTGTGATCGATTCTCTACATATATATTAAGTCCACAACCCTAATGCTAAATGGCAACTTTGTTCCATGTTGTAACATTTTTTGCCTCCACTCGTTGGATACAAGTGAAGCTTTACTTGTTCGCGGCTAAGTCTGGGAATTACCCCAAGGGTGAGCAATGAGAAAGGGCGTGGGGATGGTCTAAACTCTACAATAAACTAACATAAAAAGAAAAAGGAGAATTGAGCGCCACTGTATCTATATGGATGATAACACAAGAAATTCAATACTCCTATGAGAAGATAACAGAAACTCATGGGATTTAAGCACCATAAAAACTTACAACTTAATGAACTAACACATCTGGAAACCTCTGGAGCATATTTACAACCTCTTCGATCTCGATGACCCTGAAAGAAAAAGTACACAACAAATTTTCTATTAAAAAGACACTGTTTGTGCTTTTTAATAAAAAAGCATACTAATAATTACGAGTGGATAATCTTGAAATTACCACACCAAACATATTTGTATCAAAAATGAATACCTAGAACAAATCAGTTGTAGCATATGTGTTTTTTTAAATTACTTCAGCATTCGTTTAATTTCATTACTCAAAGAATTTATTTTCTTTAAAAAAAATTTATAAAAATTAATTGTGCATGGAATAAAAAACTTGAGTCCAAAAATGAAATTTAATATAGTTTTTCTCTTTTCGTTTTTTTTCGAATATGATTACAAATACGAAATAATAAAATTGAATTCTTTATAAATCTGTCTTGACATAACAAGACCTTAATTTTAATAATATTTCATAACAAAATTTCTGATACCAAATGGACAGATCTGTTTATTGGTTTACATTTATTTCACATTAGTTTAATTTATTTCTTTAAAAAAATTTAAATCACGTGCAGCTAACTTGGATAAATAACATTTCAACTTATTCAAGTTTGACATCTGTAATGAACTTTTTAAAAAACAGAAAATGAACTTTAGAATCACAATATTTCAACATGTGGATGCTCCGCGTGTCTTACAAAATTATTTTAATAGTATTTCTTAACAATTATATTCCACGTTGTTCTTCGTGCACAAAATTTAGCATAATTAAACAACCTTCGATTACAATTTTATGTGAGCACTTTTCAAGTCTCACAAACATGACAAAAGAAAGGTTTGATACCTGTTTTTAATGAAGCTGTTACCCCTAGTTATCGAACTGCGAAGCACATTTTCTGGAATCCGCTTACTAACTTGTACCAACAAAACATCGAACAAAAGCTGTAATTCCTTAATAAGCGAACGTTGCCCCAATCTCCTTACATGTATTTCTAGTTACTTCATGCGCTAAGGAAATAAAGATATTTTATATCAGTATTAAATTACTTGAATAATGCGATCTCACCGTTAACAAATACCGACTCGAACCATTTCAAGAAGAACCGTGGTCGAGTGCCTTGCCGGAGTCACAGGAATGAATCTTCCGTGTCCCAAGACGACCAGCTCTCCTGTCTCTACTTCGGCACGCCTATTCTGAGGCCCCACTTATGAAAAACTTGGAAGCCCATCTGTATATGATGCAGTCTGGACTACATTCTCAAATACAATGGCTGACTTCGTTATTCGTACCGTACAAGTAAGGAACGGCTCATCTGCTTTACGCGTCACCTCGTGACCGTATTCACGCAAGCGCTATCCTAATTTTAACGACTGAAAGGACATAATCCGCCTGTGGGATAGGCAACACAAACGACTAGATTCCTTTTAAATATGTTTTCTGAACGTATATTATTATTAAATATTTCTGGGTAAAGCATTTAAGTTAATTAAACGGTCATGATTTCCTGTTCCATTTGTGGAATTGTTTCTTTCAGATATAACAGTGTCAAATACAAGAATCAAATATCACAGACTAAAAATGCACAGATGTGATTCTTCCAAAAATAGTGCTACAGAATATATATTCGTTACAATGTAGCTGTTAGTATGGCAGTTGAAGCCTGCCTAAGTATTACAAATCCTTTTCAATGTTTTGAAAATTAATGTCAACTTGGATTTTCGATTTCATGCTAACGGTTCAGTGAATACAGCAGATCAAAACTAAAAGATATAAAAAGTGTTACGTACAGCTTTCCTGTCAGAAAATCTAACCAGCAGTCTATCGAAAAAACTCAGTGAAGTACCTCGTTAAAAATTCGTTGTCGATAAAGTACAGAAAATCTCAACTGTACTAACAAGAATGGTTGCCTACTAACTCAGTGAAAAAGGTGGTGTGTTTGAAGAGGGTTCCAAAATGCTATCGTGCGGGAACAGCAGTCTTAATCCGGAATTATATTGGACGCCACCTAATTTCGAAATGCGGGGATCTCTAGAGAAAAGCCTCAGAAGGCATAACAAGAGGATACCAAAAACCGTGACCATGAACGCGAGTTATGTATCCCCCAATACATATGTACCATTAAGGGAAAGTATTAGAAATTATTAAGAATTATAAAGAATTACTAAGTTAGATACAACATGGTATCTCAAAGATAATTAAATAAAGGTTAATGAAAGTTCACTAGCAAGTTGTGAGAACGGATGTGAATACATTGTATTCCAGACGTAAGTGATACTGCAGGTGGCAGGTCACAGACGGGCAAGATACCGCGATTACCTAGAAAGTAATATTGTTACAATGTATTATGAATAGAATTAAGAAATAAGCAGACACGAGCTCTGCAAGTTTCCACAGACATGTGAGCGGCAGAGACAACATAAATACCCCGGAAGCCCCAAGACAAGCAGTCAGTCTGAGTATTTCAGCTTTAACATTGTTGTTTACCTAGGCTACTCGCCCTAATTTTAGTTAAATTATTATTTTATTTTTCGACTTAGAATATTTACAACAGTTTGTCAAAATTTCAAAATTAATGTCTGTTTAAACTAATAAAATTTCTTAAAAGTTTTGCAAGAAGTTTTTAAAAAAGACCGCTTCCAAGGCCCGAAACGTAACTGGCGCAGCCGTACGGATCCAGGAAGGCACTACGAATTTAAAAATCGGAAAACGGGTGACCAAGTATTTCAATTCACAAATCTGGAAAAACACAGACAAAGTTGGACCAGGTAAAAGCATCGACCGAATGCAACCAATCAAACCTTGGACGAGATACAAGCATCGATCGAATTCAAAAATCGACAGAGTTCATGAAAGCGACAACTTACTACCCGAAATTCTCATCTTTGAATAAAACTATTCAGTATGAATATATCTAATTATAGCGAAACAACTGCTGACAAGATTCATTTAAAAAACGCGCATCGCAACTCTGTAAAGTATAATTGCATATTTTCCGTACGAAAATATCTAATTATAACAAATGCATTTGCGCAATTAATTTATCACGAAGGTGGAAATAAAATCTTGCGGTAGCCTAAAACTTTGTAATTAAACAATTTTATTGTAGTAATTATAAAAGGAGACGTTCATGCAAATATTGCAGCAACTCAATTGACTGAAAAACTTAAAACTCTATAATTAAAACATTTAAGGTAACTAGACAATGCAACGACAGTAAACATTCTTATGCACTTATCAATAACAACACCTACAAAGACGAGATAATTAAAGCCGACACTTAACTAATTAATCAGCAAAAGTGAAATAAAGATCATAACTAGCGCAAAAACGTACAAAGTAACGTAGTTACTGCAAAAAATTAGTAATCCTATAAAAACCTATTAGAAAAATAAAACTCACGACAATAGCATCCGCAAAGAATAAAATATACAAATTCAAGATTACAGTAATTAACCAAGGCATTACCAAGCACGAATTCCTCAGTTTAATTATAAAACCGTATAATTCGATTCTTTAAATAACCCGACATAATCCAAACTGAAAATTAACAAACCAAACTAAAAAGTAACAATACAAATTGTAAAGTAAATTTCAATTTTTACAAAAATTTGAAATTAATTAGAAGCGTAAGCAACCCTTAACAATCATGAGTTCAGATATGAAAATTTATCTCGAAACCATACCCCAATTTAACGGAGATCAGGCCCTGTTAAGAAATTCAATTAGAGTGTGTGAAATATTTATGAAAACCTTTTGCAAACCCGGAGAGAACGAAAGCAATGTATTACTGTTATGCTTGTAATAAGTAAACTGACCGGACTAGTACTAATGCTAATTGCCAGCCGAGATGACTTAGAACAGTGGGAAGACAATTTTATTAATCATTTTTATAATTTTTCTAATTAAATATGTATTTTACAAAATGTAGTTTAGATATAAGAATAAGGAAAACAATTTTAGACATAAGGAAAAAGGTAAATAAAGAAATAACAAATGTACCCTTAGAAATAATAAATTTAAGAATTAAGCCAAGCAAACCTTAAATTTTCATTTACGTCTGGAGGAGTTATATATCCCACAATATATATGTACCACTAATTGAAGGTATTAGAAATTATTAAAAATTATAAAAAATTACTAAAACGCAACATTGTATCTCAAAGATAATTAAATAAAGGTTAATGAAAGTTCAGAAACAAGTTGTGAGAACGGATGCAATACATTGTAATTCAGACGGTAGTGATATTGCAGGTGGCAGATCACAGACGGTTAAAAACCGCAATTACTTACAAATTAAGATTGCTACATTGTATAATAAATAGAATTAAGAAATAAGCAGACATGAGCTCTGCAATTTCCCACAGATATGTGAGGGGCAGGCATAACATAAATATCCCGGGAGCCCCAAGACCATCGGTCAGTCTGAGTATTTCAGCTTTAACATTATTGTTTACCTAGGCTACTCGCCCTAATATTAGTTCAATTATTATTTTATTTATCGACTTAAAATATTTACAACAGTTTGTCAAAATTCCATAAATAACGTCTGTTTAAACCAATAAAATTTGTTACAAGTTTTGAAAAAAGTTTCTAAAAAGACCGCTCCCAAGGCCCGACACGTTACTGGCGATTCTGGCACAAATATCACATAATAAACAATTTAGTACGCCAATTCTAAATCCAACAAAATAAACGTTAACAATAAGAACATTTATAAAACTATTTAGAAACTGCTAGTTGAAGTAGAAAGGATTGCCAAAATCAAATGCTAAATTACCTGTATTGTTACACTAAAAAAGACTGAACACTAGCCATGTTAGCTTGGTTAGTGCTCCAAAGTTGATCGCCGCTTTGAATCTGTTTAAAAGATCACCCTCAAACTCTTTAGTCGCTTCTAAAACTTTCTTTTCAAATTTTAAGTACAATAACGCAACTAGCTTTGACATAAATCATTCAACTCTTCATTTTTCCCCGCCGCGCTTTCAAATATAACGGCCTAACTAAACAAGCATGTTGTCGCGACATCCTTCCACCTTGGCGTAATGATCAGGACAAAGCAAATCACACTCAGGTTAAACTAAACTTTGACGGCGGTTTTACAACTCTACCCCTGGGCATGACTATTATATTACCCTCTTTATTTTCGCAATAGACTACGCGAATTTTGGGAGCGAGTTTGAGAGTCTAATCCGGTTTATCCTCGATGGAACACTTCAATGGAAAGAGCCCTTGCACTGGACATATCAGGTACCCTTCCAACGTTTTAAAACGTACTAAACAAACCTTGCTGGTTTTTCCGGGTATTAACTTTACTGCCAACTCCAAACACTAGTTTACTCGTTTTTTATCATCTTTTCCTACAATAGCCACTTCGCCAACTACAACCAATCGATCTGGTTATTTATAAAAAGCTTGGCGAAGTTGACCTAGGTATTCGTCTTGAAAACGACATCATAAAACTTCGCGTAGTTGCTGCCGATAGCGTAGTCTTTTGTTAAACGACTTGCAGTCTAGTTAATCACAGTCAGGCACGCCGCTTTCTCGAGGATCTTGGAAAAACATCGCTAGAGTCAAACAAACTAACTCAGACGAGTCGTTCGACAGGTAGTTAATCGGTCGTGAATTTACAACTGACTCGCCATCGCGCAAGACGGTGTAAAATTCTTCAAGAAACATACCAATAACTTTTCTTAGCAACTGCTTTAAAAGTCCAATCAACCGTTCTCATCATCCGCCCCACCAAGCTGCTGTAGCAGAATTAAATTTTCTTTGTATCCTCTGTTGTTCACAAAGGAAATTACAAGTTTTTGCTTCTCACTACCTATCTCTTCTTCGTCATCAAGTACATCAAGTACAACATTGGGAAATTGGTAGAGCCAGTCGGGGCCCTCCCACCATTTAGATTCCAATAAACATTTCTGTGAACAACCTCGCGACACAAAATCGGCGGGATTCAATGAACCTCAAATGTGTTGCCACGAATTAGCAGGGGTTAATGCTTTAATTTCCTTCACCCGATTCCATACAAAACTAGTCCAATTATCTTCCTGTTGGATCCATGAAAGTACTGTTGTAGAAATAGCATTCTGTTTCTACCTCATAATTTTCTTGAACGCCTTTCCATAAACATGCGATAATCATTGCCGTTAACAATTTCAATTGTGGAATGGTCAATTCTTTTAAACGGTTCTATTTTTGATTTAGCAAATACCATTTGAACAAAACTTTGCATTGCATTTCAAATCTAAAAAATACCACAACCTCATAGAAATCACTGCTGGCATTACCAAATGCACGAAACTTATATTTTCGACTTGCTCTCGTGTGGCGTGAAGGCATCTAGATATCTCCATACTTTTAAGAAATGAAAGTTTATCAATCCCAAGCGATAAAACTTTGTGTCTGTTTAAGAGATCACCAACTTAAAAAGCGATAAAACTTTGTTCTATGTTAGATTCCACCGGAACGTCCCAACCTATTTGCTTTTCGCATGTGCACAAAGTAAAATTTTTGGAAAGAGCATAACTGGACATATGCGATTGAATATGCTTTGTACAACGGAGAAATTTACCTCTTGGTACAACCTCTATTAAAATCTACATAGGATTCTACAAATTGGCCACCGACTTTAAAAGAATCTCTATAAGTATTCCAAGTTAATCCAAACACAGGCACTTCTACTAACTTATGTTCCACAAAATACGTGTTTTCCCAGCCTCGTAACTCAAACTTTGCTTTGGCCATTATTTGGGTCAATTCTCTAATAAATGTGTAGCAGAGTTCTTCCTCGATAAATATACTAGACATACAATTATCGACACAGAAACTGTTTTCCAATTTTTTTACTACGTCCTTAGAGTAGGTAGAACGTACCATTGCCCTTTCCAACTGATATTGAAGAGTCATTCCCAATAAAAATGCGCTGTAACAAACTCCAAAAACTACTTTTCTATGTCGGTAAGTAAGCAGTTGACCATGTTTGTCGACCTATAAAAATCGCAGAAAATCTCGATCGTCCTTGTGTAGACTGATTTGCAAAAACGCCTCCTTTATATCTGCGACTACTCTTAATTGTGCAGTTCTAAAACGCATTAGACTGGACTGTATACTGTTTAAGGGGTGGGGATGCTGGTGTAGAAGGTAATAGTTTTAGAGAAGGATTTTGGAGGAGATTTAGGCTATTTTATTGTACGGGAGGTTTAGTGATTAGTATTTCGTTAAAGAAATGATCAAATTGGAGGGGATAGTTTGTTACTAGGAAATGTATACTGGGTAGTGGGGTAAAAGGATCTAGTGGGATCGCGTGCTTTGAGTGGGTTTGGTAGGGGACGGGGTTGGGGCATAAGTATATTAGGTGGTGGGAGGTTTCAGGAATATTTTGATTAGAGCGGGGAAAGAAAGGAGAGGGAATTAATTGGAAGGAATGTAACTTCTGTCGGAATTTGCCGTGGCCTATCAGAAATTGAAGTGTAGATCGGTTGGAGTAGGAGATATGGTCGGGAATGTCCGCGATTTTCGGGAAAATGTCGTATGTGTGTCTGCCGGTGGTGTCGTTATCCCATTAGTTTTGCCATGTGTATGTTAGTGTATCATTTATTAGGTTCATTATGTTTGTCTTTGTCTTTGTTTCGTATTCTGCAGGTAGAAGAGAGCGGTCATGTAGTTGTATCGGTTTTTTAATCTTAAGGTTGCGAATTTGGACTTTGGATTGGAGCAGGATGTTTAGAGGTGGTTGTTTCATGATAGTGTATAATGCAGAGGTAGGGGAGGTTCTGAATGCTCTTGTAGAAAATAATAGGAAAGGTCTTATAATTGGATTTAGGTTTTTGCGAGAATGGGGTATTGTAAACGAGTACCAGGAATCAATTGCATAGCTTAGGATAGGTATAATTATTTGCTGAGTGGAACGAGTCAGTTCTGTGGATTTTGGTATGGAATAATATACAGTGTGTCCAAATTTCGAGTCTCTACATTGTGATTTCAGTTATTATAAGAGATAGAAATTGGGTTAAATAGGGAAAGATTTGGAGGAATCCAGGCCAGTTTTGTATCCGTTTACAAAATTGGTGTAAGTTGTCTGGTTTTGGAGATATTCGAAGAAAACTAAAAATGGCGGATTTTGTTTTTTGATAATAAAACATGAATCATAAGTCGCACCATCACAAGACTTGCACATTATTAAGACACTTTTCTAAAAGGAGTATTTTAGCATAAACAGAATCATTCGACTGTCTTTTGTTTTCGAGGAAACGCCCACAACTTTTGTTTTTCTTATGGCCGCCATTTTGAATACTAAGTGAATATTATGCGCCTTAAAATTACCTTTTCAAAGATATGCCACATGTCTATAAAAAAATGCAAAACTATCCTAAATTTTAAAAATAAATAAATTTGTAAGTTCTTTAACGTTTGGTAATCCCAACAGGGCAAAAATTTGATTTCTACTTTATGAAAAGTACAATACACATTTTATAATGTACACAAACAGCATTTGTCAGAAATTATTAATTATGGTGGTACTAGAGTTAAAATGATATCGTTTTATAATAGTAGGCGGTGGTATGTGACAAAACCAAACAATTGAATTACAGTTATAGGTCAAACAAATTCTAAAATTTAGATAAACTTGTGTGTGTTGTAAGTTTTGGTGCCGGTGGTGCTGCATTTTTAATTTAAAAAATGGCACATGTCTACATGTTTTCGAATGAGGAAAAGTTTGATATGCTAAATACTTATTTACAATCGTTTCGAAACGCTGATACGGCATCCGCCAGATATTTGGAATTGTATCCAGAAAGACGACAACCGCATAAAACATACTTCAGAAAAATTGTAATGAATTTACTGAATTATGGTGCTTTTGAACAGACTAGGGAACAATACGACTTAAACAATAGGGAACGTGTTCTAAGCATTACTGAGGCGGTAACACGAAATCCATCCACATCCGTAAGATCTGTAAGCCGTGAACTTAATATTCCAAAATCAACTGTTCATAATATTTTAAAAAAAGGAAAAGTTTCATCCTTATAAACCTACTATTGTCCAAGGCCTCAAAAGAGAAGATTTCGCCAGACGAATGCGTTTTTGTAATTGGTACATCCAAAAATGCGAGGAAGAACCGCACTTTCCAGAATTGATAATGTGGACAGACGATACGCGGTTTACCAATTGCGGGGTGTTCAATAAACATAACACGCATCACTGGAGCACTGAAAATCATCATCTGACGGTGCAACGCAAATTTCAAACGAGATATGGATTTAACGTTTGGTGTGGTATCTTAGGTAGTTAATTATGATATAAATATTTTAGTAAATTAACCAATGTAATTAATACTTTTATAGGTAATAATTTGATTGGACCCTTTTATTTTGTCAATAACCTCAATGGCGCCAGATATACGGAATTGTTAAGAGACCAAATAATTCCGGCTATTAGAGGACTTGAACCAAATGATGATGATTTCCGAAAACTATGGTTTCAGCAAGATGGTTGTCCAGCTCACAATTCCCGAGAAGTTAGCGCCCTTTTAGCAGAACATTTTGGCCAAAATATTATATGCAATAGTGGACCAATTATGTGGCCGGCAAGATCACCAGATCTTACACCACTTGATTTTTATTTATGGGGTTTTGCTAATAATGAGGTATATGAGTTTGAACCGCCTCATAATATAAACGAACTGCAGGAAAGAGTCCGTGACATTCTTAACTCTATAAATAGGCGCACGTTAAGCAGAGTTGTACGGAAAGTTTTAATTAATTGTCGAATGTGCCGTGATGCAAAAGGACAGCATTTTCAGCATCTACGGGAAGGAATTTAGATGATAGTTTGCTGTTTCGGTCACATTTAATTTTGTTCCCTAAATTAGATAAGATAGGCTACAGTTTTATGTTTAAGTTAATTTTAAGATTTATATCCAATATTTTACGAGTTCTACTTAACAAAATGTATGTGTTACTACTTCTACTACTACTACTGTTTGGAAAGTAGAAATCAAATTTTTGCCCTGTTGGGATTACCAAACGTTATAGAACATACAAATTTAGTTATTTTTAAAATTTAGGATAGTTTTTGCATTTTTTATAGACATGTGGCATATCGTTGAAAAGGTAATTTTAAGGCGCATAACATTCACCTAATATTCAAAATGGCGGCCATAAGAAAAACAAAAGTTGTGGGCGTTTCCTCGAAAACAAAAGACAGTCGAATGATTCTGTTTATGCTAAAATACTCCTTTTAGAAAAGTGTCTTAATAATGTGCAAGTCTTGTGATGGTGCGACTTATGATTCATGTTTTATTATCAAAAAACAAAATCCGCCATTTTTAGTTTTCTTCGAATATCTCCAAAACCAGACAACTTACACCAATTTTGTAAACGGATACAAAACTGGCCTGGATTCCTCCAAATCTTTCCCCATTTAACCCAATTTCTATCTCTTATAATAACTGAAATCACAATGTAGAGACTCGAAATTTGGACACACTGTATATATATATATATATATATATATATATATATATATATATATATTGTTTAGGATTGATTTTGTTGTGGATCGAAGATATAATAGGTGAGCGTGCATTTTGAGTAGGAATTCTATTTGGATGCCAAGGTACTTGGTTGATTCGGAGAAGGTTAGGGGTGTATAAAATAAGTGGATTGTAAGGGTTATATTTACAGTTAGATATATCCTATTTCCCCGTAGTGATGAAGGGGGTTAAGCAGCTTCCGGCTACTAAGATCCCCCAACACTTGAACATTTGCCAAATTCATAATTTTCTAATGTATCTTTACGTACAATCAAACTCAGTTAAAAATATTTCAAAACCAACACCTGTAGTTGTTTATAATAATCCTTAGGTTATCCGTTGGATGCGTACCTTCACTTATTTCTATTCTGAGCTAGCCTACACCGTTCCTCAAAATACAGCTCGGTTCTCCCAGCTGTTATTTCCTAATTATGTGCCCCATTTCACCAAGATTTAGTGGTTTGTAAAGGGGGTTAAGCAGCCTGTGGCTACCAAAAATCCCCCAACCCTTAGACATTTGCCGAATTAATAGTTTTCCAGTAAATCCTTTCGCACAATTAACACTAGTTGAGAGTACTGCAAAACCAATACTTGTAGCTGCTTATAGTTATCATCAGGTTTTAGTACAGATACTTTTTTCATCATTAGGATTTCCATTTTGGAACTGGTTGGACGCGTACCTCCATTGATTTCTATTTTGAGCTAGCCTCCAAATTTTCATGAATCACACAGCCAATATCTTTCACTAACTGTGTGCAATAGTCTAACCTAGGATTACCTCTACCTCTCTTTTTTCCTTTCTCTGCTTCTAATATATTCCGCACTATTTCCTCATGCTTTAGTATGTGGCCTATCATCCAATTTATCTTATTTTTTACTGTTTTCCACATATTTCATCCTTTCCATACCATTTCTAGTACCTCTTTGTCCTTAACTTTGTCTGCCCATGATATCATCATTATACGTTTGTAGCACCACATTTTAAAGGCTTCTATCTTTTTACTGTCCGCTTTTCCTACTGCCCAGGTTTCACAGGCGTACAATGCCGTGCTCCACACATATGTTTTAAGCAAACTTTTCCTTTTCCTTTCTATGCTTGTTGTCTTTGAACACAGTAGTTGCATTTTCTTGTTAAATGTAGCACGATCTTGTACTAAGCTTTGTTTTATATCTTTTGCAATCTTCACATCTTGCGTTATTTGGCTTAGTTTTATTTTTGTTAATTTTCACACCGTATCTCTCTATTAGAACTGTTTCCATTTCATTAAGAGCTGCATCTAACTCTTTTTTGCTGGATGCTAATATCGTTCTATCATCCGCAAATCTAAGCATATACACCTTTTGTCCCTGCATAATAATTCCAAATGTCTTCTTGAATTTGACAGTATTCATTGCCTCTTCGATGTACAATTTATAAATTAATGGGGATAGGGTACATCCCTGTCTCACCACTTTCCTAATATATACTTCTCTACATTCCTGTTCTAGTTCAATTACCGCTGTTTGCTCTTTGTATAAGCTATGTACTATCGGTGTATCCCTATAACTCATTCCAATCCGTTTGAGTATTTCAAACATTTTTTCCATTTTACATTGTCAAATGCTTTTTTCAGATCCACAAACCATATATACACGCTTTTTCTATTGTTCTCTCCATTATCACTCTCAGAGCTAAAGTAGACCCCGTGTTCCCCTGTTTCGTCTAAACCCAAATTCATCTTCTCCTAGTATTTCTGCCGCTCGTTTTTCCATTTGTCTTTGTACCATTTTAGTTAATATTTTTGGCACGTGTGCTGTTAAACTTATTGTTCGAAAATTTTCACATCTATCCGCGCTTTTTTTTTAGTATAGTTACTAGTTACTATGATGTTATGTTTAAAATCTTTGGGTATCTTGCCTGCTTTTGTATAAATTATCCTGAAGTCTCCATTCCAAAAATCCCCTGCCTCTGGCCACTGAACTTCGTTGATCCCTACTATGTCTAGTACTAACCTATTCATTTCAATTTTCAGGTTCTCTAGCTTACTTATTTGCTTCATATTTCTAACATTTCATACTTCGACTCGCAAAATGTCCCCGACTCTTATTCTGAATTTTCCAATCGCTTCCTCCGAAGTAGTCCCCTCCAGGAGACCCGAATGGGGACTTTTTTAACAATCCCGGCACGGTCCGCATAAAAAATGTTAAGCAAGCATTTTTCACAAAAATACGCCCTCGTTCGGATGAGAGGTAAAATGGAGGTCCCGTGTGTGAATGTTCTCACGCACGTTAAAGATCCCTACCTTGCTTGAAACCGTAAGGGTTCGGCAAAATTCAAACTTTTCAGGTCAAAAAAATCTGCTTCCTGGCCAATGTAGTTCCTTCAGGTGGAGCATTGGAAAATCACATGTAAGGACTATTTTAACACCGGAATCTTTCACCCCAGAGAATGCCATCATGTTTATTACAATTTAAGTACACTGTGTACTTGGGAGGTAATGTGGTGGTTTCCTGTTGCCTTCCACATCGCGGTCGTGTGTCTTAGCTGCCATACCGACCCTTATGGTCTCTGCCAATCTAAGTACCGAAAGAACCGCTGCCCTCTTTCGGGAACTTGTCTTAGCCTGGTTCCTCACTAACGACCCTACTACTTTGGTTGGACCTGAAGTTTGGCTCTTTAGCTCATTAGAACACGCAAGCCATTTCACCTGTTCTAGTAATCTAGAACTTCGACAAGGTGTAGATCCGTTCGAAATGGAGTTTATTACATATAGTATAAAAAAGCTTTCAACATTAATTCGATGCACTTACGTTTCATAAAGCAGTAGGATATCCGGACACGAAAGTTGCTCTAACACAAACGTCGTTCCACCTAATAATAATTCATAAACTCCTTTATAATTTAAATTAGAAGCAAATTCTTCCGCACTGCTTCCATGGAAACGTGATCCCATTAACCGAAAAAATTCATTTTTGTAGAAAATAAATTGTGACTCTTGGTCGAATGGAAGTCTTTTAACCCTTATTAAAATTTACAATTCTTGGAAATTAGTAGAATTTGCTGTAATAAAATTGTTTGCTGAAAGGAAGTCAAAGAGTGACAATTATGTAATTCTAATTTCCACTTTTTAAGAACAGCATGGGAAGTGGTCAAAGTTTTAAAACCAAAAGACATCTCGAGCTTTCTGGCTTTACAGTTTGAATAACGACTGGAGCAACATTTAAAAAGCACAAACGTAGGCATTATTATTCCCAACGAAGAATAACCGCATAAAGCTTTTATAAAGTTCCACAAACTCCGGTACATATGTGGTGGAGCTTCACAACCAACAATTTCATATAATGACGTACTTTATTATCCTCACAGCTGCGTAATACAGCCAAATTATAGCCAAGCTTTTATACCAGATTAAACCAATTTAGTACATTCCTTTAGAAAGTTATTGGAAAGGATTAAATAGTATTAGAGAGCACCAGTGGTACGGCTCAATTTGGATTAGCTTTGAACCGTAACTACGGCTTGCGCTTATATAAACGACGAGAAAGAAGTAGAAGCTTTTATTGCACAACGATCCTGAATATTAATAAAACGTAGACACCTTCAACTTCCCAAGAGAGCAACAGGAGTTAATGCAATTGCGTTTGTAAGCGCTTGGAAAAAAGAAAACAAATCCTTTTGTTTAATAGGATCACGGTGGTTCCGAAGCTGAGCAGAAGAAATTTCCTGCTATTTCCAACTATAAAAGAGCTTTTAAATTATTAGAAAAGCACAGGATGCCAGTAAGCAGACTTGAAATTTACTTTGTAGAACGTATCCATTGTAATCTTCTTTTTTGAATATTTGTCAAACGGATAACAGCTTTTACGGCTTCGAACCAGTGCGCTATAGTTTTCTGTATAAGGATATCGAACCTCCCTTATTAAAACCACTTTAATTCAGCTTTGCCAAATTCTCAAACAAGCTAGTATTTGACGAAAACCAAATGTTTGTACAAATATCTGTATCATTGACAATTGTTACTAATAATCAAACATGAAGCACTGAAATGGTCTCTGCAATCCCGCAAACCCGAAAATCTGCCAACGGAGTATGTCGAGAAATTCCAGAAGGAGAACTTGTTTTGGAACCAGTTACGGCATGTTCATCTTAAACCGAATACACAATACAACTTCTGGATTTCCAGCTAGTCATAGTAAAATCGGGTTATTTCAATAACCTGTAACGAATATATATTCTGTAGCACTATTTTTGCAAGAATCACATCTGTACAATTTTAGTCTGTGGTATTTGATTCTCGTATTTGACACTGTTATATCTGAAAGAAACAATTCCACAATGGAACAGGAAATCATGACCAATTAATTAACCTAAATGCTTTACCCAGAAATATTTAATAATAATATACGTTCAAAAAACATATTTAAAAGAGAACTAGTTGTTTGTGTTGCCTAACCTACAGGCGGATTATACCCGTTCAGTCGTTAAAATTAGGATAGCGCTTGCGTGAATACGGTCACGAGGTGACGCGCTACGCAGATAAGCGGTTCCGTACTTGCTCAGACTGAATAACCAAGCAGCCATTTGTATTTGAAAACGTAGTTCAGACTGCATCATCTACAGATGGGCTCCCAAATTTTACATAAGTGGGGCCTCAGAATAGGCGTGCCGAAGTAGAGACAGGAGGGCTGGTCGTCTTGGGACACGGAAGATTCATTCCTGTGACTCCGGCAAAGCGCTTGATCACGCTTCTTCTTGAAATGGTTCGAGTCGGTATTTGTTAACGCGCATGAAGTAACATACATATGAGGTACACATAAAGTAATTAGAGATAAAGATAAAGAGATTGGGTCAATGTTCGTTTGTTAAGAAATTACAGCTGTCGTTCGATGTTTTGTTGCAACAAAGTAGTAAGCAGATTCCAGAAAACGTGCATCGCAGGTTGATAACTAGGGGACACAGCTTTATTAAAACAGGTATCAAACCTTTCTTTTGTTATGTTTGTGAGACCTTGAGTGTGCTCACATAAATTGTAGTCGAAAATTGCTTAGTTATACTAAATTTTGTGCATCAAGAACAGCGTAGAAGATTATTGTTAAGAAAGGCTATTAAAATAATTTTGCAAGATACGCGGAACATTCACATGTTAAAATGTTGAGATTCTAAAGTCCATTTCCTGCCTTTTAAGAAAAAAAAGTTCATTACAGATGTCAAATTTTAATAAGTTCATTATACTTGGATAAGTTGAAATGTTATTTATCCAAGTTAGCTGCACGTGATTCAAATTTTTTTCTAAGAAATAAATTAAACTTAATGTGAAAAACAGATGTAAACCAATAAACATATCTGAGTATTTGGTATCAGAAACTTTGTTATAAAATATTATTAAAATTAAGGTCTTGTTATGTCAAGACAGATTTATAAAGAATTCATTTATATTATTTCATTTTTGTAATCATATTCAAAAAAAAAAACGAAAAGAAAAACTATATTAAATTTCATTTTTGGACTCAAGTTTTTTATTCCATGCACTATTAATTATACTAAAATTTTTTTAAAGAAAATAGATCTTTGAATAATGAAAGTAGACAAATGCTGAAGTAATTTAAAAAACACAGATATGCTACAACTGATTTGTTCTAGGTATTCATTTTTGATTCAAATATCTTTGGTGTGGTAATTTCAAGATTATTCACCCGTAATTATTAACATGCTTTTTTATTAAAAAGCACAAACAGTGTCTTTTTAATAGAGAATTTGTTGTGTACTTTTTCTTTCAGGATCATCGAGATCGAAGAGGTTGTAAGTATGCTCCAGAGGTTTCCAGATGTGTTAGTTCATTAAGTTGTAAGTTTTTTTATGGGGCTTATATCCCATGAGTTTCTGTATCTTCTCATAGGAGTATAGAGTTTCTAGTATTGCCCATATAGATACAGTGGCGCTCAATTCCCCTTTTTTTATGTTAGCTTATTGTAGAGTTTATACCATCCCCACGACCTTTCTCATCGCTTACCCTTGGGGTAGTTCCCAGACTTAGCCGCGAACAAATAAAGCTTCACTTGTATCCAACGAGTGGAAGAAAAAAAAAGGTGACAAACCTAATAATATACAATTGACTGATTTAAATAACCGGGTGGTCACTCGAGTGATGAGTGATCACTTCGCCTAAATAGTCGATTACATGGAGATAACCCTTTAATTTCCATTTCCTTTAAAGGTTTATTGTATTTTAAAACAGCTCGCATCAGGTTGTTGTATAGGAGATCCTCGAATATTTCGTTTCAGTTAATGTACAACAGAACCGTTATATGTACCCTGTAACGTCAGAAGAAAATATAAGCGATTGAGTAATAATTCCAGATTGGACGGGAATCGTTGTACACTCCACTTCATCATCCATAGGTCTTCACTCCTGGAACTGGTTAGACGTGCACCCTTATTGTTCTATTCTGAGCAAACCTACACATTTCCCTGAAATTTCTACAGTCTGCATCTTTCACTAATCTGCATGCGATAGTCTGATCTGGGTCTACCCCTATCTCTGCTTGTAATATGTCCCGTACTAGTCCCCAAAAGTGCCTTAGAGCGTATCCTGCTCTTCTATTTCTTCTTTTTTTTGTTTTCCACACACTCCTCTTAACTTTAGATTTTTTCGAATATGTTCGAGTTGAATTTGTCCTTTCCTAATTATTTCTATTTCATAATTTATTTGGCATTCTCTAAATAACTCTCTTTGGGAAAGCTAAATAGTTTAAATCGTAATTTTGATTTTACTCGTGTTTTTGAGACACCCACATAAAAATTTTTAATAATTTCTTAATAGGGTAATATAAAAATAGTATGTAATGTATTATAAATCTCTCTAAAATTGTTTAAGGAATTTTAATTTAATATTATGTATCTTGCCATCTAAATTGCCTTCTTTCTCATTAATACGGGTCATCATCATCAGGTCTTCAGTCCTGGAACTGATTAGACGTGTACCTTTGTTGTTCCCTATTTGCCTGAAATCCCCACTGCCTACATCTTTCACTATCTGCGGGCAATAATCCGAGCCAGGTGTAATTATACCTTTCTTTTTTATCTATCTCTTCTTGTAATATATCCCGCACTATTCCCCAACTGCCGTAAAACGTGTCTTGTTCTTCTATTTCTTCTATTTTATGTTTTCTACAGATATTTTTCTTCCTCTATTATTTCTAAAACATCTTCGTTATTAACTTTCTCTGTCCATCCTACCATCATCATACATTTGAAGTACCACATTCCAAAAGGCATCTACTTTTTTCCTGTCTGCTTCTACTAATATCCATCTCTATTTGATAGCCACATAGTACTGTGATCCACACATATGCTTTCGTTTAGAATGGTGTTTCGCATTTATAATTAGATATATTCGCTGCGTTCAAGGTAAATGATTTTATTCACTTTTAATGATGAACTTTTGCGTTCAATTGGCGCTTTGTTAATTCTCGTAATAAAGATGTAGTTTTAATAATAGATTTGTGATTTGTCTATTATTTTACGGAATACGATGAGTTTTGCGTCTGGGTAGTTTATTTGTTGTGTTATTATTAAGATTTGGTTTTAATTTTTGGTGATTTAATTTTCGCTTTTTATTTTCTGGGTATTGCGTGAGTTAATACCGCGTTCTTGAATTAGAAATTCGTTTTTGTTTTGTTTCTAAGATTTTAGCGGCAGTTAAAATCGCAAATATGGTCTCAAATGCGCTTAAAATTGCGACTTTTTTAATTTTTTCAAGTTTCTATATACACGGAAAAATTTCTTTTCAAAAATAGCTTGAAGATAATCTCTTGCATTAGCTAAGTAGATTATTTTCACAAAAAATTGCATAAAATAATGGTAACAATAATCAATATACATATGTAAATTATAAACTAGCAAATATCAAATATGTTTGTAAAATAAAAATAAAATTAAATTGGTTTTAAAGGAAAATGAACTTACACTAGTTGTTTTGTTGAGTTCATGGATTCTTTCTCTTCTTCGGTTTTTGGATTTGATCTTTTCTCTTATCGCTTCTAATTTTTCTTTTGTTGAATTTCAACGATTTTTGTTTTGCCTTCAACTTTTGTTTGTTTGCTGGGTTTGAACGATTCTTGTTTCGCCTCCAACTTTTGTTTTGGTTCTGCCAAATTCGGAATTGAAATTCCAGACCACCAGTTCCTCGATTTTGGATCTGCTAGTGCCCTTTTGACATCCGTTACGCTGCGCCAGTTAAGGTTCGTGGCTAGGAGCGGTCCTTTTCCAACTTCTTAACACATTCATTTGTTTATACAGAAATTAATTGGAATTTTGACAATCTTGAAATATTATTCTAAGTCCGAAATTAATTAATTGTACAAAAATGAGTAATCTAACGAACTGCAATGTTAAAGCTGAACGATGGATTGACTGTCGTCGACTGGGGCTCCCGGGCCTTTTATAATATCTCTACCCTCTCACATGGCTGTGGGAACTTGCAGACCTAATGTCTGCTTACACTTAATTCTATTTATTAATACAATGTTGCAAGCTTACTTTCTAGGTAATTTCGGTACGTGACTGTCTGCGACCGCCTGTGACCAGACATCTGCAGTGTCACTTATCGGCTGTGCTACAAAGTAGCGTTTCCGTTCCCATAAACGTTAATAAACTGTTGCACATCGCTTAGCGCATTCCTTATATTTGTAATAATTTCCTATTTCTTTAAATATATATCAATTGGGGGATTACATAACTCGCGCTACCCGAGAAACAGGCGAATAATGTCAATCCGACCGTCAAACGAGAAAGATTGGGAATTGGTGTAGCTATAAATAGTAATAAATAGTTTTCTTTCATTAGAGAATCACTTATATTTACAGTTAATAGGGATTCAAATAGGCGCACTAAAGTAAGTTGTATACAGAAAGTTATTAAAATCGTTAATTGTTATAAATTGTAGCTGGAAGCGCTCTCCACATCATTGATAATGTAAGAAATTGTTATAAAGACTGTCCTTTGTTCTGGTCGAACATCCTGGAAAACTTTCCGGCAAACAAAATTACGTTGTACTTTTTAAACTAATAATAAGAACGTTCTGTGGATACATTTATAGGTTTATATGGTTTAAAAATTTTTGGTTAATTTACTGGTTGTAACTTAGGGAGTTTTATCATAAATGTCTGGAATAATTTGTATGTAGATATATTTGAAAACGACTAAAATCAATGAAATTCTGTGTTCGATTCGCTCTAACGAGATCTTACAGGACTTCTGGAACTTCGTTAAAAGTTTGATGTTCTTAAGATGCATGCTTTCTTTCAACAAGAACCAGTTCATAAAATTATTAATCACCAACCTAGTAAGGTATTATTTTGAACTTTATAGACTAATCAGGTCAATTAGTTCTATACCTTGTTATTCAAAAGTTAATTTTTCTTACTCAAATATCCGTGTTATATATTTCATTGGTAACCAAGAAATTGTTTTCCTCCAAACACGATGAGATTATCTTCGACAGAACGTTGACAAATGAATTAATACTACAAATTAAAATTCCTTCCGTCGTTTTACCCTATCTAACATATGTAAAATTATCATACTGAAACTTATCTTGAACAACAAGAAACGGATTTTTCCATTTACAGAATCTGTATAATTTAGCATTGTGATCCTTATTCGTTTCAAGGCGATGTGTTCATAGACGTCAGGGTTATACATTCCAAATCAAAACAAATGAATCGTAAAACCATACTACTTTAGAATAGAAAGTAACAACGATATCCTTAACATTGAAAACCGTTATAGTAAATTAAACAACCGTTGAGTATGAACAATGTAAGATACAAAAATAATCGTTCTTTAGATCAAGAATGTATGTAAACTAAAATTGAATTTCTTGAAGGAAATACCCCTAACGTTTGATGGGATTTACCAATAGAGAAACTATTAAAATGAAGTATGATTTAAAACATTTCACGGGAGTGTTCCAAACGTTGTTTACGAGTTCAATAACCAGTTGTCAATTGAGTAGTTTAGGCTATATTGTAGAAATGTTGTCACATATAAACGTGGCTAACGAGTTTGAGGTTAAGTCACCTGTTAGGCAAAAACTGTATCTGACTGGTGACTTAACCTCAAATCTAGTAATTACTTTTACAAGTTGATTAAATCTCTCCTCTTTTTTCTTTCTTCGTTTCATTTGTTTTGTTATTTTGTTATACGTTAAAAAGCTCTCCATCAAGTACTTAAGTGAATAATTAATTGTAAGAGATTTTGTATAATTAATTTTGGGTATATTACACGTATTTGTGTAATCTAGTTTTAGAAAATAAGGTCATGTGAATTATCCTCGGGGATTTTAAAAAGTAGCTTTTGTGCAATACTGTGAGAGACAATTTTAAATATAACTTCCCACGGTTCGCTTTTCCGATTAATAAAGACGACCAATTAAGAAAACCGACATATTTTCCTTTTAAAATGATATTGTATAAATTTAAAAATGTGTTTCTAGGAAAAAATACTATACCATTGATAAAATCTCAAAGAATAGAATTTTATTTAATAAGATGAAATAATGACTTAGACTTTTATGCAAGACCGACCATTTTAAAGCGAGCTAGTAATTAAAAGATGAAAAAGTTTAAGATGCCGGACAGAATTTGAACTTGTAACCTTCGGCTTTGACGACCGTTGCGCTAACCAGTTGCGAGTTGCACCGCCCGGACAGGTGATTACACTCTCAGAGATATACAAATTTAAATCATGTACGCAATACACCAACCTAACTCTCAATTACGTTTGGCTTTTGTTACAGTATTCCGTGCGGACAAGAAAAAAAAATAACCTCAAGAGATAAAATTTATTAACAAAACTTTTAATTAAAAGCATGTTACAAAAAGGAAAACTAACCCAGAGAGAAAACAATATTTATTCAAAATATCCTGGAGGATTTACACACTACAAAAATCTTCGCAAAAATAATTAATGCACTCCTTGGTCACCTCCAACTAATTTTTAACCTAAATTCTAGTTTTTACATAAAACAAAATCGACAAAAAATATTTTATGAATAGTTTGTGATTGAAATATTTACCTACCGCGTGAGGGTATCCAATTAACAATAAATAATAAATGGCAGGACCTCTAGCACTATCGTACCCTCACGTTTCGGGACATTGCCTCGCAAGCTACCGCAGTCGGTGAGAGGAAGGGTTCATTAAACAAACACACTAAGACGAAATTCCGATTGTTTTATTAAATGGGCTACTAACTAAAACTTCACCTAATTACATATGCATACAAAAATATACAGTAATTAACATTATTTACAGTAGGGCGCCACCATGAGAATTAAACGGCCCATGGACCGATCGCGGTAATAGCTCTCGTCGCACTTTGTTCGTGGGCGATGAACCAAGATTGCAGGACAGAAAATAAATCACTTCACAGGGGCTAATCTTTTAAAGTCTCCGGCTAGCACAAACACAACTTAACTAAACAAAACTAAAATCCTTATTTTATGAATATTAATAACAGTTCTGGGTGAAACCACCCCCTATACAATAATTAATTAATTCTACCGTAGTCTACTTAACTTGCATATGGCGACGACCCTCCTTTAACCACGGGGTCATCAACACCAGGAAAAATACGATCTTCTCAAGGGTCAATTAGTACAGTAACGTGACTCCTGACCTGAGCTTTGCATACTCAGGTAATCTCGTGGCTTAGTGATTAACGGCCTCTGACACCGTCGAAACACAATATAATAGGAGACCCTTCTAAAGTGATGCGGTCTCTAAAACAATAATCTAACGGATCAATTTACTTGAACTGAGCTTTAACCCGAAATTGTATTTTATGGAAGTCGACAAGTACTGTATTTAAACAAATAACTGACTTATGCTGCATAACACAGCCTTGAGTGCATGGTAATACCACATATACTAATTACTTATTCAGAGAAATAACTAACTTAGAACATAACGGCACGCACTTGAATTCAGAGAAATAAAACACTTCACTCAATCGTGCAAATAACCGCCAGCTTTTAAACTCTAACGCGAGTTAAAGTTCGGGCCTTTGGAGCTGGTTTTTTAAAAAAGCTTTGAAACTTTAACACATTTTTTATTTACTAAGTTAAACAGAAATTACATTGGAATTTGGAATAACTGGTTCTTAATAACATTAATAAAAATAATTTAATTGTACTGGTGAGTAGCTCAAACAACGAAGTATGGAGTTTGGAGACTGACTGCCGGGCATTGAGCTCCCGGGCCTTTTATAATAACCTGCTCCTCACACGGCTGTGAGAACTTGCAGATCTCATGTCTGCGTTTCTCTTTAATTGTACACTTTATTACAATGTAACAACTTAATTCTAAGTAATTGCGGTCTGTTGACCGCCTGTGACCTGCCACCTGCAGTATCACTGCCCTCACGGATGCAAAGTTGCATTCCGTTCTCATGAACTGTCGATAACCTCTCTGGGTTATTCTTGTGTTACAATGTTGCATTGAACTTATACTTTTACTTAATAATTTCTAATAATTCATATTAGATTCAATACATCAATATATATAGGTAATTGGGGGATACATAACTCGCGTCTGGAAATAAACAACCCCCATTACACCCGGCTGGCATCCTTATATACCTTTAAGTTAATTGAAAAATAACCCCTTGCCTAGCTCTCATACTTGACTTAGGATACGCCGGTCGTAAATCTTTAAGATTAATTAAACTGCCAATTGCACTAAGATAGCCACACAAGTAGATCTAGGGACTAATTTTTAGTTGAGTACTCCGCTAATTGAAAAATTCCTTCCGACCACCCGAACATAAATAGGGTACTTGAACATGATTGACATCAAATCATAGATAGCAACTAATCTGACATGTTT
Organism: Platerodrilus igneus; assembly: GCA_036346225.1. Classification (NCBI taxonomy): domain Eukaryota; kingdom Metazoa; phylum Arthropoda; class Insecta; order Coleoptera; family Lycidae; genus Platerodrilus; species Platerodrilus igneus. Next base: position 2,939,943 of record JARFIW010000001.1, on the reverse strand, counting down.
AGTGCCTGTGTAAAGTGCCTTTAGAAAAACTAATTAACTCTGGGTTATATCTTCCTGGAACTTCGCTAGGACGCTACTTGGGTAATCTTGCAACCGTTTACAATTGCAGACATACTTATGCTACAAAACCTTCATTCTAATAATTAGAATACTAAAATTATGCTAGAAAATAACTATTTTTAAAAATAATATAACTATTACAGCGTCATAAAACAGTATGTTACAAGTTCTGACTCACTTGTTTAATACAATTTCTTAAATACTTCATATTCACTTAAAACATAAATTAAAATAGATATTTATGTATTTAAATAGTGTTCACAAACACTCCTTAAAAGCAACTCCTGTTAAGTAAAAATGAAGAGAATAATGTAATAAAACACAACACAAGCAATACAGAAAAAAATCCTCTGCAGACAAAATTCATTTTGCAGCAACGGAAAGACTTATGTAATAACGTCACATCTAAACAATAGAAGATCTTAAGATCGTAAGATCTTAAAATCTTTAGGAAAGTCTATGCTAATACCCCAGCAATAAAAGCTGCCGCCATAAGCGCATTTATAACATTCATCCAAAGGAAGTAAAATTTATCAGATTGTTTCTACACAAATGTTGATTAAGTCAGTGTGACTTGGAAACAATCACAAAACCAAATTCTGTATACCTAAACTGTACATTATCATTAGAACTTAATTATGCAAATTTTCTCACACACTCAAGCCAAATGTAAAAATACTTCTACCTAATTTTCTTTAATAAAAAACGTAGAATGATTGCATGGTTATAGATTAATTTTTATACCAAAAAAATTAAAGATTTTGGGTTGTAAATTCTAACGTGACATACACAAAGCCAACTATGTGAGCTGACCTAAAGTAAAACAAAATATCAACCCCTTACATTTGAAATCTTGGGGTATTCTTACCTGCCTCATACATATAGCTGACAAGTTGGAAGAGACCTGCTGTTACTGTGTGTTCAGCGGCTTTTAGAATTTCTGCTTGCACCTTATCTGTACCCGGTGCCTTACCATTTTTCAGACCCTTTAATGCTAATTCAAACTCATCTTTAACTATAGGATATCCCAGGTCATGATTTTCAATGTCTGATTCCTGTTTTAATGCTGTTAGTTTCTCTCCTGGTGGTGTATTCTCGAAAGACGGTGATATTTATCGCATACGATATTTTACGATTTTCGCACGAAACGTCGAAGTTGGTATTCTTCAAATTTCGCAAGAGATATTTATCGCACGAACTGCAAAGAGCGGTGTACTACCAAGTGATATATTTTATCGCATGAAAACGCACGTATTGCGCATGATTACTATATTAAAATTGACTGACATAGACTTTTCTCTATGCACATAACCAAAAAATTGCTACTGGTTTTAATCTATTTCGTGGGTGTTTGACAAATAATTATAATTAATAACAATTATAGCAAACTTTGATGAGGCAGTATTATTTGCTGTTTTGGAGGTGTTTGAAGAAGCTGAAACAGCTACCGAAGTGACTAAAAGACAATTCTATAGGCGTATACTATTTTTTATTTAAGTGAAAAAATGTTTGTGGGTATGTTCCGCTTAATAAAAAGTTGAATTCCAGGAATTTCATTCAGTTCGGTTGCTATTTCTTCCCATTCTTCGCAAGCTTTTTTTTGTAAAATTAAAGGAAAATTTACGGCTACATAATTGCCCTCTATTTATAAGTAGCTCTGTTAGTTGGGCGTAATTAATGCAAGTAAACATTACGTTCATCCAAACTTCGATCTTACCCGACAAAATACGATCTAGTAGCTTCCTGAACCACGTGATTTCGTTCCGGTTGGCTATTGGCTTTTATTATTATTCTATTTATGACATGCCTCACTTCATTCGATATTTAAAATATCATATCACATCTTGTCGAGAATAGCAAGTCGTCATAGAACTGTTTCCCATGCGATACTTTTGGGTGATAAATATCACCGATGATATATATTGAACGAACTCGAGAATATACCCCCTGCACATAAATTCCCTATATATTCTTGCCATCTACCCACTTTCTTTACATTTTCTATATGGCGTTTCCTACCGCGCCCTTTATATCTTTGCTAAATGGTTTTATATCTCTAAAATTGATTCTAATTAGTTTGTATGCTTCATCTGTTTTTCCTATATCTATCTTAGTTTGTACCTCTTTGTACTTTTCATCATTCCATTGTTCTTTAGCTTTCCTGTATTTGCAAATATTTTCCCATTTTATGGCTTTGTATCTCTGTTTTCTTGTTTCGTCTGATTCATTTTTGTATTTTCGTCTTTCTTCTATTAAATTCAGGATATCCTTTGTTATCCATGGTTCCTTATTTTCTTTTTGTGTATAGTTCAAAATATCTCTGCCTGCCATGTGTAAGCTGGATTTAATGTTATTCCATTCTGTATCTACTTCTTTAGTATCAGATATTTTCCCGATGTGTTTCAGCAATTCATTTGATTTTTTTTCGAATCTTTCTTGAACATCTGCATCTTTTGGTTTCTCAAAGTCAAGTGCCTTTTTTCGTTCCTTATTTTCAAATTTATAAATTTAAGTGCGGCCTTCGTACGTACAATGTTGTGGTTAGTGTCTATATATGCTTCTAGGTAGCTTTTATAGTCTTTTACTTGATTCCTAAACCGTTGTCTAACAAGAATTTGATCTATTTGATATTTTCCTATATCTCCTGGCATCTTTCACGGGTATCGTCTTCTAGCACGATGTTGAAATAATGTGTTCGTGATGATTAAATTGTTCTTGTCGCAAAATTCTACCAACCTATTTCCCCTATGGTTTCTCTTTGCCTAATCCAAATAAACCTACTACCGCTCCTTCACTCCCCTCACCTACCACTGCATTAAAATCTCCCGTAATTATTAAATTTTCATGTCCCTTTACGTACCTTAGTGTCTTCGATCTTTGTAGATCGCTTCTACCTCTTCGTCACTGTAGCTAGAAGTGGGCATGTATACTTGCATTCTTACTGTGTTTACCGGTTTAAATTCTAACCTAGCCATGGGTACTCTTTCGTTCTTTTGTAAGTAATTTTCTACAGAGTGTCCTCTGTTTTCGCATAACTATCCCCACACCCGAATTTCCTTCCTCTGCTTTTGTATAAATTATCCTGAAGTCTCCATTCCAAAAATCCCCTGCCTCTGGCCACTGAACTTCGTTGATCCCTACTATGTCTAGTACTAACCTATTCATTTCAATTTTCAGGTTCTCTAGCTTACTTATTTGCTTCATATTTCTAACATTTCATACTTCGACTCGCAAAATGTCCCCGACTCTTATTCTGAACTTTCGAATCGCTTCCTCCGAAGTAGTCCCCTCCAGGAGATCCGAATGGGGAATTTTTTAACAATCCCGACACGGTACGCATGAAAAATGTTAGGCAAGCATTTTTCACAAAAATGCGCTCTCGTTCGGATAAAAGGTAAAATGGAGGTCCCGTGTGTGAGTGTTATCAGGCACATTAAGGATCCCTACCTTGTTTGAAACCGTAAGGGTTCGGAAAAATTCAAAATTTTTCAGGTAAAACAAATCTGCTTCCTGGCCAATGTAGTTCCTTCAGGTGGAGCTTTGGAAAATCACACGTAGGGACTATTTTAACACCGGAATCCTTCACCCCAGAGAATGCCATCATGTTTATTACAATTTAAGTACACTGTGTACTTGGGAGGTAATGTGGTGGTTTCCTGTTGCCTTCCACATCGCGGTCGTGTGTCTTAGCTGCCATACCGACCCTTATGGTCTCTGCCAATCTAAGTACCGAAAGAACCGCTGCCCTCTTTCGGGAACTTGTCTTAGCCTGGTTCCTCACTAACGACCCTACTACTGTGGTTGGACTTGAAGTTTGACTCTTTAGCTCATTAGAACACGCAAGCCATTTCACCTGTTCTAGTAATCTAGAACTTCGACAAGGTGCAGGTCCATTCGAAATGGAGTTTATTACATATAGTATAAAAAAGCTTTCAAAATTAATTCGATGCACTTACGTTTCATAAAGCAGTAGGATATCCGGACACGAAAGTTGCTCTAACACAAACGTCGCTCCACCTAATAATAATTCATAAACTCCTTTATAATTTAAATTAGAAGTAAATTCTTCCGCACTGCTTCCATGGAAACGTGATCCCATTAACCGAAAAAATTCATTTTTGTAGAAAATAAATTGCGACTCTTGGTCGAATGGTGGTCTTTTAACCCATATTAAAATTTACAATTCTTGAAAATTAGCAGAATTTGCTGTATTAAAATTGTTTGCTGAAAAGAAGTCAGAGTGAAAATTATGCAATTTTAATTTCCATGTTTTTAAGAATGGCATCGGAAGTTGTCAAAGTTTCATAAACCAAAAGGCATCTAGAGCTTTTCTAGCTTTGCAGTTTGAACGACTGGAGCAACATTTAAAAAGCACAAACGTAGGCATTATTATTCCCAACGAAGAATAACCGCATAAAGCTTTTATAAAGTTCCACAAACTCCGGTACATATGTGGTAGAGCTTCACAACCAACAATTTCATATAATGACGTACTTTATTATCCTCACAGCTGCGTAATACAGCCAAATTATAGCCAAGCTTTTATACCAGATTAAACCAATTTAGTACATTCCTTTAGAAAGTTATTGGAAAGGATTAAATAGTATTAGAGAGCACCAGTGGTACGGCTCAATTTGGATTAGCTTTGAACCGTAACTACGGCTTGCGCTTATATAAACGACGAGAAAGAAGTAGAAGCTTCTATTGAACAACGATCCTGAATATTAATAAAACGTAGACACCTTCAACTTCCCAAGAGAGCAACAGGAGTTAATGCAATTGCGTTTGTAAGCGCTTGGAAAAAAGAAAACAAATCCTTTTGTTTAATAGGATCACGTTGGTTTTGAAGCTGAGCAGAAGGAATTTCCTGCTATTTCCAACTATAAAAGAGCTTTTAAATTATTAGAAAAGCAGGGGATGCATGTAAATAGACTTGAAATTTACTTTGTAGGACGTATCCATTGTAATCTTTTTTTTTTGAATATTTGTCAAACGGATAACAGCTTTTCCGGCTTCGTACCAGTGCGCTATAGTTTTCTGTATAAGGATATCGAACCTCCCTTATTAAAATCACTTTAATTCAGCTTTGCCAAATTCTCAAACGAACTAGTATTTGACGAAAATCAAATGTTTGTATAAATATCTGTATCATTGGCAATTGGTACTAATAATCAAACATGAAGCACTGAAATGGTCTCTGCAATCCCGCAAGCACCAAAATCTGCCAACGGAGTATGTCGAGAAATTACAGAAGGATAATTTGTTCTGGAACTAGTTTCTTCATGTTCATCTTTAACCGAGTACACGATACAACTTCTGTATTACCAGCAAGTGAACACCCCTGTGAAGTTTCCACGACATTCTTTAAATTTTATAAAAATAATAGTAGCACTTTGTTACGTTTTTTTCGTCGTGGCAGCCACGTTGGGCGCCAAAAATAATAATTCGTGCGTAACACAAAGCAAATCAGAGGAAAAAAATGACCGGGCTCAATCGGAGAGTAGGGGGGGTTGTAGAAAGCAGACCAACATACCATGCACGCGGCCGTAAGGAGTTAGTGATAATACCTGCAATAAAATTAATTAGTTAAGCAAACCTGAAAAAAAAAGAATAAGCATAGCAGCAATGAAACATCTAAGTTATTCAGTACTTTGTAGCATGTAAATAAAAGAAACTGTTTAGATAAACTATATAATATAACAACAGTAAAAGCAATACAGAAAAATGTTTAGTACAAAGTGAGGTAATATTGGGGAGTAGCAGAAACGTTTCCTCACACACCAATTAAACATAAATCAGACAAAATGTAAAAAAAAATAAATAGGTAAGACACAATTGATATGAGTAATTCAGTAAATAAATAGGTAAGACACAATGGGTATGAGTAATTTAGTAGTATTGGTTTTTCTTTCTTTCTTTTTTCTTAAAAGCATGCAGTTCTATTGCAAAAGGTCTCAGAACGACGAAGATATGGCAAAAACAACGGGTAGATATTTAAAGTAATACTAAGTAGGAAATAGTTCAATTTACAGAAAGTTCTGCAGTAACGCTTCCTTGCAATGGAAGTGTGGGATTCACGATGTCCTGCACTAACGAAGCACTTCACCCTTGACTGTGAGGGTGTTGATGGAATTTCTTACACTCTACACTAATCACTACTCACTGGTGTTAGCAGCAGACATTCTCATGCTGATGGAACTATGTAGCATTGATAAATTTTTTGTTAATTCTATTTCCTGAGACAATAATTAAGAAATATTTTGTAACACAAATCGTAAAACATGGTAATAACAAGTTAGAATCACGGTTTTTCAAGCCACGATGTAATGCATTGAACTAACAGTAACGTGAGGTGTTATATTTACTACCTATGGTAACAAAGAAAAATCTAATGCTTTTGAATAACGAAATTTGTGCAAACAATGATCTATTTTAGATTCTTTGTGGTTAGAAAACTTCAGAACTACAGTATCAACTGTATTTAAATAATCCAAAGTATGCACTACTTTGAAAAAAAAACAAAAGGACCGCGAAACTAGATCGCACACACAGTTTAAATATCAAAAGACAAAGCAACAAAAAAAACACAATTAATAAAGCAACGCGTAATCACTAAGTCAAATGTTCCGTAAAAACAAACACGTGCGGTCGAGTCAAACACGTTCGCCTATAAAAACATCTTTCCTTCAAAAGGAATTAGAACTACACTTTCGACAGTTAATATACCACTTTCCTTTTACGAGAAAAACAACTAAAATCGTGCCGTGCTTCCAAAATTTATATCGCATTAATTCTCACTATTGTCAAAGCACACGGAACAGTATTTTCAACGTAATTCATATATCGGAACAAAAAACAAACTACAACTGCCCACCTGGTTACATCAACTCGCCGCTATTACAACTTCTTATAGCCTATCTAGATTTGTATATCCCCATATTAATTACAGCGGTTTTGTTTATTAATGATAAGTTGGAAAGTAATTTACGGGTAATCCAATTTACAATTAAACTATCTTTTAAAATTAATACACGCGAGTTAAATTGCATACCAATCTGAAAACTAGGCGGAAGTATTTACTTTATACAAACAGCGATTGAAAGGAAACGATGCAATCCACTCATTATAATACGACGCATTCGCCTAAGGAGTTAATAAATATAAAATATAGAAATAGTAGTTACAGAAAAGCGTAAGATGTTAAGCTCTAAAAATGCACGTTACAACTTTTCATAGTTCTAGTGTTCCTGATAGAAAATAAAAAGAGTTCCGCATTTTTAATACCAAAAAATTGCAAATGAAAAATTGTCATGCTAACTTCGCGATTCTAGCACGACACTTCCTCCTATAATCTATAAAAACCAATAAATATCACAACTTTTAGCAAGAGTTCCCGTTGGTTCTAATCGAATTCTATCTTTCTATGTAATTAAAATAAAAAATTTCAATAATTAGGTTATTTGCATAAACAACGTACATTGTACCCAGTACAACACTCGGCGAAAAAGTGTTGTGCTGATCATTTCTAGCGCATGTTTCGATATATATCGACCTTTCTACATGAGTTCTAACAACTACGATCACCTTCAGCCTGAGTTCCAGTTTTTAATTTTCGGTCTAGCTAGGCACTCGGAAAAAGTGTCATGTTGATCACTTTTAACGCATTTTTCAACAGTTCTGCATGAGTTCTAACGACTACGATCACTTTTAGCCTGAGTTCCAGTGGCTAACCATTTTTAAACAATTTTTTAATGTTCGGTCTAGCACGACACTTGGAAAAAACTATCGTGCTGATCATTTCTAGCGCATTTTTCAATATATATCGACAGTCGTACATGAGCTCTAACAACTACAATCACTTTTAGCCTAACTTCCAATGGCTAACCATTTTTAAATAATTTTTTAATTTTTGGTCTAGCACGACACTCTGGAAAAAAGTGTCGTGCTGATCATTTCTAGCGCATTTTTCGACAGTTCTACATGAGTTCTAACAACTACGATCACTTTTAACTTGAGTTCCAGTAGCCAACAATTTTTTACTAATTTTTTAATTTTTGGTCTAGCACGACATTTGGATATATATCGATACATATCGACTATTCTGCATGAGTTCTAAAAACTACGATCACTTTTATACTGAGTTCCAGTGGCTAACCATTTTTAAATTTTTTTTTTAATTTTTGGTCTAGCTCGACACTCTGGAAAAAGTGACGTGCTGATCATTTCTGGCGCATTTTTCGACAGTTCCGCATGAGTTCTAAAAACTACGATCACTTTTAGCCTGAGTTCCAGTGGCTAACCTTTTTTAAACAATTTTTTAATGTTTGGTCTAGCACGACACTCGGAAAAAACTATCGTGCTGATCATTTCTAGCGCATTTTTCGATATATATCGACAGTCGTACATGAGGTCTAACAACTACAATAACTTTTAGCCTGAGTTCCAGTGTCTAACCATTTTTAAATAATTTTCTAATTTTTGGTCTAGCACGGCACTCTGGAAAAAAGTGTCGTGCTGATCATTTCTAGCGCATTTTTCGATATATATTGATAATTCTACATGAGTTCTAACAAGTACGATCTCTTTTAGCCTCAGTTTCAGTGGCTAACCATTTTTAAATAATTTTTGGTCTAGCACGGCACTCTGGAAAAAAGTGTCGTGCTGATCATTTCTAGCGCATTTTTCGACAGTTCTACATGAGTTCTAACAACTACGATCACTTCTAATCTGCTTTCCAGTGGCCAACTATTTTTTATTAATTTTTTAATTTTTGGTCTAGCATGAGACTTGGAAAAAGTGTCATGTTGTTCATTTATATCGAATTTTTCGATATTTATCGACAGTTCTACAGTGTTCTAACAACTAGGTTTACTTTTAGCCTGACTTCAAGTGGCTAACAGTTTTTAAACAATTTTCTAATTTTCGGTCTAGCACGACACCCGGAAAAAACTATCGTGCTGATCATTTCTAGCGCATTTTTCGATATATATCGACAGTCGTACATAAGTTTTAACAACTACAATCACTTTTAGCCCAACTTCCAGTGGCTAACCATTTTTAAATAATTTTTTAATTTTTGGTGTACCACGACACTCTGAAAAAAAAATGTCGTGCTCATCATTTCTAGCGCATTTTTCGACAGTCTGCATGAGTTCTAACAACTACGATCACTATTAGCCTGAGTTCCAGTGGCTAACCATTTTTAAACAATTTTTTAATTTTCGGTCTAGCACGATACCCGGAAAAAACTGTCGTGCCGATCATTTCTAGCGCATTTTTCGATATATATCGACAGTCGTGCATAAGTTTTAACAACTACGATCACTTTTAGCCCAACTTCCAGTGGTTAACTATTTTTAAATAATTTTTTAATTTTTGATGTACAACGACACTCTGGAAAAAAGTGTCGTGCTCATCATTTCTAGCGCATTTTTCGACAGTCTGCAGGAAGTCTAACAACTACGATCACTATTAGCCTGAGTTCCAGTGGCTAACCATTTTTAAACAATTTTTAATTTTTGGTCTAGCATGACTCTCGGAAGAAAGTGTCGTGCTGATCATTTCTAGCGCATTTTTCGATATATATCGACATTTCTACATCAGTTCTAACAACTACGCTCACTTTTAGCAAAATTTCCAGTGGCTAACCATTTCTAAATAATTTTTTAATTTTTGGTCTAGCACGACACTCTGGAAAAAAGTGTTGTGCTGATCATTTCTAGCGCATTTTTCGACAGTTCTGCATGAGTTATAACAACTACGATCACTTTTAATCTGAGTTCCAGTAGCCAACAATTTTTTACTAATTTTTTAATTTTTGATTTAGCACAACACTTAGAAAAAGTGCCGTGCTGATCATTTCTAGCACATTTTTCGATATATATCGACTATTCTGCATGAGTTCTAACAACTACGCTCACTTCTTATCTACTTTTCAGTGAGCAACTATTTTTTATTAATTTTGTAATTTTTGGTCTAGCATGAGACTTAGAAAGAGTGTCGTGTTGATCATTTATAAGGAATTTTTCAATATTTACGACAGTTCTACAGAGTTCTAACAACTACGATCACTTTTAGCCTGACTTCCAGTGGCTATCAATTTTTAAACAATTTTTTAATTTTCGGTCTAACACGACACTGGGAAAAAGTGTCGTGTTGATCATTTCTAGCGCATTTTTCAATATGTATATCGACAGTTCTACTCGAGTTCTAACAACTACGATCACTATTAGCCTAAGTTCCAGTGGCTAACCATTTTTAAGCAATTTTTTAATTTTCGGTCTAGCACGACACCCGGATAAACTGCCGTGCCGATCATTTCTAGCGCATTTTTCGATATATATCAACAGTCGTACATAAGTTTTAACAACTACGATCACTTTAAGCCCAACTTCCAGTGGCTAACCATTTTTAAATAATCTTTTAATTTTTGGTATACCACGACACTCTAGAAAAAAGTGTCGTGCTCATAATTTCTAGCGCATTTTTCGACAGTCTGCATGAGTTCTAAAAACTACGATCACTTTTAACCTGAGTTCCAGTGGCTAACCATTTTTAAACAATTTTTAATTTTCGGTCTGGCACGACACTTGGAAAAAGTGTCGTGCTGATCATTTCTAGCACATTTTTTGATGTATATCGACAGTTCTACATGAGTTCTAACAACTACGATCACTTTTATCCTGAGTTCCGGTGGTTAACCATTTTTAAATAATTTTTTAATTTTTGGTCTAGCACGACACTCGAAAAAAAGTGTCGTGCTGATCATTTCTAGCGCATTTTGCGATATATACCGACTATTCTGCATAAGTTCTAACAACTACGCTCACTTCTAATCTACTTTTCAGTGGCCAACTATTTTTTATTAATTTTTTAAGTTTTGGTCTAGCACGACACTTGGAAAAATGTCGTGTTGTTCATTTATAGCGAATTTTTCGATATTTATCAACAGTTCTACAAAGTTCTAACAACTACGATCACTTTTAGTCTGACTTCCAGTGGCTAACAATTTTTAAACAATTTATTAATTTTTGGTCTAGCACGACACTTGGAAAAAGTGTCGTGTTAATCATTTATAGGGAATTTTTCAATATTTACGACAGTTCTACAGAGTTCTAACAACTACGATCACTTTTAGCCTGACTTCCAGTGGCTATCAATTTTTAAACAATTTTTTAATTTTCGATCTAGCACGACACTTGAAAAATGTGTCATGTTGATCATTTCTAGCGCATTTTTACGTTTTCTATAACTCCACCTCTCTGTGTTTTCTAATCAAATTTAAATCTCACTAAATTTATTATTATGCTACGGCTAGCTTTTATTATTCTACACAGAGTGCACAACGTTACGATGATCAATTTTTTTCTTCTCCACCCCTTTCTGATTACCTCTTTGTTTGAATTATGAAACGAAGTTAATTAATTTTATATAATGAAAAGAATTGTTATGTACAAGTTTTGAAAATTATTAAAATACACCCTTCAATCAATCAATATCATAAGTCTTATTTATCCCAAAATTTATATAGTCACCCAAAACTACCCATTTTACTATAGAAACCTAGAACGTTCTAAACCCCTCTATAATATTACGTACTTTTAACGTATGCAATGTTTGTGCTGACTTCGTTACACTTTTACGTAAATTCAGTATTCAAATTTAAATAGAAAAAAAATATCTTAAAACTAATTAGATCTGACCTTTTACTGCTCGGCTCAATTGAACCCCTTGGTTTCTATAAATTGCTTCTTGCTTTTTCGTTCTATTTGCATTGAATCTCGCAACCAAAAACTGTACCAAAATCGTCGACGATGCTTTGAAATATTATATTAATCCATTTAAAGTATCCCCATATTCGAATTATCATCAACTATAATATCTATCCACTCATTTGAAATATTATACCATCAATTAGAATTTTCTATGCACTTAAATTATTATATCATATACTCGAATTATCCATCCACTCAGAATTATTACACCACATTCGGAATTATTATCACCCAATTAGGATTATCCATGCACTCGAAATTATTCTCCACCAATTAGGATTATCACATTCGGAGTTATTCTCCACCAATTAGGAGCTCTATTATTATATTATTAGTTTAAATAAATTACCCCAAATTCTACTCACGTTAAACGGCAACAGAAATTTTCATATTTGTAGCACTTATTTGTCACTATTTATTTTATTAAACATTTAAAAATTACGCGTGACTTTTTGATTCAGAGCGGCGCAGCTTTGCCCTGCTTAATTAAAACTGAACTGAACTTTCTTATCATTAGTTTTCTGTTAAATATAGGCTAATCCCACTTGCATGTGGGTTGGGTTTTCAACAAGTCTGTCGTTATCTTAACTAACAAGGTCTTTGTATATCCTGCATCTTAAAGTGGTTTTCTGATGTAATGTATTCGGTTTTTCGGGTAATGGTTATTTGCTTATAGATAACTCGTTATCAGACCATACGTTGTTTTGTGTAAATATCGCGTTTTCCATATTATACAAAAATACGATGTAATTTCAATGTTACTTTTGTCTATTTTATGCATTTTTGAACTGATTTTTCTTATCAAAAATGTTGATTGTTTCTACGCACTTAACAAGCTTTGTTAAGTTTTATCTCTTATCTCCGTATTATCCTATAACTAATTAGAATCCTTTTCAATGCGTGTTTAATTACATGTACTATCCTTTCCTCTAAATACGCGTACTTTTACTGAAAGATATTGTTACTTGCATTACTTAAAATTAATAAAGCTCTATATACAGAATCTTAAATACTTGTTATTTACCTAATGTATGAATTACCTATTTCTATGCTTAAATATGCGTCCTATTGTTGTAAAGTGTGTTTATTTGCGTTGCTTAAAACTAATTATGCTCTATGTACAGGGTATTAATTGCTTACTATTTACATAATATCTAAATTACTTAATTTTCTGCTAAATAAATGCAGTTTTCTGCTTCTTATTGCAATTTATGGTTACTACACGATCCTTGCAATACAATACATCCCTAAACAACCCCTTATCACAGCACTATATATACATATATCGACAGTTCTACAGAGTTCTAACAACTACGATCACTATTAGCCTGAGTTCCAGTGGCTAACCATTTTTATACAATTTTTTAATTTTCGGTCTAGCACGACACTTAGAAAAAGTGTCGTGTTGATCATTTCTAGCGCATTTTTTTATATATCTCGACAGTTCTACATGAGTTCTAACAACTACGATCACTTTTAGTCTGAGTTCCATTGCCTAACCATTTTTAAACAATTTTTTAATTTTCGTTCTAGCACGACACTCGGAAAAAGTGTCTTGTTGATCATTTCTAACGCATCGACAGTTCTACGTAAGTTCTAATAACTACGATTACGTTTAGTCTCAGTTCCAGTGGCTAACACGTTTTCCCGAGTGTCGTGCTAGATCGAAAATAAAAAAATAATTTAAAAATGGTTAGCCACTGGAACTCAGACTAAAAGTGGTTGTAGTTGTTAGAACTCATGCAGAACTGTTAATATATATCGAAAAATAAACTAGAAATGATCAGCACGACACTTTATTCCGAGTCTCGTGCTAGACCGAAAATTAAAAATTTATTTAAAAATGTTTAGCTAGTGGAACTCAGGCTAAAAGTGATCGTAGTTGTTAGAACTTATGTAGAATTGTGGATATATATATATATATATATATATATATATATATATCAAAAAATGCACTAAAAATTATTAGCACGACACTTTTTCGTTGAGTGCCGTGCTGGGTAAATATACGTTGTTTATGCAAATAATCCAATTATTGCAATTTTTTATTTTAATTACATAGAAATATGGAACTCGATTAGAACTAACCGGAACTCTTGCAAAAAGTTGTGATATTTATTGGTTTCTTATAGATAAGAGGAGGAAGTGTCGTGCTAGATTTTCAAAGTTAGCACGACAATTGTTCATTTGGCATTATTTGCGCAATTCTTTTTATTTTCTGTCAGGAACTTTAAAACTATGAGAAGTGCTACAAGAACTATCATTGTTTCTAAAATTTAAAAAATGGCGTGACAACTTCACAGGTGTAACTAGTGATGGGTAAAACAGGGTTATTTCAATAACCTGATAATATACAATTGAGTGATTTAAATAACCAGGTGGTCACTCGAGTGATGAGTGATAACTTCCCTTCAATATCGATTTTAATTTCTATTTTCTTTAAAGGTTTATTGTATTTTAAAATGGCTCGCATCAGGTTATGGGAGATCCTCGAATATTTCGTTTCAATTAATGTACAACCGAACCGTTATAAGTATCCTGTAACTTCAGAAACAAATATAAGCAATTGAGTAATAATTCTAAATTGGGCGGGAATTGTTGAACACTCTACGTCATCATCATTAGGTTTTCAGTCCTGGAACTGAGTCGACGTGTACCCTCATTGTTTCCTATTCTGAACTAATCTACACATTTCAATGAAATTTCCACAGTCTGCATTTATCATAGTTTTCATGCGATAGTCTGATCTACCTCTACTTCTTTTTTTCCAATTTCTGTTTGTAATATATCTCGTACTATTCTCTAAAAATGCCTTCAAACGTATCTTGCTCTTTCATTTTTCCTATTTTTTTTTGTTTTCCACACACTCCATAAAACTTTTCGAATAAGTTCCAGTTGAAGTTGTCCTTTTCTAATTATTTCTATTTCAGGATCTATTTGGCTTTCGTTAAATTATTCTATTTCTGATAGTTGTATAGTTTGTAACAAGTTTATTTTCCTGCAATATTTTGACAAATATTTATGTTATTATTTTTATAGAAGGTCAATTCAAAGCTAATATCTCTACACATTTTTACATTATATTTATTACATGTTGTTTAATCTAGCATAAGCTTTAAAACCGCGAGCATAAATTACAAGTTGAGCGGTGACATAAAATACCATTTACAAGCGTCATTATAAGAGCTCCCACATTCAATAATTATAAAAATCGCTGTAACTGTCAGAATAAGGCACTTTCACCTGGGCTGTTGCTTTAGAAAGTCGTTCTTGTTATAAGAACATGGCATCAAATGGTTATACTTGGTGTTGAAACCATGTGAAAAAGAAATCGATTTAAAATGAAATCGTCTTTGTTAGTGCACTCTATGTAAACGCTTCACAGAATATGTTTGCACTAAACTAGGCGTAAATGAAAATGGTTGGCATTTAAACAACAGTAAGTATTATCGAGCCTCAGGGCTCTTGTTAATTTAAATTTGCAGTGCAAATTACTTGACGTGGATACACGTGATGTTCGTTTGATATTCTGTAACAAGATTATTTAATTTATGTGGTTTTGGAGAATTCTAACCTGATTACTAACGTAACAAGAAAATTTCAATTATCATTAAATATTCCAAAAATGGTCAAAGTACATCGCAATTATTCTTCTGATGGATAAACATCTGGTATATAATTAGTGCTCTTTAAGTACGTCTAGTTGTAACAACATGTGGAATGACAAACAAGTAAGTTTTTTTAATTTGTTCGACGTGGAAATTTTCTAGTTCGTTATGTTGACCACTGGATAACTTTGTTATTGGTGAAGAGAATCTGTAAACTTCACTTTTATTTTTCATTACTACAAATGAAAAGATTACAGAGGGCAGTAAATATGTATATTAAGGGATAACTTTCAGGACTAACAAAATTAAAGCTATCATTTGAATACAAAATTATCTAAGTTCAGATAACTAAATTGTTTTATTTTGCTCAACAATATTTATTAATTGAAATATTTTAAAATACAATTTAAATGGGAAGTCTCTAAGTAGTACTACCGAAGACTAATAAAAATTCTGTAGTATACTTTTAGTCATTCTTAATAATCAAGGTTAAACATTAACAAGAATAATGATTGCTAAATTTTTATAATCTAAAAATATCAACACTATTTAATTTTTGTGAGATACAGGTGTTGAAAAGATTATTGTGTATATAAGTACATATGTTTCCTAACTATAACTTAATCAAATTTTTTTAAGTAAATTTGTTAAGTGAAATCATTGTAAATAATTTTCAACTAATACTTAAGAGAATAGAAATTTATTTCGGTCATGTCTATGATTATTAGTTGGAATGAATGAGATTTGATCCTTAGTAATTATAAACTATTTTGAATTAATTAACAGAATGCACAAACTGTACTAGTCTTGGTTTAATTTGATTGCAGGTGTAGCAGTGCATCTTTAACAATCAATATCGAGCCAGAAGGTAAGCATTTGTAAGGGTTATGATCATGTAATATTTTTTGTACAGCGGTATTTGAGCATAAATTTCCGCATTCCCCTTATACAAACAGACCAAAATTAGGTCTTTACTGTATTCAAAAATTCAGTGGCGCCATATTTACTATATTCTTGGTCGTAATCCAACCCCGACCCCAACTCATGTTCTACCCAGAGCAAATCACTCGACTAACCGCTTAGCCTTTAGAGGTTTCCTTATCTATGAGCCGTATTCCATCTAAACTAATCTTGAGCTCCTTACATCATCAGGAAATCCTCGTTAATTATTCTTGTGCCTTTCAGTTGGCAGTATAGGAGTAAAAAAACCCATTAGTAAGGCAAAACGTAACAAGTTTAAATCGTAATTTTAATTTTACTCATGGTTTTGGTACACCTACATAACAATTTTTTAATAATCTCTAGACAATTGCGTAAAATAAAAATAATGTGTAATATATTACAAATCTCTCTAAAGTTGTTTAAGGAATTTTAATTTTATATTATTTATCTCGCCATCTTAGTTGCTTTCTTTCTCTTTTTACAGGTCATCATCATCATCAGGTCTTCAGTCCTGGAACTGGTTAGACGTGTACCATCGTTGTTCCCTATTTCCTTGAAATCCCCACTGCTTACATCTTTCACTATCTGCGGGCAATAATCCGAACCAGGTGTAATTATACCTTTTTTTTCTATCTCTTCTTGTAATATATTCCGCACTATTCTCCAACTGCCTCAAAGCTCTCATTTGGGACTCTTACTATTTATTCTTTTTGTGAATAACTTATCAAAAATAATTACAAGTGAACATCTATTTTTTGCTCATGATGTAAAAATGTTTGCAAAAATATCCACTATAGATGATTGTTCCAAACTTCACAGTGTCATAAACAAAGTTGTACTATGATGTCATAACAATAGTCTTAACCTGAATATCTCCAAATGCAAAATCGTTATTTTCTCTCGTGAAAAGCAGATTACATATTTTAATTATACCATTGAATCTATCGATATACCACGATATTTTATGGTAAAAGATTTAGGAATTGAGTTTGATGATAAATTGAGATTCTCGCAACATGTTGCTGATGTCACAGTGTCCTCATTTAAAATTTTAGGTTTTCTTATTAGGAATTGTAAAACATTTACCAACCTGAAGACCCTAAAATTACTTTACTTCTCTTTGGTGCGGTCA
This sequence comes from Platerodrilus igneus, assembly GCA_036346225.1. Taxonomy (NCBI): domain Eukaryota; kingdom Metazoa; phylum Arthropoda; class Insecta; order Coleoptera; family Lycidae; genus Platerodrilus; species Platerodrilus igneus. The sequence continues at coordinate 2,922,427 of JARFIW010000001.1, read as the reverse complement.
AAGCATGAGTACTGTTCATTGATATGGTATCCATATTATGATAAGCATAAAGTTGCAGTAGAAGGTGTTCAGCGAAAATTCTTAAAATTTATATACTTTAGAGTGAATAATTACTACCCTGTGAGAGGCTATTCTCAAAATGAATTACTTAAAGTATTTGATATACAATCTTTGAGGATCGTAGAATTGACTCCTCTGTCAAATTTTTATATAATTTGATTCACAATGCAGTTGACTGCCCACATTTATTATCAAACTAAAAAGAACCACAACGGGTCAAGCACGTGCATCACCAAAACAAGTCCGTCAAAATCCTTAAAACATTTATCTCAAAAGAAAAACAACCAAAAACAATTAGGAATACACGCGTATCACCAAAATAACGTTCCGCAAAACAAGCACGTGCGGTCGAGTCAACAAGCTCTATCACTTTTCCCCTTCAACAGAAAAGCAACAAAAAGAACAATTAGTAAAGCTACGCGTATTACTAAAACCGTCAGTCAATGACCTAAACATAAATCAGACACGTTACATACAAAGCATACTTCCTTCAAAAGCCATCAGAACTACACCGCTTACAGTTAATAAACAGCTTTTACTTCACAAGAAAAACAACTAAAAACACAATTAGTAAAGCAACAAGAAAACAGCACTTTTCGCGTAATTAATAGGAACGTAGAACAAACTACAACTCCTCATCTGTTTTCCATTCAATCGTTGTTATTACAACCTCTTATCGATAACTAGAAAATCAATAATATCCACTCATTAGAATACGACGCATTCACCTAAGGATGTGTTTCAATCTCGATCACCTAACCACACTATCGAATTGTAGAGAGTGCAAGTCGATAATCGCGTAATATAATATAAAGGGATTATTCGCAAACGAGTTAATAAATATAAAACATAGAGATAGTAGTTGCAGAAATGCATTTACGAATTGAGTATAGAGTAAAATGTTAACCTATTAAAAATGCCCGTTACACACAATTAACTAAATTTTATTTTAATATTGTAGTATTGTATCTTAGTCTGTATCATTCTTTTAGATATTTGTTATTGTTCTGTAACATGTAAAAATTCCAAACTGAATTATTTGTCAACATTACTGCTACAAACCCGTTAATTTAGTATTTATTTATTTAACGCTTTACCCAATATGAACTCCAATACTTTTGTATATTTAGTAAATCAATAAAATTAAAGCATTTTATTAATATAGCTGATAACACTATTTCAAATCTTGCGCGTGTTCCTTACTCGTATGTAGAATATCTAAGATCCTTATGTTGTTTGTCGACTTATGTCAGATGCTCACTTTTTGTCTTCTTGTCGAGCTGAAAGGTCACTTTTACTTGTCTGTGATATAAAACATACGAGATGTTACAGGAAATTAAATTTTCCTGGCGTAAGCGCCGAAACAGGTAACACCGTTAATTTAGTTGTCTAAGACAACAAAGTTATAAAGTAATTAATCTTTACAACGCTTTGTTTTATAGGTAATTAATTACGATTTTTAATAAAGTACATTGCAGTGCAATTTCCGTAATCTATAATGCAACTTCAGTAATCTACCTAAGTTCTAATGGAATATTAAGATTATTCTACTTAGTTGATGTGTAAATAATTTATCAACATGGAAATTCATTTCGTACAAAATTTGTAAGCAGATTTGTTGGATGATGCCGACACGTGACAGAATGTTGACGTCGCAACAAGCACCGGCAGGTTGTTAGGTCGTTGACGCCGGTGGGTAAGCCCATTTAATTTCCTAAAATTTTTGCTGCATGTGTCGTATTTTATTTCGTATACACATATATGAATTGACGTAATAAATAATTGCTCATTTGTAAATTACTCTATGCTTTGATATGCAAATACCTTCTCGTACAGATAATTTAGCAACCTATTTATTAATAAAAAGAAGCTTAACTTTTAACGGTTTAATATTTAAAATATATAGAATGATTTTATTTTATTAATCACATGTTCAGATTTAGAAGTCATTTTTGTCAAATTATGTATAAAAAGATATTAAGTTACATCAATGACAGTAACATGTTGTTTGCAACATTTGTTTAATCAAATGTTATTTCTTATCTTGTTTACCGAAACCTTATTTCAACAAGTTGTTTCCGTGTCTTCATTCTAACAAATGAAATTTTGATATAACATTAATTAACAAATACGTTATTGCATGTATAAAAATTTGAATTTTTTGTACAGTTCTCGTAGCGCTACTCCGAACTACTAAGTATAAATGAATATTGTTAAATAAAATACAAGACTTCAATTAAAATTCAGTCGACCTAAAAATTTAATTTTACATCTTTATTGAGTAACGTAATAATTATATTCATAAAAATTTATCTTTGTTGAGTTGCATTATCATGTACATAATTGTTTAATATGAGAATATAGAAACCTTTTTTTCTTCAGTTCATTTTTTTATGAAAATTTAATTTCCCCAAAGATATTCTGACTGCTAAAGGAATTAATATAACGATTCAGTGCTAAGTATTTGAAACAAAATTAAAGACTTCATAAAGTCACAGAATTATTAGATAAATTATATGTTTGCTAGTAGTAATTATGTTTCAGAGCCATTCTAGAGCTTCGTTAGAGCAGAAAGAAAAGTAAGTAACATATTTGTGACAATCAGTCTTGTATTTGAAGTGGTTTGCGATAATATAGGTTTCCAAATTTTCCTTTTAACCAAATTCATTTAGTCAATTGCTTTATAAAAATTTAGGTGGCGTCCATTATCTTATTTTTTTAACTTTAATATACCCACTCACCCAATCTCATGCGACCGTGGGTTAAAAGCTCAGCTAGCTACAAGTCATAAGAGTTTTCTTTTTTTTCAAAAGCCGCTTGTCATCCAACCTTAACCTGGGCTTAATACAATTTACAAGAATTCTCCATAGATATAGAAATCAACCACGATTTCTTTGATAACTTACAGTACCGCCCATGGTCTGGGGCGTGATCTAAGGTTGATTAGAATTTTAGTTTACAGTTTTGTAATTGGAATGTTTTCTGTTGAACAATAAATTCCTTATTATTATTATTATTATTATTATTATTATTAAAACGTGTCTTGTTCTTCTACTTCGTCTATTTTATGTTTTCCATAGATATTCTTCTTCCCCTATTATTTCTAAAACATCTTCGTTATTAATTTTGTTTGTTCATCCTACCATCATCATATATCTGAAGTACCACATTTCAAAAGGCTTCTACTTTTTTCTTGTCTGCTTCTACTATTATCCATCTCTATTTAATAGGCACACAGTACTGTGCTCCACACATATGCTTTCAACAAAACTTTCATTCTTCCTATGTTTGTTCTCTTAGAATATAGCTGCTACTCTTTCTTGTTAGATACAGCTCGGTTCCCTTCTATTTATTTCTAAATATATAGCTTATTTTAACGATATTCAGTGGTATATGAAGGGGGTTCCGGGTTTGAATCCCGATACAATCCGCTTGAAAAATGTTAGACGAGAATTTTTCACAAAAATACGCCCTGGTTCGGTTGAGAGGTAAAATGGAGGTTCGGTGTGTGGTTGTCACGCACGTGAAAAATCCCTATCTTGCTTGGAACGGCAAGAGTTCGATAAAATTCAAAATTTTTCAAGTAAGAAAAAATTTGCTTCCTGGCCAACGTAGTACTTTCGCGTGGAGCAATGAAAAAAATCACATGGAAGGTATGCAAAAGGGAGCCGGCTCTGTGGTGTAGTTGGTATGAGTGTGACTACTACGCCCAAGGTCCCGAGTTCGAATCCCGACACGGTCCGCTTGTAAAATGTTAGGCGAGCATTTTTCATAGAAATACACCATCGTTCGGATAAGAGGAAAATGGAGGTCCTGTGTGTGAGTGTTGTGACGCACGTTAAAAATCCCTACCTTGCTTGGAACAGCAAGGGTTCGGCAAAATTCAAAATCTTTCATGTAAAAAAAAACCCGCTTCCTGGCCAATGTAGTACCTTTGGGTGGAGCATTAGAAAAAATTACATGAAAGATGTGTAAGGGGGAGGCGGCTTCGTGGTGTAGTTGGTATGCGTGTGACTACTACGCCCAAGGTCCCGGGTTAGAATCCCGACACGGTACGCTTGAAAACTGTTAGACGAGCATTTTTCACAAAAATACGCCTTCGTTCGGATGAGAGGTAAATGGAGGTCAGGTGTGTGTGTTGTCGCGCACGTGAAAGATCCCAATCTTGCTTAGAACAGCAAGGGTTCGGTAAAATTCAAAATTTTTCAAGTAAAAAAAAATCGGTTTCTGGCCAATGTAGTACCTTTGGAAGGTATGTAGGGGGTAGGCGGCTTCGTGGTGTAGTTGGTATGCATGTGACTACTACGCCCAAGGTCCCAGGTTAGAATCCCGACACAGTCCGCTTGAAAACTGTCAGACGAGCATTTTTCACAAAAATACGCCCTCGTTCGGATGAGAGGTAAAACGCACGTGAAAGATCCCAATCTTGCTTCGAACAGCAGGGGTTCGTTAAAATTCAAAATTTTTCAATTAAAAAGAAATTCGGTTTCTGGCCAATGTAGTACCTTTGGAAGGTATGTAGGGGGAGGCGGCTTCGTGATGTATTTGGTATGCGTGTGACTACTACACCCATTGTCCCGGGTTCGAATCCCGACACGGTCCGTTTGAAAACTTTTAGACGAGCATTTTTCACAAAAATACTCTATCGTTCGGATGAGAGAAAAATAGAGGTCCGGTGTGTGAGTGTTGTCACGCACGTTAAAGATCCCTATCTTGCTTTTTTTTTTTTTTTTTTTTTTTTTTTTTTTTTTTTTTTTTTTTTTTTTTTTTTTTTTTTTTTTTTTTTTTTTTTTTTTTTTTTTTTTTTTTTTTTTTTTTTTTTTTTTTTTTTTTTTTTTTTTTTTTTTTTTTTTTTTTTTTTTTTTTTTTTTTTTTTTTTTTTTTTTTTTTTTTTTTTTTTTTTTTTTTTTTTTTTTTTTTTTTTTTTTTTTTTTTTTTTTTTTTTGGGGGGGGGGGGGGGGGGGGGGGGGGGGGGGGGGGGGGGGGGGGGGGGGGGGGGGGGGGGGGGGGGGGGGGGGGGGGGGGGGGGGGGGGGGGGGGGGGGGGGGGGGGGGGGGGGGGGGGGGGGGGGGGGGGGGGGGGGGGGGGGGGGGGGGGGGGGGGGGGGGGGGGGGGGGGGGGGGGGGGGGGGGGGGGGGGGGGGGGGGGGGGGGGGGGGGGGGGGGGGGGGGGGGGGAAGGTATGCAAGGGGGAGGCGGCTTCGTGGTGTAGTTGGTATGCGTGTGACTACTACGTCCAAGGTCCCGGGTTAGAATCCCGACACGGTCCGCTTGAAAAATGTTAGACGAGCAATTTTCACAGAAATACGCCCTCGTTCGGATGAGAGGTAAAACGCACGTGAAAGATCCCAATCTTGCTTAGAACAGCAGGGGTTCGGTAAGATTCAAAATTTTTCAAGTAAAAAGAAATTCGGTTTCTGGCCAATGTACCTTTGGAAGGTATGTAGGGGGGAGGCGGCTTCGTGGTGTAGTTGGTATGCGTGTGACTACTACGCCCAGTGTCCCAGGTTCGAATCCCGACACGGTCCGCTTGAAAACTGTTAGACGAGCATTTTTCACAAAAATACTCTATCGTTCGGATGAGAGAAAAATGGAGGTCCGGTGTGTGAGTGTTGTCACGCACGTTAAAGATCTCTATCTTGCTTGGAACGGCAAGGGTTCGGCAAAATTCAAAATTTTTTACGTAAAAAAAACCCGCTCCCTGGCCAATGTAGTACCTTTGGGTGGAGCATTGGAAAAAATTACATGGAAGGTATGCAAGTGGGAGGCGGCTTCGTGGTGTAGTTGGTATGCGTGTGACTACTACGCCCAGAGTCCTGGGTTCGAATCCCGACACGGTCCGCTTGAAAACTGTCAGACGAGCATTTTTTACAAAAATACGCCCTCGTTCGGATGAGAGGTAAAATGGAGGTCCCGTGTGTGAGTGTTGTGACGCACGTTAAAAATCCCTACCTTGCTTAAAACAGCAAGGGTTCGGCAAATTCAAAATTTTTCGCGTAATGAAAAACTTGGTTTCTGGCCAATGTAGTACCTTTGGGTGGAGCATTGGAAAAAATTACATGGAAGGTATGTAAGGGGGATATGGCTCCGTGCTGTAGTTGGTATGCGCGTGACTACTACGCCCAGTGTCCTGGGTTAGAATCCCGACACGGTCCGCTTGAAAACTGTCAGGCGAGCATTTTTCACAAAAATACGCCCTCGTTCGGATGAGAGGTAAAATGGAGGTCCGGTGTGTGTGTTGTCACGCACGTGTAAGATTCCAATCATGCTTGGAACAGCAGGGGTTCGGTAAAATTCAAAATTTTTCAAGTAAAAAAAAATTCGGTTTCTGGCCAATGTAGTACCTTTGGAAGGTATGTAGGGGGGAAGCGGCTTCGTGGTGTAGTTGGTATGCGCGTGACTACTACGTCCAAGGTCCCGGGTTAGAATCCCGACACGGTCCGTTTGAAAATGTTAGACGAGCATTTTCACAAAAATACGCCCTCGTTCGGATGAGAGAAGAATAGAGCGATTCACGCACGTTAAAGATCCCAATCTTGCTTAGAACAGCAAGGGTTTCGGTAAAATTCAAAATTTTTCAAGTAAAAAAATTCGGTTTCTGGCCAATGTAGTACCTTTGGGAATGGAAAATATGGAGTAGTAGGGAGGCTGGCTTCGTGGTGTAGTTGGTATGCGTGTGACTACTACGTCCCAGTGTCCCGGGTTCGAATCCCGACCGTCGCTGAAATGTAGCGAGCATTTCAAAAATACCCTCGTTCGGATGAGAGAAAAGGCGTCACGTAGATCATCTGCTTGAACAGCAGGGTGGAAAATTCAAAATTTTAGTAAAAATCGTTTCTGGCCAATGTAGTACCTTTGGAAGGTATGTAGGGAGGGCTGTGGTGTGTTGTATCGTGACTACTACGCCAGTCCCGTTGAATCGACAGTCCGCTTGAAAATGTAGCGAGCATTTTCACAAATACGCCCTCGTTCGGATGAGAGTAAAAGCCGTGAAGTCCCAATCTTGCTTGAACAGCAGGGTTCGGTAATTCAAAATTTTTCAGTAAAAAATCGTTCTGGCCAATGTAGTACCTTTGGAAGGTATGTGGGGGTTCGTGGTGTAGTTGGTATGCGTGTGACTACTACGCCCAGGTCCCGTTGAATCCGACACGGTCCGCTTGAAATTTAGACGAGCATTTTCAAAAATACCCTCGTTCGGATGAGAGAAATGGAGGTCGGTGTGAGTGTTGCAGATAAATCCACTTGCTTGAACAGCAGGGTTCGGAAAATTCAAAATTTTGTAAAAACCCCGCCAATGTACCTTTGGTGGCATGAAAATTACTGGAGTATGAGGGAGGGCTCGTGGTGTGTTGGTATGCGGTGACTACTACGCCAGGTCCGGTTGAATCCGACACGGTCGCTTGAAAATGTTAGCGAGCATTTCACAAAATACGCCCTCGTTCGGATGAGAGTAAACGCACGGAAAGATCCAATCTGCTTGAACAGCAGGTTCGGTAATTCAAAATTTTAGTAAAAAATCGGTTTCTGGCCAATGTACCTTTGAAGGTATGTAGGGAGCGGCTTCGTGGTATTGGTATGCGTGTGACTACTACGCCAGGTCCCAGGTTGAATCCGACACGGTCCGCTTGAAATGTTAGACGAGCATTTCACAAAATACCCTCGTTCGGATGAGAGAAAGAGCGTGGATCATAATCTTGCTTGAACGCAGGTTCGGAAAATTCAAAATTTTAGTAAAAACGTTCTGGCCAATGTAGTACCTTTGGGAATGGAAAATATGAGTGAGGGGGGCTTCGTGGTGTGTTGGTATGCGTGTGACTACTACGCCCAGGTCCGGTTCGAATCCGACACGGTCCGCTTGAAAACTGTAGACGAGCATTTTACAAAATACCCTCGTTCGGATGAGAGAAAATGAGGTCGTGTGTGAGTGTTGTACGCACGTTAAAATCCTACTTGCTTAAACAGCAAGGGTGGCAAATTCAAAATTTTTCGTAAAAACTGTTCTGGCCAATTGTACCTTTGGGTGGAGCATTGGAAAATTACATGGAAGGTATGAAGGGGGGCTCGTGTGTAGTTGGTATGCGGTGACTACTACGCCCAGGTCGGGTTGAATCCCGACACGGTCCGCTTGAAAACTTCAGCGAGCATTTTAAAATACGCCCTCGTTCGGATGAGAGGTAAAATGGAGGTCCGGTGTTGTGACGTGTAATCAATCTGCTTGAACAGCAGGGTTCGAAAATTCAAAATTTTCAGTAAAAAATTCGGTTTCTGGCCAATGTAGTACCTTTGAAGGTATGGGGAGGGTTGTGGTGTAGTTGGTATGCGTGACTACTACGCCAGGTCGTTGAATCCCGACACGGTCGCTTGAAAATGTAGCGAGCATTTCAAATACGCCCTCGTTCGGATGAGAGGTAAACGCACGTGAAAGATCCAATCTGCTTGAACAGCAGGGGTTCGGTAAATTCAAAATTTTTCAAAAAGAAATTCGTTTCTGGCCAATGTAGTACCTTTGGAAGGTATGTGGGAGCGTTCGTGGTGTAGTTGGTATGCGTGTGACTACTACGCCAGGTCCCGGTTGAATCCCGACACGGTCCGCTTGAAAATGTTAGACGAGCATTTTCACAAAATACGCCCTCGTTCGGATGAGAGGAAAACGCACGTAAAGATCCCAATCTTGCTTAGAACAGCAGGGTTCGGTAAAATTCAAAATTTTCAGTAAAAAAATTCGGTTTCTGGCCAATGTAGTACCTTTGGAAGGTATGTAGGGAGGCGGCTTCGTGGTGTAGTTGGTATGCGTGTGACTACGCCAGTGTCCCAGGTTGAATCCGACACGGTCCGCTTGAAATGTTAGACGAGCATTTCAAATCTCGTTCGGATGAGAAAAAGCGATAGCACGTAAAGATCCATCTTGCTTGAACGCAGGGTTCGGAATTCAAAATTTTATAAAAACCGTCTGGCCATGTACCTTTGGGAATGGAAAATATGAGTAGGGAGGCGGCTGTGGTGTAGTTGGTATGCGTGTGACTACTACGCCCAGGTCCGGTTCGAATCCCGACACGGTCCGCTTGAAAACTTAGACGAGCATTTTACAAAATACCCTCGTTCGGATGAGAGAAATGGAGGTCCGTGTGTGAGTGTTGTACGCACGTTAAAATCCTACTTGCTTAAACAGCAAGGGTTCGGCAAATTCAAAATTTTTCGTAAAAAACTGTTCTGGCCAATGTAGTACCTTTGGGTGGAGCATTGGAAAAATTACATGGAAGGTATGAAGGGAGGGCTCGTGTGTAGTTGGTATGCGGTGACTACTACGCCCAGGTCGGTTGAATCCCGACACGGTCGCTTGAAAACTGTCAGCGAGCATTTTCAAAATACGCCCTCGTTCGGATGAGAGGTAAAATGGAGGTCCGTGTGTGTTGTACGCAGTAAAATCACATGCTTGAAACAGCAGGTTCGGAAATTCAAAATTTTCGTAAAAAATTGTTTCTGGCCAATGTAGTACCTTTGAATGGATGTAGGGAAGGTGTGTGTAGTTGGTATGCGTGACTACTACGCCAGGTCCGGGTTAGAATCCCGACACGGTCCGCTTGAAAACTGTAGCGAGCATTTCACAAAATACGCCCTCGTTCGGATGAGAGGTAAAGGCGTCACGGAAGATCAATCTGCTTGAACAGCAGGGGTTCGGTAAAATTCAAAATTTTTCAAGTAAAAAAATTCGGTTGCACTTGAGGGGAGGTGTGCCCCGTACCGCTTAAATTTTTAAAATGAAAGCGTTAACTTGAAGGTGAAATAAATTTTAAAACCTCGCACTTGGGTGAAAATGAGAGGGGGTGTGGCCCGGTACCGCTAAATTTTTAAAACCTGGAAAGGCGTTAAACATAAGGTGAAATAAATTTAAAAATGTTGCACTTGAAAAATGAGAGGGGTGTGCCACGGTACGTAAATGTTTTAAACCTGGAAAGGCGTAAACATGAGGGTGAATAAATTTTAAAAAAATGTTGCACTTGAGGGGGAGGTGTGCCCCGTACCGCTAAATTTTAAAACCTGGAAAAACCATTAGGTGAAATAAATTTTAAAAAAATGTTGCACTTGAGGGGGGTGTGCCCCGTACGCTAAATTTTAACTGGATAAATAACCATTAGGTGAAATAAATTTAAAAAAACGTCGCACTTGAGTGAGGGGGTGTGCCCCGTACCAGTCCGCTTGAAATTTAGACGAGATTTTACAAAATACGCCCTGTTCGGTGAGAGAAAATGGAGGTCGGTGTGGTTGACGCACGTAAAATCCTATCTTGCTTGACGCAAGGTTCGAAATTCAAAATTTTTATAAAAATGTCTGGCCAAGTAGTACTTTGGTGGAGCATGAAAATACATGGAAGGTATGCAAGGAGGGCTCGTGGTGTAGTTGGTATGGGTGACTACTACGCCCAGGTCGGTTGAATCGACACGGTCCGCTTGAAAATGTAGCGAGCATTTTCAAAATACCCTCGTTCGGATAGAGGAAAATGGAGGTCCTGTGTGGTGTTGTGACGCACGTTAAAATCCCTACCTTGCTTAAACAGCAAGGGTTCGGCAATTCAAAATTTTCATGAAAAACTGTTCTGGCCAATGTAGTACCTTTGGGTGGAGCATTGAAAAATTACATGAAGTTGTAAGGGGGGCTCGTGTGTAGTGTATGCGGTGACTACTACGCCCAGGTCGGTTAGAATCCCGACACGGTCGCTTGAAAACTGTAGCGAGCATTTCACAAAAATACGCCTCGTTCGGATGAGAGGTAAATGGAGGTCGTGTGTGTTGTCCGCACGTGAAGATCAATCTGCTTGAACAGCAGGTGTAAAATTCAAAATTTTTCAAGTAAAAAATCGGTTTCTGGCCAATGTAGTACCTTTGGAAGGTATGTAGGGGTGTGCAGCCGTACTAAATTTAAAACCTGGAAAAACCATTAGGTAAATAAATTTTAAAAAATGTTGCACTTGAGGGGTTGCCCCGTACGCTAAATTTTTAAACTGAAAAACTCTACGGTCGTTGAAAATGTGCGAGCATTTTTCACAGAAATACGCCCTCGTTCGGATGAGAGGTAAAACGCACGTGAAAGATCCCAATCTTGCTTAACAGCAGGGGTTCGGTAAAATTCAAAATTTTTCAAGTAAAAGAAATTCGGTTTCTGGCCAATGTAGTACCTTTGGAAGGTATGTAGGGGAGCGGCTTCGTGGTGTATTGGTATGCGTGTGACTACTACGCCAGTGTCCCAGGTTAGAATCCGACACGGTCCGTTGAAAATGTTAGACGAGCATTTTTCACGAAATACGCTGTTCGGATAAGAAAATTTAGTCAGAAGGTTCTGCCACGTTAAAGATCCATCTTGCTTGAACACAGGGGTTCGGTAAGATTCAAAATTTTTCAGTAAAGAACGTTTCCTGGCCAATGAGTCCTTTGGGTTGAATGACAGGCGTTAAAATGTTGGTTTATGGTATGCGTGACTACTACGCCCAGAGTCCCAGGTTCGAATCCCGACACGGTCGCTTGAAAACTTTAGACGAGCATTTTTACAAAAATACGCCCTCGTTCGGATGAGAGTAAAATGGAGGTCCGTGTGAGTGTTGTCACGCACGTTAAAGATCCTCTTGCTTAACAGCAAGGGTTCGGAAAATTCAAAATTTTTACGTAAAAACCGTTGGTGTATACCTTTGGGTGAGCTTGGAAAAATTACAGGAGGTTGAAGGGGTGGCTCTTTATTGGTATGCGGTGATAAGCCAGGTCCCGGGTTGAATCCCGCACGGTACGTTGAAAATTCGCACATTTTTACAAAAAGCCTCGTTGATAAAATTTTTAGGTAAAAATGGTTTCCGCCATTAAGATTCCATTGCTTGGAAAGCAGGGTTGGAAAATTCAAAATTTTTCAAGTAAAAAAATTCGGTTTCTGGCAATGTGTACTTAAGGCATTGTGGGGAGCGCTCGGGTCGTTGGATCGTTGACACACTCGTCCAGGTAATCCCACACGGTCCGTTGAAAAGTTAGAGAGCATTTTCACAAAAATCGCCCCTTGTTGGAAAGAGGGGTTGGAAATTCAAATTTCGTTAAAGACCATCTTCTTGAAGAGGCTTGGTAAAATTAAAATTTTTCAAGTAAAGAGAATGGGTTTCTGGATTGTAGTACTGAGCAGTGGGAGGCGGTTCGGGTTGGTTGTGTAACGCCCATTCCAAGTAATCGCACGGTCCGTTGAAAAATGTTAGCGAGATTTTACAAAATACGCACGTTGGATAGAAATGAGTCTGGAGGTTGTACGCATTAAAATCTTATCTTGCTTAAAACAGCAAGGGTTCGGCAAAATTCAAAATTTTTGGTAAGGAAAAATTCTGGCCAATGTAGTACCTTTGGTGGAGATTGGAAAAATCTGGAAGTAGCAGGGGAGGGCTCGTGGTGTAGTTGGTATGGTGTACTACTACGCCCAGGTCCTGTGTTCGAATCCCGACACGGTCCGCTTGAAAATGTTAGACGAGCATTTTTAAAAATACGCCTCGTTCGGATGAGGTAAAATGGAGGTCAACGGTGTGTGTTGTCACGCACGTTAAAATTATCTCTTAAAACAGCAAGGGTTCGGCAAAATTCAAAATTTGTGAGTATGAAAAATTGTTCTGGCCAATGTAGTACCTTTGCGGTGAGTTGGTATGACTATAGCGATGTCGGTTCACCGTAGTTGGTATGCGGTGACTACTACGCCCATGTGTCCCGGTTAGAATCCCGACGGTCGCTTGAAAATGTAGCGAGCATTTTCACAAAATACGCCCTCGTTCGGATGAGAGGTAAATGGAGCGGGTTGTAATCAATTAAAGATCCAATCTTGCTTGAACAAGGGGTTCGGTAAAATTCAAAATTTTTCAAGTAAAAGAAATCGGTTTCTGGCCAATGTTGTACCTTTGGGTATTAGGCGGAAGGCGGTTGATCCCGGTGGTAGTTGGTATGCTGTGACTACTACGCCAAGTGTCCCAGGTTAGAATCCCGACACGGTCCGCTTGAAAACTGTAACGAGCATTTTCTACAAAATACGCCCTCGTTCGGATGAGAGGTAAAATTTTCAGAAGAATTGTTGCAAGATCCAACTTGCTTGAACAGCAGGGGTTCGGTAAAATTCAAAATTTTTCAAGTAAAAGAAATTCGGTTTCTGGCCAATGTAGTACCTTTGAAGGTATGTAGGGGAGGCGGCTTCGTGGTAGTTGGTATGCGGTGACTTACCCCATGTCCCGGTTCGAATCCGACACGGTCCGTTGAAAACTGTTAGACGAGCATTTTCACAAAATACTCTATCGTTCGGATGAGAGAAATAAGTCCGTTTAGTTACGCACGTTAAAGATCCATCTTGCTTGGAACGCAAGGGTTGGAAAATTCAAAATTTTTAGTAAAGAACCGGTTCTGGCCAATGTAGTCCTTTGGGTGGACATTGGAAAAATTCATGGAAGGATCAGGGGAGGCGGCTTCGTGGTGTAGTTGGAGCTTGACTACTACGCCCAGAGTCCCGGGTTCGAATCCCGACACGGTCCGCTTGAAAATTTCAGACGAGCATTTTACAAAAATACGCCCTCGTTCGGATGAGAGGAAAAGGAGGTCCGGTGTAGAATTTTACGCACGTTAAAATCCTCGTTGCTTGGAACAGCAGGGTTCGGAAATTCAAAATTTTTCGGTAAGAAGAACTTGGTTTCTGGCCAATGTAGTACCTTGGGTGGAATTGGAAAATACTGAGGTGAGGGATGCTCGTGGTCAGTTGGTATGCGGTGACTACTACGCCCATGTGTCCGGTTAGAATCCCGACACGGTCCGCTTGAAAATGTCAGGCGAGCATTTTACAAATACGCCCTCGTTCGGATGAGAGGTAAAAGAGGCCGGGTTGGAAATTCAAAATTTTAAAGATCAACTGCTTGAACAGCAAGGGTTCGGAAATTCAAAATTTTTCGTAATGAAGAAATTGTTTCTGGCCAATGTGTACCTTGTGTGGATGGATACTATAGGTATGTCGGGGATCGAGCCGTGGTGTTGGACGTGTACTACGCCCAGTGTCCGGTTGAATCCCGACACGGTCCGCTTGAAAACTGTCAGGCGAGCATTTTACAAAAATACGCCCTCGTTCGGATGAGAGTAAAAGGAGGTCCGGTGTGTTGGTCACAAATTAAATTCAAAATTGGACGGGGTTCGGAAAATTCAAAACTTTTAGTAAAAAAATTGGTTTCTGGCCAATGTGTACTTGTGGATGGTATTACGGCAAGCCGGGGTGACTTCGGTCTACTGTACACTTTTCCAAGGAATCCCCTCGTTCGTGAAAACGTAAAGACCCAATTTGCTAGAACGCGGGGTTCGGTAAAATTAAAATTTTTAAAAACCAAATTGGTTTCTGGCCAATGTAGTACCTTTGGAAGGTAATGTAGGGGAGGCGGCTTCGTGGTGTAGTTGGTATGCGTGTGACTACTACGCCCAGTGTCCCAGGTTCGAATCCGACACGGTCCGTTGAAAACTTTAGACGAGCATTTTTCACAAAAATACTCTATCGTTCGGATGAGAGAAAAATAGAGGTCCGGTGTGTGAGTGTTGTCACGCACGTTAAAGATCTCTATCTTGCTTGGAACAGCAAGGGTTGGCAAAATTCAAAATTTTTACGTAAAAACCCGCTTCCTGGCCAATGTAGTACCTTTGGGTGGAGCATTGGAAAAATTACATGGAAGGTATGCAAGGGAGGCGGCTTCGTGGTGTAGTTGGTATGCGGTGACTACTACGCCCAGGTCCGGTTCGAATCCGACACGGTCCGCTTGAAAACTTTCAGACGAGCATTTTTACAAAATACGCCCTCGTTCGGATGAGAGGTAAAATGGAGGTCCCGGTGTGAGTGTTGTACGCACGTTAAAATCCCTACTGCTTAACAGCAAGGGTTCGGTAAAATTCAAAATTTTTCAGTAAAAACTTGGTTTCTGGCCAATGAACTTTGGGTGAAAAAATTCTGGAAGGTATGTAAGGGATGTGGCTCGTGCTGTGTTGGTATGCGTGGACTACTACGCCCAAGGTCCCGGGTTCGAATCCCGACACGGTACGCTTGAAAACTGTCAGCGAGCATGTTTCACAAAAATACGCCCTCGTTCGGATGAGAGGTAAAATGGAGGTCCGGTGTGTGTTGTCACGCGTGAAAGATTCAAATCATGCTTGGAACAGCAGGGGTTCGGTAAAATTCAAAATTTTTCAAGTAAAAGAAATTCGGTTTCTGGCCAATGTAGTACCTTTGAAGGTATGTAGGAAAAGTCGGCTTCGTGGTGTAGTTGGTATGCGTGTGACTACTACGCCAGTGTCCCAGGTTAGAATCCGACACGGTCCGCTTGAAAACTGTTAGACGAGCATTTTCCACAAAAATACGCCCTCGTTCGGATGAGAGGTAAAACGGCACGTGAAAGATCCCAATCTTGCTTAGAACAGCAGGGGTTCGGTAAAATTCAAAATTTTTCAAGTAAAAGAAATTCGGTTTCTGGCCAATGTAGTACCTTTGGAAGGTATGTAGGGGAGGCGGCTTCGTGGTGTAGTTGGTATGCGTGTGACTACTACGCCAAGTGTCCCAGGTTGAATCGACACGGTCCGTTGAAAATGTTAGACGAGCATTTTCAAGAGTACGTTCGTTCGGATAGAGGTCCGGGTTAGATCCGAAGGTGCTGCACGTTAAAGATCCCATCTTGCTTGAACAGCAGGGTTCGGAAATTCAAAATTTCACGTAAAAGACTCGTTCTGGCCAATGTAGGCCTTTGGTAAATAAAATTTAAGTAATGAAGGTGTTGGCAGGGCTTCGTGGTGTAGTTGGTATGCGTGTGACTACTACGCCCAGTGTCTGGTTCGAATCCCGACACGGTCCGCTTGAAAACTTCAGCGAGCATTTTCACAAAAATACGCCCTCGTTCGGATGAGAGAAAATGGAGGTCCGGTGTGTGATGTTGTACGCACGTTAAAGATCCTCTTGCTTGAAAACAGCAAGGGTTCGGCAAATTCAAAATTTTGGTAATAAAACTGTTTCTGGCCAATGTAGTACCTTTGGGTGGATTGGAAAAATTTGGAAGGTATGAAGGGAGTGGTTCGTGGTGTAGTTGGTATGCGTGTGACTACTACGTCAGGTCTGGGTTGAATCCCCAGGTCCGCTTGAAAACTGTCAGCGAGCATTTTTACATAAATACGCCCTCGTTCGGATGAGAGGAAATGGAGGCCGTGTATGTGTACGAGTTAAATCCCTACCTTGCTTAAAACAGCAAGGGTTCGGAAATTCAAAATTTTTCGCAATAAAAATTGGTTTCTGGCCAATGTAGTACCTTTGGGTGGACATTGGAAAATGACATGGAAGATTAAGGGGATAGGCGTCGTGCTGTAGTTGGTATGCGCGTGACTACTACGCCCAGTGTCCTGGGTTAGAATCCCGACACGGTCCGCTTGAAAACTGTCAGGCGAGCATTTTTCACAAAAATACGCCCTCGTTCGGATGAGAGGTAAAATGGAGGTCCGGTGTGTGTGTTGTCACGCACGTGTAAGATTCCAATCATGCTTGGAACAGCAGGGGTTCGGTAAAATTCAAAATTTTTCAAGTAAAAAAAAATTCGGTTTCTGGCCAATGTAGTACCTTTGGAAGGTATGTAGGGGGGAAGCGGCTTCGTGGTGTAGTTGGTATGCGCGTGACTACTACGTCCAAGGTCCCAGGTTAGAATCCGACACGGTCCGCTTGAAAAATGTTAGACGAGCATTTTTCACAGAAATACGCCCTCGTTCGGATGAGAGGTAAAACGCACGTGAAAGATCCCAATCTTGCTTAGAACAGCAGGGGTTCGGTAAAATTCAAAATTTTTCAAGTAAAAAGAAATTCGGTTTCTGGCCAATGTAGTACCTTTGGAAGGTATGTAGGGGGGAAGCGGCTTCGTGGTGTAGTTGGTATGCGTGTGACTACTACGTCCAAGGTCCCGGGTTAGAATCCCGACACGGTCCGCTTGAAAAATGTTAGACGAGCATTTTTCACAGAAATACGCCCTCGTTCGGATGAGAGGTAAAACGCACGTGAAAGATCCCAATCTTGCTTAGAACAGCAGGGGTTCGGTAAAATTCAAAATTTTTCAAGTAAAAAGAAATTCGGTTTCTGGCCAATGTAGTACCTTTGGAAGGTATGTAGGGGGGAGGCGGCTTCGTGGTGTAGTTGGTATGCGTGTGACTACTACGCCCAGTGTCCCAGGTTCGAATCCCGACACGGTCCGCTTGAAAACTGTTAGACGAGCATTTTTCACAAAAATACTCTATCGTTCGGATGAGAGAAAAATAGAGGTCCGGTGTGTGAGTGTTGTCACGCACGTTAAAGATCTCTATCTTGCTTGGAACGGCAAGGGTTCGGCAAAATTCAAAATTTTTTACGTAAAAAAAACCCGCTTCCTGGCCAATGTAGTACCTTTGGGTGGAGCATTGGAAAAAATTACATGGAAGGTATGCAAGGGGGAGGCGGCTTCGTGGTGTAGTTGGTATGCGTGTGACTACTACGCCCAGAGTCCTGGGTTCGAATCCCGACACGGTCCGCTTGAAAACTTTCAGACGAGCATTTTTACAAAAATACGCCCTCGTTCGGATGAGAGGTAAAATGGAGGTCCCGTGTGTGAGTGTTGTGACGCACGTTAAAAATCCCTACCTTGCTTAAAACAGCAAGGGTTCGGCAAATTCAAAATTTTTCGCGTAATGAAAAACTTGGTTTCTGGCCAATGTAGTACCTTTGGGTGGAGCATTGGAAAAAATTACATGGAAGGTATGTAAGGGGGATGTGGCTCCGTGCTGTAGTTGGTATGCGCGTGACTACTACGCCCAGTGTCCCGGGTTCGAATCCCGACACGGTACGCTTGAAAACTGTCAGGCGAGCATTTTTCACAAAAATACGCCCTCGTTCGGATGAGAGGTAAAATGGAGGTCCGGTGTGTGTGTTGTCACGCATGTGAAAGATTCCAATCATGCTTGGAACAGCAGGGGTTCGGTAAAATTCAAAATTTTTCAAGTAAAAAAAAATTCGGTTTCTGGCCAATGTAGTACCTTTGAAAGGTATGTAGGGGGAAGTCGGCTTCGTGGTGTAGTTGGTATGCGTGTGACTACTACGTCCAAGGTCCCGGGTTAGAATCCCGACACGGTCCGCTTGAAAACTGTTAGACGAGCATTTTCCACAAAAATACGCCCTCGTTCGGATGAGAGGTAAAACGCACGTGAAAGATCCCAATCTTGCTTAGAACAGCAGGGGTTCGGTAAAATTCAAAATTTTTCAAGTAAAAAGAAATTCGGTTTCTGGCCAATGTAGTACCTTTGGAAGGTATGTAGGGGGGAGGCGGCTTCGTGGTGTAGTTGGTATGCGTGTGACTACTACGCCCAGTGTCCCAGGTTCGAATCCCGACACGGTCCGCTTGAAAACTGTAAGACGAGCATTTTCACAAAAATACTCCTATCGTTCGGATGAGAGAAAAATAGAGGTCCGGTGTGTGAGTGTTGTCACGCACGCTAAAGATCTCTATCTTGCTTGGAACGGCAAGGGTTCGGCAAAATTCAAAATTTTTTACGTAAAAAAACTCGCTTCCTGGCAAATGTAGTACCTTTGGGTGGAGCATTGGAAAAATTACATGGAAGGTATGCAAGGGAGGCGGCTTCGTGGTGTAGTTGGTATGCGTGTGACTACTACGCCCAGAGTCCTGGGTTCGAATCCCGACACGGTCCGCTTGAAAACTTTCAGACGAGCATTTTTTACAAAAATACGCCCTCGTTCGGATGAGAGGTAAAATGGAGGTCCCGTGTGTGAGTGTTGTGACGCACGTTAAAAATCCCTACCTTGCTTAAAACAGCAAGGGTTCGGCAAATTCAAAATTTTTCGCGTAATGAAAAACTTGGTTTCTGGCCAATGTAGTACCTTTGGGTGGAGCATTGGAAAAAATTACATGGAAGGTATGTAAGGGGGATGTGGCTCCGTGCTGTAGTTGGTATGCGCGTGACTACTACGCCCAGTGTCCCGGGTTCGAATCCCGACACGGTCCGCTTGAAAACTGTCAGGACGAGCATTTTCACAAAATACGCCCTCGTTCGGATGAGAGGTAAAATGGAGGTCCGGTGTGTGTGTTGTCACGCACGTGAAAGATTCCAATCATGCTTGGAACAGCAGGGGTTCGGTAAAATTCAAAATTTTTCAAGTAAAAGAAAATTCGGTTTCTGGCCAATGTAGTACCTTTGGAAGGTATGTAGGGGGGAAGCGGCTTCGTGGTGTAGTTGGTATGCGTGTGACTACTACGTCCAAGGTCCCGGTTAGAATCCCGACACGGTCCGCTTGAAAACTGTTAGACGAGCATTTTTCACAAAAATACGCCCTCGTTCGGATGAGAGGTAAAACGCACGTGAAAGATCCCAATCTTGCTTAGAACAGCAGGGGTTCGGTAAGATTCAAAATTTTTCAAGTAAAAAGAAATTCGATTTCTGGCCAATGTAGTACCTTTGGAAGGTATGTAGGGGGGAGGCGGCTTCGTGGTGTAGTTGGTATGCGTGTGACTACTACGCCCAGTGTCCCATGTTCGAATCCCGACACGGTCCGCTTGAAAACTGTTAGACGAGCATTTTTCACAAAAATACGCCCTCGTTCGGATGAGAGAAAATAGAGGTCCGGTGTGTGAGTGTTGTCACGCACGTTAAAGATCCCTATCTTGCTTGGAACAGCAAGGGTTTGGCAAAATTCAAAATTTTTTACGTAAAAAAAAACCCCGCTTCCTGGCCAATGTAGTGCCTTTGGGTGGAGCATTGGAAAAAATTACATGGAAGGTATGTAAGGGGGAGGCGGCTTCGTGGTGTAGTTGGTATGCGTGTGACTACTACGCCCAGAGTCCTGGGTTCGAATCCGACACGGTCCGCTTGAAAACTTTCAGACGAGCATTTTACAAAAATACGCCCTCGTTCGGATGAGAGGTAAAATGGAGGTCCCGTGTGTAGTGTTGTGACGCACGTTAAAATCCCTACCTTGCTTAAAACAGCAAGGGTTCGGCAAATTCAAAATTTTTCGCGTAATGAAAAACTTGGTTTCTGGCCAATGTAGTACCTTTGGGTGGAGCATTGGAAAAAATTACATGGAAGGTATGTAAGGGGGATGTGGCTCCGTGCTGTAGTTGGTATGCGCGTGACTACTACGCCCAGTGTCCCGGGTTCGAATCCCGACACGGTACGCTTGAAAACTGTCAGGCGAGCATTTTTCACAAAAATACGCCCTCGTTCGGATGAGAGGTAAAATGGAGGTCCGGTGTGTGTGTTGTCACGCACGTGAAAGATTCCAATCATGCTTGGAACAGCAGGGGTTCGGTAAAATTCAAAATTTTTCAAGTAAAAAGAAATTCGGTTTCTGGCCAATGTAGTACCTTTGGAAGGTATGTAGGGGGGAAGCGGCTTCGTGGTGTAGTTGGTATGCGTGTGACTACTACGTCCAAGGTCCCGGGTTAGAATCCCGACACGGTCCGCTTGAAAACTGTTAGACGAGCATTTTCCACAAAAATACGCCCTCGTTCGGATGAGAGGTAAAACGCACGTGAAAGATCCCAATCTTGCTTAGAACAGCAGGGGTTCGGTAAAATTCAAAATTTTTCAAGTAAAAAGAAATTCGGTTTCTGGCCAATGTAGTACCTTTGGAAGGTATGTAGGGGGGAAGCGGCTTCGTGGTGTAGTTGGTATGCGTGTGACTACTACGTCCAAGGTCCCGGGTTAGAATCCCGACAGGGTCCGCTTGAAAAATGTTAGACGAGCATTTTCACAAAAATACGCCCTCGTTCGGATGAGAGGTAAAACGCACGTGAAAGATCCCAATCTTGCTTAGAACAGCAGGGGTTCGGTAAAATTCAAAATTTTTCAAGTAAAAAGAAATTCGGTTTCTGGCCAATGTAGTACCATTGGAAGGTATGTAGGGGGGAGGCGGCTTCGTGGTGTAGTTGGTATGCGTGTGACTACTACGCCCAGTGTCCCAGGTTCGAATCCGACACGGTCCGCTTGAAAACTGTTAGACGAGCATTTTTCACAAAAATACTCTATCGTTCGGATGAGAGGTAAAATAGAGGTCCGGTGTGTGAGTGTTGTCACGCACGTTAAAGATCTCTATCTTGCTTGAAAACGGCAAGGGTTCGGCAAAATTCAAAATTTTTACGTAAAAAACCCGCTTTCTGGCCAATGTAGTACCTTTGGGTGGAGCATTGGAAAAATTACATGGAAGGTATGCAAGGGAGGCGGCTTCGTGGTGTAGTTGGTATGCGTGTGACTACTACGCCCAGAGTCCTGGGTTCGAATCCCGACACGGTCCGCTTGAAAACTTTCAGACGAGCATTTTTACAAAAATACGCCCTCGTTCGGATGAGAGGTAAAATGGAGGTCCCGTGTGTGAGTGTTGTGACGCACGTTAAAAATCCCTACCTTGCTTAAAACAGCAAGGGTTCGGAAAATTCAAAATTTTTCGCGTAATGAAAACTTGGTTTCTGGCCAATGTAGTACCTTTGGGTGGAGCATTGGAAAAAATTACATGGAAGGTATGTAAGGGGGATGTGGCTCCGTGCTGTAGTTGGTATGCGCGTGACTACTACGCCCAGTGTCCCGGGTTCGAATCCCGACACGGTACGCTTGAAAACTGTCAGGCGAGCATTTTCACAAAATACGCCCTCGTTCGGATGAGAGGTAAAATGGAGGTCCGGTGTGTGTTGTCACGCACGTGAAAGATTCCAATCATGCTTGGAACAGCAGGGGTTCGGTAAAATTCAAAATTTTTCAAGTAAAAAAAAATTCGGTTTCTGGCCAATGTAGTACCTTTGAAAGGTATGTAGGGGGAAGTCGGCTTCGTGGTGTAGTTGGTATGCGTGTGACTACTACGTCCAAGGTCCCGGGTTAGAATCCCGACACGGTCCGCTTGAAAACTGTTAGACGAGCATTTTCCACAAAAATACGCCCTCGTTCGGATGAGAGGTAAAACGCACGTGAAAGATCCCAATCTTGCTTAGAACAGCAGGGGTTCGGTAAAATTCAAAATTTTTCAAGTAAAAAGAAATTCGGTTTCTGGCCAATGTAGTACCTTTGGAAGGTATGTAGGGGGGAGGCGGCTTCGTGGTGTAGTTGGTATGCGTGTGACTACTACGCCCAGTGTCCCAGGTTCGAATCCCGACACGGTCCGCTTGAAAACTGTTAGACGAGCATTTTTCACAAAAATACTCTATCGTTCGGATGAGAGAAAAATAGAGGTCCGGTGTGTGAGTGTTGTCACGCACGTTAAAGATCTCCATCTTGCTTGGAACGGCAAGGGTTCGGCAAAATTCAAAATTTTTTACGTAAAAAAAACCCGCTTCCTGGCCAATGTAGTACCTTTGGGTGGAGCATTGGAAAAAATTACATGGAAGGTATGCAAGGGGGAGGCGGCTTTGTGGTGTAGTTGGTATGCGTGTGACTACTACGCCCAGAGTCCTGGGTTCGAATCCCGACACGGTCCGCTTGAAAACTGTCAGACGAGCATTTTTCACAAAAATACGCCCTCGTTCGGATGAGAGGTAAAATGGAGGTCCCGTGTGTGAGTGTTGTGACGCACGTTAAAAATCCCTACCTTGCTTAAAACAGCAAGGGTTCGGCAAATTCAAAATTTTTCGCGTAATGAAAAACTTGGTTTCTGGCCAATGTAGTACCTTTGGGTGGAGCATTGGAAAAAATTACATGGAAGGTATGCAAAGGGGAGGCGGATTCGTGGTGTAGTTGGTATGCGTGTGACTACTACGCCCAGAGTCCTGGTTCGAATCGACACGGTCCGCTTGAAAACTGTCAGACGAGCATTTTTCACAAAAATACGCCCTCGTTCGGATGAGAGGTAAAATGGAGGTCCCGTGTGTGAGTGTTGTGACGCACGTTAAAATCCCTACCTTGCTTAAAACAGCAAGGGTTCGGCAAATTCAAAATTTTTCGCGTAATGAAAACTTGGTTTCTGGCCAATGTAGTACCTTTGGGTGGAGCATTGGAAAAAATTACATGGAAGGTATGCAAAGGGGAGGCGGATTCGTGGTGTAGTTGGTATGCGTGTGACTACTACGCCCAGAGTCCTGGGTTCGAATCCCGACACGGTCCGCTTGAAAACTGTCAGACGGGCATTTTTCACAAAAATACGCCCTCGTTCGGATGAGAGGTAAAATGGAGGTCCCGTGTGTGAGTGTTGTGACGCACGTTAAAAATCCCTACCTTGCTTAAAACAGCAAGGGTTCGGCAAATTCAAAATTTTTCGCGTAATGAAAAACTTGGTTTCTGGCCAATGTAGTACCTTCGGGTGGAGCATTGGAAAATCACATGTAGCGGTATGTGAAAGGGGTTAAGCAACCTGCGGCTACCAAGATCCCTCATCATTTAATCGTTTGCCAAATTAATAGTTTTCTAATAAATTCTTCCGCACAGTCAAGATTAGTTGAGAATATTGCAAAACTAACACCTATAGTTGTTTATAATAATCATCAGGTTTAAGTGCAATTATTTATTTGTCATTAGGTTTTCCGTCTTGGAACTGGTTGGGAGCGAACCTTCATTGGTTTCGATTTTGAGCTAGCCTAATCATTTCTCTAAAATTCCCACAGCCTACATCTTTGACCATCTGTGTGCACTAGTCTAATCTAGGTCTACCTCTATTTCTCTTTTTTCCAATCCCAGTTTCTAATATATTCTGCACTAGTCCCTCATGCCTTAGTATGTATCCTATCATCCTATCCCTCATGTTTTACTGATTTCCACATATTTCTTTCTTTCCCTACCATTTCTAGAACCTCTTTGCTCTTAACTTTGTGTGTCCATGATCTCTTCATCATACCTCTGTAGCACCATATTTTAAAGGCTTCCATCTTTTTTGTGCCCATTTCTCATACAGTTCAATTATCACAACTGTACAGTGCTGTGCTCCACACATATGCCTACAACAATATTTTCTTTGTTTCTATGTTTGTCGTCCTTGAACACAGTAATGGCGTTTTCTGAATTAACGCAGAATTCCTGCTGCAAAATATTGAACAGGATTAAATTCTTTTAGGAGAATTCTCATTGTAGAGCTTAACTTAAATTGACTTCATATCATAGCTGTGGCTTGCAATTATTCCAACGAATAGTGAATAAAAGATTGCTAATTTACAGCGATGCCAAACATTATTAGAGCGTAACCAAGTTCACTCCCCAGGGGGTTAAGAAGCCACTATGCCCTTGCATTTCTACACGGTGCTTTTGAAACAAATCTTTCGGTTTAATAGGATCACGTTTCATGGAAAGCAGTTCAAAAAGAATTCCCTATTAATTTAAATTATAAAGGAGCTTGTGAATTATAAGTGAGGCAACGTTATTTCGGTTAAAGTACGTGTAACTTTCCACACACCCTGCTGCTTCTTGTCGCATATGTAGTTACTTTTTGTTTACAAGATGACACTATTTTGTTTTACAGGTTGTAAGTCCATTTTTATTTTCGCTGTGAGAGCTGTTTTTGACTTATTGTTCTGCATGCACAGGGGTGATGACTCGAATATATGACGTTTAGTAATTGAAATAGTTACTGGAACGAATTAGATGTGGCAACTTCCAGTAACCGCTTTTCGTTGTCAAAATCATGTACAGTCGGCTGATGCCAGTAGGGTGTTTCTGAATATCTGGCCACCGTTGTGACGTCACAACGCTATGTAAGTTATCATAAGGAAAGGTATTCGTTTCAAATAAAATTAGAACAATACTAGTTACTGCCTGTGTTTGAATACTTGTAACCTTGCTGCGTATGAATGAGGATAGGTGATGTAGATTCATCACCAAAAACAGCAAACAAATCAACTTTTAAACTTACAGATTTTATCATTACAATTTTATATAATTTGTTATATGAATATAGTAAGTAAACTCAGTTATTTTAACAAGCTTTGGCATCGCTATAAATTACCCGTTGTTGCGTCTACAATGCATTGTTCGGTTTATATTGTAAGTAATTAAAGCTAAATTTTATTTTCTGTCGAGTTTGTTGATTATTTACGTTCGCCTCGGTATATTTAAATTTGTTAGGGTAAATTTCTATGTTTTTACTTGAAGCACACGCCAACAAGTTGTTACGCTCCCTTTCGGCAGCGTACTTAAAATACATCGCTTTGCATAGCTGGTTGCATAAAGGTCGATTTACATTAATAAATAAATTGAATTATTGTCTTATAACTTTCGTCTTTATGCTATCTATTGAAGTGGAGATAAGAGGCGCTCAGATGTTATGCTAACAACTATTTTATATCTACAGATGAGCAGTTGTAGTTTGTTTTTTGTTCTATTTATTAATTACATTGAAAATACGGTGGCTTGTTTTGCTTTGTGAATAGTGAGTTTTAATGCGGTATTTATGGCTTACGCGGGCCTACTAATTTTTAGTATTTGTTCTTTGTTCCTTAAATTACCGAGTTGTATATTAACTGCAGAGTGTAGTTTGGATTGCATTGAATGAAGGATGCTTTTATAGGCGAACGTGTTTACTCAACTACACGTGCTGTTACCGATTGTGTTTCTTTGTTCCTTAAATTGTTGAGTTTTCTTTTAAAATAACGTGCGTTACGGAACATCTGACGGACTTACTTAGTGATACACGTGCTTCACTCATTGTGACTTCGCCATCGTATTACAACGTATTGTACTTAAAATACAAGAACGGTAACTGCGATTACAAGCAAGTAAATACGATGTACAGCTCGTTTTTTTTTCTTAGTGCAATATACTTATTTAGTTGTCAACGTATTAATTAGCAAATTAATTCTGTAACATGCTTTCCCATTTTGGGTTTTTTTTGAAATGAGGTTACAGACATATCTTTGTGCACTATCTCTCTTAACAATAATGTTGGCCAGTTAAGGTAAAAACGTGTTTGGCAACTAACATGTTACAGTGATTCCAGCTTGCAAATGACGTGATTCTAAATTCTAAATTTTTATTACAATTTTTGCGATTTGTGTTACAAAATATTTCGAAATTATTGTCTCAGGAAATAGAATTAACAAGAATTTATCGATGCCACATGGTTCCATTAGTATGATAATGTCTGTTGCTAACACCAGTAAAGTGCGTCGGTGTGGCTAGTGTGGTGAAGTGCTTCGTTAGTGTAAAGTGTACTAAATTCTATCAACCCCATCACAATCAAGGGTGAAGTACTTCGTTACTGCAGGACTTTCTGTAAGTGAACTCTTTCATACTTGTTATTTACTTTAAATATCTATCCGTTTGTTTTGCAATATTCTTTGTCGTGTTGATACCTTTTACAATAGAAGGGCAGACTATTGGAAAAAAAAAGAGAAAACAAAAAAAACTAATACTACTAGATTACTCATGTCAATTGTGTCTTAGCTATTTATCTTTTATTAAAATTTTGTCTGATTTATGTTAAATTGGTGTGTGAGGAAACGTTTCTGCTGCTCCCCAATATTACCTCATTTTGTATTAAAAGTTTTTGTACTGCTTTTACCGTTGCTACATTATATAGATTATCCAACCGTTTTTTTTTACATTCTTTTACATGCTTTTTTTTCAGGTTTACTTAACTATTTTTTTCTTTCAGGTTTGCTTAACTATTTTTATTGCAGGTACTGTCATTAACTCCTTACCGCCGCGTACATTCTATGTTAGTCTGCTTTCTACTACCCCCCTAATCTCCGATTGAGCCCGGTTATTCCGTGATTTCTGTTGTTACGCACGGCTACAAGAACAACGTAGCATAAATTTGGCGCCCAACGTGGCTGCCCAAGAATTGCGTAACAAAGTGCCGCGAGTGATAAGACTTTGTTATTCTGCATGTGCAAGAACAGTATTAACAGGCAAATCCACGAGACCAGAGAATGGATTTGTCGTTCGAACAGACCGCATCGCTGTTTTACACGTTCTACGTAGAACAAATTAATTATACGAACCGCTTTTCTTCAGAACCACCGCTCTTGACATATGTGCTTCGCTATACCCGCCAAAGAAAGAGGAGTTCTTTGTTTTCCGCAGGACGGACAGCTTCTATCGTTGTGTTTACATCGTTTTTTCGTTGGCACGACTTCATAAACACCAGGTGAGTGCTTTTAGTAAATGCTTGATCTGATTAAAACCATTAATTATATGTTGTTTGTTAAATTATTACTTAATTTTATATACAGTCCACTTCTCTCTACCACAGAGCTATTTAAAATTCACCGCAAATATTTTACATGCATATTTATTTAGTTTAAGTTTAATTTAAAATATATTTCTTTAATATTAAAAACTGCGCAAATATTTACATATAATATAAAACAATTTAATGTCAACATTGCAACGTACTTTCACGTGAAATTAAATAATGCTATGAAAACGCCATCCCTTTAATGCTTTAATGAACTATTCTACGTATAGTTACTATTACCGACACGACTGGCGAGGAGTAATTCGTGGTATTGCACCGCTATTCTTCATCAAGCAATCACACAAAAGATACGTCCTATTAATATTAGTGGACATAGAGTGCGAATTTAGTAACCTTTCGTGGCCTTTTTACTAGACTTACCACCATAAACTGTCCATTACAACTGTACGATTCCTTCAGCGGCTTCTGCAGGGACAGGTACGTAACCCTACAACACACAGAGAGCATTACCATACAAATAAACAAAGGTTGCCCACAGGGTTCTGTATGCGGGCCACTATTTTAGAATATTGTAATGGATGAACTCCTGGAAAAGCTGGACATGTTGACGAAGTATTGTTAACGATTGCATACGCCGACGACATCTTACTGGTAGTTGAAAGCAATTCAAGAAGGGAAATCGAACGTAAAGCTAACATCGTCCTAAGCCAAACACAAAGTTGGTGCAAAACCAACAAAATGATCATAATACTACAAAAAACTACATACCTTGTGATGAAGGGAACCCTGGCAAGAGACCCCACCATCAAACTAGACAGTGCAAATATAAGTAGAACACAAAACACAAAATATCTGGACTTAACATTTGGCAAAATACAGAATTATTTTACACATATAGTCACCGTGTGTGCAAGTGCAACTTCTATGATGCAGAACATCGCTACGCTGGCCCAAAGGACTTATAAGATACCACCTAAAAGGGTAAGACTTTAACTCAACAGTGTGCTCAGGACTATGATATCATACGCCGCAAGCTCCTGAAGACATCGCCTTAACACAATCAAATCTAGACAATTAATTAACAGTACACAACGAAGTGTTTTACTGCGACTGACGGCGGCTTATGGGACTACCGCACATGATGCACTTGATGTACTGGTGTAAGCTATGCCCTTGAACCTAGTAGTGAAACAGCCAGCTGCAATGTACTATCTTACACACAATGACAAATAAAAAACTACATACTTGCAGAATGACAGATACGTTGGGATCAGAGCACAACCGGTAGAACGGTATATGCAATGATCCCAAATATCAAAGAGCGCCTAAAATCCAAGTACCTGGTGCTCAGTCAACGATTTATTCATTACCTAACTGCCACGGACCCTATCCAACATACAGAGAACGCATGAATTTAGTTGACAACAACACATGCACGTGCGGAGAAATACGAACACGGAAACATCTAGTATTCGAGTGTAATGACATACAACCCTACCTCTACGCAAATAGACAAACTTTATTAAACAAGACCCTACACGCGATGATTTTGAACGAATACCTTTTTCCATACTTAAATGCACTCGCACAAAAAAAAACACGGCAATCATCCACCAACGTTATTTTGACGGATAAAGGACATAAACAAAACTACCCGGACAGAGACATAAAAGTACCACCTCTCCTCGGACCGGGACTCTGCCCCCGGAGACCGATCTCCTCGAATTCCAAGAGCTTCGCTCTTGATGCCCAGATGCAACAAGATGAAAACCTCAACCCGACTTTGAAACAACCCAACCCCCTAGTATGTAGAATTTGCATGCTCCTACATATTAGCAACCCCGTCTCTAACAAATAATAACTAACAGTACTAGCATAAGTTATCTTAAGTAGTAGAATAGGATTTTCTTTTTTTACTAACGCTAAATTGTAAGAACCAAACTTACACATACCAGAGGCAAATAATCTCTGATAGAACCTAGTTTTTAATGTAATAGTATACGTTCAAACCTGTACAAAATTATACCAATTCCATCCATCCTTTTGGTAACCTGAACAAACATAAACACAAATTAACATTTCAAACTCACTTCAAGTACATCTGCTAAGCATTCTTCCCCGAAGAATAGATTTCCAACTGCTGATGGTCCTTGTACTA
Organism: Platerodrilus igneus; assembly: GCA_036346225.1. Classification (NCBI taxonomy): domain Eukaryota; kingdom Metazoa; phylum Arthropoda; class Insecta; order Coleoptera; family Lycidae; genus Platerodrilus; species Platerodrilus igneus. The sequence continues at coordinate 2,893,066 of JARFIW010000001.1, read as the reverse complement.
AGGGGCGACGGTGCAAGGCGAATACAAATAACACACATACACACGAAACACACACACACACACACACACACACACACACACACACACACACACCTATTTACACACTTACATTGCCTTTTCAACATCTGGATGGTCCGGACCGATAAGGCAATATTTGTTGAGCGTTCTTTATTGACGACTGGGATTTCCGGCTGCCGATGGTCCTGGTCCTAGAGAGCGAACGCAACACTGATATCAACATCTCATATACACACAACGCTCACACACACACGCACCCACCCACTCACGAACGCACACAGACACACATACGCATGCACACACGCTCGCAGGCACGCACGCGCGCACACACACACAACACACGCCCTTTGCACGCACACACAAACACACACGTACCTAACTCACGGATACTTTCTCAAAAGCTGTACAAACACAAATATCTATTCACACACTTACATTGCCTTTTCAACATCTGAATTTCCGGCTGCCGATGATCCGGGGTAATATCGGTTGACCGTTTTTTCTTGACGACTGGGATTTCCGGCTGCAGATGGTGGTGGTCCTAGAAGGGGAACGTAGACTGTGAAATATGTAGTTCGTGTGAGTTTCAGGAAATAGATGCCACCACAATAACAATTGTTCAGCCGTATGGCTTTTCCAACTTTCAGTTGTTGTCGGCGAAGTTGATTCAGACCACCAAGTTAATTTTTAAACACCCAAGCAATTCATCGGTACATATCAAAATCCGTCGGTACACAATGTGCTTGGGAGTGTTCCGATTGCTCATTGAATAGATCACTTTGAATATCTTCCGTGACTTAAAATTTCGCTTTGCCTGTATCGCTGTACAGAGACATGAACCAATCATAGCTCGATCCAGACTTTTATTCATCCTCGCTTGGCTTCAATTATTAAGATTACCGCATGCGTAATGTACTACGCCCCAAATTTAGTTGTAATTAATTGCAGTTAAACGGTAATGGATAACAATACAAATATGCCAAAAACTTACCTGGCTTAATAACTGGAACCCGAGGCATCCTACGCTCGTCTTCATGTAGACCCCGAGAGTCAGTTTCCTATATTTAATCCAGATTCTGGTGGCTAAGTGCGTTGAACCTACACCTTTAGGAAACACAAAATACTTTCTAAGGTAATTAGACAGATAAAGGATGCAGAAGGTACACTTCGCATTTAATTAACGCGCACCCGCGTTTATTGCCTCGATATTCACGGTAGTCGGTGGTCAAGTCCTTCTTTAAAACGTGTCCTTCTACGAACTTGTTGGTGTCCCCTCCATTAAACAGTCTCATTCGCTAAGCGCGCAAATTACACATTCCTTCTAGCCTGATAAATGCCTACTTAGCTCGAATACATGCAATTAGGGATTATTGTTCTATAATACGTGAAAACAGAAAACCGCAAATGTATCCTAGTAATTTATTTAAAGAGGGAACAGCTTTCCATATTCCTAATATTAAAACGCAAGTTTTGTGTGCCACAAGTGTAGTATACTCGCTGTGCTTTTTAATTAGTAAACCAATGAGAACGCGAAAGCTAGAATGAGATTAAATCAAGTTCAAAATCAGCTTCGATGGTGAGGCAATTTAACAAGATCTACTTTAGTAAGATAGGTGTAACTGCAGATGTGTGGTAAATCAGCTGATAGCATTAATCCAATTATATCAATGCATGCTAGTTCTAATAAGAACGCGATATTATACTTGCTGATGGTATAAATTACCATTCGAGCATATGCTACCCAGAGACTGGATATAAGCTAGCAAGGACAATGTAGTTACTACCTATAAACGTAAATGCTAATCTAGTGCTCGAAGTTAGACACCGTTGGGTGCATTTCAACCTGAAACTTACTTCATCACAGAAATCGCGTAAAAGCTTTGTAAGAAGATTCGACTTGTTGAGCGTGAGATGCATTTCTCTACGAGTAATTAATGCAAGCTTGAAATTATCTTAAATTGCATAACTTGAGCATTGTTTAAATTGATCGGAACCTTGTTGGTTACACGAAATTAAATCGCTTTGATTTGGAATGCTGCCATTTCAGGATCACCTCAAATAGTTTCTCAGTATTATGAAGTGCACAAACGTTTGTACAGTCTGCACGATACATGATTTACTTCTGACGATAAAACATGTTGTGTTAAATTGATGCTAATGACCTGAATGGAATTTACTCTATCAAGGGGAAGTAACACTAATAATTCACCAGCTAGTTTGCAGTTGCAAGGGGTGGATTCTAGTGCAAATGCCTTACAAGCCGTCCTAGGGATGAAAAGCAACCCACCAAGCAGAAAAACTGCCAGGTTTGAGCTTCGTGTGGATGTGTTTCGAATCTGAAGTCAGATATCCAAAATTCAAAATGTTAGATCAAATAGGGCGGATGAATATTTTTATTTTGAAAATCCGACTTCAGATTCATAATCAGCGATCCCAAAAGCCCCTAGATACCAAGTTTGAATCACATCCGTCAATATTTAAAAATGTGTATGCTACTAAATCCGCCACGTTCCTTAAGGTTATGTGATGGGGTTAAATGGACTTTGGATTGGGTTTCAGCGACCGTAAAAACGTATAGTCGATCCCTCCAGATCAGAAAGGAATTTTTTTGTGGCTGTGTTTCCAATCTGAAGTCAGACTTTCAAAATTCAAAATGTCAGATCAGATATAGTTGTTGAATTTTTTTCACATTTATACATGTTCACTTTTTCACTTTCTAGTTACCGCTTGAAGCGAGCGGACGTCTTTTTGCAGAGCTCCCGCTTCAGCAATAACAGTAAGTTTTTATCTAGGGTTTATATTATTTATTGTTGTATTATTTTATTGGAAGCTTTGCTTTTTATTGTGTTTTATTTTTATAATTGTGTGCCATCAAGTTTTAAATACAGGGCAGTAAAATAAAATTTAGAAATAGAATTTAAAACTAATGAATACTAAATAAATCGCGTTTTTCTTTGCAATTTAAATTAAAATCTGCGTTTTAAAATAAACCAACTAAATTTCGGCAATAATAAGACAAAAAACTACTAAACAAATACTCAAAAATAATTTCGAATAACTTAAAAAAGCGTTTTTAATAATCCCCCCACTCTTCACGGTTGGTAGTTAGCCTAGTATTTACTTTTCTTCCGGCTACGTCTAGGTACGTAGCATTTTTCTTAAATTTTTCGAATTTGGTGGGCGGTGTGTTCCGTCACAATGGACAATTTGTTTGTCGGGTGTGTGCGCGAATAATATACCTGATACGTACTTCGCAATAGACTATAGAGCGCGATAGACTTTCGGCAATAGCGTGCTATCAACGTGATTTTTGTACCACCGATGCACCGTGATGTTTATCGTATCAACAACCGCAAAGTCAGCACTTGTTAAAATAATTATTTATAATGTACTGCTACGTACCTAGACGTAGCCGGAAGGAAAGTAAACACCAGGCTAACTACCAAACGCGGAGAGTGGGGATTCAACTACATACCAAGAAAAACAGAAAAAGCACGTCGCTTACGATTATCTATTAACAAATAAAAATAAATAAAGGATTCAGTACAAACAAGCAAAAGCAATAAATTAAGCGTTACTAATTCAAAACCAACAATTATTTGATATGAACAATTCAGTACTTTAGATACGAAGTGCGCATCTCGTATTTTTCACAAAATTAATCAATAGCAAATAAACATGTGAGAGCTTTTGTTAAGCGTTTCCTTTTTTAAAATCCCACCTAATACTTTTTGTAAAATAAACTAATCAGTAGGAAAGAATTAATGTGCGAGGGCTTTTGTCAAACATTCTTTTAAATCGTACATAATACCGTTTTTAAAATAAACCAATCAGTAAAAAGAATAAGCGTGTGTCTGTCTAACATTTATAACAATGGTATATCACACCTGTAAAGCGATAACATCGATTCGCAGCAACAAACAATAGTTCTACAATGTCACGTTTCTTATCACGTAACTACACCAAACGCTGGTACGGAATATGCCATTGATATACACAAAAGAAAACAAGTTGTATACCTATATGTGTCTGGATACTTAGCTTGCAAATCGTTAGGCGTGAGTCACCACAGCAACGCCACGGATGTCGGGATCTGTTTACCCTGTTACCATAACTGCAGCAGCGGTCTACGGACAAAAGCAGTTGGACTACGTGAACGAACAGTTGGGCCTACATACAGAAAGACCCGATCCGACCTCCAGCTAAAAGTTAAAAAGAGAATTTGATTAGAATGGAAAACTCACCGAATACACGCAAGATACCTCTTACTTGTCGAACAACAAAACGTGCATCGCTGTAGAAAATATTTCAACGCACAAGCTGCAGATTCAAATTAAAAATTGGTTCAAGTAACACGAATTTGAACTGCAAATCCTGGTGTTACGTCGTCATCGAACAATTCGGTATTTTGTGACAATAAATACTTTGTGCGTGCATCCTACAGTTTGAGTGAAACATTTTATATACCGGCAATAACAGTGCATAAAGTGACAGTCGTACTCGAGCCTTTAAAGAAGCAAGTCGCCTTCGAACCCTTGAAAAGGACGGTTGTGTTAGAGCTTTAAAAGCGAGACCGACACCCGGTCGAGCGTGTTACTGGTTCTCCGTAAAAGCTTTTGTGCGTGAAAGTGTCTATTGCCCCCAGCGGCGCAGGACAAAGCTTTGTGCGTGAAAGTGTCTATTGCCCCCAGCGGCGCAGGACTTAAGGTATTTATACCCTTTTACTAAGTAGTTTGATGTAGTTTTTTTTTTTGTTATTACATAACCGCTTCCACCATTATCGTTATTGCTATAAAAGCAATTGGTCCTTCATTGTAATTTGCATATTTATATTTTTATCACACATTTATATCAACCTCCTTAACCCCAATCAATCATTGGCCCTATAAGTCGATCCGGATTCATTAGTCCTGTGGTTACACATGTCCTAAATTAAATATTATTGTGCATTTCAGCGAGCTTTTAATTAAGTAAATATTTTAGCTTTTTAAAGTTGTGTTCAAACTCCATATTTAGCGAGTTAAAATGTGTAAATATTATTTATACTGTCTTTAGATTAAATTAAGCGATTTCGCCGTAATTAAAACCAGCAAGCGTTTTAATTACAAACAAATCCTTAACATAAAATTTGTTAGTTTTCAGTTTAAATTTATCTTAGCGGTATATAAAGCATAAAGCAACCTGAAAACTATAAATCGCTTTATACTTCTTAAACGAGAAACGAAAGGGTTTGCTTTGTATTTAAAAGCTATTGTACGTTTTTAGTATCAATACAAACCTTTTCAGGCGGTTTACGGTAAAATATTGAACATCTGCAGAGGAATAAGGTTGTAAAGTTGCATCTTTCGGCAAATATGTTAAGCCACATGTTTTAAACGTTTCTGTGAGCTTTTGATGGTAAGCCGCTCGGGTTGTTAAGCGGTACATCTTATATTCACGCTTTTGTTTGACGAACCGTTAGTCATAAAACGTGATTTATTGGTTATACCCTATTTTACATTTTTCGTGCTTTGAACAACTCATAATATTTTAATATTTCTCAGTGCACATTTAGCTTTACCGTTTTACAACAGTTTATTGTAGTCCTTTCAGAATCTTTGAGAATGGCTCCAAAGAAAGCACATGTGGTAGAACTCAATTACTGAAAACACGGATTTTAGAAATATTTGAGCTTTGTAATTCTATACAAAGTGACCCAAGTTTAAAGGCATTGTTCCTTATTCAAACAAGGGAATACATGACCTTTATGCAAATTTCAATACAATTTTAGTCGCTGTCTTGGCCTCATGTGACGAGGTAGACTCATTAACTTACAACGCTGTACGGAAGGAAGTAGATTCCGATTATTTTTCATACTGCTGCATCTCGATACGATGCAAGAAATGAAAGCACCACAAATCATCGAAAATGCTCCAAGCAGCACGGTATCAAAATTGTTACCGTTAAAGCTCCAAATTTTAATAATGAGGTAACTGAATTTTCATCTTTCATCGATTTATTTGACAGCCTGGTCTATAATAACGCGTCGCTGTCCAATATCGAAAAATTAAATTATCTTATCAGTTGTTGTACCGGGGAGTCTTTAAGAATCGTTAAATCTGTACCCATTTCGGGGATAATTTTATTATTTCCTATAACGCCTTGCGTGAGAGATTTAGCAATCCGCGTTTATTGGCAACTTTGCATTGGAAAGCAATGAAAGACTTTCTACCTTTAAATCAGAAGACCCTAAGAAACTTAGGGCACTTATTGATTGTTTTTCGGAGAACCTTGCTGTTCTAACTAACTTAAAGTTTCCCACTGAACATTGGAACTTTATTCTGGTCGATTTGCTTTTAGAAAAACTTGATCCGTTCACTAGAAAACGCTTCGAACTCCAATCGGATCCGAAGCAAATACCTAATTTCGAGGATTTGAGATATTTTTTAACCCAACAATGTGCAGCGTTGGAAACCTTTTCTTCAACCGCACCTGTTTCTTATTCGACGACTGTCCATACATCGCACACATCGGTGCCTAAGAAATCCTCAGCGTTTCAATTTAAACCAAAGGTTTCTTCTAACGTAGTTTCACTGGACACACCAAGTAGCTCCAGTGACTCAAAGAATTCATTTGCGCACCATTGTCCTTCCTGCAAGGGCAATCACTTAATTTACAGATGTCAATCGTTTCTAAAGAAAACTCCGACAGAACGTTTCGACATTGTCAAACGCTTACGCCTTTGTTTAAATTGCTTACGAACAGACCATGCGTCCATGCAATGCAAATCTTATAATTCCTGTCGAACTTGCGCCAAGCCGCATCATACCTTGCTACATTTTGAATCGCAACCTGCTTCTAGCCGTTCAGCTGAACCGATCGCTACACCTATGCATAAAAATGCCAATAGGACGCAGTCAGCCTCTCCTATTCCGGCAAATGTTTTGTCTTCACAGACGAATTCAAATCTTGGGGTTACTGTCTTACTCTCCACTGCTGTTGTGGAAGTTCAAGATCGTTCTGGTAGATACAAACCGATCAGGGTACTTTTAGACCCTGGCTCCCAAGCTAGCTTTATTCGAGACGATTGCGTGAGCAAACTTTGGCTTCCACGCATACGTTCTCAAGTTCCGATTTATGGACTTGGGCAGACAACTTCAGCAGTCAATAGAGGTGCCGTCAGCTGCACTATTCGCTCTATGTTAGACTCTGAAAAATCTCTAGAAGTCACAACTTTGTGCTTTCGTCAATATCTGGCAAATTACCTAGCGTTGAAGTTCCTAATAATTGGGAACACTTATGCGGCCTGCACTTTGCAGACCCGACCTGGAACTCTCCAGGAACTATTGACATGCTCCTTGGAGCAGATGTTTATCCGTTCATCATCAATGGCGGTGTTATACATGGCAAATTTCTTCAGCCTGCCGCCATAAATACAATTTTGGTTGGACTATTATTGGTCCCACAAAAGCTTGCAGTCTGATACTGTCCAAGCATTTTTACTTCTGTAGAAGATCCTATCGACCAGACCCTAAGGCGGTTTTGGGAGATAGAAGAATTCCATCCAAGCCTTATACTTCTCCAGAAGAAGAAAAGGCAGATTTGATTTTGAAAACACGTTTTCTCGTGACCCTAGCGGTCGTTTTATTGTTGCGTTACCGTTCAACGATACTTTGCCCGTTTTTGATAATTGCTTTGAGATGGCTAAAAAAAGACTATTTTCGTTGGAGCGCAAATTACATGCTCAACCGGAGCTACGCGCCCAATACAACAATTTCATGCAGGACTATCTTGATGCGGGTCATATGGCATTACTCGATTCTCCGCCCGTTGGGAACGATAATTACTTTTACCCCATCACCCTGTGTTTAAAGAAGAAGGTCATACTTCTAAAATTCGTGTGGTTTTGACGCCTCTGCAAAGGCTAAAAACAACGTGTCACTTAATTACACTCAACTGGCTGGACCTAGTCTCCAAAACGACATTTCGTCAATCTTACTGAAATTTCGTACTCATCGTTTCGTTTTTACTTGTGATGTTCGCCAAATGTATCGACAAATTTTGGTTACCGAAGAACATCGAAAGTTTCAATTAATTGTTTGGCGGTTCTCCGCAGAAGAACCCATCCAGACATATCAGCTTAATACAGTGACCTATGGTATTAAGTCATCGCCTTATCTAGCATTAAAGACTCTTCAGCAATTAGCCATTGACGAAGGCAAAAGGTTTCCGTTAGCCGCTGAGGCTATACGGTCAAATCTATATATTGATGATTTCGTCGCCGGTGGAGATTCTATACAATCGGCCCGCGAAATTAAAGATCAACTTATCCGACTTTTACATTTGGCTGGTTTTGAACTTCGAAAATGGAGTTCTAATTCAGTTTCTATTTTGGAGGGCATTCCGTCAGATTTTTGCCAATATACTTCTCTCGATTTCGATTCTGACGAATCAATAAAAATATTAGGTCTTCAATGGTCACCTACAGAAGATATTTTCTCGTTTCGGGTTAAACCATTAAACCAAATATGTACAAAGCGCAACATACTTTCACAAGTTGCCAGAATATATGATCCATTAGGATTTTTAGCCCCACTAACACTTTTTGCAAAACGCCTAATCCAGCATCTGTGGATGTTAGGTTTAAATTGGGATGACATCCCACCAGCAGACATTTCGTCTCAATGGCAGCAATACCAAGAAGAGTTGCCGTTATTATCGTCATTAAAGTTACCACGTTGTTTACCCCTTCGGATCCTTTTACTTGTCATTTGCATGGGTTTTGCGATGCTAGCGAGGTAGGGTATGCAGCGGTAGTGTATTTTCAGTTCATAAATCAAACTACCGGAGAAATAACTGTACAATTTGTAACCGCTAAAACAAAAGTAGCTCCAATTAAGCGCATTTCAATTCCACGTTTGGAATTATGTGCCGCCGTTTTATTAACCGATTTACTTTCTTTTACCATTCGTTCTTATCAAGGCTTGATTGACATTTCCGATGTTTCAGCGTGGAGTGATTCTACGGTCGCTCTCACTTGGATACGTTCTCCACCTTTTCGTTGGAAAACTTTTGTGGCAAACCGTGTTAGCCACATTCAAGAAATCATTGCACCTAGCCGATGGTTTTATATTAAATCTTCGCATAATCCGGCTGATCCTGCATCTCGGGATTAATGCCAAGCGCGGTTATCTCATGTTCGCTATGGTGGGCGGGGCCTGAATGGCTTCACTACCCTAGTGACTCGTGGCCGCCTCAACCAACATTGTCAACCTCAATTGCTGAGGTAACTACGGAAAAGAAGATCCTAACATTTGTCGCTCAAACAGATCCAAACGTCATTGACATTTTACTAAGCCGCTTTTCATCGTTATATAAAATCCAAGGCATCGTGGCTTACATTTATAGATTTTCTAAACCCATGGCTCAACGTCATACGGGTCCCTTAACAGACATTGAACTACACAATGCTCTCATGATTATCGTTCGGCATGTACAAAATGTTACATTTTTAAAGGAAATAGCTTCGATTAAGGCAAACCGTAAATTACCTAAAAGCTTGCGAAAACTTTCGCCATTTGTTGATCCACAAAACATCTTAAGAGTAGGTGGGCGCTTGACACATTCTTCGCTTTCCTATTCCGAAAAGTTTCCTGCGTTATTGCCTCAGCGGCACCGATTAACCGAACTTATCATTCTGTCAACTCATGAAAGGTATTGCCATCCCGGTGTTAATACCACAGCGTATCTTATCCAACAGAATTTCTGGATCCTTTCTATTAAACATTCAATCAGAAATTATTTATCATCCTGTCATAGATGTTTTCGTACCAAACCGGTCCTGGTAACTCCTCCTATGGGAGACCTACCGGCAGCACGTATTACCCAAATCAAACCGTTCAGTATTGTTGGTGTTGATTTTGCTGGCCCTCTTTAATAAAGGCTAACCGCCTGCGAGGCTCTAAAACTCTTAAGGCCTATATTTGTATTTTTGTTTGTTTTGCCACTAAGGCAGCACATATTGAACTTGTTTCGGATTTGTCGGCAGACGCGTTTCTTGCCGCTTTGCGACGATTTATAGCACGTCGAGGACGCTGTTCTCAAATATTTAGCGATTGCGGTACTAATTTTGTAGGTGCCTATCGTCAGCTTACGAGTTATCTGCATAGTGCAGTAACCTCAGAAAGGATAAAGTGGTCGTTTAATCCACCTAGCGCCCCTCACTTCGGTGGCTTGTGGGAAAGCGGTGTTAAGTCGGTAAAGACACACCTATCTCGCGTAATCGGCGAACAAAACTTACCTTTGAGGAACTGTACACAGTTCTTACACAAATTGAATCTGTGCTAAATTCAAGGCCACTCTGCGCTTTGAGTTCGGATCCAAATGACTTGCGTTGCCTAACACCAGGTCATTTCCTAACTATGGAGCCTCTTTCTGCACCACCAGATGAGGACCATTTAACCAACGTTGTACCATTAAAAAGCAGGTGGAAACTCCTGCAAAAACTCCACCAAGATTTTTGGGCTTGCTGGAGCCATGAGTCTACATACTCTGAACCAGAAGGTTAAATGGCACTCTAAGGTAGGTGTCCGACAAGTGGAAAAGGACACTATTGTTCTCGTCAAGGACGACCAGCTTTCTCCACTTCAATGGAAGTTTGGTCGTATTATTAATACTTTTCCCGGTGCGGACGGTATTATACGTGTCGCTGAAGTCAAAACGGCACATGGCACACTAAAACGACCTTTGGTCAAACTAGCGCCGCTACCGGTATTTTAACTTTATTTTATGTTTAGATGTATATACACATTTTTTACATGTATAGTAGTATATTATTTTTACATATTTGCTTATTTACATATATATATTTTTATTTTTTGCATAGTTGGTAATATCGCTCGCTGTAGTGCACCACCCTATCTTTCGTTACCTCCTTTCCTAGCAAGGTCAAATCCCATGTGATTTCCTTCACCCAACCTACTTCCTCCTTTTCAAAATTCTATGAATTTGGTGGGCGGTATGTTACGTCGTCATCGAACAATTCGGTATTTTGTGACAATAAATACTTTGTGCGTGCATCCTACAGTTTGAGTGAAACATTTTATATACCGGCAATAACAGTGCATAAAGTGACAGTCGTACTCGAGCCTTTAACGAAGCAAGTCGCCTTCGAACCCTTGAAAGGGACGGTCGTATTAGAGCTTTAAAAGCGAGACCGACACCCGGTCGAGCGTGTTACTGGTTCTCCGTAAAAGCTTTTGTGCGTGAAAGTGTCTATTGCCCCCAGCGGCGCAGGACAAAGCTTTGTGCGTGAAAGTGTCTATTGCCCCCAGCGGCGCAGGACTTAAGGTATTTATACCCTTTTACTAAGTAGTTTGATGTAGTTTTTTTTTTTGTTATTACATAACCGCTTCCACCATTATCGTTATTGCTATAAAAGCAATTGGTCCTTCATTGTAATTTGCATATTTATATTTTTATCACACATTTATATCAACCTCCTTAACCCCAATCAATCACCTGGCGTTATCAAAAGCGCAATTACAACTGGAAAACACGGTTTTATCAGATAGTCTAATACACTATTTAGACGGTCTAGATAAAAAACACATAAGAAGCACTTATAAGTTGTCAGAATGTTTAACTCACTAACGGATACTTAAAACATGGCATAAACTATTTAATTATAGCATAAACTTGTCGTTTTCAAGCAAGTAGATTTGAGTTAAAATTATGTTAAGCGGGCTTATACTGAACAGGTACACTATATAGGGTGTTGTTGTAGAATTATGAATAGAAACGGAGTTTATTCGATCGAGTAATAAATGAACAAGAGAGAAAAATAGGATAATTAATTTATACTGAAAATAAACGTAACAAATTTCCACCCCCTCCCCCATCCCCAGCAAAATTAACAGGTCGGGGTAGGAAAACAAAAGTAATAGGAGTGGACAGGACCAAAAAAACAAAGATAAGAAAAAAAACCAAACAAAAAAAATTGCTTAAAAACTAAAACGAAATTCGTTATGAAAACCAAACAAAAAGAAAACAGAAAAAAAGGAACACCCCAAAATAAAAAAAAGACTTCTCATCCGGCTCAAGGCCAATAATAGAGAGGAAAAAAAGAACGAAGGAAGGGAAGGCGGTTAATAAGCAAGCAACGAAAACTAAAATGGAACGGCATCGACACTGCTAAAAAGTCGTCGGAAGGCGGATATTTCTAGTGAAGAAACGGTAAAGTCTTCAACCCCAGGAGAAAAAATTGGTTTCTCGCGAAAGAATCAAAGTAAGAAAAGGAACGAGGAAGAAACCAGCAGTACAAGTCAAAACAGGACCCAAGGGTCAAGCTTCAAGTATGCAAAGGAGCAACAAGAGAGAACGAGAGGAGGATAGGAAAAGCGCTAGTAAAAGAAACGATGTACTACAAACTGTGGTAACCAGGAATCGAAACAACTGAAGAACCAATGAGAAGAAATGCTAACTAGTCCTAAAGTGGACTAAGTCGCGATTTCCGAATAAAAGAAAAACTGACTAGAAAGCACCTACCACAGTAGCTGATGAACGAATCACAATCGGTATAGGAGCCGACAGCAAAGAACACCAGCAAAAGGATAGGGAAAGGAAAGTGGATCCAAAGTAACAGAAAAGTAAACTAATGCAAACAAAACCCATATTATAGCAGCATCAAAACTGCAGGACGAAGACTAACCCCGTTTCTAAAACCAAACAGAAAAAACAGTACAAAAGAAAATCAAACCAAATTCCAGTGTACTTATGTATAAATGTGTGTGTGCGTGTGCGCGCGCGTGTGACCTGGATGAGATAGAGAAGAGGACGAAGAGTGAGAAGCAGAAAAATTAGGCATCTAGAGATGAAGACAGAATTTGAATGATTATTCGAAAACTTATTAGGAGTAGGATGACAGTGTGGACAGTTGTGGCGCAACCATAACAATGGAGTACTTTAGGACGAGTACAACGGGTCGAAACATGACCAGGTTTGTCGCAATGAAAGCATACGACTTGACGAGTAGAAGCAGAACTAGGAGGAAGAACAGTAGAAAGAACGGAAGAAGTATCTGATCTACTCGTTGGCGTAGACGAAACCTTAACAACTCGGTCATGCAAAGTTAAAGTATTTTCTTCAATAGTACCAGACTTATAAGCAAAATCTAGGGGTAGAAATTCTGCGTTTAATATAGTAACAATGTCGTCCCAACATTTGAGGAAACGCTGATATGCTCGGAAGAGAAGTAAAGCCTTTCCAGTAAGTAATTTCGGAGTAAAAAGAAAAAGTTGCCGAACAGAACTATTACGTGAAACACTGAATTCCTTAATACGAAACTAGAATTCCGGTAAAGAACTTTCACCTGAAAAACAGACATTCAATTTAGCGAGCGGGTATCCTTTAGTAGGGGTCATAGTATTGATTGTAGTAGAAGTATCCAATTCTTTCTCGGAATCTGAAGCAAGGTAAGGAACTTCTCTGGTAACGGTGGTAGCCATATTAAGGGTTTGTGGACTGGAAGGAGGCTGTTGACTAAAATCAGCAAAATTAACACGCTTAAATTTTCTAACAGTCGCCTCAACATCAGAACGAATGGTCTATAAAGCGAATAATAATTGATTTTTCATAAGGGCTTCTTCCTCAGAGCTTGTTACATGCCAAATTGGCTATGTAGCATTTTTAGTTTTAGATATAATTTATAAGTTAATTGCCGCGTTTTTTTTAATTAATAATGTTAACTACAGTCGTCGCTGACAATCGCGTCTGCGCAGAGTGAATGCGGAGGTGTGCAAGTGTCGAAAGCAGTGATTAAGCCACGAAACCTGAAGGAGGCAACAACTATCTGAGTGCGTGTGTTTTTCTTTTTAGAAATACGTATGTAGGTTCCCTGTATCTTACCTTTGTTGTACCTGATACCTATTCCTTCCGACCCCTACGAGTGCAACAGAAGTTACGTTAGGGCGGATGGTAATTTGGTGATCAAGATGGCGTAACCCACAACTCACCGCTGGATCCTGAGGTTAAGTTTTGAGATACCCATCAAGTGATTAATTTGATTTTACTTAAATTGTGCTTGAAAATTTGACTTAAATAGCGATTGCATCACCCAGTAACACGTGGTCGGTATATGTTACAAAATAGCGGGTAATTATGCCGCGCGTAATTATAACAAGCTAGCTAATATCAATTTACAACGTCGCTGAATGTGTACCTATAAGGAGCGTAAACGAGCAGACTTACTATTAGTAACATCCCCAGTAAAGTCGTCAGAAGACAGTCCAAATTTAGTAAGCGCGCGTTAAATACCTTCTTAATCCAAACATAATTGTATCAGAGCTAGGAGTAAAAGACTGATTCATTTCCACTTGAATCGCGTTGCGGACGGCTTTACGCAACTTCTCGACTTTAATGTCAGAGTCAAATCCTCCAGAAGATAACTCATATTGGAGCTCGGATTTTAACAACCTATTTACATCCAACCCCCACGTAACCATTGTGACAAGAGAACTACACACTGTATATAGGAGTAATGCCAAATTCACCCTCAACCGAATAAACTATAAAAGATCAGAAGTGAATTGCAACACAACGATTCTATCCAATACGGAAGTAACAAACGGATTAAATTTAAAAAAAAAAGTACTCAACGTAAGAGAAAAATAAAGTCACTGAACTCAGAAATAGGGCGTCAGGGTTTTCAAAGGGTCTAGGATTATTGGCGAAAATACAAATGCAATAATCTGAAATGTGCCAACCAAGAATAATTGGCGATCACGACGAAAACAAGACTAAAATAAAGAAGATCGAACTCACACAAGAAATAAAGAAAAGAAATAAATACTTGTTCGAGCGTAAGGGAAGAAAGCATAAGTAGTATCAGGCCGCGAAAACTGATAACGTAGTAACTTGGGCAGTACAAAGAAATCAGGCTAGAAGCAAAACAAAAATTGTGACAGAAATTAAGCGAAACCTAATCAGAGCATACGTACCCAAGACAAAATTGGGGACAAAAATACATGAAACAAACTCGGAGCCCCACGCCAGGGCGTCAAAATTTATACTACGTTATGGAGCGTACGGGAGTTATGTGATCCCCCATTTGTTATACATATGAAACTAATAAAGATATTAGGAAATATTAGGAAATATTAGGAAATATTAGGAAAGTGCAACAATGTCATAAAAGACAAAACGCAACAATTTATTACAATTTAATTCAGTTACTTCAGTTCCCACGAGTGGAAACGCTACAAAGTAGCACAAGGATAAGTGACACTGCAGATGTCAGGTCACAGACGGTCGTAGGAAGTCACGTACCGAGATTACGCAGAATAAGCCTGCAACATTGTAATTATGAATAGCTTTTAAGATAGCAACTAAGTATTATGAATAGAGTCAAGTGTAAGCGGACATTACGCCTGCAAGTTCCCACAGAATTCTGAGGGGGAGGAAATTATATAAGGACCGGGAGCTCCACTCACGGTCAGTTCATCAACGTTCAGCTTTCACATTGCAGTCCGTCGGTAACTCACTTGTACAATTAATTAATAATTTGGAACTTAGAGTAATAATTCAAGATTGTCTAAATTCAATATTTAATTTCTGTACAAACTTAAATAAATGTGTTAAGAATCAAAAAAGTCTTTTTAAAAAGGACCGCTCGACCGCTGACTCGGGTCAGATAGAAATACCGGGTTACCTACCAATGCAGAGAGTGGGAGATTCATAGCAACACAAAAAATACATCGCCAACGATTTTCTATTTATAATAAAAAAAATAAAAATTTCTATCTAAGCAGCAAAAAAAGTTAAATAAAGTTACTATTTAAAAAAAAAGCAATTTTACTCAATGGACAAATTCAATAATTGTTCCACAAAGTGCACATTTCGTAGTTAACATGCAATAAATCTAACCAGTAAAAAGAATAGTGCTGATACTTTTATATAAGCAGATGGGTTAAGTGAAAAAAAGCATTAAAGTTAGAAACCTTTCTAGTAAGAATTTTACCATAAGAAACATTAGCCTATCTAATTTCAGAGTGGGTTTTAAAAAAAAAACGTATTTTGTTAGACAGCACGATGCGAATTGAGTTTATCCCTTGGTATGTTAAAAAAGAAGTCACATACATGTGTCGGGATACTTATCTTGTCAACCATCGGAAGCCGATCAGCACAGCATCGCTGCGGTAGTCAGTAACAACCATGCTTCTACCGTAATTGCGACAGCGGTCAGCACGCAAGAGTAGTTGATCTACGTCAAAGAATAATCGGCCCTACATAACAAGCAATTTGGCCTCCAACTAAGAGTCTTACTAATATTAATAACGCAGGAGAACTCACCGATGCAGTCGAAATCTACACTTCTTATTAAAAAAATGTACATTGCTTTTGAAGTAAGTAATTTAGAAAATACATCTAACGACGAACTGCAGAATCAAAATGAAATTGTTTAAATATCAAGAATTCGAACTTTGATCCTCCTGTTATCAACATACCAAAAAGTAGATTAGAAAAATCGACCCAAGCTTTATCAAATAATAGAATACACTATTTCAACGAGTCTTTCGGTCGTAGCAGTACAAGGATTAATTTTACGTTATAGTAATGTGTAGCCAGTTAACGGATACTCAAAACAAGGTACCAACTACAAAATTTACAGCGTAAACTCGTCGTCTTAGAGTGGATAGATTAAAATTGAAAATTATCCGCAAGCATATTTATTATAGACAGGTAAAATATATAGGATGTTATTGACTTATGGAAGAGTAGCAACGGAGTCGATGTGGCTTTTAATTCGTCAGCCGTAATTGAACGTATCAAATTTGTCGAATTTGGTGGACGGTATGTTCCGGCACAATGGACAATTTGTTCGTCGGGGGTGTGCTCAAATAATATACCTGATACGTACTTCTCGACAGACTATATAGTGCGATAGACTTTCGATTAATGCGGTCATAAGCAAAAGCGTGCTCTTAACGTAAGTGTGGTACCATCGATGCACCGAGATGTTCATCATATCAACAACCGCAAGGTCAGCACTTGTTAAAATAATTATTTATAATGCACAATCTATCGTTTGTGTAGTAACTGTAACCAAACGTTTGTCCTGTGGTTTACCAGGTGTTCCTTCAACCTCTTACAACCTATAACCCTTACTAACATTGTAACATTTCATAATAGATAGTGTTTTCTAATTCTTAATAGGTTCTGTATTTAGTGCATTCCTCTCCCTACCTTCAGCACCTTGCAGAAGTTTAACAATCCGATATAGCTGACTCCTCGACCCAAAACTCACATACGATGTAAACATTAAAAGCACCTCTTTAAAGTGCATTCAATTTCCATTTGCTTAAAAGATCCTCGCTCTCAATTTTATACGTTGCTTGTGCTAGTGTAAAATGTGCAATTTACTGAGTGAGCATAAAGAGAATCGAGTATTCATAAAAAGCAAGAGGTTTATTTTGATTGTGCACTGTTCTGAGGACAACGCATGCATTGGAATATTGAATTGTTATTTATTTTACGTCTAGATCAAAGTTTGATATAAGCAGTGCAAATACAAATACTGTCGCATATAAATCAACTAAAATGCATGAAGTGACTATATATGAAAAGTACATGCAGACTAGAGTTTGATATATGCATTTCATGTATTCTCGCGATACAAATTTAAAAGGAGAAATTGTGATAGTTTTATTTGTAAGTAGGGAATTGCAAAGGTTTCTCATTGAGTCTTCGAAAGAGAAACAAAGTTTCTGTTATTTGTGTTGCAGATTTTCAGAAAATAATTGGGAATGTAGACACTGAGGGCTTGTTATATTTCTTGGTTTTAAAAGCGTATAATTTTTCAAAGGAGATTGGATTATTTTTTTAAATATTTCAAGTTGCAGCAGGTTCTGTTTCGAATCTAAAATATTATTTCGCTCTAAAAACAGCTCTTTCTTTATCACTTTTGCGGATTTTTTTTAAATGAATTACTGAATAACGTGTGGTTCCATAAAAACTATTTCTTTCAGCTAAGCAATACATTTAAAATATATTAAAATTTATCCAAGCTACCTGTTCTTTTGACTCGTATCGAATTTTTGTTAGCATTTAATTATTTATAATAATTTCACAATTTCATCAAACTAAACGATCTTTCAGAACATTTACGTGTAATCCTGTTAGGTATTGTGCGACGGGCGATCAACCATCGCCCGATTGTAGTAAGGGAAGGGGAATTGACTTTTAGTTCAAGTGGAAATGTGATAGCTTTTCTGGCAATAAAGTAGAAATTAATACCTATACCTTGAAGTGGTGAAAAACTGCGGAGGCAGACAGAGACGCAGATAGACAGACAATCCACTTAATTGAGTTAGGCTATAGCTAGGTCTTTGGCTCATCATAGCCGTATATATATATATATATATATATATATATATATATATATTGCTATGAAATCTTTATTTGATATGAATTTTTATTTGATATGATATTTACTTTATTTCCCTTAAGCACCAAGGTTGTAGGTTATATTTTATTTGTTTGTTTACCACGACTAGCTCACTGAATACTCGACTTCCTCATAAATCTTATTTTACCCTTTAAAAATAAAGCAGTTCAAAATCACACTGAAAGCCAGCAAAAAATATCTTTTAATTATTCTCAAGCACCTTCGAACGTTCTAAGAACTTTTTCTTGTTTTCATATTTTCAAATGAACTTTTTGATGACTTTTACAAATATATAATGTATAACAAATATTAAATTTGAAACAGTCTTTAAATAATAAATGTTTAAAAATCGCTAACCTGGAATGGTCACTGGAGTTTCCTCATAGTGTTTGTGGTCTCCATGCTTTGTTGTGTCCGCTTTACTTGTTGGCCAGAATTATCCACTTCAGACGTATTTTTAGATTTGCGTTAAGGCTTAGATCTTGACATGAACATCGACTCAACAAAAGCCGTCCAACTAAAATGACATCAACAAAATGCCGTTTCAATAAGATAGCATCACAAAAGACGTCCTAATAAAAGAAGCCGCCTCAACGAAAGCCGTCCCAATAAAAGAAGCCCTGTTTTGTTAAATATTAAAAATAAATTCAATGAATTGTTTAACTTACGTCTATTTAATAATCTATAGGAACACTGTACGATTTAAATAAATTAATAAATTAACCACAAAAATATTTAAATTACTAAATATTCGACCACTATGGCCATCATCAGTAGAAAAAAAGAGGTGTTCTGGAACACTTCAGAGGATATTCTCCTCACCACTTAGGCTGAAGTGAACCTTCCCAACCTATAATTTACTATATTGTTGCTTTAAACACTATCGAGGATATTCTCCTCACCCGCAGGCTGGTGTTCTCAACAACAAACAAGTGAATTCACTTTTTTTTTCTACGGATGATGGCCACATAGTGGTCGAAATACGTATTTAGTAATTTAAATATTTTTTTGTGGTTAAGGGTTTTTATTTAATTTTATTTACGTCTATTTGTAAATTGACTTATTTTCGTCGTTTAATTATTCTGAATTTTGTTTCACTAATTAAATACGTAACTTTCTACTGCATTTCAGCATAGTTTGTGCCTAGTTGAATATTAACTAAATGTTTATTCATTTCCTATTGTATTTAAAAGCCCTTCCCACCAATCGTCTTTATTGGCGTGTTTATTGATCATTTAGTGACGTATTAAGATGCTTTTGCATATAGATGCGTTGATATTTTCCACGTAATTATTAAATATTTGGAATGCCAATTTATGTATGTTTCGATAATTTTATTTGCTGCAATTAGTTGCTTTTAAAATCTTGTCCTTACTCGTAAATTATACTGAAACATATTATACGACGTACACATTACTATTCTAATTAAATGGTAAAGGATTATTACTAAAGGAACTTCTTTCTCATGCATTTAATCAAATATCTTTTATATACAGTGTTCTTGCAATTGACTTTTTGTAGAATAGTCGGTTTACTTCTATAATTGATGGAGTTATTTGATTTTCTTAAAATTAAAGGATTTTATATTTATCTTACGACCCCTATGACTTAATCTACTCTTAAACTACCCTCTTATCATAGCATTATTTCGCCAAATTAAAATAGAAAATTTTTATTCAATGCCCTTTTTGGCGCCCAACGTGAAATAAAATCCCCATTGATTAAAAATTCTTATATTTATATTTTATTGTTGTTTGTTTACACG
Organism: Platerodrilus igneus; assembly: GCA_036346225.1. NCBI lineage: Eukaryota > Metazoa > Arthropoda > Insecta > Coleoptera > Lycidae > Platerodrilus > Platerodrilus igneus. The sequence goes on along the minus strand of JARFIW010000001.1, from coordinate 2,872,862 downwards.
TCTCCTTTGCTTCAAATTGTTCCTCCAAAATTATCTACAAAATTTGATTGATCCTATCTCTAAACTCCTATCCTAAATCCTATCTACACCTATCTTAACTTATGATTATGTCCCTATTCTAATCCCTTATCTATGTCTATCATAAATTATAATTATATCCCTATTTAACTTCCCTATTTACATTAATTTATGTTACAGTTTGTACACTTGTTTTAAATTTGCACGAAATTTTCCCCAGATCGCCTCTGAATCTACATCCTTTATTTCGTATGTGTTTTTTCCTATGACTTAATGTTTTATTCATAAATATGCTTTTATTACTAATTTGGTATCCCAAAAATTTGATCTTCTCCTGGCAGAATTCACACCTTTTCATGTTCAACTTTAGTTCCGCTAAATTTAACTGTAACAAAATCCGTTTAAGGTGTATGAAATGTTGCTCCATATCGTCACTGAAAATTAAAACATCATCTACATAATGTATGTAGAATTCTTCACACAGTTCCAATATACCCTGCATAGTCTTCACTAATGCAGCCATACTTAAAGAAATCTATAACTTCTTGTAAGTTCTTGTTACCTATTTATATTCTTGTTTTTGATTTATTTTCCCCTCCTTTGCATACTAGTATTTTAGTTTTATTGTTTGGACTTATGTTGGTCGGCGTTGTCTGTATTTAGGTTAGGTTAGTTGGACTTGTCAGGAAATAGGTTAGCTGGCGATGTCTGGAGTTAGGTTAGGTTAATTGGAATTGCGTGGACTTAAGTTAAAGAGCAGGAAAAATTGATAGGTTAGGTCAGCGTCACCGGCGACGCTAACCTAACCTATTAATTTTCGTTTTCAATTTTATCCTTACACGGAAGGCGATTGTTCCGCATAAATTTGCCTTGCTTCGAGTACCTAAATTTATTACACAGTACATTACCTTTCTCTTAAATATCTTAAAACACTTATTAAAAAATTCTCAAAACCAAGGCCTCTTCCAAATACAATTCCATTACTGAGGTGAAAGGATGTCTTTTTAAAATGACCCAATTCATAAATAATTGCAAACAAAACCTATACTTAACTTTTATTGTCAGTAAATAATTGCAATATAATTACAAAAATACTTAAACCTAACATTTTAATTTTACGCTGGTCAGGTATTACTAAAGAAATCCTAAAAAAAACATTAAGTTAAATTCACCAACGAAATACTGCATTCCAAATTAATAGAGAGGTTAACTTCCAGGTCCATAACATCTCACTCTGGTCACAACCACGATAATTCCACAACACGCGAATTGAAACCTAAGTTAAAAACAAGTCGCATTTCGAGCTTTTTTTCTGTGCGATATTCGGTGACATCCTAAACTTGTAGCTGTAATTTTTCAACTTTCAATTTCTCGCGCCTCTTATTATTAATTTGTATTACTACATTTGACGTTTTCTAATTCCCATTTCGCAGATAATTAATTCATTCTTTTCCGTCGAGTGACTAATGTTTCTTATTCTTCTGACTATAAAATCTTACTAATTGTGGTTAGCATCCGGTAATACAAAGTATCAATTTTAATCTATACTTATGTACAACATTATTGTCACGTTGCTTTATGTGTAATTTGAGTTAGTGTTTTAATATGGTATCAGTCATGTCCTTGATGATCAGAGCATACGATATCTGTCTATTATAAATTATCTGGTCCTTGGTAAATGCATACGTAGTGTTCTTTTATTTTTATGTATTTTATTTGCGATTTCTATTAAATCATAGTCCTAGATTATTACGTTTACATTAAATTTAAATGATATTGAATAATTTTGCCTAGCATGGGGAAAATAATTCGAGCGTAGAAAACGAAAATCAATATAAATTGCTGGTTATTTTGCAAAAAAAGGAGTTAAGTAGAAATTCGGCCATTTGTTTATTTATTAAATTTAATGGAAATAACATTGTACATTTTAAAGTTAAAGGACTCGAATCTATATGAAATAGATGCAGAGCCTTTTAATTGTGCAGTACAGGTACAATTTAATGATAAAGAAATTGGACAACAGCTACGAAATGTTGCTCTTTTTTTAAAATGTGCATTAGTGTAAGTTTCTTTGTTAGCTGAATAATCTTTAGAGAAACAAATTTGAAATATCATGCTTAATTAAAGTTAATTATTTCTGAAATTTATCATACAAGATGCTTCCATATTTAATTTGTTCATTCAAATTTACTAAATTTCTTTTTTCATCTAAACTATAGCTTGCGTAACGTAACGCATTACCCGTTGATTATTGTTATCTCAGAATTGCTTATTGAAATCGGTGTATTTATCTTTTTGAAGCTTTAAGGCGATTGTTGCGCCTTTCTTTATATAAGGCGTTTTATTTAACTATTTAGTTTTAGGGGATTTTAAACAGCATGGGAAAGCTCTCCTTTATTATTTTTAATTCAAGCTTTACGTGTAAATTCTACGAATACTAGGTTCTCATGTACTTCACGACATTGCCCTACGATTTGTAGTGCAAAACCGCAAATATTGTGTTCCCAGGATATTAAAACGCAGCTGCTTTTAGCGAGGGAGCTTGATAATTGTGTGGAGAACTATAGTTGATGAGACTCTACTATCGAATACTGATGTGCGTGAGTGAAGTTATAGTCAACTAAGTAATGTTTTCTATGTTCTTCTCCTTCTATTTAAATAAAATATACTGTACTCCGTCGATGAGGTCCGCTGAACGCCATCGCCAAAGAACCCACCAGTCCATGATTTCCACTGAGCACGCTTTTGTGTTACTATTTGTGGATTTTATCTTATTTACGACAGGTTATGCAGGTTATACGACGCAGGGAAATTTAATCTTAGATAAATTTGAACGTACATATTATTTAAAAAAAATATTAAAGCTTTTCAAAAAGAGTCAAATTGCTTTTGATTTATTTATCAGTAATTCCACAAAATATACATAATAAACTAAACTACTCCGTGAACCTTCAGGATTGTCTCCGCTCTAAAATTTACTTATAATGCCTTTGAAATTTGCTGCGTACGCTCTTCCAATCGTTATGGCATCAAACAAAACGCTCCGCATAAATTCTGAAAAAATTAAAACCGTTAACTAGAACTATAAATTATAATTTTTACCTTGACCGCCTAAGTTCTCAGGGTATTTTACGTTAACCAGTCTTGTTACTTGTTTAATTAGATGTCAGCTACTACGGTTTTACACTTGCAACCGCTATATTTACGGTAATATAATCACATAAAATACCTACAGAAAGCTTTACTGTTATGGTGGTCGGCATTCAGTACTTTATCGAAGTAAAGTAACATAGAAACGAAGAGAAGAGAAAAGACCCTCAATAACTTAGGTTGAGTATTTATATGCTTTCAAAACCCTCTTAGTGGACGCACTTCAAGCGAAAAGCTTATTTTCAAATTTTGAATATAACCGTCTCGAAATTTGTCAAATTCGCTCCGGTCTACGTGCCGTATATCCGAATGCGCCTTCAACCTTCGCGTGTGCGTACGTATGGAGAACTGTCTGTTTTTAACCAATGAGAAAATTCTCTGTCGTCACAAACCCCGCCTAAGTTTTGTTTATCCTTGTTTGATACATGTTTGCTGTCTCGTTCAAAACCCCACTTGCGTTACAGAAAATCGATATTAATGACATCTTATCTCAATTCCACGTGTATACTGTACGTGCATTTTCAATCCCAACGCTTTTATCTGTCTCTATTTGTTGTATATAACCGATTGTGCATTTTCCTCGCTCTTTAAAATGTTTGTTAGCTATGTTGTTTATACCAAATTGACGGTTGAAAATATTTCTATGAAATCCTATCGCAACATGCTCTCGACTTCGTCGAACGTAACCTTTTAAAACGCAAGTGTTTCTGTTAATTATTGACCGTTTAGTATAACTATTCCTAGACTTTATATTTCTTCGTATTTGATAAAACTGACGTTTCCTTTTACAACGACTACAATTGCCTTGGAATTATTGATTTTCTTATACAGCACGTTCCCTTTTGCTTATACGTGTTTGCTTAAACTAAATTAAAATTAATTATGCGTATCCCTGAACTTCTATTCGCTTTAAAACTGTTTTCTCTTTATGTAATTTTAACCTTCCAATTATTAATTATAAAAATACGTTCATACTCGTCCGTTTATTATTATTACATAACAAATAACAAATAACTTTTATCCAACAACAAAAAAATTAAATAAATTCATGTGTTAGTGATATCAAAAAATAATTCTTAGCTAAACAACCTTTTCGCTCTCATTATCAAACCTGTGAATTATGTACAAACTTAAGCAAATCTGTAATTTAAATTATTTTACAATGGATACTATTGAAAATTCCAAATATAGAGATTTGTAACAATTATTACCTTCAAGAACAAGTATACCCTAAATAAAAAAATTTAAATAGTCGACATAAGATTATTATTTGTGAGAGTGGGGTGCCGAGTCTTACAGACTGGAACGATTAAAATTTTTCTTGGTGGCTCAAGACATAGCCGTTTGTGAAGAAGGGAGTTGCAAAAATAATTAGCAGATCCCTTAAGAATCCAATAAAAATCACTCGTCCTTAACCACTGACTGCTAGCGGCTACCTTCGACTGGTTAGGCACAGGTTCCAGCTGGGTAACAAAAGGTATTGGCTCCAGACTAATGTAGTACGTGATAGATACACTCTAGGATGTCAAAGGTGTTGGTCGGCTAGAGGGTACATGCAGACTAGCAAGTGGCTTCCGCTTCTACAGCCTATTGTTTGGCTGTTTCATAATCATGGTTGACACTATAGGGTCTTTGTGGTTGTTAACCCTACTGGGAATTTGCGCATCAACGACTTTTCAACCCGCTTGCCTTGAAGATGAAGTGAAGTGAACGGATTTAGAAAATTACTCGCAAGGACAGTTCAAGCGGGGGAAGTCTTATCAGAACAAAGGTTTAATGTTCATGCGCCGTGTATATGAAACAAGTTTTTAACCATGTGGTATTTCTTAAACCATAACGAATTTACACGTATTTTTGGAGGATTAAATTGCTATTTATGACTTTACAAACCAGGTTTCATAACAGCTAAATTGCTTTTTACAAGATTATGGGTACAAACTGTTGAACTTGGCCTTATAATTGAACTAAATTAGAAAATAACAACTCGCATGTTGTATTCTATATGGGACAAATGACTTATTAAAAATTGAGGATCTACCTAATTTTGCAAACAAATATTCTTGGCGAATATTTTCAATTTTATTTTCTTCTCTCTTGCCTTTATACTTCTAATTTGTTTCAACCAGCAATTTTTTTCTTTACAAATAAAAAAAACTGTTACGAGTGGTTGCAGAACTCGAGAACCCTGTTCGTTTGGAGATTGATTTTTGTGGCGATGTTACCTTAATCCTGTAGTAGCTTTTTGGTATTTTTTCATAGCATTGGTAACGTCCTTCCAACTCTATTTTTTAGTGGTTCATTTTGTAAAACGGTCTACTACAATTAAAACACATCTGTATTCATTGTTCATGAAAGATCAGCCTGAATAAGGTCACGTTTTATTAGTTTTAAAGTAGTATGTCGGTGCACAAATTTCTTGCGTGTAGGTTTAAATAATTCGCTACATCACATGTGATTTTCCAATGCTCCACCCGAAGGTACTACATTGGCCAGGAAGCGAGTTTTTTTTACCTGGAAAATTTTGAATTTTGCCGAACCCTTGCTGTTCCAAGCAAGGTAGGGATCTTTAACGTGCGTGACAACACTCACACGCGGGACCTCCATTTAACCTCTCATCCGAACGAGGGTGTATTTTTGTAAAATATGCTCGCCTAACATTTTTCAAGCTGACCGTGTCGGGATTCGAACCCGGGACCTTGGGCGTAGTAGTCACACACATACCACTACGCCACGGAGCCGCCAATAATTCGCTACAGCAGCTTTCTTAATTATATCTTCGTAATGTGAAACTGATTGAAGTATGATTATCTAGTTTCACTCTTGGTGTAACCTCGAGTTTTGACTTGTACTTGTTTGTAACAGTTTCAGGTGCTGCGTCGTAAATTGATATCAGTGCAAGACAGCCCTTCCACGTTCGTATCAGAGATGAATGCCAAATTTACAAAAACTATATAAACGTTTTCAAATTGGATACAAGTTCGTTAATTTTTTCATTGACATATTGTTTACTTGCAGCATCTATACTTTTAATTGGACGATTAATTTTTGCGATACGTTAATTTTTTGCATTCTAAATTATAGTTTTATGTAAAACATATTTAGAACTGCTTAAACAGTGAGAAGAAATTCTCGAAACCAAGGCTTCTTCTAAATGCGATTCCATCACTGAGGTAAATGAATATCCTTTTCGATTAACCTACTTCATAAATAATTGCAAACAAAACCTAAACTTAACTTTTATTGTCATTAAATAATTCCAATATAATTACAAGTATACGTAAACCTAACTTTTTAATCTTTCTCTGGTCAGGTATTACTAAAGAAATCCTAAAAAAAGAACATTAAATTAAATCCACCAATGTAACTTTTACTGCATTCCAAATTAATAGAAGGGTTAACTTCCAAGTCCGTAACCCTTTACTCTGGTCATAACCACGATAATTCCACAACACGTAAATTGAAACCTGAGTTAAAAAACAAGTCGCATTTTCAAACTTTTTTTCTTGTGCGAAATTTGATCACATCTTGAACTTGTAGCTGTAATTTTTTAACTTTCAATTTCTCGCGTTCATGTTATTAGTTTGTATTACTACATTTGATGTTTTCTAATTCCCTTCTCGCAAATAATTAATTGGTTGTTTTCCGTCGAGTGACTGTTTCGCAATCTTCTCACTATAAAATCCTACTTATTGTAGTCAGCATCCGGTAGTACAAGATATCAATTTTAATTTATGCTTATATACAACATTATTTCACGTTACTTTATATGTAATTTGAGTTAGTGTTTTAATATCGTGTCATTCTTGTATCCTTGATGATCAGAGCATACGATATCTGTTTATTGTAAATTATCTGGTTCATGGTAAATGCATACATAGTGTCCTTTCATTTGAGTTATTATATATATTTGCAATTTCTATTATATCATCGGCCTGGATCATTACGTTTACATTAAATTTAAAGGAAATAGAATTTTAATTTTTAAGGTTAAAGTTTGTTAGCTGAATAATCTTTATAGAAACAAATTTGTAATATCGTGCTTAATTAAAGTTAATTATTTCTGAAATGTATCATACAAGGTGCCGCAAAGTTGCTTATTGTTAAGGTTTTTGGTGCGATTACCTTATGAGCTTCTTCATTAGCAATATTGGGTACCTGAATGAGATGGTTATCATTTTAAAATACCGGCTAGTGTTAGAAGTTATATGTATAGTCTATTGTTTTCAAATTCAATTCTCTTCATCTTTGACTACACCTAGGTCATAGGTATTCTAGCTTTACATTCTAATTAAATGAGATAAAATAACTTTAACGTTTGAGGTTGTTCTGTTGAGCTGGTGGTAAGGCTTGCACTTTAGTCTGTCAGCGACCTGGATTCGCTAGCTTGGAGTTGCATTGGTTTGGGGTTTAATACGAGTAGGTATGTATATGTGTGAGTGTGAACCTGTGTGGTTGAGTGCATGCGCGCGTGCGTGCGTGCGTTTGTATGCGCGTGTTGTATGTGGGGAGTGGTGTGCGCGCGTGTGTGTAGAATTATGTATAATAGTAGTAGTAGCTCTATGTGTGGGGTAGGTAGTCATAAAAGTGTCGCTTCGTGTGATTGCTGGAGTTGTGTTTTTTACCGCAAGGTTTCTTTAGGTAAGAGATTTTGTGAGGAGTATTTCGCTTAGATAAAGGTTGGGTTCGTTTGGGTAGTATGGTTGTCAACTCACCGGCTCGCTTCAAAATAAGAAGGAACATGAAAATTGATGCTGCTTTAAAAGATTTGTAACGTGCATTTTTATTAAGTGTGACATTTTGCGCTTTGCGAAATTTGTAAATACATTCCTGTAACTACTACCTCTACAGTTTTATATTTATTAACTCGTGGGTATTACTTTAAAAGTAGATAATTTCTATATTTGATTTTCAATTAATAAATAAATTCGAACTTCTCGAAAATGATAACAGTTTATGGTAACAACGATTGTTACATTCACGTTTTAGATATTCCTGATGTTATTATACCAGTCTAGTTGATGGTCGATAAGCGGTTGTGATAGAAACACGTTCTGATTAACTGTGGAGTTCGAGTTTGTCTTTTGTTACGATAGGTTAATTACGTGACGTTGTTAGTTTGAGTTTCGTGCTTGGTTCCTAGCGATTGTTTTACGTTAAAAATACTGTTTACTTGTTGCCTTGAAAAACTGTGACTTAATGGTATTCGCTGTCTTTACTATAATGTTTGTTATGCTGTGGTTTGTTTACTGTTTGCTTTTGCTTTGAAGATAGTGTGGAAAAATGCGATGTTGTTTGTTGAACCCAAGCTCGTTTTTCACTAAATAAACTGTGATAAAATACAAAAGAACGGTATATGATCTGTTATAACGTGCTTTTAATGTGGATTTAAAGTGATTTTGCGTATTAGAATATTTACTCATTCGGGGTATCCAAGGTGAAATCTGCAAAATCGCTCTTTTTATTGTGAACCTATCTTCGTTTTTACGAGGTCGTTCTAAATGTCTATGTGGTTGGCGCGGAGTTTGAATTGGTAATCATAACCTATTCAATTATATTCCTAGGTGTTTAATTCTTGTATAATGTTGGACGAAGAACATTTGACGGACTTGCTTAGTGTTTGCACGTGCTTTACTAATGGTGTTTTTGTTGATTTATCTTTTTAAATTGGAACTGTTTGTGCAAATTTCGTTATTCACAAACATTAGATTTTTCTTTGTTACCATCGGTATCCAATAAAACGCTTCACGTTACTGTTAGTTTAATGCATTACGTCGTGCCTTGAAAGCCCGTGACTTTAAATTTTTATTACTATTTTTCTTTACAATTTGTGTTATAAAATCTTTCAAAATTATTGCCTCAGGAAATAGAATTAACAAGAAATTTACCAAGGCTACATAGTTCCATCAGCGTGATAATGTCTGCTGCTAACCCCAGTGATTAGTGATTAGTGTGGAGTGTAGGAAATTCCATCAACACCCTTACAGTCAAGGGTGAAGTGCTTCGTTAGTGCAGAACATCGTTGAATCCCACCCTTCCGTTACAAGGAAGCGTTCCTGAAGGACTTTCTGTAAGTTGAACTATTTCATACCTATTTTTACTTTAAATATCTGTCCGTTGCTTTGCCATACCTTTGGCGTTCTGAGACCTTTTACCATAGACTTGCATGCTATTTTAAATAAAAGAAAAAGAAAGAGAAAACTCAATACCACTGGACTACTAATATTAATTGTGTCTTACCTATTTACTTACTGAATTACTTATATCAATTGTGTCTTACCTATTTATTTACTGAATTACTCATAGCAATTGTGTCTTACCTATTTATTTTTTTTTAATATTTTGTCTGATTTATGTTGAATTGGTGTGTGAGGAAACGTTTCTGCTACTCCCCAATATTACCTCACTTTGTACTAAACATTTTTGTATTGCTTTTACAGTTGTTATATTATATAGAGTATCTAAACAGTTTCTTTTTTTTCATTCTACATAGTACTAAAAATTTTTGTTTTGCTTTTTCTTTATTTCAGGTTTGCAGGACTAATCTTTTTTTTTCATGTTTACTATTCTAATTTCTTTTATTGCAGGTGCTGTGACTAACTCCTTACCGCCGCGTACACCATATGTCAGTCTGCTTTCTATAACCCCCCCTACTCTCCGATTGAACCGGGTCATTGCTTGACTTTATTTGTGTTACGTAACATCGATTTGGCGCCCAACGTGGCTGCCACGACGAAAAAACGTAACAGATTCAAATGTCTATTATCTTTGGGAACGTGCCAGTTGGAGGTAGTGTATATGATTATTGTTATATAGTAGTTACTATTGATTGTTAAATGTTTAGGAGAGTTTAGAGGAATTATATAGTAATTTTGAAACGTTTCATCACGAACCAATTAGTGTGATCGGCAATAAAATAACTGTAGTTTGTAAATTTAGCACGATGAGGGCACGAATCTGGAACATACTAGTGCCATGTTTCAATAATTGTTTTATACTCACAATATAAGAAAACCATACAAATGACAAGGGCAAATATATAGTATACATGGTTGTACGAAACCTTGGTATGGGAGACCGGTTTAGTTATGAAAAAGTATATAGTTTATTTTAAATGCTATATCTTCATTTTTGTAGAATTTTGCTAGATGCTAAAGGAAATTCTAATGATGCAAATGACAGCTTTGGGTACGGTAGCGTCGAGTCGAAATGAATGTATTTATAAATGAAATGTAAATTTTTTTTTAATTGTGCAACTGTAGGTAACATCCTATACCAAACTTACATCCATAAGATTTTTCTAGTTATAATTCGGATTGCTGTAGAATAATAAGTACCATCTAATGTTAATTTGTATTTGCCTAATATTGAGTACAGCAGAATAATAAATGACATCTAATTTTAATTTTTTTAACATAAAGTACATAACGTAATACATACTTACCTATACACAAAAAACAACAATTTCCTTATTTTTACTGGAAGTTGTTTTTAACTTATCTAATAGAAGCCTTATTTTATAATTTAAATTTACATCTTCTTCTTGCAATGCTCTTTCCAGCCAGTAATTGGAGACGTATAGCACATCCTAACTCTGTTTCTGTGTTCCACTTCTTTAATTCCAACGATTACAAGTTGTGTTTTTGCATCTATTTACTCACGGCACTTATTAATGTTTACATGTCCCTTTACTTTCCGCATAAGAATTTCGTCCATTTGTTCTACTTCTTTCTGTATAATGGATGTATTCTCCATCTCCAGAGATCCGAAAAAAATCTTAAGCGTTCTACTTTCGAAAGTGAATAACAATTGTATGTTGTAATACCATTTGTTTTAAACGTAGCAAAAGGCTCTTACGCAAGCAAATTAATTTGAAGGCGCTAAAAGGAATTAACAGGCATCCTTCTTTTGTAAGCTCATCTTGTGCATCGTACACCTTAGTAAAGAGGGATTTGTAAAATCCTTTTAAAAAATACACATCCTTATGTCCATTCTTTTCTGCCAGAAGTCCGATATAGGAAAACGTTCCTCGGTTATTAGCTGCTGTTTCCAAAAATTTTTCTTATGGGTTTTAAGATGATTTATAAGCCTCTCCTTTATTTGTGCCATCTTGTTCTCTTTTTCTATTAGATGTTTATACTGTTGCTTTAATGCGATAGTTTTTGTTTTGTACTCTAACTTTCTCCTTTTTATCTCCACTTCTTCTAATTATAGTTTCCTTTTCTTAGTCGATAATACATAAATTGCCGACACTGGTTCTATTTTTTTCACGGTGTATGGCTAGAACATCTGAGTTGGTCGTTTTATAGGTTTGTTGGGCGGATTCTGGAATGAGATTGGCTAGGGTCTCTACGAATAGGGTTCAATTGGCTTTGCGGGTGTTGTAAGATGGGTTTTTTGGTGGGATGTACGTGGGAAGTTGGGTGTAATTGCGAAGATAAACGAATTATGATCACTCGATTGGAGGATACTGGGAAGTTCTCCGTGTGGTGACCAAGTTAGAAGCTGTAGGTGTTAATAGGGTGATGTCTATGTAGGATTTGTTTTGTGATGGATTCCGACGTAGGAGTTAGGGATGGTGCTTTATGGATTGTCAAGTGGTGTTGATGTATAAAATCGTCTAGTGCTGTGCCGTTATCGCCAATAGAGTTCTTACACCATAGGGTGGATTTGGCGTTTTTGTCTGATAATATTATGGTGGATTTGTCTCTAATGACTGTCAATAGTGTAAGTAAATATGGATATCCGGGCTAAATTGAAAATAGTATGAGATTAGGAAGGTTGAGCCTGTGTTCCAATAGATTTCGATGACTGTGATCGGCGGGGGTGGGGGGCTAGGATGCATCAAGGTGGGGGTCTGCGATTATGATGGGTCAGGCGAGGTTGAGATTCTCCGGGTTAGCTGAATGTATGTCCGTGTGTTGGTTGAGAAGTTGGGGAGTATGCTATGGGTTGCGAAAAGTTCCTGCACTAGGTCAACGTGGATGCAGTGGTGTTGGATAACGTTAAGAGTTTCAAGGACGCTGAAATGTTGAACGTTGATTTGTATGGCGTTAAGGGTACAAAGCGATTGGAGAGAGTCGCATGTGTGAGTGTGTGTAGTGTGACTAAAGTCTAGAGTCTGTTCGGAGTTTGGTCATTTGGAGCGACTGTGTGTAGACAGGGCAGTCCGAACTTGTTACAAAGTGAGATCATAAGGACGGTAGGCAGTTGGAGCAGGTTGAAGTGGATGTGAGGGATTTGGACAACCTATGGTGCTGTGAAATTGTGCACAACGGCCGCAACAGGTAGGAGAGCGGCAGGTTTTTTGCGGAATGTCCAAACCGTTGGCAGCTGTATCATCGTGATTCTGCCACCAGATCTTTTATTCGACAGGATTTATATCCTATGAAAATGTGGGAAGAAGTTCGATGGGGCGGAGTTTGTGGGAAACGCTTAGAAATAGGTTATATGTATGGTCTGTTTTTGTCTGCATATGACTACTGAAATTTGAGTTTTGTATATGTGTTCTGGAATGAGGTGGTAAACGAGCGAAAGGGCATCTGGAGTTTGGATATCTTTGTCAATATCAAATATGATAATTTAAGGTAGTTTAAGCTTAGGGAAATGGACACTACATGACTTATGTGGAGGAAATTTGTGTAATGTCTGTTGGATTATTTGTTCGGATCGTTGCAGAGGATCTAATGGGACGGATATTCTGGAAGATGAGGTTCGGTAAGGAAGGACGCAGGTTTGTTTTTATAGTTTGAAGAAGTTTATTAGGAGTGAATACTCCCTGTACGTTTGTTGTGGTTTGTCAAACTTGAAGTTTTTATTATTTTGACAACGATCCTAGGTCATGGATCGAAACGTAAATAAAGTAGATTTTAAAAACTATGAGTGGTTTAATTCCCAAAGAAGATTAAGAAGAATTATTAGGAGTGGTTTCTGTGCTTGTTGGTTTAAGGGTAATAATTTTGGAGGATATTCAGTTAGGGACGCATGTTGTGAGGGATGTTTGGATGATGTAGCTGCGGCGTAGGTGAGCGTTTATGTTTATGTAAATGGTGTGGTGTTGATGGTGTTTACCTTGCTGAGTGCTTGCGTTGTGGATCCTAAGCATTTGCTGGTGGTGGAAAGTTTAGCTTCAGCGATTTTGTATTTCTGAATTGTTTCGTTAGTGATTAGAGCTATTTGTTCAAATTTTTTAAAGATATAATTGGCACTTGTTTCGTTTATTTTCTTATTGTCCTTAAACACGTGGTCTGGAAGGTCTCACTTTATTATGGGTAGTTCGGTAGTGTCCTATTTCTATATTGTCAAGGACTTTTTCATCCCTTGACCTCTTTGCAGGGTGTGAGATTATCGATGAAGTTCTTGACCTTGTGTCGTATGACGGGGTGAGTGTGGGGTTATGGTAGATCTAGTAAATGGAGTTAACGCTTCAACGGATGGTGGTAGTGGTTGTATTTCATGTGGTGTAGTATGCTGGACTGGATGGTTGGTTGTCTTGTTGTGGGATCTGTTGGTTTACTCTCTTGATTGATCGGCATGGTTAGATTTATTAAAATTGAATTATGAGAGTTTCGTATAAAATAAATTATCCTTAATATCATCATCATTTTGTTATCGACTTTACTTAAGGTCGGTTTGACGCAGCTCTAACTTCTTTTCTATTCTGTGCTAATCTAAAAAGCTCTACATACCCTTCACAACCTAAATCTCTAATAATTTGACTAATATAGCTTTGTCTAGGCCTTCCTACTCTATTTTTATTTGGTAGTCTATAATCTAAAACTTTACTAAATAGTCCTTCATGTCTTAACTGGTGCCCTATCATTCTATCTCTCCTGACCTTCAATTGTTTTCACATACAGGGATCCTCACCTATCCTTCTATAAACTTCCTCGTTTGTTACTCTATCTATCCAACTAATCTTTAACATTCTCTTATAACACCAAGTTTCAAAAGCTTCTATCTTTTTCTTATCTACTTCTTTAATTGTCCAAGTCTCACTACCGTATAGTAGAACGCTCCATACGTACGACTTTAAGAAACTTTTTCTATTATCTAAACTAATACTATTAGCTATTAGTAAGTTTTTCTTTTTTAAAAACATTTTTCTAGCTTGAGCTATTCTAGCTACTATATCCCTTCTGCTACGTCCATCTTTTGTAATTATACTACCTAAATAGCAAAATTCATCTACCTCCTCTAACTCGGTATTACCTATTTTTAATTTTGCCGGTGAGTGTGGGGTTATTGTAGATCTAGTAAATGGAGTTAACGTTTCAACGGATGGTGGTAGTGGTTATATTCCATATGGTGTGATTATGCTGGGCTGGATGGTTGGTTGTCTTATTGTGGGATCTGTTTACTCTCTTGATCGATCGGCATGCTTAGATTTATTAGAATTGAATTATGAGAGTTTCGTATGAAATAAATTATTCTTAATATAATAAGCGGTTTAAATAATGTAAACTTGTTGCCAAAAATTTAATTTAAGCAATATTTACGAATTAATTATGCTAAAGCTTGACTAAACTCTACCATTACAACATAAATTTTCTTAACCTAATATATTGGTTTCGGATAATAGAAAGTAGAAGCAGGGGTGCGGTTCATGGGATATTCACAGACTAACAATGCTAATACCTTCCTAAGCTTTAGACATCACGACATTGATCTCATTAACCTAATTATCTGACTTCTAATTATAGAAATTAGTGTCAAAGATGTGATTTGTGAACTGTTTAAAAACTGATGATGCTAAAAACATCATGTGGCGCAGCCGGTAGTTGTATTATCTAATATAACTTTTAGCATTTGCTTGAACCATTCTTGTTTAGTATGACGCCACGTCACTGGGTTTTATGTTGGTATAAGGTATTATTAGTATAAGATGCGTAGGACAGAAAAGTAACCTGTTTTTAATTGAGTCCCAAAAGCTCTCCGAGTATTGCTAGGTATTATAAAGGTACGACAAAGCGTGTCGTTCGGTTCTAGAGTAGTTAGTGAAATTGCGTGTAAAAGGTAAGGAAATACGATGTGATTAATGCAAGTGCAAACTGACTTAAGTTTTTGACAATGCAGTTCAGTGGTGAAGCTTGCTGAATTCTTTCCTAGAAGTACAGTTTCATCTACGGTATATGGTAGAATCGATCCAAATTATCGTTTTCATTGTTATACCTGGAGTTTGTGTGAAATAGACATTCAGCGTGCTGGATCTTATTCATAGCCGAGCTATTAGCATACCACAGAGTTCAACGTTTGCAAGGAAAGAAGTGAACCTGTTATAGACCTAGTATATCTTATTACAGGTCACTTACGTTACGGTTTAGTTTATTTATGAACAATTATAATTAATATGGTTCTATTTCTTTTACGGTGTATGGTAAAAGTTTGTTGCACGTATTGTTTCTTTTTCTTAAAACCTGGGGGAAACGTTTGTAGCGATCAGTCCTAATTTGTCGATGTCTACATTTTTTGGAATTGGCGAGTAGGTCGTTTCAGGCCACGCGAAAAAAGTGTCTCCGGTTTTAATGTATCACTTCTGCGTAATTAGTATGCCGTGTTTGTTTAATTTATCTTCCACAATTTCTATGTAATTAATTGGTAAACAATTAAAGCTTAATGCTGAAATCGCGTAATATATTATTTTGTTTCGATTCTTAATATCGCTCGGTGACTTAAAATGTAATCCGGTAAATTTTTGTAAGCGCAAGGACAAACAAAATATTGTCTTATACCTTTTAATACACATTGAATAAGAAACCAAAGGTTCCGAAAACACCCGAACGAAGTTAAGAATTAGATGGGGCTCTAGAGCTAGAGTCAAATTTGCATGCATGCATGCACGCAAAACGTAATAAAATACCACCATTTGTTACAATTAGTTTTTCCAGTCACCTTTATGGATTTTTTTTTATATAGTAATCAGGTTTAAACTGAAAATGTCTACTTTTCATTACACTTAACACGCCGCAACGCCCACTCTGGAATCAATTTAACTCCACCATTTGAGTTTTGCATGTGTGTTCTGGAATGAGGTGGTAAATGAGCGAAAGGGCAACTGGAGTTGGGATGTCTTAGGTTGGTACTTGGTCTATAAGTTGACTGTAAAATCTCAGCATAGGTGTAGGAATTAGCTAAGTTAAGCAGTCTTTTACAAGTTGTTTTGCCATTATCCGCAAAAATACATTAATGTGCCTGCACTAATTCTTCAACTTAGTACCTACACGAGTCGAAACATAGCAACACATACCCGCAAATTTTATAGTTTACTACCGGTTGTTTTAACTTAACCACTTTAATTCTTAGTTTTAAATCCACGTCTACAAGTTCGTCTTCTACATTTATTTCTAGCCAGTAACTGGATATGTAAAGTATGTTCACATTTTCGATCTATATAATATACTCGACTTATTGCAAATTCGAGTTTACAGAAGTGAATACAACTTATTTATCGCGCACTAGGCCGAAACGGGTCTTGCGCCGGGTCGCGCACCGGGCCGAGGCAAGCCACACACCGGGCCTAGGTGGTCGGGCACCAGACCGGCGTGCTTACATCTTTTTTAAGAATGTTGTATCACAACAGATTCCACTTAGAAAATATATCTCCCTGTATACTTTACTATGGCGGATGTATGTCGCACGGATGCGAGAGGAGGAAGGATGACAAAGTAAGGTGGAAGGTTTAGGTTAGTTTACGTTGTTTGGAGTTAGGCTAGTCGGTGTTGTCTGAAGTTAGGTTAGGTTAGCTGGACTTGTCAGGAGTTAGGTTAGCTAGTGTTGTCTGGAGCTAGATTAGGTTAGTTGGACTTGTGCGGACTTAGGTTAGAGAGCAGGAAAAATTGATATGTTAAGTCAGCGTCACCGGCGGCCTTGATCTAATCTATCAATTTTTCCTTTCAATATTATCCTTACACGGAAGGCGATTGTTCCGCATAGATTTTCCTTGCTTCGGGTACCTAAATTTATTACATAATGCATTACCTTCCTCTTAAATATCTTAAAACACTTTTTAAAATATTCTCGAACCCAAGGCCTCTTCCAAATACGACTCCATCACTGAGGTAAATGAATATCCTTTTAGAATGACCTAGTTCATAAATAATTGCAAACAAAATCAACCTAAACTTAACTTTTATTGTCATTAAATAATTCCAATATAATTACAAGTATAATTTAATTTAACTTTTTAATCTTCCTCTGGTCAGGTATTACTAAAGAAATCCTAAAAAAAGAACATTAAATTAAATCCACCAATGTAACTTTTACTGCATTCCAAATTAATAGAAGAGTTAACTTTCAAGTCCGTAACCCTTTACTCTGGTCATAACCACGATAATTCCACAACACGTAAATTGAAACCTAAGTTAAAAAACAAGTCGCATGTTCGAACTTTTCTTCCTGTGCGAAATTTGATCACATCCTGAACTTGTAGCTGTATTTTTTCAACTTTCAATTTCTCGCGTTCATATTATTAGTTTGTATTACTACATTTGATGTTTTCTAATTCCCTTCTCGCAAATAATTAATTGGTTGTTTTCCGTCGAGTGACTGTTTCACAATCCTCTCACTATAAAATCCAACTTATTGTGGTCAGCATACGGTAGTACAAGGTATCAATTTTAATTTATGCTTATATATAACATTATTGTCACGTTACTTTATGTGTAATTTGAGTTAGTGTTTTAATATCGTGTCATTCTTGTATCCTTGATGCTCAGAGCATACGATATCTGTTTATTGAAAATTATCTGGTTCATGGTAAATGCATACGTAGTGCCCTTTCATTTGAGTTATTTATATATTTGCAATTTCTATTATATCATCGGCCTGGATCATTACGTTTACATTGAATTTAAAGGAAATAGAATTTTAATTTTTGAGGTTAAAGTTTGTTAGCTGAATAATCTTTATAGAACCAAATTTGAAATATCGTGCGTAATTAAAGTTAATTATTTCTTAAATGTATCATACAAGGTGCTCCCATATTTAGTTTATTCATTCAAATTTATTAAATTTTTTCCATGTAAACTATAGCTAACGTAACGTAACGTGTTACACATTGTTTATTGTTATCTCAAAATTGCTTATTGAGATCGGTGTATTTATCTTTTTGAAGCTTTAAGGCGATTGTTGCGCCTTTCAGTATATAAAGCGTTTTATTTAACCATTTAATTTTAGGGAATTTTCAAACCACGCATGGGAAAGTTTTTCTTTATTATTTTTAATTTAAGCTTTAAGTGTAAATTCTACGAATAGTAGGTTCTTATGCACTTCACGACATTGCCCTACGATTTGTAGTCAAAAACCGCAAATGTTGCGTTCTCAAGATATTAAAACACAACTGCTTTTAGCGAGGGAGCAAGATAATTGTGTGGAGAACTATAGTTGATGAGACTCTACTATCGAATACTGATGTGCGTGAGTGAAGTTATAGTCAACTAAGTAATGTTTTCTATGTTCTTCTCCTTCTACTTAAATCAAAAATACTGTACTCCGTCGATGAGGTCCGCTGAACGCCATCGCCAAAGAACCCACCAGCACATGATTTCCACTGAGCACACTTTTGTGTTACTATTTGTGGATTTTATCTTATTTACGACAGGTTATGCAGGTTTTACAACGCAAGGAAATTTTATCTTAGATAAATTTGTACGTACATATTATTTAAAGAAAATATTACAGCCTCTTTCAAAAAGAGTCAAATTGCTTTTGATTTATTTATCAGTAATTCCACAAGATATACGTAATAAACTAAACTACTCCGTGAACCTTCAGGATTGTCTCCGCTCTAAAATTTAGTTATAATGCCCTTGAAATTTGCTGCGTACGCTCTTCCAATCGTTATGGCATCAAACAAAACACTCCGAATAAATTCTGGAAAAATTAAAACCGTGAACTAGAACTACAAATAATAATTTTTACCTTGACCGCCTAAGTTCTCAGGGTATTTTACGTTAACCAGTCTTGTTACTTGTTTCATTCCAGCATCGTAAATTTGGAACAATTGAAGTTTCATGTACAATGTACTGTGATTAACACTCGCAGCTAGATTCTCTTTCTCATAGAGTTCACTTAGAGTTTTAATAACTTCTTCGACGAGCTTTATATCTTCAGTATTATTAGGATTAACTTCGATCTATTAAGTACAAGATTATTTTTCAAAGCTACCCTTAAAGAGTCTTACCCAATTTTCAAGTTTGTAGACACTCCTATCGGTGATGACTGTCAAATGTTGCAAAGCGTGACGAACTTCATCCTCTTTGATTTTATCAGTTATGAAAAATTTGATCGCTTCACTAAGGCTAACCACACTAGCATCTAATTCGGGCTTCAAATCTAAGCTGGGCGTTTCAAAGTACGTTGCTCGGAATTTTAGCTTATAAATTCCGTACAGAATAAAGTCATGCTTTCTCTTCTCTTGAATGTTTATAAATTGATTTTCATCTAAATATTCGATAAAAAGAGATGAATGTCATTGCAAAAACCACACTTACATCCTTTATTCAACCCTTCGTATTCTGCTACGGATTTATGCATTTCTTCAAGAGTTATTATCAATTTTTCCTTAAGCTTTTCGGCATCACCTGGTATGGCTTGTTGGATACCGTACGCAAAGTTGCTTATTGTTAAGGTTGTTGGTGCGATTACCTTATGAGCTTCTTCATTAGCAATATTGGGTACCTGAAGAAGAAGGTTACCATTTTTAAAATACCAGCTGGTGTTATACAGTCTTTTGTTTTCAAATTAAAATTATCTTTACCTTTGACTACACCTAGACCATTGGTATTCTTGCTTTACATTCTAATTCAAATAATTAAATGAGATAAAATAACTTTAACGTTTGGGGTTGTTCTGTTGAAGCTGGTGGTAAGGCTTGCACTTAAGTCGCGGTTTTGGGGAGCGGGCTAGGAAAACATCGCAAAACAAATAAAAATACAATCCAATGTCGCAGAAATGTACCAACACACACGGGCGGCGTTTACATGTCCTGCACAGGACCTCTATGGGCGCCGCCTAGCACCATGTCTTCGGTTCCGCGATTTCCGGCTGCCGATGGTTGCGGATCCTGGGGGGAAACCAGCACAACACAACATGCATTACACAAACAACAAAAACTGTAGCAAACACATCTCCAGGGTGGCCACACTTGTCCTTTAGGGGCCTCGTGGGTGCCACCCTTGTACTCACTGGCTCGCTTCTTATTATCGCGATTTCCGGCTACCGACGGTTGCGGTTTTGGGGACCAGGCTAAGGAAGCATCACAACACAAACAAAAATACAATCCAATGTCGCAGAAGTGTATCAACACACACGGGCGGCGTTCACATGTCCTGCAAACGACCTCTATAAGCGTCGCCCAGCACCACGTCTACGGTTCCGCGATTTCCGGCTGCCGAGGGTTGCAGATTCTGGGGAGAGACCAGCACAATACAACATGCAGTACACCAACAAGAAAAACAGTAGCAAACACACCCCCAGGGTGGGCTCACTTCTCCCTTAGAGGCCTCGTGGGTGCCGCCCTCGCACTCACTGACCCACTGCTCATTATTGCGATTTCCGGCTACCGACGGTCGCGGTTTTGGGGAGCGGGCTAGGAAAGCATCGCAACACAAATAAAAATACAATCCAATGTCGCAGAAATGTGCCAACATACACGGGCGGCGTTTACATGTCCTGCACAGGACCTCTATAGGCGCCTCCTAGCACCATGTCTCCGGTTCCGCGATTTCCGGCTGCCGATGGTTACGGATCCTGGGGGGAGACCAGCACAACACACCCTGCATTGGGGCCTCGTGGGTGCCACCCTCGCACTCCCTGGCGCGCTGCTTATTATCGCGATTTCAGGCTGCCGACGGTCGCAGTTTTGGGGAGCGGGTTAGGGAAACATCACAACACAAATAAAAATACAATCCAACGTCGCAGAAATGTATTAACACACACGGGCGGCGTTTACATGTCCTGCAAACGACCTCTATGAGCGCCGCCCAGGACCACGTCTACGGTCCCGCGATTTCCGGCTGCAGAGGGTTGCAGATTCTGGGGGGGACCAGCACAATACAACATGTAGTATACAAACAACAAAAACAGTAGCAAACGCACCTCCTGGGTGGGCTCACTTCTCCCTTAGGGGCCTCGTGGGTGCCGCCTTCGCACTCACTGACCCACTGTTCATTATTGCGATTTCCGGCTGCCGACGGTCGCGGTTTTGGGGAGAGGGCTAGGAAAACATCGCAAAACAAATAAAAATACAATCCAATGTCGTAGAAATGTACCAACACACACGGGCGGCGTTTACATGTCCTGCACAGGACCTCTATGGGCGCCGCCTAGCACCATGTCTCCGGTTCCGCGATTTCCGGCTGCCGATGGTTGCGGATTCTGAGGGGAGACCAGCACAACACAACATGCATTGCACAAACAACAAAAACTGTAGCAAACACACTCTCAGGGTGGCCACACTTGTCCCTTAGGGGCCTCGTGGGTGCCACCCTCGCACTCCCTGGCGCGCTTCTTATTATCGCGATTTCAGGCTGCCGACGGTCGCAGTTTTGGGGAGCGGGCTAGGGAAACATCACAACACAAATAAAAATACAATCCAACGTCGCAGAAATGTATCAACACACACGGGCGGCGTTTACATGTCCTGCAAACGACCTCTATGAGCGCCGCCCAGCCCCACGTCTACGGTCCCGCGATTTCCGGCTGCAGAGGGTTGCAGATTCTGGGGGGAGACCAGCACAATACAACATGTAGTACACAAACAACAAAAACAGTAGCAAACACACCTCCAGGGTGGGCTCACTTCTCCCTTAGGGGCCTCGTGGGTGCCGCCTTCGCACTCACTGACCCACTGTTCATTATTGCGATTTCCGGCTGCCGACGGTCGCGGTTTTGGGGAGAGGGCTAGGAAAACATCGCAAAACAAATAAAAATACAATCCAATGTCGCAGAAATGTACCAACACACACGGGCGGCGTTTACATGTCCTGCACAGGACCTCTATGGGCGGCTGCCGATGGTTGCGGATCCTGAGGGAGACCAGCACAACACAACATGCATTACACAAACAACAAAAACTGTAGCAAACACACTTTCAGAGTGGCCACACTTGTCCCTTAGGGGCCTCGTGGGTGCCACCCTTGCATTCACTGGCCCACTGCTCATTATTGCGATTTCCAGCTGCCGACAGTCGCGGTTTTGGGGAGCGGGCTAGGGAAACATCGCAACACAAATAAAAATACAATCCAATCTCGCAGAAATGTATCAACACACATGGGTGGCGTTTACATATCCTACAAAGGACCCCTACAAGCGCCGCCCAGCACCACGGATCCGGTCCCGCGATTTTCGGCTGCCGATGGTCGTGGTTCGGCGTGGGGGATCGGAGGTAAAACACAAACAAACATGAGCATTGTATCTAACAAACAACATCAACTAATCCACAAATTTAATTTTCAATTTTTCACCTTGTCCAGCCTGCACCTAAGAACGCGATTTCCGGCTGCCGATGGTTGCGATCCAAGAGAAGGGCTGGACATACAACAAACACGACACATCAAACAAAACACCTTAAACAACAACAAATCAAATATCATATGTCAAGTGAGAAAGTGCTGCCTCCATGTGGCAAGGGATGTAAACGAAGTCTGGGTCACAGGGCAGACCGTAGAAGGGGTGAGTTCTTCGGAACACACAAGGTCTCCGCGCTGTTGCCTGCAATAAAAATCCCAGACACAGCTAAAGCACGTTTAAGATCAGGTTAGGGTAATACGAATGGACTTGCTTAATTTTCAGATGGCAGGCTACCAAAGTGTTAGACGAATAAAAAAAACTAGCTTAATATGCTACACCACTAGAACGTAGTCTTGGTGGAGAGGGAGGGGAGGTGGAGGTGAACGTGGAGGTGAATGTGGAAGTGGAGGTGGGGGTGGAGGTGGAGGTTGAGGTGGAGGTGGAGGTGGAGGTGGAGGTGGAGGTGGAGGTGGAGGTGAAGGTGGAGGTGGATGTGGAGGTGGAAGTGGAGGTAGAGGCGGAGGTGGAGGTGGAGGTGGAGGTGGAGGTGGAGGTGGAGGTGGAGGTGGAGGTGGAGGTGGAGGTGGAGGTGGATGCGGAGGCGGAGGTGGAGGTGTGGATGGAGGTGGAGCTGGAGTTGGAGTTGGAAATGGGGGTGGAGGTAAAGGTGGAGGTGGAGGTGGAGGTTGAGGTGAAGGTGAAGATGAAGGTGAAGGTGAAGGTGAGGGCGAAGGCGAAGGTGAAGGTGAAGGTGAAGGTGAAAGTGAAGATAAAAAGGAAGGGGAAGTGGTAGGGGAATGGGAAGGGTGAGGGGAAGGGGAAGGGGTGGGTGAAGGGGAAGGGGTCGAGAAGGGAAAGGGGAAGGGAATGGGGAGGGGAGGGGAAGGTGAAGGTGAAGGTGGAGGTGAAGGTGATGGTGACGGAAAAGGTGAATGTGAAGGAGATGGTGAATGTAGAGGTGGAGGTGCAGGTGGTGGTGGAGGTACAAGCTGCAGCGGATCGAGTGAGGATCTAAGTATTTCAGAACAATTTACACTATTTATGTCTATGACAACTATTTACATAAATTATTATTTTTGCACGATTCTATCTCTCTTATCAACGGTCATCAGAAAAAACTTTTAGTGGAGATTTATAAAAAAGTTATTTCTGTGACCTAGCCTACTTACGACATTATTCAGCACATATACTGCATAATTGAAAGCGCTGACGAAATCATTTGCCATACTAGCAAGTTGAACTTTATCTTCTGGAGAATGAATGGTAATGTTTCGAATTGCATCAGCCGCCAAAAGAGTTTCCCTTTTTATGACGGCAAGTTTAGCTTTATTTTCGGCATTATCAGTAGCCTCCTAAAACAGAGATGTTTCCTACCATTACATAACTTGCAACGTTTACTTACCACCCACGATAAGGCTAACAGTACGAGGACAGAGATCACACCTATACGCGCCATAGTCAAGTACAATTACCCTTTACTTACTGATTTTTGGCTTAATATAGAAATAAAACGTATCAGTTGTTGTGCTGATATGCGATAACCTTTGTTAGTGATATTTTAAGTTGTTTGTATGGCAACCGTTGTTACTGACTTCTACAAATGAGATTAAGGCCTGGTAATTAGCGAAAGTATAACAGATAATTCATTGTTAATTGCCTCATGTTGCGTTGTTGCATTCAAGATCGTTAGCTTTTTTCTTTATATTTACAAGGTCAGTTGATTCCTTCTTCATACGTTGATTTTACTATATTCGCAATTAAGGCTAAGATCGCTTTCTTTATACAAAAACATGCCACCGTTGTTTATGACTTAAGGAACTCAAGGTCAGGCTCTTTGAATTTAGTCGTCATTTCTTAATATGATTACATCACAGACATGTATCTTTTTATTTCAAAAGTCAAACGAAAGGTTCTCTGTCGATAACTTGCAGAAAAATACATTGCCTAACTCACAGTGATACCAAAACGATTACCTCTTAACGATTCCATTTAATACTGTCTTATCTTTAAACTGCTAATGAATTTGTTTCAAAAAGACAATTAAATAAATTGCTGGGAACCTTTTGGATAGTGGTGAATATCGAAGAATACGGCTGGAGAGAGT
Source organism: Platerodrilus igneus (assembly GCA_036346225.1). Classification (NCBI taxonomy): domain Eukaryota; kingdom Metazoa; phylum Arthropoda; class Insecta; order Coleoptera; family Lycidae; genus Platerodrilus; species Platerodrilus igneus. The sequence goes on along the minus strand of JARFIW010000001.1, from coordinate 2,848,084 downwards.
ACTCTAGCTAGGACGGAGTGGACATGTTGCTGTAACTTTCTTAAAAGTAGGATAAACTACAGATCACGTCGAAACACCATTAAAAATGTAAAATTGGATAAGAAAAACGTCTCTGAAGTAGAGACGGATTTACTCTTGATATATAAAAATAATATACCATCCATGTCCAAGAAGTCAACGACTGCATCTGCTTCGTCAAACCAACCAACCCCAATTACAATTATCCCGTGCAAATGCTCTATCAAAATTGTCGTGGAGTTCTATAATACGGTCAATTCAAATTAATTTAATTTAATCGTTCTGACTGAGACATGGTTCTCTTAAGATATTCTTAATACTGAGTTCTTCCCTCACAACTACGTAGTATTTAGAAAAGATAGAGACTATGGGGGTGGGGTGTTATTGACTGCTGAAGATGCGTTAGTTATTCCTATGGCATTTGACTTCTCAGTAATAACTGATTACGTTCCTGCGGTTGACATTGTTGGTATACAGATATCGTTAGAACAAATATTAACTTTGCGATTCTTTGTATCTACATCCCCCTTCATTGCCTATCTCTGACTATGAGTTATTTTTTGAGATGTTGGACACATTGAGTGTGCTGAGCAAGTGATAAAGTGAAATTCCTAGGTGATTTTAATACTCATATATACGAGGATGACAATTCAAATCGATTTACAGCATTAATTAATTTTATAAACCTACATAGCTTAACTTTATAGTAGGGGATAAAGAATACTACTATAGTAGGCCTGTTTATCGTAAAAGACGATTAAAAGGCGCAGCAAGAGGGAGCAGCCTTGCTGGCTAAAAGATATTGGAGTAGGGTCGGTTGGTCTCGGACAATCCTCAATAATTTATAAGATTGTTGGGGTTGACCGCGACAGGTACAGCTTTTTGCTAAAATCTTTAAAACCGCGTTGTGGAAAGATATGGGAACCTACTACAATATTTGCCCAGGTATGCGTGGCCTAAAACACGAAATATGTATGATGTAGAGCTCACATGTAAAATTCTTGTCCGGAGGTAAAATACTCCCTCATTTGGATCTCGGGGAGGGGGTCTTGGGGCTCGTCATCGTAAGAATTTAAAACAACAGTTCCATTTAGTGATAGCGGCTTGGAATGTAAGGTCATTACTTAGAGTAGATAACTTAACGAATTTATTAGTCGAAATGAGAAAAGGAAAGCCGGACACTTTAGGTATTAGTGAGGTGAGATGGCCAGATAGTAATGATTTTTGTAAAGATAATTATAGAATAATTACAACTTCTTCAACTAATGGACAGGCAGGGGTAGGAATAGTGTTAGGTAAAAGATTAGGACGTTAAGTTAAAGAGTTCTTACAATTTAGTGATAGAATAATTATGGTTAGATTGAGTACGAAACACACAAATACTGTTTTAGTACAGGTTTGCATGCCGACAACTCAATACGAGGACGAGGAAGTGGAAAAGGTATACGAGGATATAAATAGTATAGTGAGCAAAGTAAAGGGAGATGAGAATTTAATAGTTACTAGAACCGGTTTGTAATCCCTACGGGACTACTTTGAGCGCCCAGCAATCTTTACGCCCCGCCGTCTTTGCCACCCGACCCTTTTGCGCTCCGCCATCAAAACCCCCGGCCCTGCTCGCGCGCCGCCTACTTGACGCCCAGCCCTCATCGCTCCCCGCCCTTTTGGCGCCCCGTCAGCTTTGCGCCGCGACCTCTTCGTACCCCGCCCCCTTTGCGTCCGACTCTCTTCGCGTCCCGCCCTCTTTGCGTCCCGCTCTCGTCGCGTCCCGTCCTCTTCGCGACCCCTCCTCTTCGCGCCTCGCGCTATTTGCACCCCGCCCTCTTTGAGCCCCACTCTCTTTGTACTCCGCTCTTTTAGCGTCTCGCCTTCTTCGCGCCTCGCCCTCTTTTTGCCCTGCCCCGCCCTCTTTGTTGTGAACCACTGTGAACCATCGGAGAACTATCAGGAACCATCGTAAGCCATCGGAAACCATAGGAAACTATCGAAAACCATCGGAAACCATCGGAAACCATCGGAAGCCATCAAGAACCATCGGAAACTACCCAGAACCATCAAGAACTATCGGAAAGCATCGGGAATCATCGGAAACCATTGGGAATCATCGTGCACCATCGGACACCATTGGGACCCACTGGGAACCAATGGGAACCACTGGGAACCAATGGGAACCCACTGGGAACCCACTGGGGACCCACTGAGAACCACGGAACTACGAAAAACCAAGGAACCACTGGGAAAATAATCAAGATCACTTCGCCCTAGTACACTGTCGAAATCACTTTGGGCAGTCGATCGAATCAAGATCACTTCGCCCCAGTAGACTTTGTAGAAATCACTTCGGGGAGTCGATCGGATCAAAACCACTTCACCCTTGTAGTCTTTGTCGAAATCACTCCGGGGAGTCGATCGGATCAAGATCACTTCGTCCTAGTAACCTTATCGAAATCACCTCGGAGATTCGATCGGATCAAGATCACTTCGCCCTAGTAGTCTTTGTCTAAATCACTTCGAGGAGTCGATCAGATCAAGATTACTTCACCCTAGTAGTCTTTGTCAAAATCACTTCGGTTAGTCGATCGGATCAAGATCACTTCGTCTTAGTGACATTATCGAAATTACTTTGGAGAGTCGATCGGATGAAGATCACTTCGCCCTAGTAGTCTTTGTCTAAATCACTTTGGAAAGTCGAACGTAGCCCGCCAAAAAATATGTTATGGTATTTCGCGCAAACCCGAAAGAAAACAGTAAGAGTAAGTAAAGAAATCGTTTACACCGAATACCGCAACAGAACGGGGATAGATGGGTAGAATTTGGGCTAGCTTAAAAAAGTGGTAGAGGGGCGTGGGTAAAATAGAAGAAGCACATTGGAAACCTCAGTAAAACTATATTGTTAACATACAATCTTGAAAGACTATTTATAAAACAATAAAACAAATAAGTTGCGTAATAGTTTGTTACGTGCTAGTAAACAAAACGTCATAAGCATATAAAATTGGTAAGCAAAATAAATATAACATCTTACAAGCTAAATACTTACTTAATGGTTCACCTTAAATGCATACAAAAAAATAAGACAAACTATACAGTACTTCAGGAAAATAAATATACATAAGTTATCTATACATGCTGCATTGTGAAGTGCACCTCCTTAAGAAATAGTATAACCTTAAAATTAAACACCCTAACTTAAATTAATTAAATATTAATCTACTTTTAAATTGATGCGTAAGTTCTTTTCGTTAATGTTTATACAAAAAAATAAAAGAAACAGTAAAACGGACTCTAACGCAAACTTTCAATAATTAAATTTTAATTTGAAGGATTATTACATCGTCGCTCGTGCATTATGAATGTGTTTGGTAACGTGGTGTTGATAATTTATTGAATATTCCTGAGTAGCATCAAATAAAATGTCAATACTCCACAGCAGCATAAAAGAATTGCTAAAATAGAAAACTGTATCATGAACTAGTTGGCTTCGTATCATATTGTGGATGGAAAATGCGACTGCATTTTTCTATTGGTTGCATGCTGAAACCACTAACACAACTCACGCTAATACCGAAAGCATTTAAGTAGCACAACTTTACAACATGTATCTTCGGTAAGATAATGTTGTGTTCAATCTTTAATGGTGTCTTTCAAAGCACAGAATCATGTATGGGGGTAGGGTACTTGGCTTTCATAGATATCGCCGAAGAACCAAATGTGCAGAATTCCCAGACAACAGCTGCCGAAATACAAACTGAAACAGCTTGACAACAAGCAGATAACGCAATTATCAAAGGATTTGTAAACAAAGGAAAACAATCTTGTTACTTTGTAACATCTTAAGAGCTGCAGAATACCAGATAACAAGTCCATTGTAAGCAGATGTAGACAGGTGGTAAGTGGTTTTATCTTTTAGAAGAAAGATGTGCATTTCCTATATTTATTGCACACTGGAGTATGGTGAGCTCATAATAACCCAGTTTATTACTGTATGCCTTTTACCTTGCATAAAATTACTACAAAACTAATAAACCCATGTACCTCTAACAATCCAATTTATATTCATACCCTTTTTCATTAATTTAAATAACCCCAAATAATTCTCCAGTACACGTATCTTGCGTTAATAACTATAAATAACTCCAATATTCACTCACACATCACCAAAATAATACCAAAAGTTTATCAGATAACAAAAAATCAAATAAGTTACCTGGAGAATGCTTCAAGCCTCTATCCCTTCAGACGATAATTTCCAGAACCCCTCGGCTTCGTGATTATGTGCTCTGCTCCTCTACATATTCATAGATGAAAACCGAATATGCACCAAGCATTGCTTCAAAATACCATTTCATAACAGCATACAAACTCACGTATATTATCCGTCTATTTATTGATTTACTAGCCTGGTATGGTAGTAATTGGACCTCTGTTAATTTGATTATCACTACACTACTCATATCTTTACATTAATAACTAGAAGGTCATAACCACCAATTTATAGGTGCTAGCAGCACATCTACGGTATAATGAATATATTTAATACTCACAAAACTTTACTATAACGTCGGTCTATCGTTGTAAGTAGTTAAAAGCGATAAAAATATAAAGAGAAAGCTCCCAATTCTCTCCGAGTATTTATATCTTTCAACATGCCACCTCTAGGCCACGCTTCACGCAAAAAACTTATTTTAAAATAACACTCCTGCAAATTTTGATATAACCGACTTAAAGCTTCCAGAAATTCACCTCGTGGACGCCGTATAATTCGAAATTCGCTTCCACCTGTCGCATGTTTGTCTGTTTGTAAAACTATCTGTTTCAACCAATGATTCGATTCTGTGTCGTCAGGAAACTCCGCCTGTAATATTTTTATCTCTGTCTTATGCATATTTGATGTCGCGTTCCAAGCCCCACTTGAGTTGTAGAAAATCGATATTGCTGACCGCGTCTCATCACTCCACGTGGATTAAGTATGTGCGTTTTGAAACCAATGCTTTTATACCCGTCTCTATCTGTAGCATATTGCTGATCGTGCATCTCACCCACTCTTTTGAAACTTCGTTAGCTTGTTATTCAAAGCCACTGACAGTTGAACACTATTTTCTATAAAGCCCGCTTTATTATGCCGATAATTTTAAAGAAGGTAACCTTTTAAACATGCAGGTGTTCTTAATTATAGACCGTTTCAAACAACAATTCTTAGAGTCTATATTTCACCGTACTGACGTTTATTTGTCTGTTACCAAGGAACCTTTCGCTTTGGGATTGTGAATTTTCTATACCCTGCTGTGTTTTCTAATGCTATTACACGTTGAGTTAAAATAAATTAAATTAATTATGCGTTTCTATTTGTTTTTAAAACTGGTTTTCTTTATATGTACTTCTAACTTTTCAATCATTAATTATAAAACTACGTCAATACTTGTCCGTTTAAATTAAATAAATTTGGCGCGTAAATAATTAGTTCGTTTCTTTATACAAAGTGTTTGAAATTGCATTGCTTATCCAAAATTTAACCCTTTGAATCCATAACAATATATATATATATATATATATATATATATATATACTTACTGATCAGTCTTAATTTCTTTATTAATTTAAACAAGGTTAATTACATTCATGGAAACTCTTAAGCAAAAGTATTACCAGATGTGCATACAATTTAATAAGTAGAGTGTCCATGCACTTGAACACAAAAGAAAGAAATCATTGATGTATAAAACCTGTCTGATTTATTTGATTTTATTTTGAGGCGCACATTGCTGTCTCTAATATTATTTTATGTATTTTATTTTATTTCAGGATAAACGTAGTACCATCTAAAAATACAAAATTTTGCATTTCTACAACAAAATATACTCGTTGAGGTTCCTGTATTTTTCTTAGCGATATTTCTTGTTTTACACATTATCTAAGTACAGTGGCGCCCTAGCCATCCGTATTTAATTAACGACCCCCCTGATAATCTTTCTAAACCGCTGAAGATAGAGTTCAGAGCTAGTGCGGGAGTCTTCAAAAGTAATTGTGTCAATACGGATAAAACAACATCTTCTGCGCGACTTTTGTAATAAAAAATGAACATCCTTTTAAGTGAGTTTCACTAACGCCTAGCGTAGTGAGACAAAAAAAGTTTTAATTTATATAAGTGAAACGATATGGATGAGTTAGAGATCGACCAAGAAGAGGATGTAGAAATAGGGTTCTCAATATCAAGAGAGTAATTTGATAGAACTTGTTGTGTTCCAATTTTGTTTTTAAAATTTTCCATTGTTAATTCATTACTCATTCGAATAAATTCCGTTTTAATTCTTAAATTCTTCAACTCAAACCCCTTTGACGTTGAAAAACGAAAATTAATTCCGTAAATTTAGATTAGCCCTGTCTGTTGTTAATTCATTATCCGGTTGTATAAATTCAATTTCTATGGTTAAATCCTAGAGCCTAATTCCTAATTAATATAATTTCTAAGAACTCTTCAACAAGTTTATGTTAAAATTAAATAGGTGATAATAGGTTCTGAGTGTCAGATAATTGCTTCTTATGTGTTTCCCATTAACAGAATTCGTCGAATAGAAGCTGCATATTATTTCAATAAACCCGGGTTTTCTAATGTTAACTCGGAATAACAATATTGCTTTGAGCTTTGGTTGTTAGTGAAGCGAAATGAAAATTCACTTTTTATTCGAATAACAACACAATCTGTTTTGCTTCGTTCCGTTTTTCGTTATGCAAATTTTGTGCACGCCTAACCGCGTGGTAAGTATTTAGGGTTTTAATAAAACGGTACTTTTCGGTTTCAATAAATTAATCTATTGTTCGTAATTATTCTAGCTTTCTGCGGGAGATACGCTAGTCCCTTGTGTTGCCGACTCTTGTTGTGATGGGAGGACGCCCCCCAAGGCGGGATCGATTGACCCTCTGTTTCGTCCCGTTTTTAGAGACGGTAGGGCTCAGTCCGACGGCGTCAACTCGAGGATGAGTGGATATGAACTAATTACCCCATTTGATAACTACGCTTGGTGGGCTTAACTTAATTATGATAATTTATAACTGTGGGTTTACCTTGGTTTTTTGGGTTCTAAATTGTTCTTAGTTAAGATTTTGTACTGCCAATGTGGCATAAATCATTTTATATATACAACCATCTAGAGCTGTGGTTTTTTTTTGTTACTAAATAGTACAAAGTTGTGCCCTAAAAACGGCAGCTCACCATTGTAAAAAATGATTTGGTTTATTTGATAATTTATTGCTAGGTTTAGTTTGTAAGTATTAATTGTTTGTACATATTCTGTTTAATTATAGGTATTTCTTTTGGGTATGTTTATTTGCGAGTGTAATTTTTTTTATTTCAGGCCTCCTATTTAATTTTGTTGTATATAATACCGCGCCCACTCACCGATTGAGCGTGAGTCATACTATTTCTTTTTTTTGGTTTTTTTGTAGGCTACGTCAATGCTCGTAGCATAAATTATTGACGCCCTGACGTGAGGCTGCCATTTTATTTTATTTAAGGGTTACTCCGTTTTTTTCTGATTAATTTCTGCTCTGAGTTTGCTTTAGTTAATTTTTGCTTCGATATTTTTTGTGTATTATTGTTAGTGCCTCAGTTTCTACATGACCCGCATTTTCCCGGCCCGATATTACATATGTTTCGTTCCTTACGTTCAATACTATTGGTTGACTTATTTCAGATTATTGGTCTTGTGTTTTTGCCAATAATCCTAGTCCGTTGAAAACGCTGGCGCCCTTAGGTCTTTGCCCTCGTCACTGTGGGGGGCGCAACGCCGGGTGTTTTGGTTGGTACATAGTATGGTGAATGGAGCTTTCCTCTGGGGTAGCTCGTGTCTTTGCTTAATGAGAAACGCCGCTCCTTAGAGCTTTGCCCCTCGTTTTTATTTTCGTCGCATTAGTTAATTGAAGAACGATTTTTAGGTTAAGCAAAAATAAGAAACGTGGTGGATGACGTAATCATTTTCAAAATGATGAATGCGAAATAGGGTTCCATGTCGTTTTCTGAACGGGGCTGTGCCCCATGAAAGATTTTTAGGTTAAGCAAAAATAAAAAACATGGTGGATGGCGTAATCATTCTCAAATTGATGCAAGCGGAATGGGGCTCCCTAGTATGTTCTGAACGAGGTGATTAACTACTTCGGGGATTTTTTAGGTTAAGCAAGAATTAAACGTGGTGAAGAATTTTTAGGTTATGCAAAGACGCGCATGTGGTGAAGAATTTGGCGGTGCTCCTTAGAGCATCGCCCTCGTTTTTACTCTCGTCGCATTAGTTAATTGAAGAGCGATTTTTGGGTTAAGCAAAAAATAAGAAATGTGGTGGATGACGTAATCATTCTCGAAATGATGAATGTGGAATGGGGTTCCCTATCGTGTTTTGAACGGAGTTGTGCCTTATTATTTTTGTATTGAATTTCAAAGAATAGCAGAATTATACGGTTCGTAATATAATGGTTTTAATTTATAATACGGCGTGTATGCAAACTCATGTTAAGAAAGGTATGTCGTTATTTCTGTTCATGCTTGCATCACCAAAATAATTTATACAATTGCATTGAACTCGCAGCCGGATCTAACATATAACCTCGTTTTTTTTAATTCTAATTATAGTCGTCTGAATTTAAAATATATGCAAATCATGTCGTTATTTAAAACGGGGTGAAGAATTTGGATGGTGACGAAATCATTCTTCCGTAAGTAGTTCTTTTTTCGCATAACTATCCCCACATCCGAATTTTTTTCCTCTGATCTTCTGAATTACCCTAAAGTCTCCGCTTCATAAATCTCCCGCCTCTGGCCACCGAACTTTGCTTATCCCTACTATGTCTAATATTAACTTATTCATTTAAATTTTCAAGTTCTCTAACTTATCAACTTTAACTTCGGAATCTTTTACCGCACAGGATACCATCATCTTAATTACAATTTAAGTACGCTGTGTACTTGCGAGGTGATGTAGTGGTTTTTCGTTGCCTTCCACATCTCACTAGTGGGTCTTAAAATGCCCTACCGACCCCTATGGTCTCTGCTAAGCTAAGTACCAAAAGAGCTGCTACCCTCTTTCGGGGACCTGTCTTAGTCTGGTTCCTCACTAAAGACCCTACTAATTTGACCGAACCTCTTTGGCTCTTTAGATCACTGGAACGCGGATGCCATTCCACTCGTTCTAGTAATCTAGAAGTTCTTCAAAGTACAGGTCCATTCGGAACGGGCTTAAACTCTATAGAACAATAAATTCTGGAAATATAAATACAAATACATTCACCGTAAATAACAAACTAATGTAATATCCAACCGGCCAGGTATTACTTAAAGAAGTATTAGTCCATTAAAGCACTAAATTTTTACCCAAAAAAATAACTAACAATACATCCCATAGATAAAGCTTGCGTTTAAATTAATACATGCATCTTTCGTTACATTTTAAAAGTTTTAAACTTCCTTTACGTTAATATTATGCTAGAATTTACACAAACGGTGCGCCTTCACTGTGTCGTAGTCCAACAGAATAATTATCCACTAATATAAATTCTCTATTAAATAACTAGAAATTATCCACAAATTATAGTTACAATCCACACGTACATATTCATAAAACGTTGATAAAAGAAAAAGTTTAAACGATACTCCCAGTTAAATTCCACTTCTTGTTGTTTAAATTAATAACATCCAGGAACGGGAATGGTTCAGCCGTTTTTTTTAATTGACACGTGGGTATCCCACTCCATCTATTTAATTCCAGCTTTCGTTGAAAGGTGAAATCCGTTCATTACCCATTTTGTGATTGATGTCATTATCCGATGCGCGATCGACGCAAATATAAATTTCACGGTACCTACGTGCTTGATTTTTCTGCCCTAATTATACGGCATAGGTCAGAATCAAATTGTCGTCGGCCAATAAAACACCCACGCGCTTACGGTTTATTGTCTATATCTCCGTTACTACTTACTCATTTTTTCTTAACTAAGTTCTGTCCAACTTAGTCGTTGTACTCCATTCATTTGTCAAATTTCGTTCTCACATTTTGTGCACTTAAACTGTTTAATGTTCGAGTCAATGTTGTTCTGTTTGAGCAGCGCATTAATTTTATGACTATCATGAGCCTGCGTTTTTTTGAGGTAAAACTTACTTGATTGTGGTTTCTTTGTATCCATGTAAATTTGTACAAATAACATTACTATGCCGGTTATTACCCGTCTATCTGTAATTTTTCTAAATTTAATATGACGGGGTGTAAAGTCTTGGTATCTATTACTGCCGTATATAATATAATAGGTGTGCTATTTTAATTTTTTATCCTAATGTAATAACATGTTGGATTAACAACGTTATTAAATGCACACTAGCAAAGCTTCTAAATATTTACACGATATTTTTGTATTAAAATCTCATTTAACTAACCGAAATTAATAAATTCTTTTCTAGGAGTTAGTGTGGATTTACCTATCGCGCTAGAGTTAACATATCTTCTATTCAGAACCTTTCGGCGGAGATTGGAGGCGCCTAATTTTCTGGAACACACACAAATTTATTACGTTATTAAACTTTAGTATTAAATAAGTTGTTAGTTCGACCGTTGTAAGGTAATTGTTGTTAATAAATAAACACTTACATATTAAGCCCTTATCGTGCTTACACTTTACAAAGAAATCGAATTTTTGGCGCTTAATATTCCGTGGTACCAACTTTAATACGTAGTGATTTTTAAATTTCGTAATTATTTCTTTATTTACGTAGAAAGCACTATTGATTAAGAATGCAACATATTCATTCAAAGAAGGGGCCCTCGAGCTTGGCTACACACAATCACATAACAAGCCATATAACAAAATCCTGTCTTAAGATCGAGGGTATTATGGTGCATGAAAGTTGTTATAGGTATTCCTACATTTTCCATTTAATACTGACAGCGACGTCATTTGTTGATTACTATGCCTTAAATTTTATGGCGTTTTATGGGTTTCCGTCTGTTGGAGTAATTTACAACCTCATCGGTCTGTGTGTTTACAAATACACTTTCTCATGCAAGTTAATTTCTGAGGTGTTTGTACTTTTCTAATTTAATATGCATAATGTAAAGTCCTGATCTTTATTGCTGGTTGTAAAGGAATGTACTAAGTACTTTACTATTTGCCCTATTTTAATATTTTAATGATTGCATCGCTATTTAGCGATGTTATTAAATGTAAACCACATAAGCTTATAAAACATTCTCACGCTTTTTCGCCCTACAGCTTATTCAACTAACTTAAACTAATAAATCCTTTTGAATTTACTACACTTAATGTTTGCTTAAAGCACTAGCGTTACAACATTGAATAATATATATGCGATTGACCTATTTTTATTTTGTTACTGTTTTTATATTCTTCACACATTATAAGAAGGCGGTCTTCCGGTTTTGAAAAATTAGATCCGGAAGTTGACTACAACTTCTTCTGTTATATAAGCACTTATGCTTTGATGTGTCAGAATCCTTGGGACCAAATCGCTAATCACGCTTCTATTATGCAAAAATTTCTCACCTTCCTTCTCTTTCAATCGAATTTAAATAGCTTTGTCCCCTCTCACTACCCCTTTGTATCACCAATATTCTTATTAACTAGTTCTAATCAATATTAAGCAAACAACAATTCAAAACTCATGAACTAATCTGCAAATTTTTTAAATTACTTCCTATTTGATATCTCGCATGCGTTTATACAAACGCGAGCGAAAAAGTAAACCCTCTCATAATAAAATAGAACCTTTGGAAACACTCCAAGCAAGTAGATTCCCATAGAGCTCTTGCACCTGAGTCCCACTTATCTAAAAACGCTACATGTCGAAGTTGCAGGAAGTAGAAGTTTACTCAAATTCTCTAGAGAATACAGGATAGACAGTTTGCGGTTTATAGATGGGTTTCAGCTCAAATTCGATTGCTGAAATGCTGAATGCAAGCAGGAAACTTTTCATGAAAGTGATACACCTTGAATACAAATTAGAGTTTTGGATTTTGTTATGTGGAATGCGGTAAATTTTATTTTTCTGTACATATAAACGTTGCTTGATTGAATGTACTGAATGACCAAGCAAACACCTGCTATATATAAATTATTGTTGTATTTAAATATTAATTGTTTTTTTGGTAATTTGTAAACAAATTTGAACAGACTCGAGCCGCATCAACGCGACTCTTGTGAATACTTTTAGCAATCTCACTCATATGAAAGCCAATGTTTATTTACAACAAAATTCTATATTTTATTATTCGCGAAACAGCCTGTACGTTATTCATTTTTTATGTCAGTGAACTTCATATATTTAGGATTATCTAAAATAACGATAACATTCATTTTATGTCACAAACGCATAGAATTTAAATAGAAATTTTCAAGTTCATATTTGTTCGATATCGCTCCAGGCTGTCGCTTTTCAAATGTGTGTTACGCGTCAAAAAGCGCTTTACAAAAGATTTTGAAGGGATTTTTTTATAATTAACTTAAGTGTATTATCCATGTTTGTATGATGTATCTAGAAAATAGGTTTTTGAAGTTTTGTAGAAATAGCTTTATTATCATGTAGCTAATCTTGTGGGAAAGACTGTTCCCGCGGTTTGAGAAAGGCATACGTTACCATATTGACCAATCATAACAGCGAATGAAGAGTGGTGGTCTAACGAGTTGAAAAGCAGCCACCATAATTAGTTTCGGGCTTAATTACCACGCCTTTAAGTACTTGTGCAGGAGCAGTGCATTATAGACTATGTAATGGAGTGATTACTTATCGATTCTTTATACCAAGTGCCTTATCGTACTGCTGTCTTGTATTCTTGTTTTTGTTGTAAAAAACCAGCTAGCTCCGCTTCAAGAATTTGGACTAAAGCCTCAACGGATTCTATGACGTACAACCCTGGCATAAAAGAACAATTATACCCAGCTTGCTAATATGCAATAATTTAGAAGACAAGCAGATTTATTCATTGTTTTACATTGTTTATTAGAAACGTAAATTACGCTACCGTGTTTGTAAATTCTGTTTCACCTATTACGAGCTCTGTGTAAGAATACGAGTAACATGTGTTTTAACTCTGCAAAACTCTTGAAATGATGGTGACAAACACTCTGTTACGGGTACAGGCGACGTTACTTTACAAATTTAGATTTGATCAAAAGAGGCGTGAATCCTTAAGGGTGTATCGGTTAACTACGGTAATGCGGAAGTGGGCTCTTATAAAGGAATTAGTAAAAATTAAATAAAATGGCTGCAATATACGACAATGCTACAATATTTACCTACCGTAAAAGGCTGTTTTCTTTGTCAAAAATGAGGAGGCCAAACCGTTTTGTCTCAGTAATCCCTTTCGATATATTCCCTACACGCTAGAATACATTGTTACGTGCCGCCGCCAAAACCTAGTCGTTTGTACAACACTTTATTCAAGTATCTATTTGTATAAATTTCGCTGCTTATATTCGATAACTGGCAGAAAGTTTTTGAGAATGTGGGAACGGATATTTTTGAAATGTTTAGGATCTGGTGAAGGATGTTTAGGTTCAGAAATGTACATGTCGTTTATTTCAGACAGCGTCCCTCGATACCTGATCACTGATTACGGTGTACAATTCCGAAGGCTTCAGCTTATTTCCTTATTTGCCCGTTGTCACACCAAGATCCTTCATACCGCTCGCTACCATCCTCAAGCGAATCCTGTAGAACGAGTTAACCGTGTCCTAAAAACCATGATTGCTTTCTATGAATTCGACGACCAACGTCATTGGAATGTGAACCTCCCAAAAATTTCTTATGCAATCCGCACTTCCAAACATGAAATCATGGGCTGTACTCCGTTCTTCGCTCTATTTGGTTGGGAACATATCCTTTCCTGCGATTATTTCGAGCAACTGTCCGAAATAAACGATATGTATATTCTTGGTCCCTGAACATTCTTTACCAGATCCTGAACATTTTAAAAATATCCGTTCCCACATTCTCAAAAACTTTCTGCAGGTTATCGAATTCACAACCGCTATAATTTCCGCCGCCGTCCTGTCTCCTATCAACTAGGTGATTTCGTTGGGCGTCGTAATTCCGCTCTGTCCGACGCTTCACGTCATTGTAACGCCAAACCTGCTCCTAAATGCGTTGTCCTTTTCCCATCTCTAAAGTTCTTTCTCGCTGGACTTACGAACTTACCGATCCTTCCGATCACAAATCCATTTGGCATGTCAAAGACCTAGAACCTGCTCATCCTGACAATACTAATGTCCCCGATTTCCTTCTGGCGACGCAAGCGCCGCAAACTACATCCGTAATCCTATCGTCTCCCTACTTCGTATGATGGATATTGATTACTCTAAGTTTCTCGTAGAATCTGGACTGTTTCGTAGTATGGTGGTGTGATTTCTTTCCTCTTTGTTTTCTTCGTTCCACAGTCCATCTTCTTTTTTGTTCCTTTGACCGGTTTTCGTTGCTGTTGGTTTTTGTACTGACTTTGTATGACTTTCTATCTATCCCCTATGGTAAGTGCTTTTAGGCCTTCTCCTTTTCTTCAGAAATCACGACTTAATTGACTTTTGGATCTATTAGCAAACTCTTTTCTTAGTTATTCGTTTTAAACGACTTTCTACTACCATAGTTTGAAGCACATCAGTTTTTTGCCAGCTTTCCTCTTGTTTTTCCCTAGCATACTTGAGGCTTGACATCTTATTTTGACTGTCGCTGTTGGTTTTCTTCCTCGTTTCTTTTATTTTATTTTGGTTCCGCGTACGGGAAACCACACCTTTTCTTGAGGTTGAAAACTTTACCGTTTCTTTTAAGAAACATGTCGTCCTTAAACGACTTGTGCATTGTTGATGCGTTTTCATCTTTGTCCTAGTTGAGTGCTACTATGTAATTATCTTCTCCTGCGGTTCTCTACATCTTTACGTTTGTTCGGTACTTTGGTGCTTCTAGCCGAATATTATTTTTTTCTCTTTTGTGTTTTTCTTGTGGGGGGAGGAGGGGTTGTTATGTTCCGCCACCAAATGCGTAGTCGTTTGTACAATACTTTATTTAAGTATCTATTTGTATAGATTTCGCTCTTTATATTCAAATACGACCTCGTGTATGATACATCACCATAAAGAATATGTACCTCAACTAGTTATTCAAACTAGCTTTGCCGCGAATTTGAAAGTGTGTTATAATTGGTTGTAGTCCGTATCTTGTTTAACAAAAGGCTGTATTAATATACTTTGTATTGATTTACTTTCGTTACGTGATTGCATTCAGCTCTTCGAAATGTTGATTGGCTTTATCAATTGATAAAGGCTTGCTATGAATTCTACACACACCAGTTTTGATTACGTGTTGAATTAGACTTTGCTTGTGATGAAAGAACATTCTCATTCTTTTGCTAAATCTATATAATGAACAATATTCATGTTTCTACAAAAGCAAATTCCTTGTTCGTCACGGTTTTACTATAGACGTTTTATGTCGGATTTGCGCATGGTGAAGTTGACACTGTGAGTGTCTTTAGAGCGATAATCTTCTTATGTGCATCTTCTTGTGGGCGTAATGCCTGAGATACCGTAAGGATGTTTTACTACCGTATAGATGGTTGATATTCAGTGGGTCCAGCTGTCTGTCCTATCGATGTGTGCAGCGAAACCGCCTTATAAGTCCCTCTAGTGAGTCCTACCCACGTTACAGCTTCTATTTTAACCTTGTAGTCTACCCGGCAGGCTTCTGTCTATTTATAGTCACCACAGGGAGAATTTATTTATCTTGCAACCTCATACATTAAGGGGTAAATATATTAAAACCTGCTCAAAGGAAATTGTCTTATCGCACGACGCCACGAAACGAGTGGCCTATCTAAGATTGGTCCACAAATTTTATGTGTGGTAAACTTCAGTTGTCTATTGTATAATTCTTATATTGTGTGGGATAAAAACTATTTTATGATAGAACGTCATTGGTCTATTAGCCAAATTTGTATAAAATTTTAGTTAAAACGCTTGGGGGATCAAGATAGCATACATAGTTCAAGAAAATTTATATGGTTATCCCCGAATTCAGACTTGTGAGACCGACAAGCTAGTGCAATTAGGGTTATGGTTCTTATAAAAACAACCCTTTCATCGATTCAGTATAATAAATTCATAACAGTCACTATTATCATTAGTATCAGAAGTAAAACACTATAACCATGTTAGCTCAATGGATGAGTGGGTCTAACGGATTTTTTCACGTATTTAGGTACGGCGTTCTATTCCAGCTTGATTCAACTTTTTTCCGATGATTAGGAAAAATGGCGAATAACAAAATGTGTTAAAATGATAGTTCTGATATTAGGGGTTGGAGTTGGAAGCTATTAGTAGATAAGCTACCTTCAAACGAGCGCAAAAAAAAAGTTTTCTTATGGGATTTAACATGGGAAATTCTTAGGTCCAAAAAGACCGTTTTTGTTAGATACAAAGGTCATTCACCCTGAGACCGGCATGGCGACCCTGCAGAGAGGATGTCAGTTCTAGACCCACCACTACCACCACAACCACTACCACCACAGAGGGAGGAAGTTGGTTCTAGAACCACGACTATCACCACAGAGAGAGAAAGTTGGTTTTAGACCCACCACCACCACTGCAGAAGGAGGAAGTCGGTTCTAGACCTTCCATCACCACCACCACCACCACAGAGAGAGAAAGTTCGTTCTAGACCCACAGCCACCGCCACAGAGGGAAGAAGTTGGTTCTAGACCTACCATCACCACCACCACCACAGAGGGGGAAGTCGGTTTTAGACCTACCATCACCACCACCACCACAGAGGGGAAAAGTTGGTTCTAGACCCATCACCACACTTGCAAAAAAATCGCACATCTGGTAACAAAAATCTACACAATCGTTTTCCTAAACTTAGCATTTTATTAGCTCCAGGCATGGATAATTTAATTAAATTCTAATTTGCCTTTATCTTACAGTACACCCTTACGCCATATTAGCAAATATTCGCACATCTAGTAACAGTATTAAATAACATTGTCATCTTAAATTTACACAATAGTTTTGTTCAACTAATCATTTTTAGCTTCCGGAATGGATCGTACTCTCGACATCTTGATTTGGACCGTCGGACCCGGGATCCTTCTGCAAAACCTCGGCATTCTTTCACAGGACCACGGGATCTGCAAATTCTTTTGCTAATTTATGCCGATATTTACATAAATCTACTAGATTAATCCATTAAACCTAATGCAATCGTTTGCAAATTAAATTCTTATTTGTCTCAATCTCAAATATTTGAATGAATATTCTAATAACATTGATTAAGTACTGTATTTGCACAGATTAATACATTAATCTAATTTATACGTATACCAATCTCTAATCTTTCCATTTATTTGCAAAAATGTTTTAAATATGATTACCTCTCACATTAGTTTTTATATACAGTCAAAAATACAAAGAATTTGCTAATTCAACAAATTAATTGCAAGCGATTCTGAATAGAAAAGACTGAAAATTTACATCTTTACGTATTTGGTACTATAATTATTCAAAACATACGAACCCTTCAATACTACTTTCCTAATTACATAATTCCTGCTGCAGAGTTGTACAAACTAAAACGTGACTAATTACCTCACCTAATTAGATTGAACAATGCCAAGTTCATTTATTAAACAATTTGTTAAATAGGTTTTTATTAGGTTGTACTAGATGTGCAATATTCATCAAAGTTGTTTATCGGTATTTTAACTTCTTGCATCGCCGCCCCCATATTGCTTGGAGCGTGTATCTGCTTTTGCTGCTGTTTGCGGTGATAGCTTTCTACTGATGGAGTAAATATCTGATTTACCTAGTCGATCTTCTTCTAAAGCTTCTGTACTATATCCACTACTTCGTTTTCTTATATAATTGCTAACCATGCTAAACCAATACTGGTGGAGGCACTTTCACCCTATGAAGCAATTTCACTCCATAAGGCACTTTCACCCTATGAGGCAATTTCATTCTAAAAGGCACTTTTACTCTATGAGGCAATTTCACTCTATAAGGCACTTTCACCCTACTAGTAGCTGTTGTTTCTCCCTTACAGACTTTGCATTCTTTATAGCTCTTTTATTCTGTTAATTCCAGTCCTGCATAACCGTAGTCCTTAATCAATCCGTCCATCGCGATGATGTTGCACCAGTCCAAGGAGAGTACCATTATTTTTAATCAATTCAATAAAACGAGACATCTTGCTTGTTCAACGTTCTACGACAGAATGACTTATATCACTATGGCAATCGATGTGATGGAGACTGACTTGCTATGCCGCCCGCCATGATGTCGCCATATTGGAGCCAGGGCCACCATGGCGGCCATACGACCATCATAACGTCCGTCATAGCGGCCATCATGGAGGCAACCTGTAACGTGCATTTTTAATGGCTTAACATTTTACACTACCCAATTCGTAAATACATTTCAGTAACTACTATTTCTATATTTTATATTTATTAACTCCTTGGGCGAATGCGTCGTATTATAATAAGTGGATTGCATCGTTCTTTTCTGGCCACTGATATAAATTTTTGTTCCTTATGTGGATATACCAGTCTAGATAATAGACGATAAAAGGTTGTAATAGCAACGAGTTGATCTAAACAGATGAGCAGTTGTAGTTTTGTTCTTGGTTCCTATATATTAATTACGTTGAAAATACTGTTTGCTTTTTGCTTTGAAAATAGTGAGAATTAATGCGGTATGAATTTTCGAATTGTTCATGAACAAGCACGACACGGTTTTAGTTGTTTTTCTTGTGAAATAAAAGTTGTATATCAACTGTAGAGAGTGTAGTTCTAATTCTATTTGAAGGAAGTATGCTTTATAGGCGAACGTGTTTGGTTGACCACACGTGCGGTTTTAAGGTCATTAACGGACGGTTTTAGTGATACGCGTTGCTTTACTAATTGTGTTTTTTTGTTGATTTTGTGTTGGAAATAAAAGTGGTAGAACTTGTTGGACTCGACCTGCACGCGTGTTGTGCGGAGCATTTGACGGACTTGCTTAGTGTTTGCACGTGCTTTATTGATTGTGTTTTTTTGTTGATTTGTCTTTTTATATTTGAACTGTGTGTGCGATCTAGTTTACGTGGTCCTTTTTTATCAGAGTAGTGCATACTTTGGATTATCCAAACACAGTTTTAAGTTTGAGTGTTTCTAAAAAAAAATGATGATACAGTTGTAGCAGGTTTAGTAGATGGGCTGGTTTGCATTAGTCGACGTGAAGATCAGATTTCCAAAAAAAAATCTGAAAAAAAAGGTTGCTTCTTATAAACATGTATCTCATTCACATGTAAAGACATTTGATACTGTAGTTTCTGAATTTTCTAACCCCAAAGAATCTAAAATAGATCATTGTTTGCGCAAATTTCGTTATTCAAAAGCATTAGATTTTTCTTTGTTACCATAGGTAGCAAATAAAACACCTCACGTTACTGTTAGTTTTAATGCATTACATTGTGCCTTGAAAGCCCGTGATTCTAAATTTTTATTACCATTTTTTTACGATTTGTGTTACAAAGTATTTCGAAATTATTGTCTCAGGAAATAGAATTAACAAGAAATTTATCAATGCTAATAGTTCCATCAGCTTGATAATGTCTGCGGCTAACACCAGTGAAATACGTAAGTGTGATTAGTGTAAAGTGTAAGAAATTCCATCAACACCCTCACAGTCAAGGGTGAAGTGCTTCGTTAGTGCAGGACATCGTGAATCCCACACTTCAATGGCAAGGAAGCGTTACTGAAGGACTTTTTGTAAGTTGAACTATTTCCTGCTTGTTATTACTTTAAATATCTATCCGTTGTTTTGCCATATCTTCGTCGTTCTGATACCTTTTACAATAGAATTGCATGCTATTAAGAAAAAAAGAAAGAAAAAAAAATCAATACTACTGGATTACTCATATCAATTGTATCTTACCTATTTATCTTTTGTTAACATTTTGTCTGATCTATGTTTAATTGGTGTGTGAGGAAACGTTTCTGCTACTCCCCAATATTACCTCACTTTGTACTAAAAATTTTTGTATTGCTTTTACCGTACTTACATTATATAGATTGTCCAAACAGTTTTTCTTTACATTCTACCAAGTACTGAACAATCTATGCTCGATCAGCATGCTGTGCTTTTTCTTTATTTCAGGTTTGCAGGACTAATTTTTTTTATTGCAGGTTTGCTATTCTGATTTTTTTTGTTGCAGATATTGTTACTAAGTCCTTACAACCGCGTACATATATGTTGGTCTGCTTTCTACAACCCCCCCAAATCTCCGATTGAGCCCGGTCATTTCTTTGATTTTCTTTGGGTTACGCACGACTACGAGCCAACGTAGCAAACCATACTGGAACCTGGGCCGTCGTAGCGGTCGCAATAACTTTATAATATCCAATCATGATGCTATTACCACATACTATGTATTGTTTTCTTTTTATCATGATCTTTGAATGCAAGGTAGCACAGTGCATTAACGTTTACCTCATAGCCCAGTCGCTAGACTTTAGGTGTTGAGTTGGAACTATGCCGCAAGCACCATGGATCTAGCTTTAGTCAGAAGCACATGCAAAGGGCCACAATACACGCAATTATCACAGCATATTATGCAATTATAACAATATAGTTAACCATAGCAAAATCGTTTTCTTTACTAAACAAAACATTGATGTATATTTCGGAAATTACAACACTATCTCGGTCAAATGTTATTAATTATGAAGGTGATGATTACACAAATTCATTAACCATACTTAAATATATTAATAATTGTCTGTACAAAATATAAATATAATCCATTTTCAAATTATAAATCAAAAATCAAAAAGGAACTAAATATAAATATAACAATTACACAAATCAATGCGCAGTACTAGAATAATGATATAATCACATCAACAATTTTTTTTATATTTTGCACCATTTTCAAGTTATCACCAATTATCCAAAACGGCATTAAGTACCAATATGACAGTTGCGCCCATCGGTATGTTATACTTAATTATATAAATAATTGGGTTTACAAAATTTTTTTATTTTGCATTGTTTTCAAGTTATAAGCAAAAACCAAAACGGCACTAGGTACCAATATGACAATAGCACCTATCGATACGTCATACTTAAATATGTAAATAAATGTTTCTACAAAATTTTATATTTTGCACCTTTTTCAAGTTATAAGAAGAAAACCAAAAGAGCGCTACATACCAAAACAATAATTACGCGCATCGATGCAACGTACTTAAATATATAAATAATTGTCAATACACAATGTGAATATCTCTATCCGTTTTCAAGATATAAGAAGAAAACTGATAAATTGCCAAAAAGTTAGATAGAATGCCTCAAGGTACAAGCTCAAAAACATCACCAATCAACGCATCACACCTAATAGCGCGATGAAAGTTTTTACAAATATAATGTATTTCTATCAGTTCTGGAGTTATCTTAAAAAAAAAACAACTTTTAAACATTTTGTCCAAAATGCAGTTTATATCGAAAACTATGCAAAATTTTAAAAATTTAATGGATTAATCAAGTAGATTTATGTAAATATCGTCATAAATTGGCGGAAGAATTTGCAGATCCGGTGGTCCTGGAGAAGGATGCCGAGGTTCTGCGGAAGGATGCCGTGGACCGACGGTCCAGATCAGGATGTCGAGAGTACGATCCATGCCTGAAGCCAAAAATGATCAGTTGACGAAAACTATTGTGCAAATTTAAGATGACAATGTTATTTAATACTGTTACTAGATGCGGATATTTTCGTGCACGTATGGTGGCGGTGGTGGTGGTATGTGGTGACGGTCCAGATCAGGGTGTCAACAGCAATATCTATGCATCAAGCTAAAAAATGCTTAGTTGAAGAAAACTATTTTTGTTACTAGATGTGAGAATTTTTTACAAGTGGTGGTGGTGGTGGGTCTAGAATCAACTTCCTCCCTTTATGGTGGTGGTGGTAATGGTAGGTCTAGAACCGACTTCCTCTTTCTGTGGTCGTGGTGTTGGTTGGTCTAGAATCAACTTCATCCTTTTGTGGTAATGGCGGTGTGTCCAGAACCGCTTTCTTCGCCTTGTGGTGGTTGTGGTGGTTGCGGTGGTGGTGGTGGGTCTAGAACTGATATCCTCCCTCTAGGGTCGCCATGCCGGTCTGAGGGTGAATGACCTTTGTATCTGACAAAAATGGTCTTTTTGGGCCTTAGAATTTCGCATGCTAAATCCCACAAAAAAACTGGTTATTTGCGCTTGTACGAAGGTAACTTTTCTACTGCCAACTTATAACGTCATAATGGTCCAGCGGAAGAATTCTGAGATCCAGTGGTCTAAAGCAGGAGATGCTGAGAGCATGGTCCATTCCGGAGACTAAAATATGGTTAGTTGAAAAAAACTATTAGGTCTTGATGATTTAAGAAGACTGTGTTATTTATATGGGAGGGAAATTTAAGATGACAATGTTATGTAAATGGGAGAGCAATGTCACGAAAAATCGGCAGTTTCGTACTACTTCACTGCATTTACTGCAGCAATTTAAGAAGTCATCTGGACCTTGTGGTTCTCTAAACGTCAAGTGAGGATCTCAAAGTTCTCCAAACCGCCACGTTTAGGAGGGGTGTTGGGTATCGTACAAAAGTTGAGAAACAAGACAGTAGTTGGGTAGTAAACGCGACGTTTCTGTGATAGATGGAACTGCCTGCTAAAGATATGAAGAGTGAATTAAAAGAAGATTTGTGAAACAGAATTAAATAATTTTAAAATCCAGGTATTTATGAAACAAAAATTAAATTAATAATTCTCAAGGGTCTGAATGAAACAACTGCGAGGATTAACCATATCACAGTACCACTTCAGCCTTATTTTGTTATTTTCCTGATTACAGAATTGTAAACGGGTACTTTACTAAACCTCTATGTGAAACATACCTGATTTCGTGACCCAAAAACGTACACCTTGCGCTAATAGTGTGCTGCACAAAAGCAAGTTCGGTATTTCCATTTGTAGGTTAATAATTCGTCTATTTTTACTTACTTTATCTATATAAAAGGCTTTATAAAACCTTCTGCAAAAATTCCACACAAAAGATATGTTTTGCATTTCTAGTTCTGAAAAGGTCACAACGGTACATTCGCACACGCATCAACGTTTTACTCTATAAGCTCCAGCATTTTAAATTTTGTAGAATTTTCTTCAAATCTTACATTCGCTGCTAACAGCAATATTTACGTTCCTTTCATGTGGTAACGGTCGATTTATTCCCCTGATATTCGAAACCCTTATACAATACGTGATCGTTTTGCTCGTACATTGAAAAGGCTTTATACCCTATCGGTTCCACAACTGCATTGCATGGCGCTGCCAATCCCTTATGCTTTACTTGTATTGTGCATGGTTATGTGAAAATCGGTTCTTTTCCTCGTGAATTCATGTTGCATAAAAACTATATAAATATGCAGTCTAAATAGGTTGAAACGAAAAATAAACAAGCGCAATTTGTTACACTTTAAGAGTCGTTGTTCTACTCTAAAGGTGCAATTTGATGGCACGGTTATAAATTAACTCCCATTGCGCAGTTGCTAAATACTATTACGAAAAAATTATTGACTGACATCGTATATATATATATATATATATATATATATATATATATTGCTGTGAAACCTCTTGAATTACCTGGTCTGTTGATTTTCTTCTGTTAATCGCCTCGGCTGCTCCTCTAGATAGCTTTCATCCTCATACATAAAAAACAAACACATTCCTACCACAAACATCAACGTCAACTCTATTTACATCAATATTCACAATACATTAAAATTTCAAAATTAATATTCAGCATAAATTTTAATATCGGAAACTTTCAAAATTAAATTTATTTTCATTTTAATGTGCATCCAGAATTAAAGTCCTTGTAGGATGCCTACTAATTACTATAACAATATATGCAGAGTACAAAGGAGCATCTACCACCCCTTTACGTTAATTAACCAGGTTCGTCTAATTGAGCTCAAAGACATACCCATATTTTTATCATAATCCAGAACATCAATACTAAATACCCTTTCTACTTAAACAAGCAAATTTCACCTTAAAATTAAAATATTATTGTTAGTACAATTCCACTACTGTCCATTTTAAATAAACAAATTAGAAAGTTATTCAACACACACCAACATCTCAAAGTTCAAACAAAATAGTATAATTTACCTGAAGGTTACTTGCACTCGTAGCTTCAATGTACATCGTCCCTTTGTTAATCACACCATTCCAACTGGGTTATATTTACGGCTTCTGATTCTCAACGCTTTAAAAATTTTTCTCCATCACCATTTATTTAAAGTTGTTTCAGGGCTTTTCCGGAACTCCTCTGTGTATATCTGACCCTTGTTTCGTGGATCCAGACACGTTTATGCACCATTTAAGTATTAATACCCCGAAAATAACAAAGAAATTCATACTTCTTTCACCAAGATACGCCAAAACTGCCTACTTTTGTGTATTTATTTGTCATAGTAAATTTTACCAATTGGTACAGTGATACTAAACTTTATTTACCTTGTATCTTCTTTTCTAAGTGCACTAACGTATATTCATGTTAGCACGTAAAGAACAAACTATTTTGAATCACCAAAATATACGAGCAAACTTTAAATTATTTTATCAAACTAAAATGCACTGTTTAACATCTTGAATCAAGTCGCAGATGTAAGAGCTTTTAACGCATCGAATAGTCAAAAGTCTAAGAGGCCGAAATTCATATTACCACCGGTATATATAGCGAATAGCCGGCACGTCGCTTTTGTCCTCAAAACAGACAATTCTTAAGAATTTTTCATGCTGTGTTCCCATTCCGTCGCTCGCGCATCGGTTTTTACGAATTTTTCACTCGCCCTATTTAAATCTCAGAAATTCTCACACGGCACGAAAACATGTCCGAGAAAAACTAATTAATTTTGTACAGAAATTGTTGTTTCTACCTCTGATATTTGCATCCTATTTTCAACCAATTGTGACCCTCGTGACGTTGCTTAAATCACGCCTTTTACTATATGTGTTTTTGCTGGACGCATTTTCTCTTTCCTTTTCTAACCTGTTCGTATTGGTGCAAATTGATATTCTTTATTATCGATTATATTTTAGTCCATGTGGACTATCTGGGTTAAATAACCCCGTATCGCACCTTCTCGTGAATATTAAGCCCCGGTTTCTCCAAGATTCTTTGAAACCATTTGTTATCTACACAATTTTCGCCGTAGGTGATATTTAAACTACGCAGGTGTTCAAAATAATATTAATTCTCAGAGCTTTATTTTCTGGTATTATAATCTTGGATTTTCACAGACTTTTATGCTTATTATTAATAATGGTTTAATTAACTTCAATTAAAATTAATACCCTTTAAATTTTAGTGAATCCTAACTAAATATTAGTTATTATCTGTACGTTTTGTTCAATACCGGTTACTTAAAATAGGGTTAATTAATATAAATTTTGCACGTAATTTCCATTTGTTTCTTTCCTCGGAATAATTACATTACCCGTAGAGCTTGTTAATACTGTTTCTTTTTATATAAAGCGTCTTGTACATGATTTTAAATTTCTTATTTTTACTGAAACTAATAAATTTTTATGCTTCACGGTTTTAATAACGCGTATTATCTAATAATATTCATTATACACGGTGATTAAAATTATTTGATGTGATTATTTAATTTTCTACCCTGGTCTAAATATGAGTAATATATATATATATATATATATATATATATATATATATATAGTCCTCGATTTACGCCGCAGTTTTGTTCCTGTAAAAAGTTGCCGCAAATATTATTGGCATTTAATGGATTCACAGTTTACACTGAGGTGTATGGGGTTAAGCGATAGATTCTACATACCTGAAAATGTAACCAAACAAATTTGTTTACTACTATAATATAGTACAAAAAATAGCTAGCTCAAGCTACGTAACTGAAGGATAATAATTTTATCTTTTTTAAAAGATACCGATAAGTTGTCGCATCTCTTCTCATTTTCTAGTCGGCGAGTTAATAGCCTAAAATAACACATTTAATTCAGTCGATTTTTCTTAATAAATTACCCTAGCTCGTTTGAATTCTAAAAAAATCTAAGATGTAAAGACAGTCGTTGTTGAAAATAAAGTTTTTTAACTTACAACGCCGATAAATGTTGTCTAATGACAGACTTCGATTCATTATTTGAGCTCGACAAATCCGTATGTTCAAAGTCTGCTTTGTTTGTAATACTGCTACAGTTTCGTAAATGCAGTTGTTCACGGCGTGATCGCGTTCTATTCTATTTCATGTTTTTCACTGATGACAAACTCTCCATGGTACCTGAAGTTACTTTCACCCTAAAAAAGCAACGTGAAAGTAGCCTTATATTGCGTATAAGATATTTGTCGCATGAATTTCTAGGGCTAATTTTTATACATTTTTAAGATTTTGCGCTCCCACTCCCCACAGAATTGTTATGCTTCCGATACATTATACACAATACCCGTCGGATAACCTTTTTCGCGTTTGCTTAACTTTGCTGCTTTTCAGAGCGTCCTATTTTGCCGCAGATTCATACCACGCACTCGAAGGCATGAGACAGCGCAACGCACGACTGGACCATCCCTAGTGCTTGCTCGATCTCCTCGTCGCCTATTCTATTAACGAAGGTCTGCACCACCAGCAACTCTAAGCATCCGGTGCTGTTAGGTAGGCTAATCTCACCAAGCGAGGAATTTTTGTCTCAAACTTTTGCAAATTTTCCTTGACATTTTGGTAGTGGTTCTTTACGTTCTTTACGTGGTACAATTGTTGCAGATAGGACCACGTGAACGTTTTTTTATCTTTGACGCTAAAATTACGTAGCTGCTTTGGTATGATTTGCGGAATACTCAAAGCGCCACCTTATAACGCGATTATCAACGCGGTTGCCTTTTCGCTATCGTTTCATCCGATAGCTCTCGCGACAACCTCAAATTGTTTGAAATATGTCTGCCAAGGTCACTTTTCATCAAATGTAGGTGGCTTTACTCTGAACTTTGACGTCAGTTCGCATGTATTGACATTCTCAATGTCAGAGGCGTGCTGTGGTATTACCGACACTAAGGGCTTCAAGCACTATTACGAAATTAGTCCTCAGCACCTCTTCCATTTTACGCGAGTTTTGTAATTTTTCTGATCTTTTCCGAGCTTTCTAATAAATCGTCTAAAAACTTCGTTTTTAATTTCTGAAAACCGCCAAAAAATTCGTTTTCCAAGTTTGTAGTTTCCTGTATAAATTCATCTCACAGTAATTTTCAATTAGTTTTTGTTCGACGACTTTGACGTTCTGTGTTACCTTTTACGCGGCATAATTACCCGCCATTTTGTAACATATACCGATCACGTTTTATGGGTGATGCAATCGGTGATGGGTATCCCGGAACTTAATCTCAGGATCCAGCGGTGGTTAAATTGGGTTGGGCTACGTCATGTTAAACTTCAAATTGTCATCCATCCTAAACCTCTACTGCACTCGTAGAGGGATGGAAGGAGATAAGGTACCAGGTACAACAAAGGTAAGGTGCAAGGAACCTACATACCTATTTCTAAGAAAAACACACACACCACTCAGATAGTTGTTGTTTCCTTCAGGTCTCGTGGCTTAGTCCCCGCTTTCGACCATCGCACACCTTCGCATTCACTCTGCGCAGACCCGACTGTCAGCGACGACGAAAGTTAACATTATTAATTTAAGAAAAAACTCGGCAATTAACTTATAATTTATATCTAAATCTAAAACATGATACATTGCCCATTTGGCATGTAACATCTGATCGAGTTTTGCTGTGAAATTTGCGGCTGTTTCCTGTAATTTTTCCTAGAAATTTGTGTTCTATTTTTCTAATTTTGCTGTGCTTTGGTTCAGTTTTTCGGTAAGGTTTGCCGCAGTTCCTTCTTGTTTTCAGCATTTCTTTCTAACTTCACTACCAGGTTTCCAGAGTTGCAATCCTGTTTTTCAACATTTTTCTGTAGATTGGGAGACTTTTCAGCTAAGCTCGCCTTAACGCTTAACTTGAACTTCTTTAAGAACAAAGGAATTTTCCCTGTCCATATAAATTTTTAGGATATGATTCGCAGGCATGCAAATAGAAATTGTTCAAAAATTTTTATTCCCACTGCTGACACCAGTGTAACGAAAATAATTGCAATAACAGCAGTTATTTATTTTCAAACCTATTATACAAGCCCTTTCAACAACTTGTAGATTGCAATGGAATTGCTAATAGCTCTCACAAGAATTTATTTTCGAACTGGTTGCTAACAGCATAAGTATTATCTTCTACAATTACGATGTTTCCTTTTTAATTACTTAATACCGAAACATTACAATTAACTATCCAAACACGAATTATTAATTTATATAATCTTTACAATAATTTATATTAACAGTAATTTATATAAACAGTAATTTATATCATATATGTACAACTATTAAAGCTCTAAATTAGAACTGTAGTCGAAGCTTCCATCAGAACACTTATGAAAGTTTCAATTAGAAATGCCTTCCAATATTCATGTCTGCAATTTGTATCCATCTCACTCGTTCGAGAGCATATCAAAATATGCAAATATTGTTCCAGAGATTTCCTATTGTAATTTTAAATTCAAAACTCTTAAAACCTCCAATCAACTCTGTTTGAAAATGTCACTCCACTGGGTGCCCACCAATTATCCTTTGTGTACAGATGCTTGGTTTAGGTTCTAATGTAATTATTCTGGTCGGAAGCAATCAATAGGCGCTACAGTATTTTATGATTAAACAAAGTGAAGTGTTTTTACTAAAATGCTTAAGAAAAACCAATGAAAATTTTCAGATAGAAGTATTCAGCTTTAACTATTTTGATTTTTGTTCTCTTTCATTAAGAACTTCGGAATATGGTAGAAAATATGCGGTGATACACTTTTTTACATGTGCACTTGTTTTCTGTTTGTTTTCTAACTCACAAGATTTATTGGTCAAACTTTCCACATTTGAAAGCACACGCTTTAGATCGGTCGTTTCATAACCCCTGGACTTTCTCCTTCGTTTTCTTCTTTGTCTGACTGTTCATGATCTAATTCTTTCTATAATTCTTCTAAAACATCTAATACACGTCAAACTGGACATAGTAAACCTCCTTAACAACTTACGATGACTTTGCTGTTTCTTCGCTTCCTGAACCTAAGATGTCTACTACAACTAATTCACGTGTTTAGGCTTTACTGTGAAAACAGATACACAACTTTCCGGTTCATCGCATCAAACAACTGCAGTATCACTAAAAGAACAACCAAGGGTTGTCCACAGGGTTCTGCGTGCGGCTTGAACTTTTGGAATGTTGTGGTGGAGGCAGTGCTGGACTTGCCGAGAACCGCAGAAGAAGTGTTGTTTCTCATAGACTATGCGGTCGACATCTTGATTGTGGTTGAAGAAGACTCTACGAAGACTTCGAAGACAACGACTAACGCACTAATAAAGCTACACAACCGTACTGGTAGCTGTAAGCTAGAAATCCCACCAACGAAAATCACATATACAGTAATCAAGGAAACCTTTAAACGCATTCTAATATACAACAAACCAATCACCCGAACATTAACATTGGACGAAGACGTCAATTACAATCATCACATTACCACAACATGCAACGCGACACAGGCAATTCACATGTACGTACTTTGTTCCGTTTGTATTAACTGATAGTTATAACATAAGATGAAGCTTGTAGGTA
Organism: Platerodrilus igneus; assembly: GCA_036346225.1. Taxonomy (NCBI): domain Eukaryota; kingdom Metazoa; phylum Arthropoda; class Insecta; order Coleoptera; family Lycidae; genus Platerodrilus; species Platerodrilus igneus. The sequence goes on along the minus strand of JARFIW010000001.1, from coordinate 2,818,281 downwards.
AACTCGCATCCACCCTGTGGACATTAAAATGTCATTAGATTTGTCGCGATTCAGCCTTCAAGCTACTCAGTGTTTTTGATGTACCGCGAAAACTTAGTTTAAAGCGTGCTGTGCGTCGCTATTGTATTTTGCTAGACAGATACGAACTTCCATCAAAAGGTCGAGGTTTTTTACTACTCGTTTTTTGAACACCGCTAAATCTAATAACTTGGGTAAGTACTTGAAGGTTTCCGCTATTCCTATTTTTAAATATACAAGTCTACTAATCTCACCATCTTTAGTAATCGAAGTTAACCGCCGCATTAACATACTTGTAATTTACAAACAAAACAAAAATCATATTTTACTCACGGTTTAATTTTCAAGTGTATCCTTAAAACTAGAAAATATTCAGAAACACCAGTTTTCAAATTTTTCTTTACCAGCCAACAACAGCTCGATTAACACAACCAAACCCCTCTCATTTGAACTATACTTGCCGATGGGTTTAAAAATCACGTGCACGAGTAGCATTCTTTGCGAAGTTCGAAAAAAGCTCGTGAATTGTATAACTTTACTTTTTGAAAAAGTTCACGTTAATCTTAAAGCGTTTTATTTGTCTTCATTACGACCCACGCGCTTGTTAAAATCCACAAATCGCGAAGAAATCCTTTTTGGCACTTGACCGCTGCAAAGACTCCAACAAAGGCAACGCGATTTTTCCTACCGCCTACTATAGACTGTTTTACTACATTCTAACCTTACTGAGTAACTTTCAAAGCATATCTTCCATCTTGGGGTGCTAAGTTGTGATAAATCATTACCTTTTCTATGAATTTAGTTCTCATAATGTAACATATTTTATCTTTGCTGACTAAAAGGAATATGATGAAATTCTTCCTGGCTGTGTACACGAAATTTTTCAATAAAATCTAAAAGAGTATTTTAGTGTAAAAACGAGAATACTCTTTTTTGGATTTTATTTTAGAAGGTTAATGTTGCGTACTGTGTACAAAGTACGTCTGTAATATGGTTCTAATATGGTATAATTTGAATGTCCTCAATGGTCGGGACGGATGACTGTCTATTTTAAATAAAATTATCTTTCAATAGGAAACGCTTACGTATTGTTTTGCGATATTAAGATCTTTTTTTTGCGGTTTTACAGTAAGCTGTCGTCCTAGATTATTACGTTAGCGTATTTAAAAAAAATAATTATATACGTTATTAGCTAAACTTTCTTTATAGTAACAAAATTTTGAAAGTTCAAGCTTTATTAATATTAACTAATTGTGAAATCTATTGTACAGGGTGCGTGCATATTTAGCCTCTGCATTCAAGTTTAATATTTATATTTTTTTATTTGATTTATATTTAAAGTAGCGCGAAGACGTTACATCCTCTAATAAATATTTAGTGATTGATACGGTAGGCAAATTCGTGGACCATGCAGGTTCGCGTATTACTACTGATTCCAAGTTCTCTGGTTAGAATTCCATCCCGGATCGCTTGGAAAATGTATGGCGAGCATTTTTTTTACAAGAATACGTCCTCGTTCAGATGAGAAATAAGTGGGAGGTCCATTGTGTGTGTGTGTGTGTGAGTGAGTGTGTGTATGTGTGCGTGTGGTGTGTAAATCTTATCACGCACGGTAAATATCCCTACCTTGATTTGAATAGCAAGGGTTTGGCAAAATTCAAGAATTCCTGGTAAAAACTTGTTTCCAAGACAGTGTACTATCTTTGGGTGGGGCATTTTATGGGTTGTTGCGCTAGCTACTTCACCGCGTTATTATTCATATGAGTTCTGAAGCTATAGAGATTGGTCACCGCTTGAAATAGTATTTCGTAACCACTAATCGGAATAGCGTTGCGTTTAATCAGTAAAGAAAGTTTTGACAAAATTGTATGAATAAGCTAGTTGTTGCCTGTCGGTCAATATATCTTTGTAAGCGCGTGCTATAAATTAAATATTAGAAAATTATTGTACAATTATGAATATAGTGACCTTTAATAGACCATCTGAAACGACTTCCTCTACAAATCGAAGGTCCACCTGGTGAAACCATTTCAAACCAGTTTAAATTTCCTTCCCGAGATACCTAGATCGAGCTACGTGCAATCCAAACGTGACCATTCAAATAATTTTAATTCAATCCAGATAAACAATTCTTTGATTCCCGATACCAAGCTAGTAGATGTGTGAAAGTTCTAAAAGCAATAACTAAATCTTGTGCATCATTTGAGAGATCATCATTGGCAAATAGCGTCAGCAATAGAAAATTCAACCACCTGGACTATGAGGAGGTTTTTTCCTCAAATTCACTTGGCTTTAGTTATATGCGACTCAAAAACGATTTACATAACTTAAATTCCATGTTAAGAAACGCGAGTTACGTATCCCCCAATCCATATATGTACAAATAAATAGAAATTAATAGGAAATTATTAAGATACTTAAGTTGGATGCAACATTGTAAATTCAAGAATAAATAAGAAAGGTTATTGTAAGTTCACAAGCAAGTTGTGAGAACGGATGCGAATACATTGTATTCCAGACGTAAGTGATACTGCAGGTGCAGGTCACAGGCGGTTAAGAAACCGTAATTACTTAGAAATTAAGATTGCTATATTGTATAATGGATAGAATTAAGAAATAAGCAGACATGAGCTCTGCAAGTTTCCACAGACATGTGAGGGGCAGGGACAACATAAATACCCCGGAAGCTCCAAATTAAATCAATCAGTCTTGAATATTTCAGCTTTTACATTGTTGTTTGCTTAGGCTACTTGCCTTCATTATATTCAATTATTATTTAACTTTGACTTAGTTAAATTTTATCAAGTTCGTCAAAATTCCAATTGTAATTACTGTTTAATAAATAAATTTGTTACACGAAGTTTTGGAAGATGTTTTTAAAAAGACCGCTTCCAAGGCCCGAAATGTAACTGGAGCAGCGTTCGGATACAGAAGGGCACTACGAATTCAAAAATCGGAGAACTGGTGACCAAGAATTTCAATTCCCAATCTGAAAGAACCAAACAAATTTGGACAAGGTACAAGAATTGGCCTAGCCCAAAAAAACAAAACGTAAACGAAGTACAAGAATCGACCGAACCCAACTAAACAAACCTGGACAAGTTACAAAAATCCACCGAGCCCACAGAAAGAAAACAAATGAAATTAACGATAAAAATTATGTAAGTTCATTTATCCTAAACCAATTTATCTTTTACAATTTATTGATGCAAGCTAGTAAGAGAAAATTTTTTTTATGTATGTACAGAATTTTTTAAAATTATTATTAAAGCATTTTATGCATTTTATGAAAGGAGTTTACTTATTTACTACAAAAACTTATTTTCAAACACAAGAATTTATTTAAACAAGAGAACTGAAAAGACGTATTTATATGGACATTTATATGTACAAAAATCGACCGAGCCCACAAAAAGAAAACAAATGAAATTAACGATAAAAATAATGTAAGTTCATTTATCCTAAACCAATTTATCCTATACAATTTATTGATACAAGCTAGTAAGAAAAAATTTTTTCTATGTATGTACACAATTTTTTTAAATTATTATTAAAGCATTTTATGCATTTTATGAAAGGAATTTACTTATTTACTACAAGATCTTATTTTTAAACACAAGAATTTATTTAAACAATAGAACCGAAAAGACGTATTTATATGCACAAATTAGTACAAATTATTACGAATTATTAATTAATACAAAACGAAACAGATTTAATTCAGGAAAGCTGAAATTAAAGCATAAAAATAGAACGCAATTAATTTTTACAATTTTATGTACAGCAAATATTATTACCGAAAGCTTAATGTATAAAGCACAATTCTTACAACAATTAATTATAGAAACAATTATTTAAAACGTTTATCATATTCTATAATTAAACACTTTAGTGTATAATTGCAGAAACCTCTTTTAATTTACTATTAAATTAACTCAGCGTGCAAATTTATAACGCGATTATCATACAAATTACTACCGGAAACCATCATCGAATAAAACATATTCAAAAAAATCCGAAGGACGTTACAATCATCAAAACTTTATAAAGTATAATTAAATATTTTGCAGCACATAAGTATCTAGTTGTACAAAAGCATTTACGCAATTTATTTAATTTATCACCGAGACTAAAATTACACCATACAGAAGATTTAAAACTTTGTAATTAAACAATCTCGTATAATTATAAAAAGGAACATTGATGCAATTATTGTAACAAAACGATTGACTGGAAACTTGAAACTCTATAATTGGACACTCAAGGAACAAGATTGTACAACTACAGAGAAACATTTTATGCATTTATCAAGGCAACACCTACTGCGACGAATATAGTAACTGATTACAGACACTTAATTACTCAGCAGGACTGAAATAAAAAACGTAACTGGCGCAAGAACGTACAAAGTATAACGCAATTATTACAAGAAATTATGAACCACATAAAAACCTTTCAGAAAATTAATACTCACGACAACTATAACATCCGCAAAGTATAAAAATATACGAATCCAAGGCTACAGCAATTGTCTAGACATTACCAAGCGCAAATTGCTAAATATAATTATAGTAACTAATAACTACGTATAAAATATGTGTAAAGCGACTTTTTAAATAATCCGATACAATTCAAGCTGAAAATAATAAACCAAACCGAAAAATAAATCTCAATTTATACAAAAACTTAATATTAATTAAAACCGAAAGCAACCGTTAACGGCCATGAGTTCAGATATGAAGATTTATCTCGAAAGCGTAACCCAATATAACGGAGAGAAGGCAATATTAGAAAATTTCAATACCGTGTGCAAAATATTTCTGAAAATTTTTTACAAACCAGGAGATAACGAATGAGATATTCTACTTTTACGCATAATAATAATCAAACTGACCGAAAGGGCACTAACGCTAATAGCCAGCCCAGACGATTTGACAATGGGAAGATTTTAAACGCATATTAATAGCATATTTTGGCGACAAAAGATACATCAAATGTCTTATCCGCGATCTAATAAACCTTATAGAATGGAAAGTAGCCAATCCCCATATCAATTCGGAATGAAATGTCAAGACGTAAGAAGTTTAATTCTAACAAAATTAAAAATCGAAAACCCCGACCAAAATATGCGCCTACTAAAGACAAAAGTGTATGACGAAATGGCACTGGACACTTATATAAACGCATTACCAGAACGACTATCAGACAAAATCAGATTCCAACATCCCCAAAATTTAGAAAAAGCAATGAATATGATCATAGAAGAAGAAAACGTAATGTATTATCGAAATAGATAATATAACCCTAACACGAATAAAAGTAGTCCCAACCTTAAATCTCAACCACCCATTTACTCTAATTGTCTTTGACTCGGCCGTTCTTACAACCCCCTAGTTACCAGTCCCGATTGACCCATCTATAAACAGTCCTTAGAAATATCCAAATTACGAACCGATTGTGGCTATTAGTCCCAACACATATTATGTTCATGGACGCTATAAACACCCATCTCATTCCAATTTCCGTGCCATCCAGATTAATTTCCAGCACTCCCGCTTTGCCGCCTTAGAACTTTAACACATCCTTCAAAAACAGAAATTATTCCTAGCCATCCTACAAAAATCTCACCTTATAAATAACAAAATCACAAATCTCCGCCCTCCCCCATGCTAAATCTTCCGTACATTCAAACCTAACTGCTCAGCTATTGTCATTAACGACCCTTACATTGACTCATCTGTATTCATACCTGTCACCCCAAGCCCTGACAGTACAACTCAATTGGAAGACAACGACACTACACATAATTTCGGCGTACTTTTAAATATAAGGCGGACATGAATCTGCTTACAATACTTAGACAATTTACTATAAACAACTGGAAACGTACCGACAATTATCTACGCGGATGCCAATGCCAGATCGATGCATTGCCATACTGATACCACTGACGAATGAGGTACGCTCCTTGAAGATTTTATCTAACGACACTATCTGAAAATCCTGAACATTTCTACTATTACTCCATTCTGGCAATCTACTCTTCAGAAATCAAATATAGACCTAATCCTAGCTACCCCCTCCGCTAAAAACTTAATAGACTCCTTAAAACATCACGCACCTAATTCAATCCAGCAAACACAATCTTATATCTTTCTATATTTTATCCAACTTACCACCTACACAATTCCTAAGAACGACCTCCTTCAACTTAAGAGTATTTTAATCAGTTTATCAAAATTCAATTGTAATTTCTGTTTTATAAATAAAATTTGTTACATTTTTTGGAAGAAGTTTTTAAAAAGACTGCTCCCAAGGCCCGAAACGTAACTGGCGGAAAAACCCTAACGAAGCTGGAGGAGGTACAAGAATCGACCGAGCCCAAAGAAGTAAACGTGGACCAGGTACAAAAATCGACCGAGCTTACGGCCAGAAAACGAAAAAAATAGACAATGAAAATTATGTAAGTTTATTTATCCTTAAACCAATTTATTCTTTTCACAAATTTCTCGATATTAGCTAGTAAAAAAAGTTTTTTATTATTTTATGTATGTACAATTTTTTAATATTGCAGTTTATGCCATTTGTAAGATAATTGCGGTGTAAATTTTGAATAGCTCATTTGGTAGAGAGATGTGGACTGTGTAAAATTTAAGTGATTTTTAACAAACAACAAATAATTAATGTTTTTAATCAGTTCAAAACGTTTACTTAAAAGCACTCACATGGTGATGTGCCGTGCCAACGAAAAAAACGATGTAACAAATACTACTCTTCTCTTTGGCGGGTGGAGCGAAGCACATTAATAACGATAGCGGTGTTCTAAAAAGACACGCGGTTCATGTACAATAGCGATGCGAACAGTTTCAAAGACAAATCGATTCTCTACTACGTAGAACGTGTAAGATAGGGATGCGGTGTGTTCGAAAGACGACTCGATTCTTTTAAGGCTTCGTGGATTTTCCAATCAATACTTGTTGTTGCACATGCGGAATAACACACAGAGTTTTATCACTCACGGCACTTGGCGCGTGCTAAAGTAAACACATGTGGCTTTTGCAATAACAAATTTAAAATATCCCAAGGCAGACGTTAATAATCAACAAAATCAATGTATTAATGAAATTTTGTTATAAATATTTACAATATAAACGGAGCACCATTTTATGAAAATAATTTACTTAATTATTAAGGGAAACAATCTTTATGACAAGAATTTTTTTTTTGAAAGCAAGAGAATTATTTTTTAAACAAGAGAACCAGAAAAGGCGCATGTACATACGCAATTATTAGTACAAATTATTATTTACAAATTATTGTTAAAACAAAACGAAAACGATTTTAAAATACAAAATAGATCGCAACGAATTTTTCCATTCTATCACCGAAAGCTTATAGAAACAATTTGTTCAAAGTTTAACTTTCAATGCCGCAAATTGGCCAAAGTGCGTAATTATAGAAACATCTTTTTAATCATTAAAATCAACTCAGCAAAGCGCAAATCTATAGCGCGGCTCAGATACAAATTATTTCCATCACTGAGTAAAAATCTATTCAGAAAAAGCCAACGTTATAAAGTTTAATTAAATATTTTTTGTACGAAAGCATTCGATTATACAAAAACATTTATGCAACAAACCGATTGTATAAAAAGATTTATTCAAACTTGACATTTTTACGATTCATTTATCACGAGACTGAGAATAAAACCTATTCAGAAAAATCAAACATTATAAAGTATAATTAAATATATTTCAGCACAAAGATATCTAATTATACAAAAGCATTACGCAATTAATTTAAAATTGTCACCAAGACTGAAAATAAAACTTTTCAAGAACTTAAAACTTTGTAGTTTAAACAATTTGATTGTATAAATTATAAAGGCAACATTGTACAAAACAATTAACTAAAAACTTGCAACTCTATAGTTAAAAATTCAAGGTAACGAGACAATACAGTTGAAAGGAAACATTTTATGCACTTATCAACTAACACCTACTGAGACGGAAACAGCAACTGACAATTACAGACACTTAATTATTCAGCAGGAATAAAATAAAATCATAACTGGCGCAACAAAACGTACAAAGTACAACGCAATTATTCCAATAAATTATTAATCTACATAGAAACCTTTCAGAAAATTAAAACCCGCGACAACTATCACATCCGCAAAGTATAGAAATAAACGGATTTAAGGCTACAGCAATTAATCAGACATTACCAAGCACAAATCCCGCAATTTAATTATAACACCGTATACTATGTATAAAATATAAGTAGAGCGATTTTTTAAATAACAAATACTAACCAAACCGAAAAGTAATAAACCAAACCGCAAAATAAATCTTAATTAATATAAAAATTTGATATTAATAAAAAGTGAAAGCAACCCTTAACAGTCATAAGTTTAGATATGAAACTTTACCTCGAATGTATACCCCAAATTAATGAGAGCAGGCATTACCAGGAAATTTCATTACCGCGTGTGAAATATTTTTGAAAACCTTTTACAAATCAGGAGATAACGAAAGAAATGTTCTACTTTTACGCTTGATTATAGGTAAACTGACCGGATGGGCACTAACGCTAATAACCAGTCAAGGCGATCTTGAAAAATGACAAGACTTTGAACGCATATTGATAGCATATTTCGGAGACCAATGCAACATCAAATGTCTTATCTGCGATTTAATAAACCTTAGAATCAAAAGTAACCAATCCCCATAGCTATTCGGAATGAAATGTCAAGACGTACAAAGTTTAATTCTGACAAAACTAAAAATCGAAGAACTCGACCAAAATATTTGCTTACTAAAGACAAAAATGTACGACGAAATGGCACTGGACACCTACATAATGCATTACCAGAACGACTATCAGATAAAATAGGATTTCAACATCCCCAAAATCTAGCGAAAGCCATGAATATGATAATAGAAGGAGAAAACGTAATGCATTACCAAAACAAACTATATAACCCAAACGCGAATAAAAACTACTCACCGATAAACACCACCATACAAGCCGCGAGACCAACAACCACGCAACCAAAATGTACACCAATTAACGCACAAATAAATCAACCGCGAATCAACAACCCAAATTTTAACAACACAAATTTCAATAATTAATTTAAACAATTTCAGAGACCAACATTTAACTCAAATTTTACAACACCCGCATTTACTCCAAGATTCAACCAAAACGTGAACCAACAAAGCCAAACATTCTGCGCGAACCCCAAACGAAATACACCGATGATAAATAACAATAATAACCCCCACAATTATTACAAACCCACTTCTATGAACACTTCATCAGACAGAATACCAAAATATCTCAAATTAGGCCCGATTACACCCAGAAACGAAACTTTACTTCCGAGGAACTATTTCCACCAAGAAGTTGAAGAGTTTAACAATCAGGATATAGATAATTATGCGAATCCGAGTAGAGACGATGAAATAAATCATTCAGAAAACTATGAACGTAACAACCCTTGTGAAAACTACGAAAAGGACGACGAGGAGAGTGCGTACTCAAATTTTCAGTTGGACAAATTCAAATACGACCAAACAATAAATTTAAATAACATTAATCAGCAAATCTTACCCTACACCCTGGTAATACCAAACAAAATAAAAAAATATCACAAATTCGACCAAGCCATAACTAAAACGAAACTTTACTTCGGACGAACTATTCCACCAAGAAGTGGAAGAATATAACAATGACAAAAATCATTACACTCACTCCAGTAGAGACGATGAACCAAATCACTTAGAAACTTACGAACGTGACGATCTATGTGTAAAGTACGAAGAAAATGTGTTACGTCATCATTGAACAATTTGGTAGTGGTGACAATAAATACCATCAGTGCGGGTACTCTACAGTTTTTAGTGAAACCTTATGCCGGTAGTGGGAGTGCGCGAAGTAACAGTCAGTCGTACTCGGACGGTAGCAGCAGATAGTTGTATGAGAGCTTTTGAAGGCGACACCACAACGAGCGTGCGTGTTCTTGGTTGTCCACTAAGCTTTTGTGTGTGACTTTTATTACCCAGAGCGGCACAGGCTTTAAGGTATTTATATCTTTTATTAAGTAGTTTGTCGTAGTTGCTTTGTTTATTACATAACCGCTACACTGCCATCGGTATTGCTACATAATAGCAATTGGTCCTTCACTATAATTACCATATCTAGATCACCTTATCACCCCACAGTGTTTATACCCTACTATTCGGTCTTTCGTATTTCTTTCAATGGTGTCTCCCCCTAAACAATTACAGTTTACTGCTCTGGGAGGTGAAACTCCAGGGGTGCCTACTTCGCTCCACCTACAGTGAGTTACCCAATCAAAAGTGTTTTTTGGAAGAAAGTATTTTTAAAAAGAAGCTCCAAGAGGCCCAAAACCGATCTCGCAATCCTGTTTAAATTACAAACATGAAATTATGATTCCAAGGTATAACAATACTTTGAACGCTATGGCTGTGACAGCTGGGCTAGAGCTGCAAAAATATTTAGAAGTTCGTATCAGGAGACGTGGTACAGCTGCAAAGTTTCGGAGTTGCAACTAAAAGACTACTAAGTATCCACTCTTGAGACTACTTCGATTTAGATATTTTTTATATAGGATGTGGTGGTTACCTTTTCATCCTCTTTGAGTAGACTTCACAACACTTTCATAATGATTCCGACGTAAATTCAAGTTTGCCGAGGACACTAGTGACTTTCTAGGACTGTAGAATATGTATGGAACTCGAGAAGTCACGTTTATTTCGCGGTATAGAGTCGATTCCCATTGGCATACGACAGAAACGCAATTGCCAGGAGCCTATAATAATTTTTGAAAAGCAAAAAAGTTCAGAATGGCGCTTAATTTAAATATAAATCATACAAAACTACATATAAAAGCTTGAGAATTAAAGACGATACGAGTTAAGACAGCATGCAAGAATGTAAGAGTCTTATATACTTCGTAGAATACAAACTGTTCCTGTTTGATCAATTTTACTTTTTCAGTGTAACATATCCTCCTTTTAACAAAGAATTTAAAGTACGTTTATCGCTGAATCCCTAAGACGACCTCGTTTCCAATCCGCTTACATGCAAATCCACTCTTTGAACTTAGTGTACTAAAAAGAGTTTATTTCAAAGAATCACCTACTATCTTACAGTTTTCTGCGTCTTTATGTGCTTATTCAACCAGCAAAATTGCGCTATAGTATTAGTACAGCGACTTTAAATAGTAGAAAAAGCTAGGAAAAGCTTGCTAAAGGTTTAGGTTCGAATTATTACATGGAGAAAGGGCAGCCTGGAAAGACTTTGAGATTGATGGAATTGATTTTATCTAAATAAACGGAAATCTTGCTAAAATATTATACGGTAATCTAAGGCTTTTTTATTTTAGTAAATTATATTGGAAATATTTATCTTTGGCAAAAACTGGTTTAATGGATTTTGTTTTGTGTTAATTGAAGAAAGTATTTTTTAAGAATCAATTTCATTTAAATGAAATGAAATGAAATGAAACTTGGCGATACCGCTTCCATTTTTTTATATTGGGCGTTATTTAACAACATAGGGTGTATTACTTTTCTTGGATTGGAAGCATGCAACGAGAGACTATTCATCGTGATGATGAGTGAAACCCGTACATAAAGCTACAAGATACAATTACACTAAATTGAATTAGTCCTTCACTATAATTAACATATCTAGATCACCTTATCATCCCACAAAATGCGCGCTCAAATTTTCAGATAGACCTATTTATAAATGATCAAACATAATTAATTTGAATAATATCAATCAGAAAATATTGCCATACATAGAAATACCTCACGCAGAACTTAAATTGTTAATCGATACCGAATTTTCAAAAACACTAATTAGCCCCGAACCGTAAAAAACGTTACTTAAAATTTGTAAAGAGAGAACCCTTTAAAATTAAAACAGCCCATCAAACGACAGTACATCAGTTCGTAGCTAATATACCCCTACCAAAAACTTTCAACGTAAATATGAAACACAAATTTTGCTTTTTTGAAATTAACGATAAATACGATGAACTAATAGGAATGGATCTTCTAAGAAAATTAGGAGGAAACAGCGATATATAAACCCGCTTATTAAGAACAAAGCATGGACAAAACCCCATTAAATTCCAAAATACCCAAACCGAGCAAATAGAAATTACAGTAAACTCAAAAAAAGCGTAGGAATTACAAATCACATAACATTTCAACAAGGAGTAGAAACACCCACAGCATTATTACAAATAAAAGACAATTATGCCACTACAACAATTCTAAACTCGAATAACTACCTCGTAGAACTATCTCTTACAAACCCAATTAACGTAGAAGAATTAAACTTTAATGAAATGGAAATAGACGAAAATTTAGAAAACGATTACAACCCCGTAGAACATGACAGGATGTTAAGAAAAAATCTAATTAACATCCGTTTTAACAACGACATTAATAAAGAAGAGGAGAGAGCCATTAAAAACTTATGGAATACTGCGATATATTCCATTGCGAAGGAATACCTTTAACCTTTACTAATACAGCCAAACACAATATATAACTAACAGACAATAAGCCAGTTTTTACCAAATCATACAGACTACCTCAGGCAAGCCAAGAAGAAGCCGAAAGACAAGTAGCAGACTTATTAGAGCATGGCATCATACAACACTTAAACTCACCATGGAGCAGCCCCTTATTAATAGCACCAAAGAAATTAGACGCCTCAGACAAATAAAAATATCGAATGGTTATAGACTATAGAAAGTTAAACAAAAAAACGGTAGACGGTAAATACCCACTACCCAATAGAAATGATTAGAAAATTATTAAGAAACCTAAGTTAGATGCAACATTGTAAATTCACGGATAAATACGAAAGGTTATTAAAAGTTCACAAGCAAGTTGTGAATATATCGTAAGTGATACTGCAGGTGCAGGTCACAGACGGTTATGAAACCGTAATTACTTAGAAATTAAGATTGTTACATTGTATAATGAATAAAATAAAGAAATAAGCAGACATGAGCTGTGCAAGGTCCCACAGAAATATGAGGGCAGGGACAACATAAATACCCCGGGAGCACCAGATCAGATCGGTCAGTCTTGAGTATTTTAGCTTTTACATTGTTGTTTGCTTAGGCTACTAGCCCTCATTAAATTCAAATAATTTTTTAACTTCGACTTAGTTAAATTTTACTAACTTTGTCAAAATTCCAATTGCAATAACTGTTTAATAAATAAATTTGTTACAAGAAGTTTTTTAAAAGACCGCTTTCAAGGCCAGAAAGGTAACTTGCGTAAATAATCTACTTGCTTACTTATCAAGAACGTTTTGAGGTAATGTTTGTTTATTTGATTGTCCGACAGTAGTGGAAAGCTAATAATTTCCAAAGAAGATTAAGAAAAATGCTAAACAAACCACAACATACATGCAGGGAGTACTAACAGTAATTATACAATTTAAGAAAGAAATAGCAATAGTGTTACTTCGAGCAGCTGCAAAACATTGTTAGGTATCGTTTCAAATAAAAATATAAAAGACTTCAAGCTCCGCGGCGTAAATAAGAACAATTTCGTTAACTGCTACTTGATACCTTGATAAAAACGAACAACCGGGTCCTTATAGTACAAGCAGCGCCCTTTATAAAGACTTTACTCTTTCTTTTGTTTCAATGTTTAAAAATTTCAAATACGTGTCTCGCAGCGCTGTAACACTTAAAAGAATTATATCAAGATAGCCAGAAAAGTTTAAGTCGTGTACTTTTCAAAGAGAGGAATTTCCAACTTTCTCAAGAGTTTCTACAGACTTGTTCGTGTGCGACAAAGCTTCTTTATTATATCAAGCAGTGCGCTTCCTTTGTTTGGTACACTTCACAATGTATGAGGAAAATTACGTGAGTTTATTAAGTGTGTATCATAGCAAACTAACTCTAAAAAGCAAGAACTTGTGAGTTATTAACAAGATGTCGGTAATCCATTTTATAACTTCCTACTGTACGTATATATGAGGAATATTGTAATTGTAGGTAGTTTAAAACATACAAACAGTTTTATATTCGTTCATAAAATAACAAGTATGCCTGTGCATGAAAAACCCTCTTTTCGGGCACTTCTGACACATAAGAGTTATTAACATCGTAACATTTTCCAAAAGAAATTTAGGCAACACTAATACACAGTGAGGACAAGAGTTGTTTTGATGTTTAGATAAAAATTGTCAACGGTAACTATCGATTTCTAAGTGAGTTCTTATTTTTACATATGCATCATAATATCTGTACACCGTGAAGTGAGCCGCTATGTTGCACAACACCATACAATGTATATAACACTTTAGTTTTATTAAAATTGAGCGTGGGGAGATTTTGACATCGCCTTGAACAAAATGGCGTTAAATCCAGTAGAATAAGGAATGAAACATGTTCATTTATCTTTGCAGATCGCAGTCTTAAAACTTGAAAACGCTTTAAATGCAAAATCAGTACAGCAGGTGGATTAGATATTAGAATTTGCTAGAAGAACAAGTATAAAAACAGCTCTTTTCTTAAGATGTGACGAATACGTTTTTGCAAGTAGTAAGTGTTGTTTTTATGCACCTACCCTAGCTGCCTAACGAGTGTGTACTTTCAAGTTACCGCTTGAAGCGAGCGGACGTATTTTTGCAGTGCTCCGCTTCAGCAACTAAGAAGTAAGTTTTTATCTAGGGCTTTTGCTATTTATTTTTATATATTATTTTATTTGAAGCTTTGCTTATTATTGTGTTTTAATTTTATAATTGTGTGGTATCAAATTTTAAATACAGGGCAGTAAAATAAAATTTTAAAAAACAGAATTTAAATTAAATAAATACTAAATAAATCGCGTTTTTCTTTACAATTTAAATTAAAATCCGGGTTTTAAAATAAACCAACTAAATTTCGGGTTAATAAACCAATAATCTAATAAACAAATACTCAAAAATAATTTCGAAATAACCTAAAAAGACGTATTTAATAAATTTAAAACAAAAACCGCGTAAATCGAGTTAAAAAGCCGCTTAGAACAACCAAAAAGTGTGTGAATTTTTTATAGTGCGCGTATTATCAAATAATAAACTAAAAACAAAAATCTAGACCCTTTTAAATCAAATAAATAACTCAAAAACTGTAAATTTTAAAACAACTTAAATATAAATTTACCGTAATTTAAGTACACGCGTACTTAAAAGATCCTATAAAATCGATTTTTGGTGTAATTAAGCGGTGTAACAGTTACAGGTTGTGCTAGTTACCAAGTAATTAAGTGAAAGTGCGTTTCCGGTAACCGCATTCCGATAGCGCTTGATCTTATTTGTTAAAATACACATTTAAAATTAAAGTGTTGTTATTTATAAATTAGATATTTTGAAGTAATTAGCTTATTTAAATTTGATTTGGCGGTTAAAAAATTTAAACTAAATAAATAGTGTTTGTTAGGGTATATTTATTAATCGAGGTATTTTTATTAGGATAGCAATTTTATTTGGTTCTGGTTGTTATTTTGACGCTTAGTGTTTATTGCATTTCTTGTTAAATTTGAAATTTAATTGGACGGTTCGAAATTTAAATAAATACAGGGTTGTTTACGGTTCACCCTTAACCAAAATATTTTTATTGGACCAACGTTTTGCGTTCTTCTACCGTCGTAACAGTCAGGTCGTGAAAGTGCGTTTCCGGTTTTCGCATTCCGATAGCGCTTGATCTTATTTGTTAAATACACATTTAAAATTAAAGTGTTGTTATTTATAAATTAGATATTTTGAAGTAATTAGCTTATTTAAATTTGATTTGGCGTTTTAAAAATTTAAACTAAATAAATAGTGTTTGTTAGGGTATATTTATTAATCGAGGTATTTTTATTGGGTTAGCAATTTTATTTGGTTCTGGTTGTTATTTTGACGCTTAGTTTTTATTGCATTTCTTGTTAAATTTGAAATTTAATTGGACGGTTCGAAATTTAAATAAATACAGGGTTGTTTACGGTTCACCCTTAACCAAAATATTTTTATTGGACCAACGTTTTGCGTTCTTCTAGCGTCGTAACGGTCAGGTCGTTTTTTGAGCTGCATTTTAGGTGTCATTCTTTGTAGTTAGTTTTGCCAGCATGGTGGTCTACTGCGATGAGGAGCCGCTGCCCAGGAGGAAGAGGGGCAATCGGTCGGAGTCTGCTAGGTCGGAGGCTGAAGGCGCCGTCGGGGGTAAACAGCTTACGGTTATACTTAAGGACGTCATGTTAGAGATTCATGAGGAGGTAGAAAAGGAGCCTTTGTCTGCGGCGGTCGTGTCGGGGGAGTCCGGGTCTCCTGTGGTGGTTGCGGCGCCAGAATTGCCCTCTACTTTGAGAGCCCAGCGCACGATGTCGACTAGCAGCAACGGTAGCGTTGATGCTAGCGACCTCGATGAGCTGGAACTTTTGAAGTTCTGGGTGAGGAAGGCGCACGCTGCCGTCTATGGGAAGGTGCCGACGACCTCCGCCACTATCGTCGTGAAGGATAGGAAGATGGTTCGGCACGCCGTGGATGATATCCGCGACGTGGAAAATCAACTTATAGGTATGGTTAGGGCGCTGCGTCTTTGTTTAGATGGTTCAGGGAGAGCAAGTGTTGTTGGGGGAAGTCCGGCGGTGAATTCTGTCGTTTCAGGAGGCCAGAGTCGGAGTACGTCGGTGCAGCGCAAGGTATCCTACGCCGCTGCGGCTTTAGGTTCTGCCCCAACGTATGCTATCAGGGTTGACGCCAGGCCAGGCCAGAAGGACGACGTGATGACGACCCTGAAGCAGAAGGTCGCTCCCGCTCGAGATGGGTTTGTTGTTGTCGGGCTCGTAGGACTCGCCGGGGCGGTGTCGTTGTGGAGTGCGCAAGTCGCCACGACGCCAAGAAGCTGCAGTTGAAGGTCGGCGGGAACTGCAAAGAACTCGTAGCGAAGACCATCGAGAAGAAACGTCCACGGGTCGTTCTTCCGGTGGTCTAAGCGGGGATGAAGGCTGAAGAGCTCGTGCGGTTAATTGCAAGTCAGAATCCCCGCTTCGGCGATTTGAAGCTAGAAGACCACCTGAGAGAGAAATTTAGGTTTGGCGGAAATGGCCCTAGAGATCCCTTCGCCAACGTAGTCTTCGAAGTGACCCCCACACTTCGAGGGCGTATATTAGCTGATGCTATTAACTTCAGGTGGCGATGAGTATGGGCCCGGGACCACTTCTCGATAACCAAGTGTTACCGTTGCTAAGAGTACGATGGAATGCAGGGAGAAGGTACAGTGGTGGGGTAACTGTGCCGAGGTCGAGCATGAATTCAAGAATTGCCGAAAGGCAGTCCCCTGCTGTGTGGTTTGCGCCAGGGCAAACGACAGAACTGGCGGTGGCGCGATGGTCAATACGCGCCACGACGTCAAGTCGAGTAGATGCCCCACGATGCAGCGTCTGAAGAACGCAATTACACGAAACATCGATTATGGACTGTGTAGATAAAACAAAGTCTATAAGAAGTAAGAAGATTAAATTCGCGCAACTAAATCTCGGGAAAGGTAGAGGGGCAATAAATAACTTCGTAAAGTTATTCATCGAAAATAATATCGACATCGGGCTTATACAGGAACCGCACCTGTATGGCCACAAAGTAGCAAGTTTTGGGAGGGGGTTACCGTATTAAACGCGAATAGTGAACGACCGCGTAGCGGGATAATAATAAATAATGGGACGTGCGCCGGAATTATATTAAATAATTTATCGAACGAATTTTTAACGACGACCGAAATCAAATCAGGGGGGGAATGCGTTTTACGTAATAAGTGCGTACCTCCCGCCGGTTGATCACCGGCGGGAAAATCCCCAAACCGAAGACTTGATAAATCAAGTAGATAATATTATTCGTAAAATCGGCAGGAATAAAAATCTAATCATCGAGGGAGATTTTAATGCCAAGTCGCCACTATGGGGCAGCCCTATCGAAGACGATAGAGGCTCGCAGGTTGCTGATCTTTTTACGGAATGGGACCTTAGTGTGATAAACACTAATGATTCACCTACGTTTGAGGCGCATAGAGGCAGCAGTTTTATAGATATTACTGCAGTCTCGCACGAAATGTTAAAAACGATTTGTAATTGGAAATTAAGGTCGGACGAGGAAACGCTCTCTGACCATAAATTAATAACATGGGACGTTGAAACCAAAACAAACGCAAACGAGCAGCTAACGATATTTCCGCGGTTCTGTAATAAAAAAGCAAATTGGGAGCGATTTAAACAAAAATTTGGTGAAAGTATCCCTTTGCTTGAAAATGAGCTATTTAACTGCCGAGAGGCAGACGAAGTAGAAACACTTGCGAAAACATTAAACGACGCGGTGGTAGACGTGTCGTCGTATTCCATGCCGCAAAAGAGAACATTTAAAGACAGCGTACCCTGGTGGACCCCGGAACTAACCACCAAGCGGGCGGAAACGCGTAACCTAAGGCGCCGCTATCAACGCGCCTCGGGAGATATAAGAGAACAACGGAGAATAGAATATAATCAAAGTTACCGCGAATATAAAATATTAATAGAAGAAACGCGAACGAATAAATTTAAAGAATTCTGCACACGAAACTCAGAGAAAGAACCGGGGAACCGCATACCGCGTAATTAGAGGAAAACAACAAAAATCGCGCTCAGTAATATAAAGAAAACAAATGGCGAATACACGGAAGGTTTTAAAACCACGGCGGAATATTTACTAGAGAAATTTTTCCCATCGGATAATCCCGAGGGGGATGAAGGGTCGCACGATTTAGTACGTCGAGAAGCTGCAGAGGCGCAAGGAACGGGTGACGATAAGGCAATCCTAGTTCACGAGGTCGTCAGGGCTCTTAGGAGGATGAATCCTAAGAAGGCACCGGGGCGTGATGGAATCACTTCAGACGCAGTTCTGGAGGCGTGCCTGTTAGCCCCGTGTGTCTTTGTCGGGTTGTTTAATCTTTGTTTAGAAAGGGGCGTTTTTCTGCGTTGCTGGAAAATCCAGAACGTGAAATTTATACCCAAACCTAAAAAGGCGGATGCGTCAGATACGGGCAGCTATCGTCCAGTTAGCTTGCTACCGGTGCTCGGGAAAGTTTTAGATCGCGTTATGACTACGCGTATTGAGCACCTTGTGCGAGACAACGGCGGTTTTAATAAAAGACAGTTTGGTTTCGTGGAGGGAAAGTCGACTATCGACGTGTTAGAGTTCGTTGTCGGGGAAATAAAGCAGGCGAGAGATGCTAAAGAGTACTGTGTCGTTGTTGCTTTGGACATTTCAGGAGCATTTGATGCTGCCTGGTGGCCATTAATCGTTTGCGAGTTAGATCGTAGGGGTTGTCCGCGAAACTTGATGTCCTTGGTCAAGAGTTATTTCTCGGGGCGATTGGCACAGGTTGAAATTCCGGGTGAAGTTCTGTCGCGTGAGGTGAAAAGGGGATGCCCGCAGGGGTCACGCTCTGGTCCCACATTTTGGAAGTTGTTGTATGAGAGCATCTTTAGGGTCAAGTTCCCCGCAGGATGCTCAATCGTTGGGTTTGCGGACGACACGCTTTTAATTGTAAGATCGAGATTGTTAATGGATATGCGCACAAAACCCAACGAGACGCTTAATAAATTACACGAATGGTCGCAGGCGGTAAAATTAAAATTTAACACGACAAAGTCAGAGGTGCTTTATTTCGGCACGAAACCAGGACAGAGACCTTCAAGGCTAGAGCTAGGAGGGAAGAAAATCCCGTTTAAAGATTGTATTACCTACCTCGGCGTCAAGATCGACGATAAATTAAATTGGAAAGCGCACGTACAATACGTAAAAAGTAAGGGCGGCGAAATATCAAATAAAATGATGGCGGCGGCTAAAATAAAATGGGGTTTCAGAGGCGAATCGCTGAGGACGGTTTATGACGGAGTAATTGAGCCGGCGATGCTGTACGCAGCTTCTGTAGGGGCAGAAGATTGTAAAGTCAGGGAGGTGCGTCAATTGACGAGCGTACAACGCATAACCGCAGTAAAAGCGGCGAGGGCGTACAGGACCACCTCCACGGAGGCGGTCCTGGTGATCAGTAAGACTCTTCCTATCGAATATGTCGTTAGGGAGATTAGAGATAGGCGGTTAATAAATATAGGAAAAGGGCGCGAAATCAACCAAGATCTTAATTTTGGTAATAGAGAAATTGCAAGAAAGATCGTTGTATCTGAGTTGGGGCTCCCGGCTGATATTAGAGGAATCGAGTTTGTCAAAGGTAATGAGGACACGATGAAGATCAGAATTTATACGGACGGTTCACGTATGGACAATGGGCAAGCAGGTGCGGCGTTTGTCGTGTATAAGCAGGAAAGGGAGGTGTTTCGGTTTCAAACCAATCTCGCGAACTGGAGCACAATTTTCCAGTGCGAATTGGTAGCTATACAAGAGGCTATCGATTACGTAATAAACCATACGGGCAGAGACGAGTATTATATAATCAGTGATAGTAAATCGGCGCTGACAGCTTTAACAAACATGAACACCTCGACAGACTTCCAAGCGGACGTCTGGAGGATAGCGCATACGGCGCTCGAGTTTCGACGTTTAAAGTTCTGTTGGGTCAGGTCGCACAATGGTAACGTAGAAAACCATAGGGCTGATGAATTAGCTAAAGAAGCCGCGACGGGAGACTTTCGAATGTCACATTCGTCGATACCGAAGTCTTTGATTAAAAGAAAGCTGCGTGAAAAGTCAATCCGACAATGGGAAAAGAGGTGGAACAATGCTGCCACGGGCAGGTTGGCCCACAAATTCATACCGAGCATAGAAGCTAGAGGTAGGATCGAGGTTAAGCTCGATCACAAAATGGTGCAGTTGATAACAGGGCACGGCGCCCTGAAGGCGTATTTACAAAGGTTCGGTCTAACCAACAGCAAACGCTGGGAATGCGGTGAGGGCGCGGAAAGTGCAGAGCACGTGCTCTTCGACTGCCCGCTTGAGGCGGGAAGTCGAGAGTTGGCTGATAGCAAACTAGTTATCCTAGGTCTGGCATGGCCTTATAACCTAGAAGAAGTCGGAGAAGTGGTTAACCAGAAGGCGTTCTGAACAGCCTTGAAAGAATTCGCGGAAAGGGTCGCGAGATTAGACAATGACAACCGCGTGTAAAATTTGGTGGGGTTGGTGGAGAGATTGAAAAAATTTTAGATTGACTTGGCGTGAGTAAGGATACGAGCATAAATATAACCAAAACCTGATATTTTAATAAAAAAATAAATAACATGATAATTATACCCAATTGTCCAATATGCACGAGAAACCCCCACACAATTAATACAATCACTGCCTGTCTTCATAATTATGCGCGGAAAGTCGGGAAATCGGAAATAAATAATAACAAATAAACAATAACAAATAAATCAGAAACCCTCATTAAATTAAATCAATAAAACAAACAAAGATAATAAAATAGAGTGAAACCGCGCATCCCCCCAGGACTTGAAAGTGAAGTGATAGTGATAGTGATTGTGATCCTCCCCCCAAGAACATTTAGTGCATACCCACCAGGACTTTAGCAGTGCACCCCATCTTCCCCTTAGAAGTAAGTTACAGTTAGATGTAGGCAGACGACCAGATCTTCGGATGCTGGAGAATTTTAATATCGAGGTAAGACTTAAATTGTGGCGGCTGCACTCGCACAAGCATTCATTTACATTAATTAGTAGTTTTTGAAATAATTTAACAAGCACGTTTTGTGCGTAATGGCGCTAGCCGACATAGTGCTTGTACGAGTGCACCTGATAAATAGGGTGATGCTTTTGCTATTTTGTGCACTGCTATATGCTTAACGCTTATTAGACATTTATTTGTATATCTATATAATTATTTATTTATATTTTATATTTACACTTTTTATTTATTTATTTATTAGCATGTATTGTAGCATCATGTGACTTATTTGTTTTGTTTGACGTTCTGTCGCCATTTTGGTTGCAGTATATATTTGAGAAGGAAAAGTAGAATTGCGAAGATTGTAATCATAATATAAATCAGTTAGGGAATGATAGGGAAAGCTAGGGATGGATTTAAATTAGTTAGCTAGATTTGGATAGTTTCAAGACGACCCTTCAGGTCGCACTGATAAGCAGAGCCGGCGTCTGCTATCCGGTATTACAGATCCCTTGGAACGATTTTTAATTTCTTTACTGCACGACTATGTTGGTTGGGCGTCAGTGCGACCTTTATTTTTTTTTTTGACCTCCACTTACTGGATACAGGTGAAGCTTTAATTGTTCGCGGCTAAGTTTGGGAATTACCCCAAGGGTGAACAATTAGAAAGGGTGTGGGGATGGTCTAAACTCTGCAATAAATTAATAAAAAGAAAATGGGTTGAGCGCCACTGTATCTGTATGGATGATAACACTAAAGATTCATTACTCCTATGAGAAGATACAGAAACTCATGGGATGTAAACACAATAAAAAACTTACAACTTACTGAACTAATGTATCTGGACACCTCTGGAGCATACTTACAACCTCTCCGATCTCGATGATCCTGAAAGAAAAATACACAACAATTCTCTATTAGAAAGACACAGTTTGTGCTTTCTAATAAAAAAACAGACTAATAATTACAGGTGGATAATGTTAAGATTACCACACCAAAGATATTTAAATCAAAAATGAATTCCTAGAACGAATCAGTGGTAGCATATCTGTGCTTTTTAAATTACTTCAGCATTCGTATACTTTCATTATTCAAAGATTTATTTTCTTTAAAAAAAATTTTGTAAAAATTAATTGTGCATGGAATAAAAAACTTGAGTCCAAAAATAAAATTTAATATAGTTTCTCTCTTTTCGTTTTTTTTTTTAAATATGTTTACAAAATGAAATGATAAAATTGGTTTCTCTATACATCTGCCTTGACATAACAAGACCTTAAGTTAATAATATTTTATAACAAGTTTTTACTACCAAATACCCAGATCTGATTATTGGCTTACATGTGTTTCACATTGAGTTTAAATTATTTCTTAAAAAAACTTGAATCACGTGCAGTTAACTTGGACAAACAACTTTTCAATTAATTCAGGTATTATGAGCTTATAAAAATTTGACATCTACAAGTAATTTTCTAGAAAACAGGAAATGGACTTTGAAGTCTCATCTTTTTAACAAGTGAATTTCTGCATATCTTACAAAATTATTATAATAGCATTTCGTGACAATAATAATAATAATGTTGAAAGGAATTTTACGTTATTTCATCATTATGTTACTACATCATGCGCTAAAGGAATAAAGATATTTTATAAATTATTTGATTAATGCGATCTTACCGTTGACAAGTACCGACACGAATCAATTTTAAACTACCACATCACAGCACGCCTATTCTGAGGCCCCACTTGTGCAAAGCCTGAGAACCCATTTGTTCTGTCCGATGCAATCAGAACTACATTTCCAAGTACAAATCGCTGACATCGTTCTTCGTACCGTACAAGGACGCTTATCTGCGTGGCGCATCACCCCGTGACCGTATTCACGCACGCGCTATTCTAATGCTAACGAATGAAAGGGAATAATCCGCCTGCAAGTTAGGCAACACAAACGACTAGACCCCTTATAAATATGTTTCTTAAAGTATATTATTATTAAATATCTCTGGGTAAAGCATTTAAGTTATTTAAGCGAACATGATTTCCTGTTTCATTATAGAATTGTTTCTTTTAGATATAACAGTATCAAATACGAGAATTAAATACCACAGAATAAAATTATACTGATGCGATTCTTGCAAAAATTGTGCTATAGAATATATATTCGTTACACCCTTCCCCTCTCATTTTTGCTTGTGTCTTGTTGATCGGGTATACTCCAAAGTCAGCGCTAGGGATACCATTATTTAAGCCCTGTTTTTAGTTTGTTTTATTTTTAGGTTTGTTAGATTGTTAGAATTTGTTAGGTTTGTTAGATTTTAGGTTTGTTTGGTTTTTTTTTAGAATTTTATTTAGGGTGGATTAATTATGAAGTTAGAATTAATTAGAAGCACGATTATTTTTCGCGTTTAAACCCAATGTAGTACCTCCGGGTGGAGTATTGGGGACGAGGCCGCAGGTATAGCGGCCCTTATTCAAATTATAATGCCTAACGAGTGTCAATAGCGTAAGTCATACAGAAGCTAAGAGAACAATTTTTTAATTTTCTTAATGTGTCCCTATGCAATTTCGGATAAATTTGTGAACCGGGGCGAACAGAAGTTACGTTTCGGGCCTTGAAAACGGTGTTTTTAAAAACTACTTCCAAAACTTGTAACAAATTTTTAATAGTTTAATCAGACACTAATCATGGTAGTTTAACAAACTGGTTTAAATTACTTTAAGTCGAAATAAAATAATTAATTGAACTTATATTAGGGCGAGTAGCGTAGGTAAACACCAATGTTAAAACTGAAATACTCAGACTGACTGACTGGTCTTGGGGCTACCGGGCTATTTATGTTGTCCCTGCCCCTCATAAGTTTGTGGGAACTTGCAGAGCTCATGTC
This sequence comes from Platerodrilus igneus, assembly GCA_036346225.1. NCBI lineage: Eukaryota > Metazoa > Arthropoda > Insecta > Coleoptera > Lycidae > Platerodrilus > Platerodrilus igneus. The sequence goes on along the minus strand of JARFIW010000001.1, from coordinate 2,793,700 downwards.
TGCTTATTCTTAATTCTATTCATTAATACATTGTGATAATCTTACTTTCTAGGTAATCAAGCATCTTAACCGTCTGTGATCTGCCACCTGCAGTATGACTATCGTCTGGAATACATTGTGTTCCATCCGTTCTCATCAACTGTTAATAACCTTTTTATATCTATCCTTGAATTACATTGTTGTAGTCGACTTATGATTTCTAATAATTTTCTATTAGATTCATTATTTATAATATACATAAAATTGGGGGATAATTAACACCTCCCGACGTAAATGAAAAATTAAGGGGTTTTCTTGCTTAATTTTTCTAATTCATAAAATTCATTATTTAAAATTTATTGTTTCTAAGGGTACACTTATTGTTTCTTTATTTCTCTTTGATTTCTTAAATCTAAAACTATTTACTTTATTCTTATATTTATCATACATTTTGTAAAATACATATATAATTAGAAAAATAATTAAAATGATTAACAGAATTGTCCAAACGCTTATGTTGTAGTGTAACTTGGGAACTTTGAGTTCACTTAAATTTTCTTTGTAGTTTTCCATTAATTTCAAGGCGTGGTTGAGGTCGTCTAATTCTAGATGTTCTAGTTGCATGGGTTTTTGGATTATTTCTTCGTCTTCTGGTTGAGGCATCTTGAACTGTAGTTCTGGTAAGTTTGCGAGTTTCTTTGTTGCTATGGGGTCTTTGATAAACTTTGATTATTTCGTCTTTCAATTTTAAATAACAGTCTTCTGTGAGGGTGATTAATTGGCTTCCGATTAGTGCTAGATTGTTTTCATCTTGATTGCAGTGGATGGTCGCTATTACTTCTGTTGGGAAAATGGCGATCCATTTGTTTTCCGCAACTTTTTAAATTTTCATGTTGGGTATTTATTTGTACGGTTTTGGCTTCACGTTCTCGTAATGATTCGAAAGTTTTAATAATTGTACTTCACAAGGGCTGTATTCTTGAATGGTGGTTGTCGTCAACGATTGGCATAAATATTGGTTTGGTGTTACTTCGGTACATTTTTCGTTTGTATAACCATATCTTATACCGCTATACCGCTCCCAAGGCCCAAAACGTAACTCGCGTTACATATAAAAGTAGGCAAGCAAGGTTACCACGAGATCAAAAAACTTTCTTATGGGATTTAACATGGGAAATTCTAAGGTCCGTTCTGATTATTTTTTGTCAGATACAAAGGTCAGGCACCCCGAGGTCGCCGCAAATATTCATACATCTAGTAACAAAAATCTGCACAATAGTTTTCTTCAACTAAGCATTTTTAGCTCTCGGCACCCTGATCTGGACCGCCAACACCACCACCACCACCAGCACCACAACCATCACCACCACAACCATCACCACCACAACACACACCACCACCACCACAACCACCACACCATCAAAACAACCACCACAACCACCTCACCACCAAAACAACCACCACCACCGCAACAACCACCACCACCATCACAACCACTACCATCACAACCACCACCACCACCAAACCACCTCCACCACCACCACCACCAACACCACAACCACCAACAACACCACAACCACCAACAACAACACCAACACCAACACCACCACCACCGGCAACACCACCACCTGATCATACCCCACCTGTTGGGAGTTAGAGCTATGCCGATTCACATCGATTTTGTTCTCATCATCGCCTTAACTGCCATGTTTCTCGGTTCAACCTGATATAGTAGCACTGTAATGATAAAATCCATTTAAGTTTCAAAGACAATTTATTTAAAGTTTGTTGTTGCGTATAGCTTGGTGATACTGCAACAATGTTAAACTAGTTTTTTATTTGCATAATCAGATCTAAGTCTGGTTGTGGGTGCTATAATGGCAAAGCTCCTTGAATTTATCTCCATCAGAATAGAGTGAAATTGCCCCATAGGGCCCATAGGGTGAAATTGCTCCATAGGCCCCATAGGGTGAAATTGCCCCATAGGCCCCATAGGGTGAAATTGCCCCATAGGTCCGCATAGGGTGAAATTTGATTATTCTCTGATCTTTTTTGGCAAGCATTCTAGAAGTTGCCATGCACGAACCGATACGAACACGGATCTAAAGTCTAAGTTTAAAATTATTCCGCCCCCTCCCCAACTCCACCTCCACAAATGGACGGAAATCGGTTGGTTAAAGCATATGTCTTGGGTAGCGAAAAAAGGTTCTAAGGATGTTGTTAAATAAAAATGGACAAAAATTGGCGATTTGGGTCTTTAAAAGGTATAACTTTGTAAGGGGTAGTCCGATTTTAAATCTATTTACAGATTTGGACTCTCTATAAAAATCTAATATTAGTTGATACGAAACAAAATATAGTTATTTTAAACGCGTGACTACCCTGCAGATAATAAATACAATATACCGCTTGTCAACAAAAAAGTTGTAGGGAGATTTAAAAACGAGTTTAATGGCGGTCTAGTATTAGAATTCGTCGGTACAAAATCAAGTCCTGCTGTATTGTAAGCGAGAAAGATACGATTAAAAAGATTAAAGGGGTCTCACGAAGTGTAGTTAAGTAAAACCGAGGGTCCTACAACCTATAACGAGCATATATTCCCTAAAGAGGTGGGCATGCGACAACGCAACAGTGCGTGGGAGAATAAGGATTCTCTCCAATAAGAAATTAAAGTTTCCTTGTACGTAGCGCCAGTCATTGGGATATGGTAGAAATGTTTAACCTATAAACGCGATTAGTAATTGTGGTTTAGAAAAATGGTAGTTTTCTAGGTCGGTGGTGGTGGTGGTGTTCCCGGTGCTGGTGGTAGTGGTGTTGGTGGTGTTGTTGGTGGTTGTGGTGTTGGTGGTGGTGGTGGTGGAGGTGGTTTGATGGTGGTGGTGGTTGTGATGGTAGTGGTTGTGATGGTAGTGGTGGTGGTTGTTTTGGTGGTGAGGTGGTTGTGGTGGTTGTTTTGATGGTGTGGTGGTTGTGGTGGTGGTGGTGTGTGTTGTGGTGGTGATGGTTGTGGTGGTGATGGTTGTGGTGCTGGTGGTGGTAGTGGTGTTGGCGGTCCAGATCAGGGTGCCGAGAGCGAGATCCATGTCTGGAGCTAAAAATGCTTAGTTGAAGAAAACTATTGTGCAGATTTTTGTTACTAGATGTATGAATATTTGCGGCGACCTCGGGGTGCGTGACCTTTGTATCTGACAAAAAATGACCAGAACGGACCTTAGAATTTCCCATGTTAAATCCCATAAGAAAACCGGTTTATTGATCTCGTGGTAACCTTGCTTACCTACTTATAAAACAAATGCTAAGAAATAAATTCTTGAAGCCATATGTCATGAACTAAACACAGAAAATGGAATAAAATCAACTGCCAAAAATGTTTTTAGAGTTTTTAATTACAAAATGTTTTAGTTTTAAATTTATGCAACGCTATCATGCTCTAAGCTCAGCATAATAATTATGACACCATTTCAATATTATAACGATCTTCAATTCATTTCGAGAAAACATTTTAACCTTTCGATTCTATTTTTACAATCCAGTAACGCTAAAACGAAGCTATTAATTTAGAAACACGTCAGCACCTCGAGCATCTCGGAAATCAGCTTTGTAAAAGTTATGGTGTTTGTCTCCAAAAGGGCATAATTGAAAAGTCTCTCAAACACTTAAGCTACTTATTTCCAACCGATCTACCTTTCGCTTAATTTACTTTTCTCAATTCGTGATCCAAATGAGTGCGACAAAAAGAGCAATGAACATAAAATGCTCCTGCATCGGAGCCAAAGTATTACGGAAGCGTACTTTCAGAAGTTTTCAGCGTGTCAACTGGAAAAAGGTTTTTATATTTTATTTTATTCGGGTGATTAATTTAGTAAGTATGAAGTTGTATACTTTCGCAGGGGTAGAGAAAACTAGTTTACCCAAGGGTTTCTATGTATACGTGCATGTCCATAGTAAATCTGTTCCGGAAATGATAAGAAACCTTATAAGCCTTAGAACGAAAGTCTATTCGTCAGTGTCAAACTTTAGTAGGAGCTGAATATTGGAAGTTAGATGTTCGGTTATCGGAAAGTAGTGTTGCAAAATGCGTTAATTACAAGGTTAGAGTTGAATCCATCTCCATTCTCCAAGGATCGCACCAAGATTCCATTCTCTATTTCAGGGAATTCCATAATGCCCAGTACGACTACTCAATGGGCTAACGTCTTGTCAGGATGGCCGTTCTTCTCTGGGTTTCTAACCCAGAATAATACCCTCTTTTCCGTTCCCATCCATAAAGCTCGCCAATCGTTCATGGATCACGGTAGTCCGACGAAGTAGATAACTCTTTGTTTCTAACCGTGAACAATGGCTGCAATCTTTAGGGTAAGGCCGTCTCGAAAGTTCATCTACATTACGATGACTTCTATCAGCACGATGTTACGTGTCGAAGTCATACTCCTGCAGCCTTTCTATACATCTGGTAACTTGCCCTTAGTAGTTTCTAAACTGTAGTAGTCACTTCAGAGCGGCGTGATCGGTTCTCAGGTATAATTTTCATGTCGATGACGATATCGGCCACTATCTACCAGACGCTAAATATGGATACGTCTACCAATCCCAATCACTAAAAAATTACGTTTAGTGAACTGAACAAGTATTGCTATTGTTCAAATATTTTTCTTATATTAACCCAATCATGCTTACGTATTTCTATTCAAGGGTGATTGAAAATAAATAATTTTGACATTTTTATATCATTCTGATGTGTTTATTTTAAGCAGTTGTTCTTTTAAACTGAAATACATGTAATTTGCTTAACTTGTGTAAAACCTGCGTTCTTGAAACTAGTTAGGCGTTTTTTTTTTTAAAGTGGTAAAAGATTTTATATCCGCTGTGTGGGACTCTTCCTTGCCGGAGCAAGGACATACCCACTAAAAATCCACTTTGGTGTCGGACTCGAGATCCCTTGTCAAAGGACGTTTATAGGGATCCCGTGACTAGCGTACCTGGACTAGGTCCTTCACCGCCGTCGCGATTGGAAATAACATGGCGTTACGCTCAGTTTATTCCTTTCGGACGTCTGATGGAATCGCAGCAATTTTCATTGCCGGAGCATCGCACTGGGGTGCTTATGTCGTCGCCATAGGGCTTCTTCATACGCGCCCAGAGCACGTATGAGCTGGTTTTCGTGATCTTCAAGAGATCCGTAAAACCTCTCCGCGTTCGACCGAAGCCATTCCTTGACGGTTTGCAGATTTGCCTCTCTGTGAAGCTGAGCGTTTCTGATGATCCAGAGAGCTCCGAAGACTCCCTTTAGGGCCTTGTTCTGGATCACCTGGAGTTTCCGCATGTGCGTTTCCGCTGCGTTACCTCACACCGCTGATGCGTATGCAAACGTCGGTCTGGTTATCGCCTGGTAGAGCCTAAGCTTGTTTAAAGCGTTCAGCCTACTTCGGCGATTGGTCAAGGGGTATAGCTGAGCCATAACACCATTGGCCTTGTTTGCCGCATACTCGATGTGAGCTTTCCAGGTTAGCCGAGAATCAAGGAACACCCCTAGATACTTGACGTCTGAACGCCAAGGTATCGGTTTGTCGAACGCTCTGACATCGTCTCCAGGTCGGTGACGTCGCTTCGAGAAGAAAACTGCCGTGCTCTTTTCTGGATTGACCTCGACTCGCCAGAGTCTTAGCCACTCCTCGAGAGCGTCCATCGCCGTTTGCAGTCTCTGCATAATGAGGTGCGGAGCACGGGACCTGGCTAGAATGGCTGTGTCGTCGGCGTATAGTGCTATCCTGGTGTCTGCCGTTTTCGGTAGGTCGCTCACGAAGATGCTAAAGAGTGCCGGCGAGAGGAGAGAGCCTTGGGGTACCCCAGCCCTGATTCTCCGCCTCGTCGACCGCACCCCGTCCAGCCTGATGCAAAACCATCTATCGTGAAGATAGGATCTTGTCGGTTGGACGAGGGCGCGTGGTAAACCCCTCTCCAGCATCTTGTAGAGTAGGCCGTTATGCCAGACCTTGTCGAAAGCTTTAGACACGTCCAGGAACACTGCGCCGGTTGACTGTCGCCAGTTGAAGCCTTCCGCGATGTGCTCCACCACTCGCAGTATCTGGTGAACGGTGGAATGCCCTTGCGGAACCCAAACTGTTCGTCCTGGATGACGTCGTGCTCCTGCATCGCTGCCTGGAGTCTCCTTAGAAAGACGGCTTCCGCTATTTTCCCAACTACCGACAGCATGCTAATGGGCCGGTAGTTCTGTGGGAATGTCGCAGATTTGCCTGCCTTCCGGAGCACTACGACGTCCGCCGTCTTCCACGTGGATGGAAAGTAGCGGAGTCTCAACATGGCGTTGATGATTCCGGTCAACGCCCGGAGGGCGTTTTTCCGGCAGCGCTTTCAGAGCCCGGTTGGAGACACCGTCCGGTCCAGGAGCCTTTCTGACCCTTAAGGCCTTGATAAGGTCCTTGACATCTTCAACCGTGGTAGGGTCAAGTTCCTGAGAATCGTCGTCGTCCCTTAGCCTCCGCCGGACTTCACGATGGACGCGTTTGATATGCCGAAGGTCTGCGTGCGCATAGTTCGGCTCGAACTGACGTTCCATGCTGTCTGCGAAGACTTCTGCCTTTTCAGAGACTGAAAAGGCTAAGCCTGTTTCGCCATGGATTGGAGGCATCGGGGACTTCTTGTTCCTCAGTACTTTCGACATCCTCCACAGAGAGTTGTCGTCGGCTCGGAGGTTCTCCAGTCTGGCTGCCCAGGCCTCGTTCCGGTGCCGCCGAATTGCTAGTCGCATTTCGGCGACCAATCGATTGTACCGGAGTCGTTCCGCAGGATCCCAGGTTCTTTGCCACTGACGCCTGGCGCGGTTCTTCTCCCGGATGAGGTCACGGATGTGCAGAGGGAGGATGTCCCTCTTATCCGCTACCGGTCTCATGGAAGTGGCTCTACTGATCGAAGTCTGTATGCACTCCACGAGGCGGTCCACTTGCGCCTCCAGCGCGTCAACCGTCAGTATGTCGTTAGACATCCCTTCGACCAACCTCGCTAGATAGGCGGCAAATGCCGGCCACGAAACCCTAGGGGTTTCGTTAATGGCCGGGGCTCGCTCCTCCGAGATGAAGCAGCACCGGGTTGTGGTCAGAACTGAGGTCGCTGACGGCCCGGATCTCCGTGTTCAACGTCACTTGGTGGAGGATCGCGACGTCTAGTACATCAGGCCTGCCTCTATTGCCGTAGTGAGTGGGTTCTGCTGGTCCTAAGACCTCGACCTCACGTCCGTCAGCAAACTGTCAAAGTATGCGTCCATTGCGATTTGCTACCCGACTGTTCCAGAACGGATGTTTGGAGTTGAGGTCCCCTGCTAAAATCACAGGTTCTCTCGCATCCAACAACGCGTCCAGGTCCTGCGTGCTAAGCGCTTCGCCACCTGGCCGGTTATAAACCGAGATCAGGCGTAGAGGGCCGAAACCCTCTGGTACTATGCATACTGCAGTCGCTTCCAGTCGTTCTAGGACTGGCAGGTCCACCACGTAGTGCTCCAGACTTGCCTTGACGTACGCCGCTGTGCCTCCTCCGACGCCATCTCGATTGTTCCGGAACAGCCTGTAGTTGGGAAGCCTAGGCTCGTCTCGTGCGCTGAGGAACGTTTCGTTCACCAGGACAACGTCTAGGTCGTGTCGCAACGCAAACTCCAGCAACTCAAATCGCTTTCCCATCAGCCCTCGCGCGTTCCAGAAAGCTATCTGCAGGGTTCCTGGATATCCGCGACGTCTATCCATCAAGATGGAAGAGTTCGCTGATATCCTTGCCTTCGCCGAAGTTTTTGGCTTAGGCGATTATAGGCAGCAGCTTTCTGGCGATCGCAGTCAGCTTCTGGAAATCGATTCCAGCTGACCGGTGCCTTTGGTGCGGTTTCGTTTTGCCTTTTAACCACCCTTGGCTTCGGGAATGCGGAACATCCCCTATAGCTCGCTGGATGCGCACCACCGCAGTTGACGCACACCGCAGGAAATTCCCTGCTTTTGAGGCAGGTGCCGCTAAGGTGACCGCCGGCGCACTTAACGCACTTAGGCGTGGCCTTGCAGTTCGACTGCGTATGCCCGAATCTCTGGCACCGATGGCATTGTCCTACTTCGGACCGTCGGTGCGGTATCTCCACCTGTACTCGCAGGTGCAGCACATGCTGAAGCTGCAAGATTCGCTTCGCCTCCGTGGACTTGGTCAAGGTGACCATGACCAGGGGCAAAGCTCGTCTCGGACGCTCCTTGTGCATGCGTGCACAGGCTAGCACTGGAAGCCCGCTCGCGACGAGTTCCGTTCGAACGTCCATGGCGTCAATACCCTCCGGGATGCCCCTCAAAACCACCCTGAGCAGCTTGTCGTGTTGGAGGCGATAAGTATGGTACTCTTCGCCTCGCTCGGACAGAAAAGCCGTGATCCCACGGTAGTCTGTTGGGGTCGCCGGAGTGATACTGATTCCGTCCTGCGTATTACGTGCTTTGGTAAACTGGAGTCTGCGCCGGCTGAGCTTTGCCGCAATCGCTACCCACTTGTCCTTCTTGCGAAGGACGATAGGGGGGACGCGGCGGCTGCGGGCCGACGCAGGGTTCGAACAGTTCGCATCGGACTCCATACGTTCTGCTGGTGCTTCTTCTTCTGGCGTAGCAGCAATCGGTTCGTACCGATTGGTTGTCGGAAGGTCGGCTGCGCTGGTCTTCTTGGGCTGCTTGGTCGTCGTCTTCTTCTTCGGCACCGTGAAGCCGTCGTCACAGGCCTCCTCCGAAGCGTTCTCAATGGCGCGCTTGCGGGGGTCCTTCGCTTCGGCGCTCGGTGCCATCTCGTAGTCCTCTCCGTCCATAGTTCCGCTAAAATGCGCGGGTAGCAGTGCAAGCACTACGCCCGCGCAATGTACCGGAGCTTCCCTTCCAGCCACGTGCGATCAGTCGAAATTGCTCCCGGATTAGCAGGTTCACTAGCCCGTTCAGCGCTCGAGGTGTCTTAAGCGGAGCAACTCGACTCAACGCCCGCGGATTGGATCGCGGCGGCGACGAGGATGTCCTTCTGCAAAGCGGGGGCGCCCGTAAAAATACTGCACCCACGCGTTACAAAAGGACGGGTTCCGCTACGTTGAACCGGATCAACTATCTACGCACTGGCAGACTCACCAGCGCGTTCACAGCCAAAGGTGTCTTAGGCTAGACAGTCGAAGCGTGTTCAACAGCGAAGTGATTCCTTTTTAATGCACTAAAAGTGCAGCGCCTCGACCCCAGCTCAGCAACAGCACGAAGCTAATAAAAGCCTCAAGCGCTATCGCGAACCGAAGTCGTTGCGTCTTTCCTTGTTGAATTTATTCTCTATAAAAACGCGAAAGCAACTAATTGCTAACACGCGTTTACAGAGAAACACTTCCAGTTAAGTAAAAGTACAAAAGCTAAAAGCTCTCGCACGTTTACGAAACTGCAAACACGATGTAATTCGACGATAGGTATTATAGAAGCGCGGGAACAATAAATTGTTTCCACGCGTCTACAAACACCTGTTACGATTCTATTAATACACGAGAACTGGTTAGGTTCCCGCGCATTCAACAGAATCCGTTACGATGACGTCACTGGGCGTTGACCGTTGGAATGCTGCACGTTGAATAATACCGGTGTATTATTTATCGAAGCTCGTTGCTCTGCTGGAATGCGGTGATGATATCTCGGTGAACTAAATTATACTGGAAAGTACAATTTGGTTGTAGTCGCTCTGTGGTCTGCACGTCTGCTCTCTGTGAAATCTGGAACTGGACTGTACCCAGTACCAACTTGTTAGGCAGCTATCGTAAGTGTACTAAAACAACACAACCATTTGCAGAAAAGTGTTTGCACCAGTTCACAAATGGTTCCCAACATGAATAACGACATCTTAAGAAAATGAAAAAATTTTATTCTTAGCTTTCGTAGGATGAGCGTTCTTGAAACTTGCTACGCAACTAGGATAACTGTACTACAAGAACACATTTGAGAAAACGTGTTCGCACCGGTTCACAACTTGCATAAAGACACCTTAAGAAAATTAAAAAATTTTTCTTACCTTCTGAAAAACCTGCGCTGTTAAAAGTTGGTAGGTAACTGGGGTTTGTGCACTAAAACAATACAACCATTTGTAGGAACGTGCTCGCACTAGTTCACAAATGTTTCCCAACTTGCATAAAGACACCTTAAGAAAATGAAAAAATTTTATTTTTAGTTTCCGTAAGATGAGTGCTTTTGAAACTTGTTAGGCAACTAGGTTAGGTTTACTGAAACAACACCATTTGCAGAAACGTGTTCGCACCAGTTGACAAATGTTTTCCAACTTGCATAAAGACACCTTAAGAAAATTTAAAAAAATTTCTTAGCTTCTGAAAACCTGCGCTCTTAAAACTTGCTGGTCAACTAGGGTATGTGCACTAAAACAACACAACTATTTGCAGGAACGTGTTCGCACCAGTTTACAAATGTTTTCCAACTTACATAAAGACACCATAATAAAATTATAAAATTCTATTCTTAGCTTCTGTAAGATGAGCACTCTTCAAACTTGTTAGGCAGCTCGTAGTTACAGTAAAATTCTAAAGCACTCACGACAATTTATTTCCAGCTAATCGCTGATAGTACAAACGTTACTTTTTAAAACTAAGTAGTTTTTTTATTCACTATCAAAGCACTATAATTAATTTATATCGAAGCATTATCATCAACTATGCAAACACTAATTAATAATTTATATCGATTACTATAATAATTCATATCACATAGGACAATATACTTTAAGCAGTATATTACCACTAATTTATTTCCTATGACGACCTTATAGCTAGTATAGCAAGTCTGAATCAGTATTGAACTGAACTAATGCTCATGACGGAAATTTATAAATATTTTCTAATTGTTCTAGATTGTTTCGAGAATGTACCAGAATTATGCAAATAACGTCTAGAGAGTTCCTATTGCAAGGTTAATCAAGCTCTTAAATGCAAGCTCTTCTAACGTGTCCGTCAAATCCATTTGAAGATTTCGAGCCACAGGTTGCCTACCATGTAAAGATGCCTCGCTTACGTACTACTGTATTATTCTGGTCAATGTTAAATTAAGCAACGCCACATTACACTGACGATCTCTGAAGTCCCCGAGACAGGAAGGAGAGTCGGTACCATTTTTGAAATTCCTATGTTAATAGAAGTAGTAATCAGCACTTCTCGTAGTAGGCGACGTGCTATTTGAATTTTAACCACACACCAAATCTTGCACCCGGCTTTCTGTAACAGCACCTCTAGCATATTTCGTACCACCCACCAGTCCAACCCGTTGAGTCCACAATCGATCTTGGGTGCAAACTTCTTGTCTCCATATTTAATAATCTGGCCTTGACATCCACGCTTTCCACAGATCCTACTAATTTAAATTCTCAGAAGGTATTTGCTTAGCCACAAGGTAATAGATGCTACGAGGTCGGTACCATAGTCGTTTGGTCCTTCCAACCTCTGGTTCCTGCCGGCAAGGTCGATCCAGACCATCGAATTTATTTTTAAACACCTGAGCAAGTCTTCGGCAAATTGCAAGGTCCGTCGTTAGGCAATGCGCTGGGGAGTATTTAGATAGCACACGGGATAGGTTACCTTGAATCTTTTCCGTAATCACAAACAGTCAACCCATTGAGCTTACAACCAATCTTGAATATGGCAAACTTCTTGTCTCCATATATAATAATCTGGCTCTTGATATGTTCGCCTTCCACAGATCCTGCTTATTTGAATTATCAGAAGGCATTTGCTTAGCCACAAGGTAATAGATGCCAAAATGTTGGTGCTATAGTCGTTTGGTCCTTCCAACCTCTAATTCTTGCCGGTAAAGTTGATCCAGACCACCAAATTTATATTGAAACACCTGAGTTGGTCTTCGGAAAATAACAAGGTCCGTCGCAAGGCAATGCGTCGGGGAGAATATATAGATAGCACATGGAATAGATCACCTTAAATCCCGTTCGTATTCACAATTCAACCGTTGTGTGTCTTTGTACAGAGACATGAAACAATCATAGCTTGGTCCAGACGATCGCTCATCTCCAGGGGAGTAACTTGTTGTTAGTCTCTCTGTTTGCCACTTTTTTGGCAATACTAACGTCATCACCATCGTAGAGTGCTAACCGTTAACGTTCAACACTATTGTTCTTCTTCTTGAAAGTTTAGAAATCCGATATACCACGTCGTTGATCCTTTTTATAACTTCGTACGGCCCACCACTTGGTTGCGGTATTTAATGCGGACAAGAAAGAAAAGTCAAGTAAGCAAGAAAATCGCCCGCACCGAGTACCGCAATAAAGAAAGGAAAGAGAAAGGAATGCGGAACAAAGGAAACGAAGTAGCAAAGCTAAAATTAAAAAACATACTTGATGTCATATCTGGTCTTCATCCGATCGCTTGCTATCTGGATATTTTTCATAACGTCACCATGGATGCCTAGCCTAGCGCTTGAGCTTCTCTACGTAACCACGCTCACGATTTCATCTCCAAGTGTACGCCCATACTCATGGTTACCTAGTAGACGTATATCGCCTCTCAGTATATCACAGGCAGGTGTCTGTCGAATACTTTCATAAACCGAAAACCGATCGGCCCAAAAATAAATATAAATGTTGTTTCCGGTTTCTCTGATGTTGGGAAACCACTTTAGAAATGTACCTGCCGAAGGTGCGGTTCATGCGCTCTACCATATCATCCGATAGTGGTGCGATGATGTTGTTTGGGTCTTTATCGTCCCCAGCAACTGGCAAACTTCTCCGAATAACGCAAACTAAAAATATTAGCCCTGATCGACGTGCTATTCTATAAGCGCTCCAAAATGGCAAAAAGGATTCTTCGCCAGCATATCAATGAATGTTGCAGTTTCTTGGTTTTGACATAGCATATGCTTCGGTCCATTTTGTAAAATAGTAGATAGTCACCAAGAAGTTCTTATAGCTGGAGTCGGTCTCGGAGAATAGACTGACAATATCAATTGCCAATTTCTCAAGGGACTCCAGCCGTTGTATAATCAAATTGGAGCTTTCTAGTTTTTCAATGGGGCACACAGCAAACACTTGCGGCACCACCGTTACACAGCGTCCTTACAACCTACCCAGTAAAATCTAGCGCGTACTTTCTCCACTGTTTTCTTAACGTTAAAATACAATCCCGAGCTGCATTATATACACAACCTCCGGTCGGTTTTTAGAAACCACCACCTGAAGCGTGCTGACGCATCCAAGAAACGCGCTAGGATCCCATTCTCTACTTTCTAGGAATCCCATTGTGGCCAGTACTACTCAAGGGACTAACATCATGCCAAGATGGACGTTTTCATCTGGCTTTCCAACTGTTAGGGCCTCAAATCGTTATTGATCACAGTAGTGCGACCAAGTAGATCACTTTTCGTTTCTACCTGTAATCAATGGATGTAATCTTGGGGGAAGATCGTCTCGATAGCGTATTCGCATTGTGATAACTTGTACCTGCACGGTGTTCTGTGCCGAAATCATACTTTTGCAACTTTTCTATCCACCTGGTGACTTACCCTTCGGGGTTTTTAGACCACAAAAACCATTTTAGGGTTCTGTGATTAGTTCTCAGGTACAATTCTGCCGCGCGGATGTGTTGTACAGATTTTACCATATTTACCTCATTGTAACGCCATAGTTCCGTTGTGGTTTTCAGAGCACCGTGCTAAAGTAACTAATCACTCTTCCTCTCTCTCGCCTGTTTTGCATCTGGGATATTACACTTACGATGGCGATATGGTTTGCGTTCGTATCCAAGATGAATTTGCCTTTCGGCCAAAGATAACTTAAGATCGGGGATGTTGTCAATGAATGCCTTATTTATTAGGAGACATTTTGCCAATTTTCATCCTAAACGCAATCATGCCCTTCTTCAAACAAGTTGTGTAAGGGTTTGGCGGTATTGGCAGATGTAAAAACGAATCTTCTATAATAAGTACCCCTAATTGATCAATTAGGTGTGTTTCTAAAAAAGAACAACTTAAATTTATGAATGACAGACATTCGACCAATTTAATTTTCAAGCACTAATTTTCGTTTACAATATTGAATTTTTCTATGTGTGAATTTATGTATGTACAATCCACTTTAAATAAGCGTACACCAACGTAATCGTGGTTCTTAAAAATTAGTTTTATAAATTTGTATTATGGCCACCAATCACAATAATGCGATTCATGAGGAAATAATGTTTATAAGAGAGAAAACGGAATTCAAGAAAACTACAGTTTTGTTTTTCCTCAACAACGAACGCTTGGCGAACCCTTACAGCGTTGGATTCACTGCGGATAAATTAATTATTCTAACTCCAGGTTGAATTAGTACTCGCAACACAGGCCAGTTTTACGACTAACGATAATCTTTATTTACGCGCTCTTTTTGTTTTTAATGATCCAGAATTGTTTTCAGATTAAAATACTTCGATCTGCAAAGATAAATGATCATGTTTCATTCCCTATTCTACTGGATTTAATTCTATTTTGTGCAAGGGGATGTCAAAATCTTCTAACGCTCAATTTTAATAAAACTAAAGTGTTATATACATAGCGGCTCACTTCACAGTAGACATTATGATGCATATGTAAAAATAAGAACTCAGTTAGAAAGAGATAGCTGCCTTTAGCAATTTTTATCTAAAAACCAAAAACAACTCGTCCTCACCGTGTATAGGTGTTAAAACTAACGCCGAAATTCCATTGGGAAAATGCTAATATGTTAATGACTAGAGTTTGAGAAGTGACCGAAAAAAGAGTTCTTCATGCACAGACATATTTGTTATTTTATAAACGAATATAAATCTGTTTGTACGTTCTAAACTACCTGCAATTACAATATTCCTCATGTATACGTACAGTGGGAAGTTACAAAATAGATTACCGACATCTTGTTAATAACTCACAAGTTCTTCCTTTTTAGAGTTAGTTTGCTATGATACACACTTAATAAACTCACGTAATTTTCCTCATACATTGTGAAGTGTACCAAACAAAGGAAGCGCACTGCATGATATAATAAAGAAGCTTTGTCGCACACGAACAAGTCTGTAGAAACTCTTGAGAAAGTTGGAAATTCCTCTCTTTAAAAATTACACGACTTAAACTTTTCTGGCTATCTTGATATAATTCTTGTAAGTGTTACAGCGCTGCGAGACACGTATTTGAAATTTTTTAAACATTGAAACAAAAGAAAGAGTAAAGACTTTATAAAAGTGCGCTGTTTGTACTATAAGGACTCGATTGTTCGTTTTCATCAAGGTATCAAGTAACAGTTAACGAAATTGTTCTTGTATACGCCGCGGAGCTTGAAGTCTTTTATTCTTTATTTGAAACGATACATAGCAATGTTTTACATTATAATTTGAATTAGGGCCGCTATACTTGCGGCCACGTCCCCAATGCTCCACCCGGAGGTACTACATTGGGTTTAAACGCGAAAAATAGTCGTGCTCCTAATTTATTCTTACTTCATAGTTGATTCACCCTAAATAAAAACTAAATAAAAATCTAACAAACCTAAAAATCTAACAAACCTAACAAACTCTAACAATCTAATAAACCTAAAAATCTGACAAAACTGGAACAAAACAAAACAAAACTAAAAACAGGGTTGTAAATAATGGTATCCCTAGCGCTGACTTTCGAGTGTACCCGATCAACAAGCAAAAATGAGAGGGAGGGATCCGTAATACCGGATAGCAGACGCCGGTTCTGCTTACCAGTGCGACCTGAAGGGTCGTCTTAAAACTATCCAAATCTAGCTAACTAATTTAAATCCATCCCTAGCTTTCCTATCGTTCCCTAACTGATTTACATTATGATTACAATCTTCGCAATTCTGCTCGTCCTTCCCAAATATATACTGCAACCAAAATGGCGACAGAACGTCAAACAAAACAAATAAGCCACATAATACATGCTATATATAAATAAATATAAAGTGTAAATATAAAATATAAATAAATATAATTATGTAAATATATAAATAAATGTTTAATAAGCGTTAAGCATATAGCAGTGCACAAAATAGCGAAAGCATCACCCTATTTATCAGGTGCACTCGCACAAGCATTATGTCGGCTAGCGCCTTTACACACCAAACGTGCTTCTTAAATTATTTCAAAACTACTAATTAATGTAAATCAATGCTTGTGCGAGTACAGCCGCCACATTTTAAGTCTTACCTCGATAATAAAATTCTCCAGCATCCGAAGATCTGGTCGTCTGTAACTTACTTCTAAAGGTGGGACGGGGTGCACTGCTAAAGTCCTGGTGGGTATGCACTAAATGTTTTTGGGGGGATCACAATCACTATCACTATCACTTCACTTTCAAGTCCTGGGGGGATGCGCGGTTGCACTCTGTTTTATTATCCTTGTTTACTTTATTGATTTAATTTAATGAGGGTTTATGATTTATTTGTTATTGTTTATTTGGTATTATTTATTCCCGATTTTCCGCACATAATTATGAAGATAGGCAGTGATTGTATTAATGGAGTGGGGTTTCTCGTGCATATTGGACATTTTGGTATAATTATCTTTTTTTTTTTTTTTTTTTTTTTAATATCAGGTTTTGGTTATGCTCGTATCCTTACTCACGCCAAGTCAATCTAAAATTTTCAATCCTCCCACCAACCCACCGAATTTTTACACGCGGTCGTCATTGATTGTCTAATCTCGCGACCCTTCCCGCGAATTCTTTTAAGGCTGTCCAGAACGCCTTCTGGTTAACCACTTCCCGACTTCCTCTAGGCTTTTGGCCATGCCAGACCTAGGATAGCTAGTTTGCTATCAGCCAACCCTCGATTTCCCGCCTCAAGCGGGCAGTCGAAGAGCACGTGCTCTGCGCTTTCCGCGCCCTCACCGCATTCGCAGCGGTCGCTATTGGTTAGACCGAACCTTTGTAAATACGCCTTCAGGGCGCCGTGCCCTGTTATCAACTGCACCATTTTGTGATCGAGCTTAACCTCGATCTTACCTCTGGCTTCTATGCTCGGTATGAATTTGTGGGTCAACCTGCCCGTGGCAGCGTTGTTCCACCTCTCTTCCCATTGTCGAATTGATTTTTCGCGCAGCTTTCTTTTGATTAAAGACCTCGGTATCGATGAATGTGATATTCGAAAGTCGCCCGTCGCGGCCTCTTTAGCTAATTCGTCAGCCCTATCGTTTCCTACGTTACCATTGTGCGACCTGACCCAACAGAACTTTAAACGTCGAAACTCTAGCGCCGTACGCGCTATCCTCCAGACGTCCGCTTGGAGATCTGTCGAGGTGTTCATGTTTGTTAAAGCCGTTAGCGCCGATTTACTATCACTGATTATATAATACTCGTCTCTGCCCGTATGGTTTATTACGTAATCGATAGCCTCTCGTATGGCTACCAATTCGCACTGGAAGATAGTGCACCAGTTCGCGAGTTTGGTTTGAAACCGAAACACCTCCTTTCCTGCTTATACACGACAAACGCCGCGCCTGCTTGCCCATCGTCCATACGTGAACCGTCCGTATAAATTCTGATACCCATCGCGTCCTCATCACCTTCGACAAACTCGATCCTCTAATATCAGCCGGGTGCTCTAACTCAGATACAACAATCTTTCTTGCAATTTCCCTATTACCAAGATTAAGATCTTCGATAATTTCGCGCCCTTTTCCTATATTTATTAATCGTCTATCTCTAATCTCCTAACGACATATTCGATAGGGAGAGACCTACTGATCACCAGGACAGCCTCCGTGGAGGTGGTCCTGTACGCCCTCGCCGCTTTTACCGCGGTTATGCGTTGTACGCTCGTCAATTGACGCATCTCCCGGACTTTACAACCTTCTGCCCATACAGAAGCTGCGTACAGTATTGCCGGCTCAATTGCTCCGGCATAAACCGTCCTCAGCGATTCGCCCTGAAACCCCACTTTATTTTAGCCGCCGCCATCATTTTATTTGATATTTCGCCGCCCTTACTTTTTACGTATTGTACGTGCGCTTTCCAATTTAATTTATTGTCGATCTTGACGCCGAGGTAGGTAATACAATCTTTAAACGGATTTTCTCCTCCTAGCTCTAACCTAGGAGGTCTCTGTCCTGGTTTCGTGCCGAAATAAAGCGCCTCTGACTTCGCCGTGTTAAATTTTAATTTTACCGCCTGCGACCATTCGTGTAATTTATTAAGCGCCTCGTTCGGTTTTGTGCGCATATCCATTAACAATCTCGATCTTACAATTAAAAGTGTGTCATCTGCAAACCCGACGATTGAGCATCCTGCGGGCAACTTGACCCTAAAGATGCTCTCATACAACAACTTCCAAAATGTGGGACCAGAACATGACCCTTGCGGGCATCCCTTTCCACCTCACGCGACAGAACTTCACCCGGAATTTCAACCTGTGCTAATCGCCCCGAGAAATAGCTCTTGACCAAAGACATCAAGTTTCGCGGACAACCCCTACGATCTAACTCGCAAACGATTAATGGCCACCAGGCAGCATCAAATGCTCCTGAAATGTCCAAAGCAACAACGACACAGTACTCTTTGGCATCTCTTGCCTGCTTAATTTCCCCGACAACGAACTCTAACGCGTCGATAGTCGACTTGCCCTCCACGAAACCAAACTGTCGGTTATTAAAACCGCCGCTGTCTCGCACTAGGTGTTCAACACGCGTAGTCATAACACGATCTAAAACTTTCCCCAGCACCGGTAGCAAGCTAATTGGACGATAGCTGCCCGGATCTGACGCATCCGCCTTTTAGGTTTGGGTATAAATTTCACATTCTGGATTTTCCAGCAACGCGGAAAAACGCCCTTTCTAAACAAAGATTAAACAACCCAACATAGACACACGGGGCTAACAGGCACGCCTGCAGAGCTGCGTCTGAAGTGATTCCATCATGCCCGGTGCCTTCTTAGGGTTCATCCTCCTAAGAGCCCTGACGACCTCGTGAACTAGGATTGCCTTATCGGCACCTGTTCCTTGCGCCTTTGCAGCTTCCCGACGTATTAAATCGTGCGACCCTTCATCCCCTCGGGATTATCCGATGGGAAAAATTTCTCTAGTAAATATTCCGCTGTGGTTTTAAAACCTTCCGTGTATTCGCCATTTGTTTTCTTTATATTACTGAGCGCGATTTTTGTTGTTTTCCTCTAATTACGCGGTATGCGGTTCCCCAGGTTCTTTCTCTGAGTTTTGCGTGCAGAATTCTTTAAATTTATTCGTTCGCGTTTCTTCTATTAATATTTTATATTCGCGGTAACTTTGATTATATTCTATTCTCCGTTGTTCTCTTATATCTCCCGAGGCGCGTTGATAGCGGCGCCTTAGGTTACGCGTTTCTGCCCGCTTGGTGGTTAGTTCCCGGGTCCACCAGGGTACGCTGTCTTTAAATGTTTTCTTTTCGGCATGGAATACGACGACGCGTCTACCACCGCGTCGTTTAATTTTTCGCGAGTGTTTCTACTTCGTCTGCCTCTCGGCAGTTAAATAGCTCATTTTCGAGCACAGGGATACTTTCGCCAAATTTTTGTTTAAATCGCTCCCAATTTGCTTTTTATTACAGAACCGCGGAAATACAGTTAGCTGCTCGTTTGCACTTGTTTTGGTTTCAACGTCCCATGTTATTAATTTATGATCAGAGAGCGTTTCCTCGTCCGACCTTAATTTCCAATTACAAATCGTTTCTAACATTTCGTGCGAGACTGCAGTAATATCTATAAAACTGCTGCCTCTATGCGTCTCAAACGTAGGTAAATCATTAGTGTTTATCACACTAAGATCCCATTCCGTAAAAGATCAGCAACCTGCGAGCCTCTATCGTCTTCGATAGGGCTGCCCCATAGTGGCGACTTGGCATTAAAATCTCCCCAATGACTAGATTTTTATTTCTGCCGATTTTACGAATAATATTATCTACTTCATTTATCAAGTCTTCGGTTTGGGATTTTCCGCCGGGAATCGACCGGCGGGAGGTACACGCTTATTACATAGAACGCATTTTCCCTGATTTGATTTCGGCCGTCGTTACAAACTCGTTCGATAAATTATTTAATATAATTCCGGCGCACGTTCCATTATTTATTATTATCCGCTACGCGGTCGTTCACTATTCGCGTTTAAGACGGTAACCCCTCCCAAAACCTGTTATTTTGTGGCCATACAGGTGCGGTTCCTGTATAAACCCGATGTCGATATTATTTTCGATGAATAACTTTACGAAGTTATTTGTTGCCCTCTACCTTTCCCGAGATTTAGTTGCGCGAATTTAATCTTCTTGCTTCTTATGGACTTTGTTTTATCTTCACAGTCCATAATCGATGTTTCGTGTGATTGCGTGCTTCAGACGTTGCATCGTGGGGCATCTACTCGACTTGGCGTCGTGGCGCGTATCGACCTTCGCGCCACCGCCAGTTCTGTCGTTTGCCCTAGCGCAAACCACACAGCAGGGGACTGCCTTCCGGCAATTCTTGAATTCATGCCCGACCTCGGCACAGTTACCGCACCACTGTACCTTCTCCTGCACTCCATCGATCGATGGCCGTACTCGTAGCACCGGTAACACTGGGTCATCGAGAAGTGGTCCCGGCCCATACTCTTCGCCACCTGAGGTTAATAGCATCAGCTAATATACGTCTTCGAAGTGTGGGGTCACTTCGAAGACTACGTTGGCGAAGGGATCTCTAGTGCCCTTTCCGCCAAACCTGAACTTCTCTCAGGTGGTCTTCTAGCTTCAAATCGCCGAAACGGGGATTCTGGCTCGCAATCAACCGCACGAGCTCTTCAGCCTTCATCCCCGCTTCGACCCCGGAAGAACGACCCGTGGACGTTTCTTCTCGATGGTCTTCGCCACGAGTTCCTTGCAGTTCCCGCCGACCTTCAACTGCAGTTTCTTGGCGTCGTCGCGACCTGCGCACTCCACAACGACACCGCCCCGGCGCGTCCTACGAGCTCCGACAACAACAAACCCATCTCGAGCGGGATCGACCTTCTGCTTCAGGGTCGTCATCACGTCGTCCTTCTGGCCTGGCCTGGCGTCGACCCTTACAGCAAACGTAGGGGCAGATCCTGAAGCTGCAGCGGCGTAGGAGACCTTGCGCTGCACCGACGCACCCTGACTCTGGCCTCCTGAAACGACAGAATTCACCGCCGGACTTCCCCAACAACACTTGCTCTCCTGAACCATCTAAACAAAGACGCAGCGCCCTAACCATACCTATCAGTTGGTTCGTCACGTCACGGATATCATCCACGGCGTGCCGAACCATCTTCCTATCCTCCACGACGATAGTGGCGGAGGTCGTCGGCACCTTCCCATAGACGGCAGCGTGCGCTTTCCTCACCCTAAACTTTAAGAGTTCCAGCTCATCGAGGTCGCTAGCATTAACGCTACCGTTGCTGCTAGTCGACATCGTGCGCTGGGCTCTCGAAGTAGAGGGCAATTCTGGCGCCGCGACCACCACGGGAGGCCCGACTCCCCAGACACGACCGCCGCAGACGCAGGCTCCTTCCCTACCTCCTGTACCTCCTCCTGAGTTTCTAACAAGAAGTCCTTTAGCACTACCTTAAGCTGTTTCCCCCCAACAGCGCCCTCCGCCGCCGACCTAGCAGACTCAGACCGATCGCCCCTCTTCCTCCTGGGCAGCGGCTCCTCATCGCGGTGGACCACCATGCTGACAAAACTAGCAATAAAATGACACCTAAAACGCAGCTCAAAAAACGTCCTAACCGTCACGACGCTAAAAGAACGACGCTAGAAGAACGCAAAACGTTGGTCCAATAAAAATGTTTTGTTTAAAGGTGAACCGTAAACAACCTTGTATTTATTAAAACTTCAACCGCCCAATTAAATATCAAATTTTAACAAAAATACAACAAGCACTAAGCGTCAAAATAACAACTAGAATCAAATAAATTTCCTAACGCAATAAAAATATCTCGATTTAAAATGTACCGTAAAGAACGCTATTTATTTATTTTAAATTTTAAACCGCCAAATCAAATTTAAATAAACTAATTACTTCAAAATATTAAAATATCTAATTTATAAATAAGAACACTTTATTTTTAAATGTGTAATTAACAAAATAAGGTCGAGCGCAATCGGAATGTGGTAACCGGAAATGACCTTTCACTTAATCGCTTGGTAACTAGCACAACCCGTAACTGTTACACCGCTTAATTACACCAAAATCGATTTTAAAGAACTTTTAAATACGCGTGAACTTAAATTACGGAAAATTTATATTAAAATTGTTTTAAAATTTACAGTTTTGAGTTATTTATTTGATTTAAAAGGGCTTAGATTTTTGTTTTTGGTTATTATTTTATTATACGCGCACTATAAAAATTCACACACTTTTGGTTGTTTTACCCGGTTTTTACTTGATTTAGGCGGATTTTATTTTAAATTTATTATTAAAATGCCTTTTAAGTTATTTCGAAATTGTTTTTGAGTATTAGTTGAGTAGACCTTTGTTTTATTAACCCGAAATTTATTTAGTTTATTTTAAAACGCGGATTTGGTTTAAATTACAAAGAAGACGCGATTTATTTAGTTTTTATTTAGTTTAAATTCTGTTTTAAAATTTTTATTTTACTGCCCTGTATTTAAAATTTGATGGCACACAATTATAAAAATAAAACACAATAAAAAGCAAAGCTTCAAATAAAATAATACAACAATAAATAATATAAACCCTAGATAAAAACTTACTGTTATTGCTGAAGCGGGAGCTCGGCAAAAACACGTCCGCTCGCTTCAAGCGGCAACTAGAAAAGCAATGTTTTACAGCTGCTCGAAGTAACACTATTGCTATATTTTTCTTAAATTGTATAATTACTGTTGGTGTCAGAATTTAGCTTTCCACTACTGTCGGACAATCAAATAAACAAACATTATCTCAAAACGTTCTTGATGAGTAAGAAAGTAAATTTTTACGCAAGTTACGTTTCGGGCCTTAGGAGTGGTCTTTTTAAAAACTTCTTCCAAAACTTGTAAAAAATTTTATTTATAAAACAGAAATTACATTTGAATTTTGACAAACTGGTTAAAATATTCTAAGTCGAAAATTGGAGTTTAATAAGGGCGAGTAGCCTAAGCAAACGGCAATGTTAAAGCTGAAATACTTAAGACTGACTGATGGTCTTGAAACTCCGGGTATTTATGTTGTACCTGCTCCTTACATGTCTGTGGGAACTTGCAGAGCTCATGTCTGCTTATTTCTTAATTCTATTTATTATACAATGTAACAATCTTAATTTCTAAGTAATTGCGGTTTCTTAAACATCTGTGACCTGCATCTGCAGTATCACTTACGTCTGGAATACAATGCATTACATCCGTTCTCACAACTTGCTTGTGAACTTTCAATAACCTTTCTGTTTTATCCTTCAAATACAATGTTGCATATAACTTAGGTTTTTTTAACAATTTCTAGTGATTCCTATTAAATTCTATTTTGTTATACATATATAAATTGGGGGATACATAACTCCTCCTGACGTAAATGAAAAATTAAAGTTTTTTTTTGCTTAATCTTTTTTAAAGTTTATTGTCCCTAAGGGTGCATTTATTGTTTCTTTATTTATCTTTATTTCCTTATTTCTAAAATTTTTCTCTTTATTCTTATATCTAAAATACATTTTGCAAAATACATACATGATCAATAAAATAATTAAAATGATTAGTCCAAATGCTTACATTATTGTAGTGTAGTTTCGAAACTTTTAACTCACTCAAGTGTTCCTTATAATTGTCCATTAGTTTTATGGCGTAGTTGAGATCATCAAACTCTAGGTGTTCTAGTTGCATGGGTTTCTTGATTATTTCTTTATCTTCGGGTTGTGTTATTTTGAATTGTAATTCCGGTAAATTGGCGAACTTCTTGGTTACTCTGGGGGCTTGATATTCTCTGATGATTTCGTTCTTCAATTTTAAATTAGTCTTCCTTAAGGATGATTACTTTGCTTCTGGTTAATGCTAAATTGTTTTTGTCTTGATTGCAATGTGCGATTGCTATTACTTCTGTTGGGAATATGGCAATCTATTTGTTTTCGGTAATTTTCTGAATTTTTATATTTGTGATTTGTACGGGTTTGGTTTTACAGTTATAATGGTTTGTAAATTTTAGTGATTGTACTTTACAAGGGCTATCTTCTTCAATAGTTGTTGTTGTTAACGATTGGCATAAATATTGATTTGGTGTTACATTGGTGTAACCATATCTTAGTTTATTTAAGAATAGAAACTCGGTTTGGGTATGATTACTTGATACATACTAGTAATTTTCATTGGAAAAGCAAATAAATGATAATAATTTTAATTCTTACTTTCTACTATTGGGATTTCTATTAAAAATGTTATTTCGTTGTTCTTTACATAGTCTTTCACTATAGCTATTTTTTCAAATAGTAGAATGTTTGATTCTATTACATCAAAGGGTAAATTACTGATAGTTATAAATGATCTAATTCTTAATAATTTTTTTAATAAATCAGTTGGTTCAATGATACTAGAGTGTAATGTATTTAATTTTGCAAATGTTACGGCATTTTCTAATGTAGTTAAAATTTGTTGGATTAAAGTAAAGGTTGATATTATTTGAGTGAATATCCTATTGAATCTAATTAAGTCTCGTATTCCTAACATATTAGTTTACATGTTAGTTTCAAGTGTTTGCATTCTTTTCCGAATTTGGCTGTGTCCATTGATTGTTTTAATCGGTAATAGTTGTCTTTGATTGTGTAAAATTCTTGATTTAATTCCGTTAAATCGTGTTTTTGTGCGAATGTCCAATTTTATTGGTAGTATACCGGGATTATTTTTTATGTCTTCAATTAATACGTCGTTCTCCGTTCTATCTGGGCGGAGGTTGACGGTAAAGGCGATGAATGCCCATCTGAAATTACATGGTGTCTTAAGTTTTTCAAATGAATGTATTTTATTATCTTGACGTTGTTTACTACGGTTATATTTCTGTCTGATATTTTTTTAATTTTAAACGGGCTTAAATTTCTAGGTGCCGTTTTATGTCTTTTAATTTAAAAATTTTTCTCGTACACAGTTTGTCCTATTGAAATTTATTTGCGTCGGTATTTTTATTGCGGGTTCTTTCTCGTTATCTAATTTATTTTTGACTATATCGTAAGTTATTTTTAATTTCTCTTTATGATCTTTAGCATACTGCTGATATACTTCTTTGTTATAATATATGTCGTAAGGATTGCGGGTATCTGAATGTTACTAATGTTAATTCTAGGGGTGTAAAATTTGTTGATGAGTGGATCGTATTACTGTAGGCGATTAGTTCGTATGACATTAAATTGGTGATGTGTTCCTTCTTGTAAGTTAATCTTAGTAATCTGATCTGTTCTAATAGAGCTAAATATAATCTTTCAATTAATCCGTTCGATTAGGGAGGTTTTCGGTTACAAAATGGTCTTTTATCTTATAGGGTTCTAAAGTGTTTTGTATCGTTTCGTTTTTAAATTTGCTGCCGCTATCTAAGGTTATTGTTTCGGGAGTGCCATAAAATGTAAAGTATTGTAGAAATCCTTGTGTTACGCCAATGCTATTGTTAGAGGTGATGAGTATTGCTTGGCCTATTTTGGTGAATGCATCGACAATGGTTAAAAAGTTTTGTGCTTCTACCACTAGGGTGTCGTCATGTAATTTATGTAACGGTTTGTCGGGTGTTTTGGTTAACATTAAGGGTATGTTTGGGGGTGTCCTGTTGTATTTTACCTTGTCTCGTAGTTCGCATTGGTTGATAAAGTCTGTGGTTAACTCTATCATATCTTTAAAATAGTATCGTCTTATAAGTTGCTTTAATGATTCATTGATTTCACGATGGTTGGTTTTGCCTTCGTGTTGGTTTCTAATTACGTCGTTTATTTCGTCAGGGTCGTCGAAGGTTATTAATTTTCTTGTGTAACTGATAAATTCAGGGCCGGAGTTATTGAATAATTTAACCTATAATTCTTAAAATCGTTAATATAAATGTTCGGTGTTGAAATAAAAGTAAAATCTTTTTTCTCGGGGGTATATTCTTTTAGAATTTTAATTATTTATTCCTCGTTATCGTCCTTGGTTATTTGAATTTGGTGTATTTTCTTATTGTCTACTTTCGTATATTTTACGGGATTGGGATTGGTTAAAACATCGGTAATTATAAATTGATTTGGTTTTAAATCGATTGTTTCGTTTAAAATTTTCATCGCTGTTTTTGGCTCTTCATTCTGTGTCCAATGTATGGAGTCTTTCTCTTCTCGTCCACGTTACCTTTAATTGACTCCCTTGCTAGTGCGTTGAGCTGTATTTTGCTTATGGCGTCTGCGTTATTGTTATAAATGCTTTTTTGTATATAATTTCGTAATCGTACTCTTCTAGTCTGGTTCTTCATCGTTGTAATTTTGAGTTTGGATCTATAAGTTTGCATACTAATGGTCTGTGGTCGGTGTGTGTATATATATATATATATATTGCTGTGAAACCTTTTAAATCACCTGGTCCGTCAATTCCTTCTGTTAATCGCCTCGGCTGCTCTTCTAGATAACTTCCATTCTCAATCATAAAAATTAAACAACACATTCCTACCACAAACATCAACGTTAACTCTATTTACATCAATATTCAGAATACATTAAATTTTCAAATTAAATTTGAACATAAAATTCAGTTTTAAAAAGAATTTCCGGATTAATTTTATTATCATTTTACTGTGCATCCAAAATTAAAGTCCTTGTTGGATGCCTACTAATTAATATAACAAGATAAGCAGACCGGAGTCTGAGTATAAAGGAGCATCTACCACCTTTACGTTAATTAACCAGGTTTGTCTAATTGAGCTCAAAGACCTACCCAAAGTTTCATCCTATTCCCGAACATCAAAACAAAATACCCTTTTACTTAAACAAGCAAATTTCATCTTAAAATTAAATTTTTATGGTTAGAAAAATTCCACTAATGTCCATTTAAAGTAAATCGATTATAAAGTCATTCAATACACACAAAAATGTCAAACAAAATAGTACAATTTACCTGAAGGTTATTGTCCTCGTAGCTTCAGTGTAATCGTCCCTTTTGTAAATCACACCATTCCAACCGGATTCTATTTACAGCTTCAAGTTGTCAACGCTTTAAAATGTTCTCCATCACCATTAATTTAAAGTTGTTTCTAGGCTTTTCCGGAACTCATCTGTGTATATCTGCCTCTGGTTTAGTGGATGCAGACACATTTACGAACCATTTAGTCATTAACACCCCCGCAAAATAGCAAAGAAATTCATACTTCCTTTTACCAATATTACCAATATACGCCAAAACTGCCTACTTTTGGGTATACATTTGTCGTTGTAAATTTTACTAATTGGTACCGTGATAATAAATTTTATTACCTTGTATCTCAGTGCACTGAAGTACATTCATGTTAGCACGTAAATAACAAGCTATTTTGAATCACTAAAATATACTAGCACACTTTAAATTATTTAATCAAACTAAAATGCACTGTTTAATATTAAGTCGCGGATGCACGAGCTTTTAACGCATCTAATCGTCGAAAGTCTAAGAGTCTAAGAGAGAAACACATATTCCCGCCTGTATATATAGCGAATAGCCGACACGTCGCTTTGTTCCTAAAACGGGTAATTCCAACGAATTCCTCATTCTACGTTCCCAGTCTGTAGCCTGCACGTCGATTTTATGAATTTCGTACTCACCCCATTGAGATCTCAGAAAATTTCAACACCGCCCGCAAAGTTGTCCGAGAAAACTAATTACTTTTATACAGAAATTGTTGTTCTACCTCTGATATATGCATCCTATTTTTAACCAATCGCAACCCCTTGACGTTGCTTAAATCCCGCCCTTTTACAATATGTGTCTTTGCTTGACGCATTTTCTCTTTCCTTCTCTAACCTGTTCGTATTGGTGCAACTTGACACTCTTCATTATCGATTATATTTTAGTCCACGCGGACTGTTATCTTGGTTTAATAACCCCGTATCGCACATTCTCGTGAATATTAAGCCCCGGTTTCTCCAAGATTCTTTGAAACATTAATTATTTGCCAAATTTACGCAGAATGAGCTTTTTTAAAAATACGCAGGTGTTCAAACGTAACATTTTAAATAACCTTCCTACGATTTGACTATTATTGGGTTTTTACAAGTTTTATGCTTATTATTAATAATGGTTCAATTAACTCCAATTAAAATTGATTTCCATCCTTTCATTTTTAGCGAATACAAATTATTATCCGTACGTTTTGTTTAATACCAGTTATTTAAAATAGAGTTCATTAATATAAATTTTGCACGTAATTTCCATTTGTTTAGGAATAATTAAATTATCACTGCGCTTTCAATACTGCTTCTTTTGATGTAAAGCGTCTTATAGATAATTTAAATTTCTTATTTTACTGAAACGACCGAGTTTATTTATGCTTCAAGGTTTTAATAAAGCGTATTATTTAATGAAATTCCTTATACACGGTAATTAAAATTATTTGATTTGATTATTTAATTTTCTACCCTGGTCTAAATATGAGTAATATATATATATATATATATATATATTACTCATATTTAGACCAGGGTAGAAAATTAAATAATCACATCAAATAATTTTAATCACCGTGTATAATGAATATTATTAGATAATACGCGTTATTAAAACCGTGAAGCATAAAAATTTATTAGTTTCATTAAACATACGAGATTTAAATCATGTACAAGACGCTTTATATCAAAAGAAGCAGTATTAAAAAGCTCTGCGTGTAATGTAATTATTCCTAAACAAATGGAAATTACGTGCAAAATTTATCTTAATTAACTCTATTTCAAGTAACCGGTATTGAACAAAACGTACAGATAATATCTACAGAAACTTGTAAAAACCCAATAAAATGCAAATCCTAGAAGTGTTAGTTAGAAGTAGGATGTTTGAACACACCTGCGTATTTTAAAAGGCAATTTCAGTTTAATTTGTTTAGATAAACATGTCGATTCTAAGGATATTGGAAACGGTCAGATGATTTAGCACGAAATACAAAACGGGGTTTATTTAAAAAGCTCATTCGGCGAAAATTTTGCTGAGAATTAATATTATTTTGAACACCTGCGTAGTTTAAATATCACGTACGGCGAAAATTGTGTAGATAACAAATGGTTTCAAAGAATCTTGGAGAAACCGGGGCTTAATATTCACGAGAAGGTGCGATACGGGGTTATTAAACCCAGATAGTCCACATGGACTAAAATATAATCGATAATAAAGAATATCAATTTGCACCAATACGAACAGGTTAGAAAAGGAAAGAGAAAATGCGTCAAGCAAAGACACATATAGTAAAAGGCGTGATTTAAGCAACGTCACGAGGGTCACAATTGGTTGAAAATAGGATGCAAATATCGGAGGTAGAAACAACAATTTCTGTACAAAATTAATTAGTTTTTCTCGGACATGTTTGCGTGCCGTGTGAGAATTTCTGAAATTTAAATGGGGCGAGTTAAAAATTCGTAAAAACCGACACGCGAGCGACGGACTGGGAACATAGAATGAGAAATTCTTAAGAATTGTCTGTTTTGAGGACAAAAGCGACGTGCCGGCTATTCGCTATATATACCGGTGGTAATATGAATTTGGGGCTCTTAGACTTTTGACTATTCGATGCGTTAAAAGCTCTTACATCCGCGACTTGATTCAAGATGTTAAACAGTGCATTTTAGTTTGATAAAATAATTTAAAATTTTGCTCGTATATATTAGTGATTCAAAATAGTTTGTTATTTACGTGCTAACATGAATGTACTTCAGTGCACTTAGATACAAGGTACTAAAATTTAGTATCACTGTACCAATTAGCAAAATTTACGACTACAAATGTATACACAAAAGTAGGCAGTTTTGGCGTATATTGGTGAAAGACGCATGAATTTCTCTGCTATTTTTCGGGGGTGTTAATAATTAAATGGTTCAAATACGTGTCTGGATCCACGAAACAAGGGTCAGATATACACAGATGAGTTCCGGAAAAGCCCAGAAACAACTTTAAATAAATGGTGATGGAGAAAATTTTAAAAGCGTTGAGAATTAGAAGCCGTAAATATAATCCTGTTGGAATGGTGTGATTAACTAAAGGGACGATGTACATTGAAGCTACGAGGACAGTAACCTTCAGGTAAATTATACTATTTTGTTTGACATTTTGTGTGTGTTGAATAACTTTATAATTGATTTACTTTAAATGGACATTAGTGAAATTGTACTAACCATAAAATTTTAATTTTAAGATGAAATTTGCTTGTTTAAGTAGAAAGGGTATTTAGTATTGATGTTCTGAATTATGATGAAACTTTGGGTATGTCTTTGAGCTCAATTAGACGAACCTGGTTAATTAACGTAAAGGGTGGTAGATGCTCCTTTATACTCAGACTCCGGTCTGCTTATATTGTTATATTAATTAGTAGGCATCCAACAAGGACTTTAATTCTGGATGCACGTTAAAGTGATAATAAAATTAATCTTGAAATTCTTTTAAAACTGAATTTTATGCTGAAATTTAATTTGAAAATTTAATGTATTCTGAATATTGATGTAAATAGAGTTAACGTTGATGTTTGTGGTAGGAATGTGTTGTTTAATTTTATGAATGAGGAGGTTTATAAAATTAGGTGAGCAGCTGAAGCGAAACCAGGATCACAGCAGTTTATGACGCCCAATCGGTGGGACTAGAATTTTTTGTTGAAAGGACCCAGTTCCCGCATTCAAAGGAGTATATCACAGCATATATATATATATATATATATATATATATATATTGCTATAAACTACTGGAATTATCGAGCCCCTACGTTGGGCTGTTATATTAATATTGCTATGCTCCCTAATTATTCGCGCCCCATTGTTTGGGCGACCATATTAATATTGCTATGAATAAACTGAAATTGTAATTATCGTTCTCCGACGTTGAGCTGTCTTATTAATATTGCTATAAATTCCCTCCAGAAACTTAACTGGAATTTATCTTGAACCAACCTTGTCTACCAATAACAAAATTTGATACGCTACCGCCTTACTTGTTATTAATTTCCTATTTAACTTATAGCTCGTCCTTGAACTGTTTAAATTATCAAATCACTCCCATTAACTTTATCTTATGACTTTGACTAGCATTTATTTGGAATTATAAAATTCAGTTAATTCGGTTCTATATAATGAAACAAATATTATGTACAGTTTTTGTAAATTATTTTAAATACAGTTTTCAATTAATTAATGTTGTAAATCTTATTCATCAAAATCATATACCTTTTTAATCAAAACCCAGTCACCAAAAAAACCTATTATTTTTATAAAAGAAGTGTAGAACGTTCGAAACCTCTTATCATATCACGCACTTTATACGTATGCAAGTCCTCTGTTTGTTGACTTTTCACATTCATATTATATTAAGCAAATTCAATATTCAAAATAAAAAAATATAGAAAATTAAAATGTCTTATAACTAAAATCTGACCTGGTCTATTTTCTTCGCATTGACGCATCCATTTGAATAAAAATTATCTTCCCCCAATTCAGGATTATTACATGCCCATTCGAAATATTGTCTATCCACACGCTTGAACCATTGCATTTAAATTATTGCCATCACCCTCTGAACTACCATTAACTTATACTTATGCACCCCAATTTATTGTCGTCTCATTACAGACTTAGAATTCCTTCTTATTAATTTCCCCAAACTTAGAATTGGATTATCATCATTTATTTTCCCTTGACTTAAAAATTGTATTATTCTTCCCCCAGAACTTGGAATTACATTTATTCTCCACGGACTCAGAACTTGGATTTTCTCCCCGGCTTTAAAATAGAATTCTTATTATCATTGTCCCCTGACTCGAAATTACATTTATTCTCCACGGACTGGGAAGCCGTTTAATCGGCAATCATAATTTTTATCTTATTTGCACTTATACAATTTTTCACTTTGAATTATTATTACGTATCACTTTATTTCATAGTGGCGCACTTCAGCCTTTGTTGAGTTGTAAACTGACTTCGTTATCACTGTACCTGTTAATATATCTTTTCTCCCCTACTCCGTCAGTGGGTATAGTCTACAAACTCGTCGCTTATTTTAACCAATCAAATATTTGCATTTAAAGTAGTTTCTGATGTAATTTTCTATGCTTTCCATTAATTGTGACCTGGTCGCAGCTGTCTTCGTTATGAAACATGCGGTGTTTTGATGAATCTAATTGCTTTTCCATAAACAACTGATGCAATTCGACTTAAATTCTCATATCTGCATGTTATTTACGCAATTTCTAATCACCTCTCTTTATCAAAGTCCTTAACTACTTGCACGCATCTGCATTATGCTTCCTGAAGCTCTATTTCTTATCTCAGTATTAACCTAATTGTTTGGAAGTCTTTTCAATGCGTGTTTAATTACACTTTATTATGTTTACATATAAAATACGCGCGCTTCCACTGAAAAATATCATTATTTGCATTGCCTAAATTAACTAAAACTCTTTCTAAATATTCACTATTTACCTAATGCATGTGTTCCTGGTTTCTACGCTAACTATGCGTCTTCTTGTGTGTAATTGCGACGCTTAAAACTACTTATACTTTATATACAGGGTGTTGATTGCTTACTATTTACAAACTATCTCCATTTCTCAATTCTTTACTAAATAAATGCAGTTTTCTGCTATATATATATATATATATTGCTGTAGTACTCGCCTTCTGTTGTTGCGTCAAATTTAAATTGCTGTAGTACTCCCCCACGCTCGAGCAGCCTGATGTAGTAAACGTCCAGCTGAACGCCACCGCTAAGTGTTTTTCTCTAATCTTCTAATTTAATTATGCCACGGCTAGCCCTTTTTAATTTACACAGAGTGCACAACATTACGATGATCAATTTTCATTTATCCCTTTCCCTTACCTGTGT
Organism: Platerodrilus igneus; assembly: GCA_036346225.1. Classification (NCBI taxonomy): domain Eukaryota; kingdom Metazoa; phylum Arthropoda; class Insecta; order Coleoptera; family Lycidae; genus Platerodrilus; species Platerodrilus igneus. The sequence continues at coordinate 2,760,734 of JARFIW010000001.1, read as the reverse complement.
GAATTGATAAAACGAGGTCAATCAATATTCATATAGTGAACGGAAACAATATTTATAACTCACAATTTTTTTAATTCTTTAAATACACCCTTCAATCAATTAATATTATATGGATTATTCAACCCAAAATTTATATCCTTTTAATTTAATTTAAAGTCGCCAAAAACGACATTTTTTACAAAAAAATCTGGAACGTTCAAGGCCCTTTTATGATTATTACGTAAGTTTCAACGTATTCAATATTCTTGTTGACTCCTTACAAGCTTTAGAGAAAATTAATATATTCAGTGTTAAAATTTTAATTCGAAAAGATTCCTTAAAACTAGGTGGCACTGACCTGTGACATCCTGATGAGTTGTTTCGTGTTGTCAATCAAAACCCCCTTATTATCTTCAATCAAAAACCAATGCTCTGCTTTGTACTCCTTAACGTACGCTGAACCAATAGTTTTGTTGCTCCCTATTTCCAAGATTCACCTCGAGCTTTATTCTATATTTCTCTGGATACGCCTTGGGCCTCTTCTCTTAAATACCACTTGGAATTTGTAAGTTTTTTAGTATTTTGAATTTAGAATTATTCCACTTATCGTCGTGAATTAGAATTAGATTAGAATACCAGACTTAGAACCATGGATAAGGAATAGACTAGAAGCGGATTAGAATACCAGACTTCATATCATGAATTAGAAGTGGACTAGAAGCCGTTTTCGACAAAAACGGCAAAAGCTCTCATAGATTCTTAACCCAATTCTTACACATCACTATTTTTCACTATAATATAAAACTTTTTTATCTGATACGTAAATATTTGATTAAGAGTATCGTAGGTTGGACGTGCTTCAAATTGAGACTGATTGTTTCTTATAATCTCTGGGCGTTATATAGCTTTTACTCTCTACATTTGGATTGGTTTTCCAAGCAGCCTTGCAACCAACCATATTTGTTCTGGACATTCCTAGTATGTTTTCAAGCTGATGCGAGGTCTAATGTTGAGAAATATTGACATTTTTCTAGTTTGTCTAAAATTTCAGTGATATTGGGTAGTGTATATTTGTCATCTACCGTTTTCTCGTTTAGATTTTTGTAGTCTATTACCATTCGATATTTTCGTTTGCCTGAGGCGTCTAATTTCTTTGGTACTATTAATACGGAGCTGCTCCATGGTGAGTTGGGGTGTTGCAGGATATCTTGTTCTAATAAATCTGCTACTGGTCTATCGGCTCGTTCTTGGCTTGTTTGGGGTAGTCTGTTGCTTTTGTAAAAATTGGCTTGTCTGTTAGTTCTATATTGTGTTTGACTGTACTGGTAAAGGTTAAGAAGTATTCTTTCACAAAAGAATATATCGCGGTATTCAAAGCATAAGTTTTAAATTGCTCTCTCCTCTTCTTTGTTAATGTATGGTATTGAAGCGAATGTTACTTAAATTTTCTCTTAATATCTTGTGGTGTTCTATGGGGTTATAATCGTTTTCCAAATTTTCATCTCCTGCGGGGGGTTTCTACTCCTTGTTGAAATGTTATGTGGTTTATTGTTCCTACGTTGTTTTTTGAATTTACTGGGATTTTTATTTGTTTCTCTGTACGGGGTCTATGGTGCATTTTTGATCGGTTTGGGTATTTTGGAATTTAATGAGGATTTGTTTGTGTTTTGTTCTTAATAAACGGTTTTTTGTCAATATTTCTTAGAAGGTTTATTCCTATTAGTCCGTCGTATTTATCGTAGAATTCAAAAATACAAAATTTGTGTTTAATTTTTACATTGAATGTTTTTGGTAGGGGTATGTTAGCTATGAATTGGTGTAGTGTAGTTAAAGGGTTATCTTTCTACAAAGTCTAAGTAATGTTTTTTTACGGTTCGAGAGCTAATTAGTATTTTTGAAGATCTGGTATCGATTAGTAGTGTAAGTTCTGCGTGAAGTATTTCTATATATGGCAATATTTGTCACTCGTCACGTTCGTAAGTTTCTAAGTGATTTGGTTCAGCGTCTCTACTGGAGTGTGTGTAATGATTTTTATCATTGTTATATTCTTCCACTTCTTGGTGGAATAGTTCTTTCGAAGTAAAGTTTCGTTTTTAGTTATGGCTTGGTCGGATTTGCGATATTTTTGTATTTTGTCCGGTGTTACCAGATGAGGTGTCCATAGGGGTTGGTTTGTAGTAATCGTTAGGGATATTATTGTTATTTATTATCGGTGTATTTCTAATGGGGTTTGCGCGGAATGCTGGTCTTTGATGGTTCACGTTTTGGTTGAATCTTGGTATGAATGCGGGTTTTGTAAAATTTGAGTTAAATGTTGGTTTCGGAAATTGTCTGAATTGATTATTAAAATTTGTGTTATTGATTCGCCGTTGATTTGTTTGTGTGTTAAATGGAGTGAATTTTGGTTGGGTGGTTGTTTGTCTTGCGGCTTATATGGTTTGTATCTGTGAATAGCTTTTATTCGCGTTAGGTTGTATCTATGTCGATAATACATTACGTTTTCTTCTTCTATAATCATATTCATTGCTTCTTCTAAATTTTGGGGATGTTGTAAAATTATTTTATCTAATGGTCGTTCTGATAATGCGTTTATGTAGGTGTCTAATGTCATTTCATCATACATTTTTGTCTTTAGTTGGCGGATATTTTGGTCGGGTCCTTCGATTTTTAATTTTGTTAGAATAAAACTTCTTACGTTTTGACATTTCATTCCGAATTGGTATGGGGATTGGTTACTTTCCATTCTAAGGTTTACTAAATCGCAGATAAGACATTTGATGTTGCATTGGTCTCCGAAATATGCTATCAATATGCGTTTACTCTCTTGCCATTCTTCAAAATCGTCTCGACTGGCTATTAGCGTTAGTGCCCGTCCGGTCAGTTTACTTTCTATCAGGCGTAAAAGTAGAACATTTCTTTCGATATCTCCTGATTTGTAAAAGGTTTTCAAAAATATTTCACACGCGGTAATGAAATTTCCTGGTAGTGCCTGCTCTCATTAAATTAGAGTACACTTTCGAGGTAAATTTTCATATCTGGACTCATGATTGTTAAGATTTGCTTTTACTTTTAATTAATATCAAATTTTTGTATTAATTAAGATTTATTTCGCGGTTTGATTTATTACTTTTTGGTTTGGTTGGTATTTGTTATTTAAAGAATCGCTTTACTTATATACGGTGTTAAGTTATACGGTGTTAAGGTTAAATTGCGGGATTTGTGCTTGGTATTGTCTGATTAATTGCTGCAGCCTTGAATTCGATTATTTTTATACGTCGCGGTTGTGATAGTTGTCGCGGGTTTTAATTTTCTGAAAGGTTTCTATGTGGATTAATGATTTATTAGAAAAATTGCGTTGTATTTTGTACGTTTTGTTGCGCCAGTTATGATTTTATTTTATTCCTGCTGATTAATTAAGTGTCTGTAATTGTCAGTTGCTATTTCCGTCTCTGTAGATGTTAATTGATAAGTGCATAAAATGTTTCCTTTCAACTGCATCGTCTAGTTACCTTAAATATTTAAATATAGAGTTGCAAGTTTTCAGTTAATTCGGTAACAATTTTAAATTAATTGCGCAATGCTTTTTTATAATTAGATATCCTCGTGCTGAAATATATTTAGTTATACTTTATGAAGTTTGATTTATTCTAAATAGGTTTTATTCTTAGTCTCGTGATAAATGAATTGCATTTTTTACAATTAATTATCTCGTGAATCATGCTGAAATATTTAATCGTAAAATATGTCAAATTTGAATAAATCTTTTGAGTCAATCGGTTTGTTGCATAAATGTTTCTGTATAATTGAATGCTTTCTTAGTAAAAAATATTTAATTATACTTTATAACGTTGGCTTTATCTAAATAGGTTTTTATTCAGTGATGGTAATAATTTCTATAAGAGTCGCTCTATAGATTTGCGTTTTGCTGAGTTAATTTTAATAATTAAAAGATGTTTTTGTTGTGCTGAAAGTTAAACTATGAACAAGTCGTTTCTATAATGCTTTCGGTGATAGAATGCTAAAATTAATGCGATCTAATTTGTATTTTAAAATCGTTTTTGTTTTGTTTTAATAATAATTCGTAAATAATAATTTGTACTAATAATTGCGTATGTACATATGTCTTTTCTGGTTCTCTTGTTTAAAAATAATTCTCTTATTTTCAAAAATAAGTTTTCGTCATAAAAATTGTTTCTCTTAATAATTGAGTAAATTATTTTTATAAAATGGCATAAATTGCAATAATAAAAAATTGTACATACATAAAATAAATTAAAATTTTCTTTTACTAGCTAATATCAATAAATTTGTAAAAAGAATAAATTGGTTTAAGGATAAATGAACATACAATTTTCATCGTCGATTTCTTTTGTTTTCTGGCTGTGGGCTCGGTCGATTTTTGTACCTTGTCCATGTTTGTTTCTTTGGGCTCGGTCGATTCATGTACCTCGTCCAAATTGGTTTGATTGGGTTCGGTCGATTCTTGTACCTCGTCCAACTTTGTTTGGGTTCTTCCAGATTACAAATAGAAATTCTTGGTCACCAGTTCTCCGATTTTTGGATTCTTAGGGCCTTTCTGGATCCTACCGGCTGTGCCAGTTACGTTTCGAGCCTTGGAAGCGGTCTTTTTAAATACTTTTTTAAAAAATGTAACAAATTTTATTTATAAAACAGAAATTACAATTGAATTTTGATAAACTGGTTAAAATACACTAAGTTGAAGGAGGCCGTTCTTAGGAATTGTTTAGGTGGTAAGTTGGATAGAATATAGAAAGATATAAGATTGTGATTGCTGGATTGAATTAGGAGTCTATTAAGTTTTTAGCGGAGGGGTAGATAGGGTTACGTCTATATTTGATTTCTGAAGGGTAGATTCCCAGTATGAGGTAATAGTCGGAATGTTCATGGTGTTGTTAGATAAAATTTTCAAGAAACGTACCTCATTTGTCAGTGGTATCAGTATGCCAAAGTATCGATCTGGCATTGGCATCCGCGCAGATGATTGTCGTTACGTTTCCAGTTGTTTATAGTAAATTGTCTAAATATTGTAAGCAGATTCATATGTCCGCGTTATATTTAAAGGTACGCCGAAATTATGTGTACTGTCGTTGTCTTTTAATGGAGTTGTACTGTCAGGGTTTGGGGTGTCGAATATGAATACGAAAGAGTCAATGTAAGGGTGGTTAATGACAATAGCTGATCAGTTAGGTTAGATTGTACGAAGGATTTAGGATGGGGAAGGGCGGAGATTTGGGATTTTGTTATTTATAAGGTGGGAATTTTGCAAGATAACTAGGGATAGTTTCAGTTTTTGAAGGACGTGCTAAAGTTCTAAGGCTGCACAACGGGAGTGCTGGAAATTAATCTAGATGGCTCGGAAATTGGAATGAAATGGATGTTTATAGCGTCCATGGACATAATTTGTATTAGGCTTAGTAGCCATAATCGGTTCGTAAGATAGATATTTCTAAAGAATGTTTATAGATGAGACAATCGGGGCTGGTAACTAGGTGGTTGTAAGAACGGCCGAGTCGAAGATATTTGGAGCAAATGGGTAGCTGAGATTGAAGGTTAGGACCCGGTTTTATTAAATCCTCTTTGCTACAGTGGCTGCAGGTGATGGTGGAGCGGCAGACCTTTGCAGAATGACCATATCTACGGAAATTCTAACATTTTTTGACAGATACTAGCTCTCTTATTTTTTAACATAAAATCCCGTAAAAATAAAATGAATATTATAATATCGTATAAATATAATACAGCAAAGAAACAATAAATCACGTATAATTTAAATTTTTAATACCACAAGCTTCTTCAAGAAAGTGTGGGATCTGTGTGTATCGACAGATTTAGCTACACGCCTCCTGTAGAAGACTTAGGAAAAGATAAAGGAAGAATGGAAAGGTAGAAATTTTTTTCCGTTCATTGCAGCTAACTCGCCAATTCTAGATACCTGTAAAATCACCTTTTTCACTCCCAAGAAAGCAATTCCATTCCACACTTGCGGCAAAAGTAAATTTTCATAGGTTTACGACGGTCACGCGATTGCTGAAATCTTATCACACCATTCCCAGCGGGAAGTCAGAATGATCAAAACATGCGCTTAATTTAAATATAAAGGGACGGTGAAATTGTATATAAAAATTTTAATATTAATGTGATTTGATTCGCTTTAAAATTTCATGGAGCAACAGTTGAGGTGGCTGGACAGGATACGAAGCACTGATTTAAGTTGCAATTTTAAGGCGCAACGTCTTTCAAATATGCCACTAATATAACTTAAATTTTAACATCCACGCTCACATTACAACTTCCTAAACTTCTGGTTTCTAGATGAAGCATCTCTCACAAGATTTACATTATTACACGAGTATATATTTTGAAAACGGGAAATTCGTCGAATTTTATTAAAATAGAAATAGATTAAGTTGAATTTTTAACATGTCAAAACAAGTTATTTAGTTCATAAGTTAAATTGTTAAAATGCCAAAATAATTGTTGTAACATATAAAGAACAGCAAGAAGACTAATTGTTATTTTATTGCAGGTAAGAATTATCCCAAAGAAATAATTATTTGGATGCATCCGTAGTATATGAAGGACCCTTCGGTACCAAAGTAAGTTTTGCAATATAGATATTAAAACTTTATTGCTCCTTGTTTGCTGTTAAATGAACTTGTGTCTAGTTGATTGTACCTAGACGCGTTTTAGAGATTATGTTCGTAGTATTTAAAATTTGTAAGTTTATAGAAAACCCATTGTGAGATTCTGCACCAATGGAGGAGATAGAACAATTCGGGCCTCAGAATATGGACGCTATTGTAGTCCGTTTTCTAAAAAATTTAAAATTTTAGAATTGAAACAGTTGTAACAGTTCCAAATTTTTAATAAACACTTAAAATAATAGTGCACATGAGACACGGTAATTCAGAACTTCAGAGAGGCTTAGAGCTTTTTCTAGTACGAGATAGAACGATAAAATCTGTTATACCGACGGCTAACTTGGTCATTACCCTAAGGTAGATTATGAGACAGGCAGGGTTGAAATATTCTATGTTAAACTGAAAATAAAATAGAGTGAAGTTGAACGTCACTGTATATTAACAAATATTAAAAAAATTTTTTAGGGTAGATACAGAATCTATGGAAGAAGCTAGCTTTAAAATTTTTAATTTAACCTTTTAGAAAATTGACCATATTAAAATCAGAATGTTTCTATTCTATTGTAAATATTTAAAATCCAATAAAAATATTTAACAGAAACAATAAATAATTTCACATATTTCAGCCATATAAAAAATTATTAATATTTAGACCAGAAACGGTTTGTAGTTCCCTCGGGCGTCAAATACCCATTCCGCCCAAAGTCCCCTTTACGTAGATGTCGGCGAGACCACTTGGCAGAGTAAATTGCACCAAAACCCTTCGCCTAGTACATATCGTCGAAACGACTTGGGGGAGCTGACCGGATCAAGATCACTTCGCCCTTGTAGACTTTGTCGAAACAACTTCGGGGAGTTGATCGGATCAAGATCACTTTCGTCCAAGCAGTCTTCGTTGAAACGATTTCGGTGAGTTGATCGAATCAAGGTCACTTGTGTCTTAGCAAATTTCGTTGTAACGACTTCGGGGCGTAGATTTGATCAAGGTCATTTGCACAGTGACTTTGTTAAACGATTCGGGAGTTGATCAAAGTAAGTTCACTTGCTTAGTAGACTCGTCAGAAACAGACTTCAGGAGTGATCGAATCAAGATGAGCTTTTGAAATTAGTAGACTTTGTCGAAACAACTTCGGAATTGATTCAATCAAGATGATTTGCACTAGTAGACTTCATTGAAACGACTTTGGGATTGTAGACCGATCAAGTATATTTGCACATAGTCAGATTCATTTAAACGACTTTGGGGAGTCGATCGGATCAAGGTCACTTTGCCCTATAGACTTTAGATTCAAACGAATCTTCAGAAGTTAATCGGATCAAGCTCACTTTGCCCTAGTAGACTTCGTCGATACAACTTTCGAGAGTTGTTCGCAGCAGGATGACTATGCACTAGTAAACTTTATTGAAACGACTTCGGAATGTAAACCGAATCAAACTCACTTTGTCTCAGCAGATTTCGTTGAAATGACGTTCGGGAAGTCGAGTTGGATCAAGGTCACTTTGCACTAGTAGACTTTGTTGAAACGACTTCCGGGAGTTGATCGAATCAAGTTCACTTCGTTCTAGTAGACTCCGGCGAAACAGCTTCAGGGAGTCGATCGGATCAAGATGGTTTTGCCTTAGTAGACTTTTTCGAAACAACTTCGGGGAGTTGATTGGATCCAGGTCACTACGTCCTAGTAGACTTTATTGAAACAATTCCGGGAAGTTGATCGGATCAAGATCACTGCGCCCTAGTAGACTTTGACAAAAAAGCTTCGCGGAATTGTTCGCAGCAAGATGACTTTGCACTAGTAGACTTCATTGAAAGGACTTCGGGGTGTAAATCGGATCAAGGTCACTTTGCCCTAGCATAATCCATTAAAACGACTTCGGGTAGTCGATCGGATTAACATCTCTTCGCTCTAGTAGACGTCGTCGAAACAATTTCGGGAATTGAGTGGATCAAGGTAACTACGCTCTAATAGACTTTATTGAAACGATTCCGGGAAGTTGATCGGATCAAGATCACTACGCCTTACTAGACTTCGTCAAAACAACTTCGGAGAGTTGTTCGCAGCAAGATGACTTTGCACTAGTAGACTTCATTGGGACGACTTCGGAATATAGACCGGATCAAGGTCACTTCGCTGTAGCAGAATTCGTTGAAACGATTACAGGGAGTCGATCGGATCAAAGTCGTTTCGCCCTAGTGAACTTTATTGAAACGATTTTGGGAAGTTGATCGAATCAAGATGACTACGCCCAAGTAGACTTCGTCGATACAACTTCGGGGAGTTTTAGGCAGCAAAATGACTTTGCATTAGTAGACTTCATGGAAACTCCTTTGGGATGTAGACTGGATCAAGGTCGCTTCTCCCAAACAGGTTCCGTTGAAACGACATCGAGGAGTTGATTGAATCAAGGTCCCTTCGTCCTAATAGACTTTATTGAAACGATTCCGTGTAGTATTGAAACGCTTCTGAGAAGTTAATCGGCTCAAAGTCACTGCGCCTTAGACGACTTCATCGAAACAACTTTGGGGAATTGTTTGTAGCAAAATGATTTTGCACTAGTAGACTTTATTGTAACGACTTCAGGCTGTAGACCGGATCAAAGTAACCTCGCCCTAGAAGACTCTGTTGAAACGACTTTGGGAAGTCATTCAGATCACGGTCGCCTCCCCCTAGTAGACTTTTTCGAAACAACATCGAGGAGTTGAGCGGGTCAAGGTCACGACTCCTTACTAGACCTTATAGAAGGGATTCCGGAAAGTTGTTCGGATCAAGACTACTACGCCCTAGTAGACTTCGTCGATACAACTTCTGGAAATTTTTTGCAGCAAAATGACTTTCCACTAGTAGACTTTATTGAAACGACTTCGGGATGTAGACCGGATTAAGGTCACTTCGCCCTAACGGACTCCGTTGAAACAACTTTAAGAAGTCGATCGGATCAAGGTCACTTTGCCTAGTAGACTTCTTCGAAACAACTTCGGGGAATTGTAGACTTTATTGAAACGATTCCGGTAAGTTGATCTGATTAAGATCACTACGCCTAACTAAACTTCGCCAAAATTACTTCGGAGACTTGTTCGCAGCAAGATGATTTTGCACTAGTAGACTTCATTGGAACGACTTTAAGATGTAGACCGGATCAAGGTCAGATCACCCTAGCGGACTCCGTTAAAACGACTTCGGGAGGTCGATCGGCTCAAGGTCGTTTACCCTAGTAGACTTCTTCGAAACAACTTCGAGAGTTGATCGGATGAAGATCATTACGCCCTAGTAGACTTTATTGAAAGGATTCCGGGAAGTTGATCGGCTCAAGGCCACTACGCCCTAGACTTTGTCGAAACAACTTCGGAGAATTTTTCGCAGCAAGATGACTTTGCACTAGTAGACTTCATTGAAATGGCTTCTGGATATAGACCTGATCAAGGTCACTTCGCCCTAGCAGACTCCGTTGAAACGACTTCTGGAATCGATCGTATTAAGGTCGTTTTGCCCTAGTAGACTTCTTCGAAACAACTTCGGGAAGTTGATCGGATCTAGGTCGCTACGCACTAGTAGACTTTATTGAAACGATTCCGGGAAGTTGATCGGTTCAAGGTCACTACGCCCTAGACTTTGTCGGGGAATTGTTCGCAGCAAGATGACTTCGTACTAGTAGACTTCATTAAAACGACTTCGGTATGCAAACCGGATAAAAGTCACTTCATTCTTTCAGACTTCGTTGAAACGAGTTCGTGAAGTCGATCGTATCAAGGTCGTTTTGCCTTAATAGACCTCTTCGAAACAACTTCGGGGAGTTAATCGGATCCAGGTCACTACGCCCTAGTAAACTTTATTGAAATAATTCTGAGGAGTTGATCGGATCAAAGTCACAGCGCCCTAGACGACTTAATCGAAACAACTTCGGGAAATTGTTCGCAGCAAAACGATTTTGCACTAGTAGACTTCATTGAAACGACTTCAGGCTGTAGATTGGATCAAGGTCACTTCGCTCTAGAATACTCCGTTGAAACGACTTCAAAGAGTCATTCGGATCACGACCGCTTCATCCTAGCAGACTTCTTCGAAACAACATCGAGGAGACCTAGCATACTCCGTTGAAACACTCCGCAAAGTAAATCGGATGAAGATCGCTTCGCCCTAGTAGACTTCGTCGAAACAACTTCAGGGAGTTGATTAGACCAAGGTCACTACGCTTTAGTAGACTTTATTGAAACGATTGCAAGAAGTTGATCGGATCAAGATCACTACGCCCATTAGGGTCTATTAAGACTTCGTCGAAACAACTTCGGGGAGTTATTCGCAGCAAGATGACTTTACACTGGTAGACTTCATTGAAACGACGTCGGAATTTAGACGGGATCAAGGTCACTTTGTCCTATCAGACTCCGTTAAAACGACTTCGGGGAGTCGATCGGATCCAGGTCGCTTCGCCCTAGTAAACTTTATTCAAACGATTTCGTAAAGTTGATCGGATCAACCTCACTTTAGCCTAGTAGACTTCATCGATACAACTTCCGAGAGTTGTTCGCAACAAGATGACTTTGCACTAATAGACTTTATTGATGCGATTTCGGGATGTAGACCGGATCAAGCTCACTCTGCTCAAGCAGATTTCGTTGAAACGACTTCGGGGAGTCGATCGGATCAAAGTCGCTTCGCCCTAGTAGACTTTATTGAAACGATTCCGAAAACTTGATCGGATCAAGATCACTACGCCCTAGTAGACTCTCTCGAAATAGCTTCGGGGATTCGATCGGATCAAGGCCGTTTTACTTTAGTAGACTTCTTGAAAACAACTTCGGGGAGTTGATCGGATCCAGGTCACTACGCCCTAGTAGACTTTGTTGAAACGATTCCGGGAAGTTGATCGGATCAAAATCACTGCGACCTAGCAGACTTTGACAAAGAAACTTCGGAGAATTGTTCGCAGCAAGATGATTTTGCACTAGTAGACTTTATTGAAACAACTTCGGGATGTAGACCGGATTAAGCTCACTTTGCCCAAGCAGATTCCGTTGAAGCGACTTCAGGGAGTCGATCGGATCAAGGTGACTTCACCCTAGTAGACTTCCTCGAAACAATTTCGGGGAGTTGATCGGATCAAGGTCACTAAGCCCTAGTAGACCTTATTAAAACGATTCTGGGAAGTTGATCGGATCAAGATCACTACGTCCTAGTAGACTTTGTCGAAACAACTTCGGAGAGTTGTTCGCAGCAAGACGACTTTGCACTAGTAGACTTCCTACAACGACTTTGGGATGTAGACCGGATGGAGGTCACTTCGCTCTAGCAGACTCTGTTGAAACAACTTAGGAGAGTGGAATAGATCAAGTTCATTTTGTCCTAGTAGACTTTATTGAAACGATTTCGGGAAGTTCATCGGATCAAGATCACTACGCCCTAGTAGACTTTGTCGATACAACTTTGGGGAATCGTTCACAGCAAGATGACTTTGCACTAGTAGACTTCATTGAAACGGCTTCAGGGTGTAAACCGGATCAAGGTCACTTTGCCCTAGCAAAGTCCGTTGAAACGACTTTGGGAAGTAGATCGGATCAGGGCCATTTTACGTAGCAAACTTTGTTGAAACGACTTCGTGTAGTTGATCGGATCAAGATTTCTTCCTCGTAGTAAGCTTCGTTGAAACAACTTCGGAGAGTTGTTCGCAGCAAAATGACTTCGCTCTAGTAGACTTCGTTGGAACGATTTCGGGGTGTAGACTGTATCAAGGTCACTTCACTCTAGTAGATTACGTTGACACGACTTTGGGGAGTAAATTGAATTAAGGTCACTTCGCCTTAGTAGACTTCGACTAAAAACGGGAAAACTCATGAAAAGAGTAGAAAAGCTGAGAAATTCTAAGAAAAACCTATAGAAACCTCAAAAAGCCGAGAGATGCCTGAAAAATCAGAGAAAACTGAGAAAAACCGGAAAAAAGGAGGAAAACCTGGGAAAACCGGTCAAAGCCGACAAATTCCGAACAAACTAAAAAAGGCCAAGATAACCCGAGAAAACTTGAAAAACCCCGAAAAATCGTGAGCAAATCTGTAAGGAAAGCCGTAAAAAAAGTCGAGGGAAAATCCGATAGGAACCTACGAAAGGCGAGAGAACCAAGAACAGCCTAAAAGGAGCGAGAAAATCTGAGAGCATTTGAAAAAACCGTCAATAGCCGAAGAAACGCAAAATAATCGAGAAAACCCCAAGAATATCTGAGAAAACTCGAGAACAATTGAGAAAATCTGAGAATAATCAAGAAAACCCGAGAACAATTGAGAAAATCTGTCAGTAATCAAGAAAACCCGAGAACAATTGAGAAAACCGCAGAACAATCGAGAATTTCCCAAAAAAGTCAAAAAACCTGAGAAAAGCCGAGAAAACCCGAAAAATTGAGCAAACTCGAATACAACCTACAACAATCGCGAAAACCCGACACCAATCATGAAACCTGGAAAACAAACGAAAAAACCGAGAACAGCTGAAAAAACTTGATAACAGCCGTGAAAACTCGAAAACCATCGAAAACACCCGAAAAAAACCGAGAACAATCGATAAAACTCAAGAACAGTCTAGAAAACCCGAGAGTAACTGAGAATATCCGAGTACAATCGTAGATACTCGAAAACAATTGTTAAACCCCGAGACTAATTGTGAAAATCGAAAAAGAACCGATAAAACTCGAGAACAACCGAAAAAACAACAACCGAGAAAACTCGATAACTATCTAAAAAATCCGAATATATTCCAGCATTATCGTAAAAATCCGAGAACAAACGTTAAACCTTAAGAACAATCGTGAAAACCCCGAAAACTCGAAAACAATCGAGAAAACGCGAACACAACGAGAAAACCCGCAAACAACCGAGAAAACTCGAAAAGAACTGAGAAAACTTTTGAACAACCGAGAGAACCTGAGAACGACCCATGAAACTCGAGTATAACCGAAAAGCCCGAATAACTCTAGAACAACCGAGAAAACCCGAGAGCAACCAATAAAACCTGCGAACAACCGAGAGAACCCGAGAACAACCAGGAAATCACGAGAATAACGGAGAAAGCCCAAGAACAACCAAAAAAATTATCTATAGCACTTACAGATATTTTAAAGTTTTCCTTATACAAAATTGTTACTACCGAGCTAGGATATCGAGTGTGCCCGTTGAATTCCAAAAATGTTGAGTGAGGAAAACAAAATCAGGCGAATGGCGTTAGCCTTAACTTATCTCACATGTTATCACAACAAGAAAAACAGTTTCTTAGTTTATTGTTACTGGGGATGAGACTTGGGTACTGTATGACAATCCAGAGACCAAAGAACTGTCAAAGCAATAGATGCACACGCACTTCCCCAACAAACCCAAAAAATTCAAACAGTTTTACCAAACGGAAAACAAAACCAAAAGGTTATGATTTTCTTAATTTTCTTTGGGAATTAAAACACTCATAGTTGTTAAAACCGTCTTTGTTTACGTTTTGATTCATGACCTAGGATCGTTGTCAAAATAATAAACATTTCAAGTTTGACATTTATGACATAAATGTGACCAGGAAACTTTTTCAACAATTCAAGTGGAAAGTTTTTGACCACCCACCTTATAGCTCTGATTTAGCACCCAGTGACTATCACATTAGGTTTTGCTAACAACCAAAAGCTTCAAGAAGCAGTTATAAAGGCCTACCTGAGCTCACCCGCGACAGACTTTGAAGAGGGTATAGGAAAGCTAGTTTCTCATTATGACAAATGCCTCAACCTCCACGCTAACTACGTAGAAAAATAAGTAACACATTATAAATTTTTGCAATTAAAACCTTTGTTATTTTAATGTGTCTATATTTATGGCCTATCAAAACTTGAAAAAAAGCCCTATATATTGGAAGTATTTGAGGTAGGTCGAACTTACATTTTAGAAGGCGATGTACTGGGTGTAAAGTACAACGGATGAAGTACAACTACAGACCATACGTGATTCTGGTGTCTTATTACAACATACAATCTAAAAGCACCTCCATGCTTGTCTGAAGTGTCTAATAAATTTATAATCTAAACAGCATAAAACTTACTTTAAAAGCTTTTCCACAAGCAAACAGCCTTCACCTTCTTCCTCACAATTCACAGCATTTGCATTTTGTTAGGACAGCAGAAGATTTAAATCATGACACGTAATTATACGCAAATGTAGGTTATTAACTGTCAATTGCAGATTTCCACAAAGCTAACCTCGAGTTCAGCATGGAATTGAAATTGAATTAGGATGTGAATGGAAAATCAATATTTCATACAACTTACGGCATTTTAATACTTCCGGAAAGTCATCAATCTTTTTCCAACCAAGAGCTTAGATGATTGGATTTTCTAAGCACGAAAGGGTGTGGCTGAATGAAAGAGTAAAGTTGGGGCTGCTGTATGGAGGATGCTATACAGACGCTTCAAACTGTAAAAGCATATTGTAAACAAATACAGTACATTGTCTTGGCATGCAGTCCAAAGAATATTTAAATTTATAGAGCAACAGGTAATATTTAGCTTTTGATATCGCTGTACGTGCTTGAATTTACGCATTAGCTCTAGTACAAGCCTAATTATTCACAAATATTTACAGACCATCCCTAGTCTACCGAAACGCAGCTCTATATATCACTGATGGCAGCAGCAAACAATAATTACTCCTTTAAAGCAACGAGTACACTAGCGACGTTTATTGAATTGGATTGATGCACTATTAATTTATTTGCACAAGAACTAGCGACTGCTGTATTATAATTTGCATACACTAAGCATATTTATTTAACAATTCTAGCAAACAATTAATTTTGTATCATTTGTGAACTAGAACGGACTGAACTGACCGCCAGCAGTGACGGTATTTAATATATATCTAATTATATTATATTAGATCAAACTCAAAAAAATTTTATTTGCTTCTTTTATCAACCTTTAACTACCCTCTTACGTCCGTCCATTAATGAATTTCATCACTTTTATTTCTATTCTTCGGCGGTGATAGTGTTACAATTACATGAAATTTATTGAGAAATCCCACTTCCAAGCGGTTAATTATTTGATCTGTAACACCAGTTACATATCCCCCAAATCAGTATATATGTATAATTAAATAGAAATCATTAAAACTTAAGTTAGACGCAGCAATGTATAATTGAAGGACATTACAAAAGTTCATAAACCAGACCTGAGAACGGATGTGAATACATTGTATTCCAGACGTAACCTGACACTGCAGGTGCAGGTCACAATAGACTGTAAGAAACTTATTGTTAGAATTAAGATTATTACTTTGTATATAAATAAAGAAAATAGCAAACATGAGCTCTGCAAGTTTCCACAAGGAACACAAGGAACAGGGACGACATAAATACCATTCCGGAGCCCAAGCAGGTTAGTCAGTCTCGAGCTTCATAACTTTAGCACTGTTGGTTATTCAAGCTACTCAAAATTAGTTTAATTACATTTAATTAGTGAAAGTAATTGAAAAGTAATTTTTGATTGTTAAAAGCGTTAATGAATATAACGCAGCCATTTATTAATTTTCACTTGTAGCTTATGTTTTAAATAAATTTGTTAGAAAAGTTTTTGGAAGAAGCTTTTTAAAAAGGTCGCTCCAGAAGACCCAAAATCTAACTGGCGCAGTCGGATCAGATACCAGAAGGGCACTAGTAAATCCAAAATCGAGTAACTGGTGGTCGTGAATCTTAATTCTGTATCTGGAAGAACAAAAAAAAAATTAAACAAGGTACAAAGGAAAGAAAACTGATGGAATTGGTAATGAAGATTATTTAAGTTTATTTATCCGAACCATTTTCAATTATTGATATTAGCTAGAAAGCAACAAAGAATTATATACGCATTTTTGCACAATTTATTATTACATTTTATTGCAATTATTAACGAAAGCAAACTTACTTTAACCAAGAAATTATATTTTGGCATTTATGCGCGAGTACTACAATTTATTACGATTTAAATAAATGTAACAAATTCAGCAAAGTCTGAAGCCTAAAATATAATTAGCAATTATTACAGCAACGAATTATTCATAACTTGACTTTTATTACATTCTATAATTAAACACTTCAGTGCAACAAATAAGAGGGTGTATAATTGTAGAAACATTTTATGTACTTTATTATTGAAACAAATTATTCAGCAAACTTAAGATATAAATAGAACACAATTATATGTATCATTTTTGCAGCGACTATTACTGAAAAAATTTATTCAGAAAACTTAAAACTTTATAATTAGACATTTCAAGTTAACAAATTGACTGGCCTTTTCATTGCAGCACTTAATTAATCAGCACAAAACTGAAATATAAACGTATAATTATAACGCAGTTATTACAGGAAATTATTACTCAGAAAAAACCTAAAACTCAGTCCACAACAATCGTGATATCTGTTATAAATACACTTTAACGTGACAGTAATTGATGAGACAAATACCAAGCCGAAATTCTCAGTTTAATTCTAGCACTTAATATTTACATACAAAAATATACGTAGAACGATTCTTTAAATAACTGTATACAAGCCAAAAAGAAACCCAACAAAAATATCTGATTATTGAAGTCGAAAATGTACGACAAAATGCCTTAGACACGTACTTCAACGCTTTACCCGAACGCCTATCGGACAAAATAAGGTTTCAACATCCTCAAAATTTAGAAGAGGCAATGAATGAAGTCTACTAGGGCGAAGTGATGTTGATCTTATCAACTATTAGAGGACGTTTCAACAAAGTGTAATCGGGCAAAGTGGTCTCAAACCGAACAACTCATTCAAGTGGTATTAGCCACGTTCACTAGAACCAAGTGGCCATGATCTGATCAACTCATCAAAGTGGTTTCATCAGCGTCTACTAGGACAAAGTTGTCTTGATCCGATAAATCCTCAAAGTGGTTTCGTCAATACCTACTGGGGCGAAATTGCTTTGATCAGATCAACTCTTCCAAGTAGCTCTTCTGAAGTTTCAAGCAACTCAAATGACAAGTTTCTCAACTCGCTCAACTCACTCAACTCACTCAACTCGCTCAACTCGCTCAACTCGCTCAACTCGCTCAACTCGTTCAACTCGTTCAACTCGTTCAACTCGTTCAACTCGTTCAACTCGTTCAACTCACCCAACTCACTCAACTCACTCAACTCACTCAACTCACTCAACTCACTCAACTCACTCAACTCACTCAACTCACTCAACTCACTCAACTCACTCAACTCACTCAACTCACTCAACTCACTCAACTCACTCAACTCACTCAACTCACTCAACTCACTCAACTCACTCAACTCACTCAACTCACTCAACTCACTCAACTCACTCAACTCACTCAACTCATTCAGCTCACTCAACTCACTCCACTTACTCCACTCACTCGACTCACTCGACTCACTCGACTCACTCGACTCACTCGACTCACTCGACTCACTCGACTCACTCGACTCACTCGACTCACTCGACTCACTCGACTCACTCGACTCACTCGACTCACTCGACTCACTCGACTCACTCGACTCACTCGACTCACTAGACTCACTCGACTCAACTCGACTCAACTCGACTCAACTCACTCAACTCACTCAACTCACTCAACTCGCTCAACTCGCTCAACTCGCTCAACTCGCTCAACTCGACTCAACTCGCTCAACTCTCTCAACTCCTCAACTCGCTCAACTCCCTAAACTCGCTAAACTCGCTAAACTCGTTCCAACTCGCTCGACTCGCTCGACTCGCCCGACTCGCCCGACTCGCCCGACTCGCCCGACTCGCCCGACTCGCCCGACTCGCTCGACTCACTCGACTCACTCGACTCCCTCGACTCGCTCGACTCGACTCGCTCGACTCGCTCGACTCGCTCGACTCGCTCGACTCGCTCGACTCACTCGACTCACTCGACTCACTCGACTCACTCGACTCACTCGACTCACTCGACTAACTCGACTCACTCGACTCACTCGACTCACTCGACTCACTTGACTCACCTAACATACTCAACTTACTCAAGTCACTCATCTGTCCTATTCAAGGAATTTTTGGTGTAATGGGTAAATGGCGTCCAAGGTTGTCCTAAAGGGAGTACAGGCCGCTTCTAGTATTTATTAGTTTTATGTTATGTTTTATTTATATCCAACTTAAATAACAATTTTTGGTAAAATGCTGCTTGCGTCCTTATTATTCGATATAGTTAAAGACGTAATTTTTTTAAATTTTTATTTATATTCTTATAAAGTTATTTCATTTTTGTTGTGTTAACTTACATTTATTATTTTTAATTACGTTTGTCGACGTCCTCTAAGTTTCTGTTATTGTACCTTCAAATTCTTGTATGCGTATTTTGCTGCTCTTATATTATAATTTATAAATTTACTTAAACAAAAGAATATTTGCTTCTTAATTTGTATAAGTTAATTTAGATATTTTTAATACATCGATAGTGTCTTTTTCTGTAGCATCTCAATTGAATTCTAGTCCTTAAAAATGCCTTTATTTATTTTTACAACTTATGTTTTTAATTTTTTTGTCTGATTTCTTTTGGAAATAATTTTTTACTTTGCTTTGTTTATATTATAGAACGTTTTTTGTTTGTACTTGTAAAATTTTGAATCGACTATTATTAATGTCATATTAAGTTCTTGTGTTATAATAAAAGCTATAATTAGAAGTAAACGCTGAAACTCCTAACTTGTAATTTACGTTTTACTCATTGTTCTAGATCATTTAATATATATAATATAATATATATAATATAATATAATATATATATTACTCATATTTAGACCAGGGTAGAAAATTAAATAATCACATCAAATAATTTTAATCACTGTGTAGAAGCTTTTGGAAAAGGTACGCGTTATTAAATAACAGCGTGAAGCATAAAAATTCATTCGTTTTAGTAAAATTAAGAAATTTAAATTATTTATAAGACGCTTTATATAAAAGGAAGCAGTATTAGAAAACTTTACGGGTAATTTAATTATCCCTAGTAAAGAAACAAATAAAAATTACGTGCAAACTTTATATTAATTAACTCTATTTTAAGTAACCGGTATTAAACAAAAATGTACTAATAATAATCGTAATTGAAGTTAATTGAACCGTTAGTAACATATAACATATAATATCTATAAAAACTTGAAAAACCCAATAAAATACCATGAAATCAAGCTCTGAGAATTAATAGTATGTTTAAACACCTGCGTATTTTTAAAAAGCTCATTCTGCGTAAATGTTGCAGATAATTAATGGTTACAAAGAATCTTGGAGAAACCGTGGCTTAATATTCACGAGAAGGTGCGATACGGGGTTATTTAACCTAGATAGTCCACATGGACTGAAATAATCGATAATAAGGAATATCAATTTGCACTAATAAGAACAGGGTAGATAGAGACAGATAATAGGCGCAAGACCGAGACACATATAGTAAAAAGGCGTGAGTAGAGCAACGTCATGGGGTTGCGATTGGTTGAAAGTAAAAGGCAAAATTGAGAGGTAGAAATAACATTTCTGTATAAAATTTAATTAGTTATTCTCGGACATGTTTGCGTGCCGTGTGGAAATTTTCTGAGATTTAACTGGGGCGAGTACAAAATTCGTAAAAATCGCATGCCGAGCTGCGGAATGGGAACATAGCAGACGAAATTCTTTAGAATTGTCCGTTTTGGGGAACAGACCGACAGACAGGGTAACCGCTATATATACGGAGGTGAATATGAGGAAGCTCTCTTAGATCTTCGACTTGATTGAACGCGTTAAACAGTGCTTTTTAGTTTTCCGGTTTTAATATTAAATAATTTAAACAATTTGCTCGAATATTATGTGATTTAAAACAGCTTGTTCTTTACGTGCTACAATGAATGTACGTTAGTGCACTTAAAAAAGAAGATACAAGGTAATAAAGTTTAGTATCACTGTACCAATTGGTAAAAATTTACAACGACAAATATATACACAAAAGTAGGCAGTTTTGGCGTATATTGGTGAAAGACGAATGAATTTCTTTGCTATTTTTTGGGGGTATTAATACTTAAATGGTGCATAAACGTGTCTGGATCCACAAAACAAGGTTCAGATATACACAGATTAGTTCCGGAAAAGCCTTGAAACAACTTTAAATAAATGGTGATGGAGAAAATTTTTAAAGCGTTGAGAATCAGAAGCCATAAATATAATCCAGTTGGAATGGTGTGATTAACAAAAGGGACGAGGTACATTGAAGCTACGAGTGCAGTAACCTTCAGGTAAATTATACTATTTTGTTTGAACTTTGATGTTTTCGTGTGTGTTGAATAACTTTATAATTTATTTACTTAAAATGGACAGTAATGAAGTTGTACTAACCAACAAATTTTTAATTTTAAGGTGAAATTTTCTTGTTTAAGTCGAAAGGAGTATTTAGTATTTATGTTCTTGATGAAAATTTGGGTATGTCTTTGAGTTCAATTAGACGAACCTGGTTGATTAACGTAAAGGGGCGGTAGATGCTCCCTTTGTACTCAGACTCAAGTCTGCATATATTGTTGCATTAATTAGTAGGCATCCTACAAGGACTTTAATTTTGGATGCACATTAAAATGATAACAAATTTAAATCTTGAAATTTTCTGGTACTGAAATTTATGCTGAATTTTTAATTTTGAAATTTTAATGTATTGTGAATATTGATGTAAATAGAGTTAACGTTGATGTTTGTGGTAGGAATGTGTTTGTTTTCTTTTATGAATGAGGATGAAGGTTTATCTAGGGGAGCAGCCGAGGCGATGAACAGAAGAAAGTCAACGGACCAGTTAAGTTAATAGCTTTTTGTAGGATTCACAGCATTCTTGACATCTAATTCGTAGGGGCTCGATTCGAAAAGCGGAGTACCCGGATTTTGGTGGTATCACAGCATTCTTTGACGCCCAATTCGTGAGGCTAGACAATAATACAGGGAAACACAGCAATATATATATAATATATATATATATATATATATATATATTGCTGTGATCCTGTTTTCGCCTCGGCTGCTCACCTAATTTTATAAACCTCCTCATTCATAAAATTAAACAACACATTCCTACCACAAACATCAACGTTAACTCTATTTACATCAATATTCAGAATACATTAAATTTTCAAATTAAATTTCAGCATAAAATTCAGTTTTAAAAAGAATTTCAAGATTAATTTTATTATCATTTTAATGTGCATCCAGAATTAAAGTCCTTGTTGGATGCCTACTAATTAATATAACAATATAAGCAGACCGGAGTCTGAGTATAAAGGAGCATCTACCACCCTTTACGTTAATTAACCAGGTTCGTCTAATTGAGCTCAAAGACATACCCAAATTTTCATCATATTCCCGAACATCAATACTAAATACCCTTTCTACTTAAACAAGCAAATTTCATCTTAAAATTAAAATTTTATTGTTAGTACAATTTCACTAATGTCCATTTAAAGTAAATCAATTATAAAGTTATTCAACACACACAAAATGTCAAACAAAATAGTATAATTTACCTGAAGGTTACTGTCCTCGTAGCTTCAATGTACATCGTCCCTTTAGTTAATCACACCATTCCAACAGGATTATATTTACGGCTTCTAATTCTCAACGCTTTTCAAATTTTCTCCATCACCATTTATTTAAAGTTGTTTCTGGGCTTTCCGGAACTAATCTGTGTATATCTGACCCTGGTTTTGTGGATCTAGACACGTTTTTGAACTATTTAATTATTAGCACCCCCGAAAAATAGCAAAGAAATTCATGCGTCTTTCACCAATATACGCCAAAACTGCCTACTTTTGTGTATACATTTGTCGTTGTAAATTTTGCTAATTGGTACAGTGATACTAAATTTTATTACCTTGTATCTAAGTGCACTGAAGTACATTCATGTTAGCACGTAAATAACAAACTATTTTGAATCACTAAAATATACGAGCAAACTTTAAATTATTTTATCAAACTAAAATGCACTGTTTAACATCTTGAATCAAGTCGCGGATGTAAGAGCTTTTTAACGCATCGAATAGTCAAAAGTCTAAGAGGCCGAAATTCATATTACCACCGGTATATATAGCGAATAGCCGGCACGTCGCTTTTGTCCTCAAAACAGACAATTCTTAAGAATTTCTCATGCTATGTTCCCAGTCCGTCGCTCGCGCGTCGGTCTTTACGAATTTTTCACTCGCCCCAGTTACATCTCAGAGATTCTCACACGGCACGCAAACATGTCCGAGAAAAACTAATTAATTTTGTACAGAAATTGTTGTTTCTACCTCTGATATTTGCATCCTATTTTCAACCAATTGTGACCCTCGTGACGTTGCTTAAATCACGCCTTTTACTATATGTGTCTTTGCTTGACGCATTTTCTCTTTCCTTTTCTAACCTGTTCGTATTGGTGCAAATTGATATTCTTTATTATCGATTATATTTTAGTCCATGTGGACTATCTGGGTTAAATAACGCCGTATCGCACCTTCTCGTGAATATTAAGCCCCGGTTTCTCCAAGATTCTTTGTAAACATTAATTATCTGCAAAATTTTCGCCGAATGAGCTTTTTAAATAAACCCTGTTTTGTATTTCGTGCTAAAGCATCTGACCGTTTCCAATATCCTTAGAATCGACATGTTTATCTAAACAAATTAAACTGAAATTGCCTTTTAAAATACGCAGGTGTGTTCAAACATCCTACTTCTAACTAACACTTCTAGGATTTGCATTTTATTGGGTTTTACAAGTTTCTATAGATATTATCTGTACGTTTTGTTCAATACCAGTTACTTGAAATAGAGTTAATTAAGATAAATTTTGCACGTAATTTCCATTTGTTTAGAATAATTACATTACACGCAGAGCTTTTAATACTGCTTCTTTTGATATAAAGCGTCTTGTACATGATTTAAATCTCTTATGTTTAATGAAACTAATAAATTTTTATGCTTCACGGTTTTAATAACGCGTATTATCTAATAATATTCATTATACACGGTGATTAAAATTATTTGATGTGATTATTTAATTTTCTACCCTGGTCTAAATATGAGTAATATATATATATATATATATATATATATATATATATATAAGAAGTTTTGAAAACGTATTCGTATTACGTTAGCTTTGCGTGTCGAAGTTATAATCCTGCAGTCGTTCTATTCAACTGGCAACTTGCTCTTGGGTTTGTAAGCTGCATAGCCACTTAAGGGCGGCGTTGTCGGTTCTCAGATGAAGTTTTCTCCCGCAGAGGTACTTAAAAACATTTTCTACGAATTTGATCACAGCACTTCTTGTAACGCAATAATTTCGTTTCGTTTTCAAGAATATTTTTTTAAATAACCAATGACCCTCTTTTGCTCGTCATGTATGTAGGATAGTACACTTCCAATGGCAATATTGCTTTCGTCCATTTCCAAGATGAATTTGTCTTCCTACGTAGCTTAAGATCTTTGCTTTGTCCATAAATGTCCTAGTTGCTAGAACAAATTTTGGCAATCTTCATCCCAAACATATTCCCGCCTTTCTTTATTTAGATTGATCAAGGGCTTGGCAATATTCACAAACCGGAAACGAATCTTCTATGACAAGTGCACAACCCTTGGAACGCTGCGTAGCTGATGTTTGTTATTTGATTCCGGTTAATCTTGTACCGCGTTGATGTTTCCGGGTCTGGCCTGACCCCTTTGCGTGAAACTAGGAGCTCTAGGTGTTTTCTGCTCTTTGCCTATTCGGAACACTTTTTGATTCAGCTTCTGACTTCTCTCAGTCTTCGAAACACTTCTTCTAAATTTCTTAAGTGTTCCCCAAATATACTCAAATATACCAAACATACAAGACACGTTTTCCATGATAGCCCACGCAGAATTTTGTCCATTCAACGTACGAAGGTGGCAAGAACATTACAGTGAATTGCTATAGGCCAGGGCCAATATTTAAAGTAGTCACTTCCCGATCGTTAGGTTCCATGTACACTAATCAGTAGCCCCTCATTAAATCCGAGGTTAAGAACCGCACCTGCTCGAAAGTGTGTCTAGGGGGTCGTCAGTCCGTGGAAGAAAATAGCTCTCCTTTTTGGTTGCGTCTGTAATCCACGCAAAGTCTTCTTGTTTCCTTCTTCTTTACATGCACAACAGGTGATGCCAAAGGGCTATCAGAGTGTTCAGTCATCAATCACTTCTTGTCCCTCCACATTTCCAATTATTTTCTCGACTTCCTCGTGTTTGGTAATGGGAGCCCTTTCGGTTGCTGTTTTATTGAACAGGCATCTTCTGTATCGCATCCGAACGAGGGCGTATTTTTGTGAAAAATACTCGCCTAACATTTTTCAAGCGGTCGGTTCGCGTCGGGACTCGAACCTAGTATTTTGGAATCAACAGTCATACGCGGACCTATCTAACACACAGAACCACGATTCCAAAATCCTCCCATTGTTAACATTTATATGACGTATTGTAGTAAAAACGCTTGTAATTTGTAAGTGAATTTTCTGTGCTTAAATGGCGAATCGATTGTACAAGGAGAAATAGTTAAATTACCCAACGGAAAACGTCGGTTTTTGTTAGATGTCACTGTTGTAGGCAGGTTAGTACACTACGTTGCCATAATGTCAATTTCAATACAAAACAATCTATTTTACTGCTTAATTAAGATGTTACTAAGATTTCCGTTACGAATACATACGTGTTCCTTATGGCCAAAGCTTTACTCCGTATAGACCTGCAGATGCTCCAAATAATTACTTCAGCACAACAGAATATATCATAAAGGTGATGCACATAGCAGAATACGTGACAAAGCGTTCATACTGTATACGAGTACATTTTTCTGACGTTTTGTAAACTAGAAGTACACGCTCCGTTGCACTAACGAAGTTTTCCTTTGCGCTTCAGAAAATTAAATCTAGATAGACAAGAAAAATTGTAGAAAATGACATCCGACAGTTCACTAAATAAATGCTTTTAAGTCTTGTGAATAACGCTTATTAAGGATGTGCTTGTTTGTGACATAAAAGTTGACGTTGTTTGTGACAGGAATTGTATTTCATATTCAAATACTTGAAGGAGGACTAGGACCTTAAAAATCTTATAAAATTATGTTTTAATTTTGGGAGCAAAATGGTGTCAGGATAAGGATTAAATGATATGTGTTTTATACAAGGCTAATCAAAATATACTTTTTATTTCTTTAATGAACTTATTATTATTATACAATTAACCGCATCCTTTTGTTGTGGTTGACATATTTTTCCGTTACAGCAGCTCAACAAATATTTAACACATGTACTGCTGATGACGGGTTCTGCTTTACTCTTTGGATTCTATCGCATTTGTACTGTACTGTGGGTTTGATACTTTATTCCTTGGATACCTATCGCAACCTTATCAGTGATTTCTATTGCAATTAGTTAAAATATTGATTGCTTCCGTTTTATAACCATTTTTTATTGCAATCTTCAAGATTATAGATCGTACTTTTGGTAAAGTTAAGTACGCGTTCCTTGTTGAATTGGACCAGCAGATGTTCTTGATAACTTTTACAAGCGTTATCGTTCGGTGGGCGGCGTCTGAAAGCATGTAGGCTTGACTTGATTATTTGTTTAATAAGTATAAGCAAAAATAATTATAAGTTTTAAAAATACATCAAAATAAAAGTGAAATAGTTAAAATTGAACGATTTTAACAATTGAAGCAGTTCGGAAATCTTCGGTAATCTTCAGAACTCTTCGGAAGGCTTCGGAATTTGTTCGTGAGTCCAAGTAGAAACTTGAATAACGGTAGTTAGAAAATATTTACAGTTTGAAGAGATCCAGACGTCTTCGGCGGTCTTAGGAACTCTTCGGAAAGCTTCGTGTTGTACTTGTGGGACAACTTTAAGTTACAAAGAATTATGATATGAAATTTAAAACTATTAAGTATACGGAAGACTTCGGAATTTAGTTTTGAGGCCCAGTGAGAACTTGAACAACGATAGTTAGAAAATATATACAGTCTGAAAAGGCCCAAACGTCTTTGGTGTTCTTCAGAAGGTTTCGTGTTTTTCTTGTGAGGCTACGTGAGGGTATGAAGAATTAAAGTGTGGACGTATGTACAGCTTGGAGGAGTTCGAAGGTCTTCGGTGATCTTCGGAACCCTCCGGAAGGCGTTGTGGTAGTGTTGGCTAAGGCCTTGTCGGGTGCGTCGCTGTTAAACTCTACGGAGGTGTTGTCCCGGTGGTAGAGTTGACAGACGCAATCACAATAACGACTTGTCGGTGAAGTATGGAACGAAGCTTAACGCCCATACGTAGTTTGTTAACTATTGATTGATGAATTATAGTGACTTGCCCTAGGTACGGCGGCGGACGGCGTTACCGTGGGAGAATACGCAGGCTACGGAGAGCACTGCGCGCTGAAATATAGCAGGTTATGGAGAGCGCCGCTTGCTGAAGGTTTTGCAGACTATGGGGAGCACTGCAAGATGATTCCTTAGGCTAAGGTGAGCACTAACGAATGTCTTTCGGAGAATTTGTAAATATATTTATACACTTCCATTTTCTATGCTTCCTGTGTTGAAAATCGTTAACTATGTCTTAAACCAATAAAATTGTGTGTTTCGATTTTGAGTGTAAAAGAATCTCCAAATTTAGTTTGACCAATGAGTGCGCTGATTTTGGGTATCACAAAAAATGAGTTGAAAATTGTCGCAGATTCTTAGTATATTCTGTGTTTAGCTCGTGTACATTGATATTGTCAAGAGAAATTCTTTAGTTTGTTCTGTGTTCAGCTTGGGCATGATGATATAGTCAACATTCCTCCCTGCTGAAGAGTGTAGCGTAGCTAGATTGTTGCAAGGAAGCGGTGGGATCCTTGTTTGCAAAATATTTGAGTCTCTTGCGGCGTTCGCGTTTTCGCTTTGTGCGGCAGGGTCGGGCTTCTACATGATCGCCTGCTGCTGGGTGGAATGATTGTCGTCGAAAGGGTACCTGTTCTTGGGACATCCATCCACAGGTATACCTTTCTGGTTGTGTTCCTTGCACATCATTGGGCAGAACAGCAGGGCTGTTTGGTTAGTTCGTGGTCTGCATGTTTCGGTGTTTAGTGATAATGGGTTTGTACTGACTGTGGTAGTTGGCTGGGCTGACCTATTCATACACTGGTTGGACTTCTTCTCGAAGGCTGTTGGGCAAGAATTTGTCGGCGAACTGGTTGCAGTTGGGGTGTGTGGTCTGTTGGCGGCAACGGACGTCACCGCTTCGTTCCAGTGGAGCGTCTTACAGATGTATGCTCCGAAATGCCTTGTTCATAGTCCAACAACACTTTCACTTGTTGAAGCCAAATTCA
This sequence comes from Platerodrilus igneus, assembly GCA_036346225.1. Classification (NCBI taxonomy): domain Eukaryota; kingdom Metazoa; phylum Arthropoda; class Insecta; order Coleoptera; family Lycidae; genus Platerodrilus; species Platerodrilus igneus. The sequence goes on along the minus strand of JARFIW010000001.1, from coordinate 2,732,773 downwards.
CCCAGAATGATATCCTCGGCAAGAAAGTTTTGCGGTCCGTCAGTTTTCCGAAGGTAAATGGCGTGCGGAACTTGCCTTTGATTGCCATTTCTGTCCCTGCTTCTGCTAGATAGGCGGAGGCATGAAAGGGTTCTAGGCGTGATCCTGCGGGTATTCGATCTTCCCTAATCATGCACGTCGATTTTCCTGAATCTAGTAGTGCGTCGAAGGTTATCTTCTGTAGGGTAACGAGGATCCTTGGTTGTGGGTCACCGTGGGTGATGTTTAGTCACGCCAGTGCTTTTTGCCCGACCAGGCTGTAGTCTGGCGTGGCTTGACCGAGTTTCTGCTTGGATAGTGTCGGTGCCAGTATCTTTAAGGGCGGAAGCGGCACCTTGATAGTTCTGCTGTGGGTGGAGGTCTGGCAGCTGGTATGGGGTTGGGCGTCCTTATTAATACCTCTTTCACGTTTTCTTTAATTTTTGTGAGGCGGGAGACCATTTCCCAGACTGTTGTTAGCATGTGGCACTGAATTGGATTTCTCAGTGTTGATAGGAGGAGATCCGTGAACAGCTTCATGTCCCGGTTGATGTCTAGTTTGAGGTGGTGGGCTTGCTTCGCCTTAGTGCCAGGCGGCTGCTGATTGAGACGCCATCTGCTTATGTCCATAGTACTCGGGGGTTATTTTGACTCTGATGATTGGACTGTCGTACTTGTCCAGAAAGAACCTTTAAAAGACACTGTAGGTGAGTTGAAACATCGCGGTTGCTTCCCACCATGTGGCTGCTTGGCCTCGGATTTGAGTGGTGGTTGTAGTCCATCAGAGTCTATCGCTTTCATCTGTTGGAGGAATTTTGCGAGATCCTCCAGAAGGGTGCCCGGGAATGTAGGTTTTTTGCTTCGGAGGTCGCTGTGGCGACGTGGCACAGGTCTTCCACGAACGCCTTGATTGTGACCATTTTGCTGGTTGTTTGTGTATGTTGAGCGCCACTGGGTTGTTGCAGTCTCAGAACTGTTGGTAGTTGTGTAACCTCTTGGGTTGGAGGCGGCTGGTTGATGTCCGGCTGGACGTGTGATGTCGTTTGACTCCTCGTCTCGAGCATGTTGATGGTTCTTGCAAACGCTAAATCTTCTGTAAAGACGGCCCAATCACGTTGGATGGCATTTGCAAGGTTGTACTTTCTACTTTTAATAAAGTTGCCTACAACGTTCCTTGTTGAATTGAGCTAATATACATTCTTAAACATTTTTAATTTAACAGCAATTTTTGAGGATTGCAGATTAAGTTACCTACAACTTTGATGTTATCTTCAAGATTGTAAATTGTACTGTTAGTAACGGTATGCTTAAACGGGTTTACAGGCTTTTTTTAAACTTTTAAGTTAAGAGCCTTTTCAAGATTCTAAGTTGTTTTGTAAAATTATCTACCACGTTAGTTACATATCCCTTAATTAATATGTATACAAATGTAAATATAATTATTATGTTTTAAGAAATAGAATGTTACATTGTATAATTGAAGGACACATTATAAATGGTTAATGAAAGTTTACATCAGACGTGAGAATGGAAGCAACTACTTTGTATTCCAGACGCAACATGATACTGCAGGTGCAGGACACAATAAACTTTAAAAAATCAATTTTTATAATTAAGATTACTAAGAAGTAAGACATTATATGTTATCAAGAAGTAGCAGACATGAGATCTGCACGTCCCACAAGATGATGCGAAAGCATGGATTACATAAACACCCTGACGAGCCCCTGATGGCCAGTCAGTCTTGAACTTCATAACTTTAGCATTGTTGGTCGTTCAAGCTACTCACGACAATTAGTAGTTGTTAACTTTGATTATTTTAATAAGAAGACGTTAATGAACATAACGTACAAGTATTTGAACCATTTTTGTAATTACTGTATAAATAAATTTAATAGAAGGTTTTTTGGAAATAAATGTCTCTTTAAAAAAAAGCGCCCATATGCCCAAAACCTATCTCATTCCTTGCAAAATTAAGCCATATGGCGATTACGGAAGCGTTGACCTTAAGAGCCAGCTTCAGGATTCTTAAATGTACTCGAAGTGAAATGCAACGCTTCTTGTTCAATTGGGCTAGAGGGTGTTCGTAATAGCGTTCTTTTAGGAGTCATTTTTAGGATTGTAGCTTGTACTATATTAGGTGTTAAATGAATTAATCCGTAAAATTCCTTTTTCAATAATTGGTTAACCAGTTTTCATTTTCTTATATTCATTAAATTTGCTGTATTTAGTTTAAAAGTGCAAATAATTCCCCGTGTTTGCAGAATCTATCTCTATGTATGTTATAAATTATCCGCTACTTTAAAGGCTTAGAATGATTTAGTAAGTATAAATATGTTAAGATATTCTTGGGTACTTTTAACCGGCGTGAACTTGGCAGTTAATTCCCAGCAGCAAATCTACGAGTTTTGCAGATCTCCCAGTTGCGTCACCAAAGAAGGATACAAAGAAAAATGTTACTCAGTAGCGAATTAAAAATATATTAAATCATTTAAATCGCATAACATGCACTGCTAATCAATTTTAAGCAGTCTTTTTATAATGTTACAAATTCAAATTATTTATTAGCTATTTTGAGCGAATTTACAAATTTATACACCTGTAGTCCCACTAACTAAGAAAATTTTGTTACGCAGATATTTTTTTACAAAACACAATTATTAATGACATACAAAAAATAATTTAAAGTAAAAAACATACCTCTTGAATTACAATTTTTTTTTAAACTCGGGGATGTACAAATTTCCTAATCTGCAGGATATTTGGAAGGTCGCGTAGAATAATACTGATAAAAAAATTCACTTGCAACTTGCGCAGTAATCGGCAAAAAAAATGCAAATTCTACATACATCCACGCTTAGAAAAAAACGTTTTCATCCCTTAAACTCAGAGACGCACGAGTTTCCTCATACAAAGGATATTTACAAGGTCATGTGAAATGATACTAATGAAAAAAATAAATTTGCAATTTGTGCGAAAATAGGCAAACAATCCAAAGCTTACATTCAGCAACCTTTACAAAAAAAATAATTTCGTTCCCTTAAGTTGGTAGTGCACGAATTTCCTAATGTACGGGAAAATTTGCAAAGTCATGCGGAATGATACTGATTTAAAAAAAATTATTTACAATTTGCGTGAAAATAGGCAAAGAATCCAAAATTTACATTGCAACGTTTACAAAAAAAAACAATTGTGTTCCCTTAAGTTGGTAATGCACGAATTTCCTAATGTACAGGAATTTGCTAGGTCATGTGGAATGATACTGAGGAAGAAATTCACTCAAATTGCGCAATAATCGGCAAATAATTTCAAAAGTTTGCAAACACCCGCGTTTACAAAAAAAGCTTGGGAATGCACGAATTTCCTAACATACAGGATTTTTGCGAGGTCATGTAGAATTATACTGATAAAAGCATTCACTCGCAACTTGCGCGATAATCGGCAAAATCCAAAGCCGTCACTCACCAACGTTTACAAAAAAATTATTTTCATCCCTTAAGCTCCGGGATGCACGAATTTTCCAATATGCTGGTAATTTGCATGGTCATGTAGAATGATACTGATGAAAAATATTCTCTTGCAACTTGCGCGATAATCGGCACAAGATCCAAAGTTTACACTCAGCTACGTTAAAAAAAATTAATTTCTTTCCCTTAAGCTCGGAGATGCACGAATTTTCCAATATACAGGAAATTTGCATGGTCATGTAGAATGATACTGATGAAATAGATTCACTCACAACTTGCGCGATAATCGGAAAAAGATCTAAAGTTTACACTCAGCAACGTTCACAAAAAAGAATAATTTCCTTCCCTTAAGCTCAAGAATGAACGAAAATTTTAACATGCAGGAAATGTACAAGGTTAAGTAGAATTATACTGATGATAAGGATCCACTTGCAACTTACGCGGTAATCGACAAAATTCAAAGCCGTCACTCACCAACGTTTACAAGAAAATTATTTTCATCCCTTAAGCTCGGGGATGCACGAATTTATTAATACTTTAAATTTGCATGGTCGTGTAGAATGATGCTGATAAAAAGATCCACTCGCAACTTGCACGATAATCGGCATAAGATCCAGTGTTTACACTCAGCAACGTTTACAAAAAAATAATTTCCTTCCCTTAAGCTCGGGAATGAACGAGTTTTTTAACGTGCAGGCAATGTGCAAGGTTAAGTATAAAGATACTGATGATAAAGATTCACTCGCAACTTGCGTGATAATCGACAAAATTCAAAGCCGTCACTCACCAACGTTTACAACAAAATTATTTTCATCCCTTAAGCTCGGGGATGCACGAATTTTTTAATACTGGAAATTTGCATGGTCGTGTAGAATGATGCTGATAAAAAAGATCCGCTCGCAACTTGCATGATAATCGGCATAAGATCCAGAGTTTACACTCAGCAACGTTTACAAAAAAAAAAATTCCTTTCCTTAAGCTCGAGGATGTACGAATTTTCTAACATAACGGAAATGTGCAACGTTAAGTATAAAGATGCTGATGAAAAAGATTCACTCGCAACTTGCGCGACAATCGGCAAAAAATTCCAAAGTTTACACAAACCCACGTTAACGAAAAAATTATTTTCGTTCCTTTAGCTCGTGGATACACAAGTTTCCTAATCTACAGGACATTTGCATGCTCATGTACAATGCTACTAATAAAAAAAATTCAATCGCAGCTTGCGTGATAATCAACAATAAAAATTCAAAGTCTAGGCATACACAGGCGCAAGTTTTGAGCGAGCTTTGTCATCTGAATCAATCTAAATAACCTTGTAAATTTCCGGTATATTAGGAAATAGGTGCATTCCCAAGTTTAAGGCATGAAAATAATTTATTTGTAAACGTGGGTTTGTTTAATTTTTGAAAATTTTCTGCCGATTATCGGGCAAGTTGAGGGTGAATTTTCTTTTTATGAATGTCATTCTACATGACTTTGCAAATTTCCGGTATATTAGAAAATTCGTGCATTTTGTAAACGTGGATGTGTGTAAACTTGGAAATGTCGTTGTCGATCATGGTGCAAGATGCGTGTGAATTTTTATCATCATTATCATTGTACGTAAGCTTGCAAATATCCAATGTATTAATATACTCCCCGCGGTAATGTACTAGAGCCACTACGTCAGTTGGTATCAAAAATAAATATTTGCAAAATGATGCGCAAATAAGACATTACGTCATATAAATGTTTTAAATTACTACATCACAATCAAAAAAAAAACGAGAAAGATACTTACGTAAATGTAGGACTCCTCACAGCATTACGCTATTATGGCGGCAGCTGGCGTCGGGGAGCATTCCGGGCGTGGGTCATCCGTTAGGCTCCCTTGTCGAATCCAAATTTAAATTGTCTTCTTCTTTATGTAGAGATACGATAAAGGAACTGGTATGATGAACGATAATTAGATATAAGCTGGAAACCTACATAAGCTGAAAAAGAAAACAAGAACGGCACAAAGATAAACCACTAGGCACGACGTCTGGCTGGCTTGTCCTCGACGTCTTGGAAATCACCACTTTCTTTCACTCTGCGTCTACACAATCTCGGAGCGCCCACGCGACTATCAAAAAGAACAGAAATACACGCACAAGTTTAAAATTATTGGCGCGAAATCACTTACAAATTAAAACTAAAATTGGAAATTTTTACGGCTGATTTTCGGCACGTAACAATATTAGGGAATTCGTGCACCCCTGTGCTCGAGGGATGAACATAATTTTTTTGTAAAATTGGTTGCGTGTAAATTTTTTAATTGTTTGCCGATTATCGCACAATTTGCAGTATCATCCTGCATGACATTGCAAATTTCTTGTATTTTAAGAAATGCGTGTATCCTTGAGTTTAAGGGATGGACATATTTTTTTTGTAAACGTTGGTGAGTATAAACTTTGTGTTTTTGCCGATTATCCTTGCGACTGAATTTTTTTCACCGGTATCATTGTACATGACGTTGCAAATCCAGTATATAAGGAAATTCGGGCATCTTCGAGCTTAAGGGATGAACATGTTTTTTTTTTAAACGTTTGTGAGTGTCAGCTTTCGATTTTAGCCAATTATCGGACAAGTTGCGAGTGAAATCTTGTTCATCAGTATGACGACCTTGCAAATTTCTTGTATATTAGATAATTCGTGCATTCCCAAGCTTAAGGGTTGGTATTTATAAACTTTAGATTTTGTCGATTTTCGCGCAAGTTGCAAGTAAATCTTTTCATACACATGAACTTGCAAATACTCTGTAGATTCGGAAATTCGTGCATCCTCGAGCTTAAGAAATGAAAATAATTTTTTTGTAAACTTTGGTGATATGTAAACTTTGGATTTTTGCCGATAATCGCGCTTGTTGCAAGTGAATTCTTTTTCATCAGTATCGAATATTCTGAATATTAGGTCATTCGTGCATCCCCTCGCTTAAGGGATGATAATAATTTTTTTGTACACGTGAGTGTGTGTGGATTTTTTAATGTTTTTGTGGATTCTCGCACAAATTGCGAATGAATTTTTCATCAGTATCACTCTGCATGACATTGCAAATTTCTTGTATATTAGGAAATGCGTGCATCCCCGAGCTTAAGGAATGAACATAATTTTTTTATAAACGTTAGTGAGTGTAAACTTTGAATGTTTGCCTATTATCGCGCAATTAGCGAGTGAATGTTTTACACCAGTATCATTGTACATGACGCTGGAAATATTCTGTATATTAGAATATTCATGCATCTTGGAGCTTAAGGGATGAAAATATTTTTTTGTATACGTTAGTGAGTGACAGCTTTCGATTTTAGCCGAATATTGCGAGTGAATCTTTTTCATCAATATCATTCTACACGACCTTGCAAATTTACTGTATATTAGATAATTCGTGCATCCTCGAGCTTAAGAGATGATTTTTTTTTTGTGTGAACGTTGGTGTGGATAAACTATGGTTTCTTGCCGATAATCGCGCTTGTTGCAAGTGAATTTTTTTTTCATCGGTATTCGAATACTCTGAATATTAGGCAATTCGTGCATCCCTAGCGTAAGGGATGAGAATAATTTTTCTGTACACGTGAGTGTGTGTGTGGATTTTGAATTTTTTTGTCGATTATCACGCAAGTTGCGAGTGAATTTTTTCAGCAGTACATTCTACATGGCTTTGCAAATTTTTTTATATTAGGTAATTCGTGCATCTCCGAGCTTAAGGACATTACCATTACCACAGGCAAACATCATGCCAAAAATCTGCAGAAGACAGAATTATTAAGAACCGTTAGATGAGCTCGTCGTCGAGGACTGATCGGAAAGTATCATCAAAAAACCTATAAAATTTGATAGTTCGTCTTTGTGTTATACTACTTTGTACTACTTTGTTCTAAATTGATCTAAATTGATCTAAATTGAACTAAATTGAACTAAATTAAACTAAATTGATCTAAATTGTTCTAAATTGATCTAAATTGATCTAAATTGAACTAAATTGAACTAAATTGAACAAAATTGATCTAAATTGATCTAAATTGATCTAAATTGATGTAAATTGATCTAAATTGATCTAAATTGATCTAAATTGATCTAAATTGATGTAAATTGATCTAAATTGATCTAAATTGATCTAAATTGATCTAAATTGATGTAAATTTATCTAAATTGATCTAATTTGAACTTGATCCAAGTAATCCCAATCCGTTCAAGTTTCCATATTGGTTTTGCAAAGTCTACTAAAACGAAGTCTACTAAAACGAAATCTACTAACACGAAGTCTACTAAAACAAAGTTTACTAAAACGAAGTCTGCTAAAATGAAGTCTGCTAAAACGAAATCTGCTAAAAGGAAGTCTGCTAAAACGAAGTCTGCTAAAACGAAGTCTGCTAAAACGAAGTCTGCTAAAACGAAGTCTGCTAAAGCGAAGTCTGCTGAAAGGAAGTCCGCTAAAACGAAGTCCGCTAAAACGAAATCTGCTAAAACGAAGTCTACTAAAACGAAGTCCACTAAAGCGAAATCTATTAAAACGAAGTCTACTAAAATGAAGTGATCTTGAACCGCTCGACTTCCAAAAGTCGTTTTAACAAAGTCTACTAAAGGCAAAATGATCTTGATTCAATCGATTGATCAAAGTCACTTTCACCAATACTACAAGGGCAAGTGGTCTTGATCCGATCAGCTCCTCGAAGACATTTTAATGAAGTCCACTAAGACGAAGTGCACTTCGTCCGATCGGCATCTCTAAATTATTTTAATGAAATCTACTAGGGAGAAGTGATCTTTCTCAGATTAACTCCAAGAAGTCGTTTGCACAAAGTTTACTACGACGAAGTGATCTTGATCCGATCAACTCCCGAAATCGTTTAAACGAAGTCCACTAGGACGAAGTACTCTTGATTCGATAGACTGATCGAAGTCACTTTCATTAAGTTGAACTAGGGCAAAGTGATCTTGATCCGATCGACTGGTTAAAGGTATTTTAACTAAGTCTACTAGGTCGAAGTGGTCTTGATCCTATCGATTCATCGAAGTCGTTTTAATAAAGTCCACTAGGGCGAAGTAACCTTCATCCGACCGGCTTCTCCAAATTATTTTAATGAAATCTACTAGGGAAGTGATCGTCATCCAATCAACACCAAGATATCGTTTTCACAAAGTCTACTAGGATCGAGTAATCGACTAATCGACTATTCATCTAATCGAAGGCGGGGCACAAAGAGGACGAGACATAAAGAGGTGGGGCGTAAAGAGGAGTGGCGTAAAAAGGAACGGGCGTAAAGAGGCCGGGGCGGAAAGTTGGCAAGGCGTAAAAATGGCAGGGTGTAAAGAGAGCGGGGTTTAAAGAGGGCGGGTGTTATGCTTTAAAATTTGTTTATAGAGTTTTGTATGAATCGTACCTTAATATTTAATTAAATATGGAGGAGTTTGTAATAACTATTAATGAAGTTGCCTGTGAGGTTCTCTGTTGAATTATGGGTAGAGAGCGTTTTTAAAATTTTATATTGTTTGTATATGTGGATTACCCTCATAATTTCGAAGCTTTTATTATGTTTTGTAGAGTATGAACTCTTCATTCTGATGAACTGCGGAACAAAGTCAGTCATCGACTGCTCTTTCATTTCAAATAAAGTAATTTCCTGTTTAAAAATATAAGTAACCGTCTTTGAGCGTTGATTTACTTAGGTTTACATGCATTTACCCTATACAGATTCAATAGGGTGCTAAAAGTATTAAGCGTGAGCGTTGTTTGTGGTGATTAAACGTTCTAGTGACTGCTCTAAATTTATTGAATATTGACTTCCCATTCGCATCCTAATCCCATTTCAATTTAATGCTAAATTCAACGTTAGCTTTGTAAACTGCGTTTGACAGCCGATAACGAATAAATTTGTTTAACCTGCCCTTATTGTTTGATGGTGTTGTTTTTGTTTTTAACAAATGTGTAACATGCCGGTTTCGTGAACGAGAAAAGAAAGAAAATTGGAAATAATTTCGAAACAGTCGTGTTAAAATTAAGACAGGATTTGAGTAACGAACGGGTGCAGGAGGAGAAAGAAAAGCAAGACCTTAAGTCGGTGTAGCCATCGGAGTGAAAATTCCGACTACAGCTAGCGGCTAACGTTGGATTAAGGAGGGAAGAAATAGACGCATGAACTAACAAGGATTAGGAGATGTATGTGTGTATGTATGTAATAAATTTTATATATAACTATACTTTAGGCCATAGATTCATCCTAGTCGTACATTCTAAGATGTACGACTAGAATGGCTCTCATTAATAAACAACCCATCACTCCTTCCAAAACAAAATGTTACTTCTAAAAGGCTTCTTACATCCTCGTCGCAGTACAAAAATCCACATTCTAGGTACACTGCTCACCTTCTCAAACTCCGTCTATTACCAGGGAGTGCTCTAGATACAAGGTTAAAAATGCACACCCACCTACAGAAAAACCGTTCAAAGACTAAACTGATCCTTTTCAACATCCAACACTCCCTACCTAAACCAATTCAACTAACCCAACCCACAAAAAGATTTATCCTCAACAACATCATCATCCGTTATGCAGTAGATTCCTGGTGCCCTTTTACAACCTCTCACTCTAGAAGGATACTCAATCTAAATACTGGACCATATCTCCTATGCGTCTCCCGTTCATTCCGTACCACCTCCACGGCTGCCCTCCCACACTAATAAATATTCCACCACTAGCACTGCAACTTAACTCCGCCTTACAAATCCATTTCCTAAAATTCCATTGACCCGTCCAAATACATAATGAAACATTTTCTGCTGCCACATGCCGCACCAGCCCTACCACCGAAATAAAATCCCGCATCCATAACTCCCTACTTCACGAATGGCAACCCACATTCTAGGAACACTGTTCGCCTTCTCCAACTCCGTCTATTACCTGGGAGTCCTCTAGATACAAGGTTAAAAATGTACATCACCTGCAGAAAATCCATTCAGAGACTAAACTTATCTTTTTCAACATTCAACACTCCCTACCTAAACCAATTCAACTAACCCAACTCACAAAAAGATTTATCCTCGACAACATCGTCATCCCCACCATTCGTTATGCAGTAGATTCGCGGTGCTCTCCTACAATTTTCCACTCTAGAAGGATACTCAATTCAAATATTCAACCATATCTCTTTAACGCTTCCGTGCATTCCTTACCACCTCCACTGCTGCTCTCTACACTCTACTAAATATTCCACTATTAGCACAGCAACTTAACTCCGCCTTCCAAATCCATTTTCTAAAATTCCATTGACCCGTCCAAATACATAATGAAACATTTTCTGCTGCCACATGCCGCACCAGCCCTACCACCGAAATAAAATCCCGCATCCATAACTCCCTACTTCACGAATGGCAACCCACATTCTAGGAACACTGCTCGCCTTCTCCAACTCCGTCTATTACCTGGGAGTCCTCTAGATACAAGGTTAAAAATGTACATCCACCTGCAGAAAATCCATTCAGAGACTAAACTTATCTTTTTCAACATTCAACACTCCCTACCTAAACCAATTCAACTAACCCAACTCACAAAAAGATTTATCCTCAACAACATCATCATCCGTTATGCAGTAGATTCCTGGTGCCCTTTTACAACCTCCCACTCTAGAAGGATACTCAATCCAATTATTCAACCATATCTCCTATACGTCTCCGTGCATTTCTTACCACCTCCACTGCTGCTCTCCACACTCTACTAAATATTTCAACTTAACTCGGCCTTACAAATCCGTATCCTAAAATTCCATCGACCTATCCAAACACATAATGAAATCTTTTCTCCTGCCACATACCACACCAGCTCTACCACCGAAATAAAGTCCTCTATCACTACATCACGAATGGCAAGCTTCCGGAGCCAGGCAGTTTTTTAATTCGACTGCTACTTTTCTGTCGAATTATTTTGTATACATTTTTTTGTGACCGTTATTCTTACTGCAGTTGTTAATTTTGACACTATTTTTTTCGAGACTGTTTCTCAAATTTTTGAATTTTCCTTTCTTTTATCGTTCTCGAGTTGGATTATTTAAAATTTTTTAGCATCCTACGCAGAGCCTTCGACAGGTTATACTGATATGCTCATTTTTGCTTGTTTTTTATTCTGAACTTTTATAATCTCGTCATTTCTAGTTTTCTTCAAACGGCTACTTGAAATTTGGATGTCAATCGATAGGCTCAATCTAAAATATGAGTTGAAGGGTGGGGGGATCGATCGGTGAGGATCGAAGTGGCCCAGAACATACTCACTATATCTACTTATATATATATATATATATATATATATATATATATAAAATAATTCAATTTATTGGGGATTGCAGCAAATTAAGAAAGTCTACTCTTTTTTCTTTAACTCAAGCTTTCGAGATTTTATTTTTCTCTTCTTCAGGAGTAACTAAATAAATACAATGGTAAACAAATAAATAAATTTTAAAAGTTAAATACTTACGAATGTGAGGTTTGACTTAGATTTAAAATATTAATTTTAAATTACAAAATATGTTTCAGAATTTTGAAGGTAAAGTAAGTGTCAATGTCAATGGGTACTACAAAATTAAAATTAGTGATACAAAATAATAATTCCTTGGATAAATTTTAAATATTAAACAAGTATTAAAATAATTAATTAACTAACAAACATAAACTAAAACGCAAGAGTATGTACGTCTGTATGAGAAATTTGTACAAGTAGTAGGAAGACGTAGAAGCAATAGAATCACATTCATTTTATCATATAAACATATATAAATGTATAGAAATACATATATGTGTGTGCATGTACACATGCAAACAATTCACATACAAAAAATATAAATAAAACAAAAAAGAAAGAACATGTGCAAGAATACACGTAAGTATAAACGTAAACATACAACCAACAGACACACAAACACCAACAAACAAACACACAACACACATACACATACACAGACACATAAACAAAACAAAAAACAAAGCTAAGAATATAAGCACTAATGAGATTTAGTAATTATGTCTGTGGTACAGTTCTTGTTCTTATTTTGGTGTCTATTTCAGTAGATACGCGTATATGCAGCTAAGATTATCTATATCTTTTTTAAATTTAGTGCTTCTGGTTCTTGTGCAATTCTAACCATTTCTATGAATTTCCTTTTGTAGTGTCCTTTTCTACATCTAAAATTACTGCATCAGTATAGTTCATTTTGTGGCCTGTTTCTATAACATGCGTTGAAAGTGCTGAAGAATTAACATTTCTTCTGGTATCACTTTTATGTGAAGTAATTCGTTGATGGAGCGTCCTTGACGTTTGGCCAATATAACTTTGAATACAGTTACAACAAGGAATTTTGTAGACTATGTTAGATTTTAGTTCTTTGAAGTAACATCTTTGATTTTAGTGTAAAGACTTCTGCTTAATTTGACATTTTTAGTGCAATTTTAATTGTAGGGTTTTGATTATAGATGTTATTCGTTTCGTTAGATCTCTGATATATAGTAAGCTTACGTATTTTGAGAGATTATGAACTTCTGTTAGGTTATTGGTTTCTTCTTGTTGTGTATGCGGTGTTGGATGTTTTTTGATAGGTGTATTATATAATAGTTTTGTTAGAAATCTTCTAGGATAACCATTCTTTTGTAATATTTCATAAAGGATTTTTAAATTTTATCGATAAAGGATTGATTTGATAATTTCAGTATTCTTGTTTTTAAATTCAAAATAGTATTAATTTTCATAAACATGGGATGGTATGACATATAGTTTAGGTATCTTCCAGAGGATATTGGTTTCTTGTACCAGTCTGTTACGATGGTTGTATCGTTTCTTATCACTTTAAATCTAGAAAAGGCACAGAATTGTTTGTTTCACTTTCAACTGTGAATTGTATATGTTCATCGTAGGAGTTGAAAGTAATTAGTATGATGTCCTGTGCATTGTATGGTATGGCACAAATCAAATCGTCAACAAATTTCTTACAAAATGGCACAGTGAACGGTAATTTGGTTAAACAGGTGTCTAATAATTCATCAATGACGTATTGTGCTATTATGGGTGATATAATAGATCCCATAGGTGTGCCTGTAATTTGTTTGTAAAATCTGCCTTGGAATGAAAAATAATTTGAATCGAAAATAAATTGAACAAGTTCTATGAATTTTGAAGTGGTATTTTGCAGTGGTTTTAATAATGTCCCATTTATTACTTATGCTTGAAATAGCACGACTTGAAGTTATATTTGTGAATAACGATACAATGTCCAGACTAATTAGAATGTATCCATTTGGAATATTAAAGTTGTTAATGTATTGCGCAAATTCAAAAGAATCTTTAACGTAGTATGGATTTTGAACTTGATAAGCAGAAGTTAAAATGTCTTTTATGAACTGGGTGAGTTTACTAGTTGGCGAGTCAATTGAAGAAATTATAGGTCTTAGTGCAAGTTGAGGTTTATGGATTTTGGGTAAGCCATAAAACTTTGGACATGTCCCATTATATATCATAAGTTTTTTGGCTTCAAGTTTTTCCAAATATCCTTCGTGTAGTAAGTTACTGACTAATTTGTTAGTTTTCTGTTGGATGGTGCTTGTTGGATTTCTGGGTATTGTTTTGTAATGTTCTTCATTCGAAAGTAAATTTACTTTGCATAAAAGTCTAAGTTATTATTTCATCTTATTCACTATAATACGATAGTATTTATCAACTTACCTTGTGTAATTAACTACCTACAATATTTATATATATATATATATATATATATATATACATTGCTGTGATAAGACCACGTTGTGAGCGTCACCATCAGAGTGCTGTAATACAGATACAGCAATTTGTAAAACTTGAAATTATTTACTTGTTTTTTTTTCTAACTTTGCTGGGGCTAGCTCAACGGAATAGACAAAGTTTTCAGAATGAAATAAAACACAGTAATATCACAAAGCAATTATACAGCATGAAATATTTTCTCATACAAAAGCATTTACAAATCATTTCTTTTAAACATAAAATGATTTCTAAGAAGTATTTATTATAAACAAACTGTTCCTTGCCTTATTTTAAATTTACAGAACTAAATTCCTTTTTATAGATGGTTGCTTAAGCCTTACCATAACATATAATTTAATAAACGTCACCATGGCATAACTCACAATTAGGTAGCGGTCTAGCTTGTTGGCAGCGATTCGTTGCTAAAGCCTTACCATAACATATAATTTAACACTTTTTCTTTCTTGGAGGGGATAACCAGGTAATATTTCATTTTCTTATTCAAGTAAACATGTTGGAGTTTTTTAACAATTATCAGGTTGCTAATATCTATGTAGAGCCAGGTAGATAGAGTAGAGGAAGACCTAGAGCAAGCTGTATTAGTCAAATTATTAGAAATTTAGGTTGTGATGGGTATGTAGAACTTTTTAGATTAGCACAGAATAGAAAAGAAGTTAGAGCTGCGTCAAACCGACCTTAAGTAAGATCGAAAACAAAATGATGACGAGATCGTTTACCTAGTTATGTTTATTGCCACGTTTGTAGGGTTTGTTTGGCCAAAAATCCTTGACAGATATTCTATTAAAGGGTCTGCGTATTTCGAACTCCCATCACAAATTTTCTTGGTAAAAATCCCTTACAAAGAAATTTATTAGGACTATGTTAAACTAGATATAAATACTCAAATATTAGTTAAAAATAAATCTAAAAGTAATACTTGCAGAATCCACAAAAACGCTCCTCGTAATTAAATATCTTCTTATTTTAAGTTGATGTCCAAATCAGCTTACAAAATTTTCGATGTTTAAAATCTTCGTTTTAAACAGCAGTTACGAAAGTACAGTTTTGGTTAAATCTTCCTTTTGATTATTTAAAAAAAATTTTAAAATAGCGTTGTCTTGAAGAATTTTCCCTCTTGATTGTAATTAATAAATTCAACTTATTTTAAATGTAATTTGTATTTAAATCATTACTTCTATATACATTGTAACAATGTAATTATTAAATTACCGCATGCTTATTGCATACTTCAAATATCATCTTCGCAAAGCAACAGCTCGCGACTTCCATCAAAATAACATTTCGCAATCGACCTTATGAATCGAATGAATCTAATGAATGAATGAATCCCCGTTTTTAATAAACGATTTTTTATATACACGTTTTTATCTGTTTCCAGAGTTTTGTAGAATTAGTGCGATTTCATTCTAAATAATAAACGTTTATCTTACGTAATTATCTTGGAAATCCTCATTAGTATTTAAAATTGTTGAGTTTTACTACCTTATTGTCTGGTTCCAGTTATTCGTGACGCGCGCTGCCTCTTCTTGTTTAACATATATACGAATATTGTGGCGTCGCATACTAATGAGAAAGATAATCAATTTTATTGTGTTTCTGGATTTTTTCTTGGAATAAAATGTTTTATTAATTGATTAAATATTTACGTCGTTCTATATACCGATGACCCATCTTTTTATATTCCTAATATTCTAAAAAATTCTTTATTTAAAATAAATTTCTATAACCCACAGGATAATTAATTTAAACTTTAATTGCTTTTTAATGCAAAAGTGGTTGTATTTTATAAAAAATATTGACAATTAATAAGTAAAAGTAAATATCTTTGTATTTATCATAAAGGATCGATTTGCATTCGCATTGAATGCGTTTTACGGTATCTTACAATTAATTATTTCTACATATACAACTTACGTTATTTGCTATGTATTTACAATATGCTTATATCACACAGGGTGATTATTTATATACGCGCAATTGAATTTTTTGCTTGTAAATTAACGAATAAAAGTACGCTTGTATTGTACAGGGCGTAACCATGAATTTACAAAAATTCCTATTTTTCCGGATCCTATTATATTTTTAGTGGGATTTATTTGTAGAATTTGGGTTTAATGACCTCTCGTGACCTCTTATCACGTCTTTATAATATTATTTAAGTTGAATTATTTCAAATCGAACTAGTATTGAAAACCACTGTACAGCAGGATTTGAACCTGCAACCTCTGATTCTCCGGATCAGTGCTCTAACCAATTGAGCTATCTAGCCCAATTGTTTAGATGATGTTATACTTAATACTACTGAAGCTTGGCCCTTGTTAATGATTTTCAATTACGTCTTGCATTTAAGGAAATTGAATCTAGTTATATACATAATTCATGTACTAATAACTTGATCATCCCAAGGGCCAAGCTTCAGTAGTATTAAGTATAACATCATCTAAACAATTGGGCTAGATAGCTCAATTGGTTAGAGCACTGATCCGGAGAATCAGAGGTTGCAGGTTCAAATCCTGCTGTAGCCGTTCTTTTAGTGGTTTTCAATTACTAGTTCGATTTGAAATGGTAATTCAACTTTAAATACAAAGTTGGGTTTTCATTTCATCTTAATAACTATTAATATATATCAAGCATTCATTTGCATTCCAAATGTGGATTATTCTTCTGTATTAATATATATATATATATATATATATATATATATATATATATATATATAATCATGAAAATATAAAATAAAGCATGTAATATGCATTTTAAAATATACAAATTAAAACATATGTTAAGAACTTACCTAGAATTAGGCGAAATTAAAATGTTACAAAAAAATTTTTCAATAGTCTATAAACACTTCACAAAAATATTCACCTACTAAACTCGGAAGGCGAGAATCAAATGATCGTGCACGCAATCTAAAAATATGAACCTTTTCTAATAACATGAACACGTGGTTCATATTATCGAAGTAACACGAATATAACCGAACGTCGGGCATCAATAAGTTTGTTGGTTTGTCTGTTCCAATCTACACCAATTTGCATTTTATTTATGCAAGAACAAACCAGAGTTTAGTAGCATAAGGCACGTCAATATTTGCCATAGCAGTCAGTGAACGTATGAACTATACTTTGGTTCAATCCAATATATACAAACGGTTATCCGGGTTATGCACAGTGGTTCATAGTACCTACCGTACAGGTGAAAACCAATAAACCTCCTACTTCCAGTGTACTTATGCTATTGCTTTTGAGAAAAATGTTACACACACAATTTCTCAAAAGGTAAATAGTGTATCTACTCTACCTTATAGGCGGCTGAGCCTCGATAGATTATGAGGGGTTCCTGTTTAAAATCTAATCCCAGGGTAAAGGGGATGATAAATGGCTTTGAAAGAAAAAGGTCCCTCTAATGAGATCTTCCAGCCAGCTAAGCTTCTTCAACTTAGGGCAGAGCTATGAGCTAGGGTCGTAGGATGGTATACGAAAAAAGAAGTTTAATTGGACGCCACCGTATCTTAATAAATGTTATAATAAGCATCTATCCGAAGATCAGATACGGAAATCTTCGAAAAGAAAAAAATCCTTAAGACGAGCAACATATAAAAAAATAATACTTACTTTTGACTCTGCAAACTGGAATGGGAACAACGTTCTTGTACAACCTGAAAATTTAATCACTTCTAAATATTTTTAGACTAGGGCTACGTTAGAGCCTAGTCACTTTATCGCAAAAAAAATTAAAGTAAAGGAAGATCAAATAGTAAAAATTATGCTTCAAAAAAAAATCTAAACCAACACCAATAACATCTTTCTCTTCACTACAAAAACTTTGTAAATGTGGTGTTTGCTTCTATAGAACAATTACTGCTGACTTAAATGAAAGAAAGCTTTACGACAACTTATTATTCTTTCTATTAATTTGTAAAAAAATATATATATACATCGCTTGTACAAAGTTATCTGTACGGAGACTTTCAAAACAATTACTTTATTAAGATCTAGTATTAATCTCTGAATACTCATAGGACATTTATAATTGAATAATTTACGTTAATGTTTTATAAGAAATATAAGGTTTTTGTTTTTATATTACAGTTTAATTATTTTACTTGAATAGGATCCTCTTCGGGTTTACAATAATTAAGTTAAATGCTTAGATTATTTGTAGATTACAAAACTATATTTTTAACTGATATATTTGATGGAATCAAAGGTCAAAAAACACTTATTGCTTGAATTAAGCTGTACTTCAGGTGTACTGTCAAAAAAAATTATACACTATAATGTGACAAACAAATATCAACGTATCACATGTTTAGTTATGCAAACATTTTAGTATAACCTTGTAACTTTAAAATTATCTTATAGAAATGCCTTTGGAATAATAAGAACATTTATGCACTATTCGACTATTAAACTTTGAACAAAATTTTAAGTGTATCAATTTAAATGACCATTAAAATTTCACAAAAATTTTGTGTATCAAATTTAAGTAAACATATAGAATTTTCAAAAATTATTTGTACATTGTAAATGGTGGTTCCATGAAATGAATATAGCTATAAAATTGAGGATGACTCACCGCTGAATATCTGCTAGGCAACCAAATTCTTTAAACATCTAGGTACTTACAGTGGCAGGTGCGCGCGGCTGATACATGTGCCCGAGCTTGACCTGTATACTAACCAAACATATGTGGAAATTTTCACCCTCTCGCATAGCAACATTTAAAACTGCACTTTCAGTACAACCAACATTCAAAAGGGCTTATTACGTGTTTACGTATTCATATTGTTTTTACTTTATTTCAATATAAATTCATACTTGCTTCCTTTACTTCAATATACTTCCATACTTTCGTACTTGCGCTGAAAAAAAATGGGGAAAATGATTTTAAAGGTAAGTTTGAGAATTATTCACCTACCGAAGATATATTTTCTTGACTATACTTAGGTCGATACTACAACTAAAAATAAAGCCACGGTATTCGTTGACACCACTTCACTTCTTTCTGGGAGGGCATGTTTTTTCAAAACCTGCTAGCCCACGTTAACACTTGCTTTGCTGATTACATACTGATATCAAATGAAGCTTGACCACGAGGCTACGTTGCTATCCAAACACGCGCAGAAAAGGGGATATTGTATCAAGATACATACAAATAGAACAGATCTTAAATTTTACATTGAATATTTAAATATAGGTGGAGCTCTGTGTATGAATTCGTAATATATTGTTTCTATTGGTATTTAATATTTATTGAATAGATATATGGAACAAAAGCGTATATTTAAGAAGCAGATAATCGTATTCGTTACAAAGATAATAGTGCCACCAAACTCGCTTTTGCTAAACTCAAACAGTCATCTATTGAATTTGTTGTGGATAGTACTGACAAGGTGTTTGCGCCTTTATGATTACACTGCAAGCGACGCAGTGAGTCGATGGTGTCAATTACCGAAAAATAAAAACGTACACAAATGCATTATTTTTAGCGTAAAACTATGCGCGATGAAGTTGTTTCTCTGTTCTTTAGATACATATACTTTCTTTCCTTTTTCTCACTGATCGAGTTCTGCTACATTAAACAATTTGAGTGGTTACGCACTCATGAGGTATATGACTTGGAGTACATTTCTTTTCTTCGGTTTTGTCGGAAACAGTTTTTTTTTTGTTCTGATTCCAGTCATCTTGACCTATATGTGGTTTGTACTTTGTCTTTCTTGAATTGTCTTTGACTTTTGCCTACGTACTGTTCCTACATTGTTACGTATTTTTGACGTTACACGCTTTACTTCGATAATTAGGTATACAAATTTCTAGTCTTAGTTGAAATGTTATTTGCCAAAGTAGTATAAGTGGGTTACGACGCATAAGGGTGCAGTTGTTAAATTCCCATGCACTGGTAGGTAAATAACCTATAGTTTATTGTAAGTAGTCTGTCAGATAAACATTTTAATTGCTTCAACCAATGAGAGTGTTTAACGACTGGAGGGGTTTTGACGAGTTCGTGTGTCGGGTGGAGGGATGCCTTGCGCAAGGCGGATTATCTTGAGGTACCTAACTGAACAGACGACAATGTCGTTAGGTACCTGCATCACAATCCTTACCGTTCCTTATCAAATACCTAACCTTTATTCCGAATGTTGTACCGTAGTTCAACAAACGACGCTGCGGATTTGTGAATAAACAAGCCACCAAGACAAGGAGGACCTATTGTACGTTTACAAAACAATAACCGGTATAGAAGTATCAAAAGATGTTTGACCTACTTTAAACTACTTATATAATTAAAGGTATGCCATTCTTAGGTTATCTATTGTTCTTTCATTATCGAAAAATCTGTGCAATACCACGCCCTAAGATTAGTCGATCTTGGATCTCTCAAGTCCAACTTCCTTTTACAGCGTTAATCTAATTGATTTTGCTGCCTCGTTGATACCTGTTGTTTCAGATTTTGCCATGTTTTGGCGGGTGGTTGATGCGGTAAGTAACTTCCCTGATTTTCCTCTTGGTTGCTCTCCAACTATGCGATATCCAAATTCTGGGTCTGTCCGGTCTGTGGTTTTCGACCGACAGGATGGCTATTCGCCATAAGCCACTCCATTGTAAGGTAGCTCGTCGAACAGGACTGATGGATGTGCATCCTCAACGATTTCCCTTGTGTCTCCATTCTTTGGTGCCCCGCACAGCTGGAAAACTTCCTTGAGTTGTCACCGTTCCGCTGCTTAACTTGTTTCACCCGGAGGGAAAGGTAGGTAGATGTTGATTCTGCGAAGTCTGCTGTTGGAATGTCACGTCCTCTGTATAGCCAAGCTTTAACTGCACCGCGCCTGGTTATGTATGTACTGTTGACTATATTCAAAATGCGCGAGCTGAACACACAACAAACTAAAGAACGCGAGAATTTTCAAATCATTTTTTGTGCTACCCAAAACTATGCACGCTCATTGGCCGAACAGTATTCGGACATTCTTTTACATACGAAAACTGAACCACACAATTTCATTAATTAAAGACATCATTAACGTTTTTAACACGGGAACGCATAGGAAATGGAAGTGTATAAATACAATCTCAAACTCTATGAAAGACATTCGTTAGTGCTCCCCATAGCCTAAAGAATCAAACGGCAGTGCTCACCAGAGCCTGCTAATACTTCAGCGAGCAGTGCTCTCCATAGTGCTTATTCTCCGACAGTGACGCTGTCCGCCTCCGTACCTGGGGCATGCCACTAAAATTCGTCACACTCTTTAGTTAATCACTACTTATGGGCAGTAAGCTCCTTTCTATCCACCAGGCTAGCAGGAAGCAGGCACAGAACGTCCTCCAACGTTCCTTTCGATCAGACTTATCACACCAGAAGCTCCTGTCGCCTCTTCCACCATCGCCAAACCATCTTTGGCTTCTGCAAGGCTGCGGCAAGAACTTATTCAATCCGCCCCTGCGACGACGACGTCCCAAAAGGTCGTTCCACTGCAATGACACCAATTGCGTCTGGCAACTCTACCTCTGGAACTGCACCCCCGTAGAGTTTAACGGACGAGGAACGCGACGCCGCCTAAGGCGGTACGATAGGATACCGGTAGGAACGATAGCAGATAGAGATACGATAAAGGAACCTACATCCAAAAAAGAGAAAAGACAAAAGAACGACACCGGTAAACGTCACCGTTCGACGTCTCGTTTTATAATAATGTCGTGTCACACACCGCGCATTTGCGCCATCACCCGGCGTCTGCGCATTCCTGTTGCGCAAACGCAACTGTCCGAAATGACGAAAATGCACAAGTCTATTTTAAAAACAATGGCGGGATTTTAGTCACATATTTGAAAATGTACCATGCCAATTTTGGCACGTAACACCCTCGGCCATGCTGTGACTGTGTATTCTGGGACGGATAGCGTCGTTAGGGTGGTCAATTTGTAACGGGCATTTTTAATAGTTAAACATTTTTTGCTTCCTTTCTGTTAGAGTACTTAAAAATACATCGTTTCTTTGGGATCGCTATTTGTATAAAGTAAATACTTCAGAATAGTTCAGATTTGTATGCAATTTAACTCGTGTGTATTAATTAAATGTAGATAATTTGAAGATTAATTTTCATTAATAAATTACTGTCCAACTTATGGAAAATGATAAACAGCTCGCAATTAATTAGTAGATATAAATTTTGTTCCTTATGTGGATATACGAGTCGAGTTGATAGGCGATAAGCGGTTGGAATAACAACAATTTTATATCTACAGTCTGAGAGTGGTAGTTTGTCCTTTGTTACTATATGTTAATTACATTACGTTGTTAGTTTTCGTGCTTGGTTCTTATTTCTATTAGTTACGTGAAAAATACTGTTCCTTTTTGCTTTGATAATAGTGAAAATGAATGCGAGATTAATTCTCGAATTGTTCATGAACAAACGCGGCACGATTCTAGTTGTTTTTCTTGTGGAATAAAAGGTGTATGCTAACTGTAGAATGTGTTTACTCGACCGCACGGGTTTTGAGGTCATTGACGGACGGTTTTATTGCTTACGAGTAGTTTTACTAATTGTTTTTTGTTGCTGTGATACTGTGGTTTCTGAGTTTTCGGACAACAAAGAATCTGAAATGGATCATGGCTTGCGTGAGTTTCGTTATTCAAAAGCATTAGATTTTTCTTTGTTACCAGATGTAGCAAATAAAACACCTCACATTACTGTTAGTATAATGCAAGAACTTATCAGATGACATGCATTACAACGTGCCTTGAAAGCACGTGATTCTAAATTCTCATTACTATTTTTCTCTACAATTAGTGTTACAAAATATTTCGGAATTATTGTCTCAGGAAATCGAATTAACAAGAAATTTATCAATGCTACCTGGTTCCATCAGCGTGAAAATGTCTGCTGCTAACCCCAGTGAAGTGCGTGGGTGTGATAGGTGTAGCGTGTGATGAGTTCCATCAACACCCTCACAGTCAAGGGTAAAGTGCTTCGTTGGTGCGGGACATCGTTGAATCCCACGCTTCAAATGCAAGGAAGCGTTCCTGAAGGACTTTCTGTAAATGGAACTATTTCATACTTGTTATTACTGTAAATATCTATCCGTTTGTTTTGCAATATTCTTTGTCGTTCTGATACCTTTTACAATAGACTTGCATGCTATTTTAAAAAAAGAAAGAAAAAAAAACAATCAATACTACTGAATTACTCATACCAATTGTGACTTATCTATTTATCTTTTGTCAACATTTTATCTGATTTATGTTTAATTGGTGTGTGAGGAAACGTTTCTGCTACTCCCCAATATTACCTCACTTTGTACTAAATATTTTTGTATTGCTTTTACCGTTGTTATATTATATAGATTATCGAAACAGTTTCTTTTTTTACATTCTACATAGTACTGAATAACTTAGACTTCTCATTGCTGCTATACTTATTCTTTTTTTTCCAAGTTTGCTTAACTGTTTTACTTGCAGGTACCGTTACTAACTCCCTACCGCCGCATACATCATAGGTCAGTCTGCTTTCTACAACCCCCCCTACTCTCCGATTGAGCCGGGTCATTTCTTTGACTTTCTTTGTGTTACGTAGCATAAATTTGGTGCCCAACGTGGCGGCCACGCACGAAAAAAACGTAACAACACTTAAAACCGCTCATGGCAAACTGAAGCGTCCTGTGTCAAAGCTTTTGTCCTTTGCCCTCAATGCTGCATTAAATTTTTTTGTAAATCTTTTTTCTTTTTGCTTTTTCATTCCGCCCCCTCCCTTTAATTATTTTCGTTAAAATGCCTTGCATATTGGTAAGCGGTATGTTTCGTATATATTATAATTATATTTAATTTACCGCTAGTATTTATTTTGACATTTACAACTTCTTAATTATTTACCTCCGCCCGGTATATTCAAATTGTCAATGCATACATACCGTGTATTACTTGAGACACCGCGCTTGTTTGTAAGTGTCGCGATATCGACAAACCTTGCTGTGTCCTCCACATGTGCAAGAACTTCTTATCACCTGCCACGAAGAAGACAAGATTCAAGAGTCGACAATGGCTCCCTTTCCTGTGCGGTCGCATTCCTTTTTTTCGTACGGCCGCTTCGCTATTTTTAAAAGGGTGTGTGTTAAAAGTAGTTGTTTGTTTCTGTTTATTGTCATTTTTTTCGTATATGTCTACTTTTCTTTACCACTTAGCTATCGAAATCCCTCCGCAAAAAAAACACGTGTAAATATCTATTTCATTCATGTTTTCGTTGTGTACTGTTTCATAGTCTTCCATTTTAAAACTCATCAAGAGCGATATATTTCTAGTCTTACTCGACAAACCTGTTTAAAATCAGAGTTTAGGTCACGCACTTGATATTTAGAGCGATACTTGATACGGCGAACTTGTTTTATCACTGTCACGCAGATGTGAGCAATTCGATGTCATTGTGTTTGTTGTTCTCCAATATATCCTCAGCTTGATGTAGTTTGTGTCTGCATCATTGACTCGTTATTTTTTTATAACCCTGGCAACACCGTTTTGGTCAACGTAGAGTAATTATAACCAATCCTTTGTGGCCCGAAATTGTAGACTTGGACATGCACAACCTTTAGTTTCAGAAGAATGGCGCGACATGCCTCACCTGCCATCGAATAGTAGATTTTTACGCACTAAATTCGACTGAGATTTAATACAGTTAGACTACTTTTTGTAGAGTGCCGCGAGATAGGTTTTGGGCTGTTGGAAGCTTCTTTTTAAAAAGACTTTATATCCAAATATACACTCCTATCAAGTGTATTTTACTTTCAATTGTTTAATTACAAAATATAACTTATTTTCGATACAACAACTTAGACGTTTATATTCATTAAACTTTAAGTAATTGACAAAATACTAGGAGTTAAAAATTAATAATTAAAAATTATGGTGAGTAGCTTGAACGACCAACAATGTTAAAGTTATGAAGCTCGAGACTGACTGGCCATTTTGGGCTCCTGAGGATATTTATGCTATCCCTGCCCCTCACATTGCTTACGGGAACTGCAAATCTCATATCTGATATTTCTTTATTCAATACAAAATAATCTTAGTAATCTGAATTCTAACAATAAGTTTCTTGTAATCTATTGTGACCTGCACCTGCAGTGTCACGTTACGTCTAGAATACAATGTATTCACATCCGTCCTCATGTCTGGTTAATGAACTTAAATTAACCTTATGTAATATGACCTTCAGTTATACATTGGAACAATCTAACTTAAGATTTACTAATTCCATTTGATTACTTATATATCCTAATTTAGGGGATATGTAACTCGCGAACAATCGATGTTATGCGAACAATCTAACAACGATTAAGGCCCGTAAGCATAAAATTGCTAAAGTTATTTCCAAAATAAGACCCAAAACCATGAAAAATATACAAAAATTGGATTGACAGGGTGGGTTATTGTCGAAACAATTGTACTTGCTAATAAAGTAATAACATTTTAAAAATATTGGTTCGTGTTTGTGTTATTTAATTTTTTAAAAAAACCCGCTAATTGGTCCATCTCTTGCATTTTCATACAGTACGAAGTTGGATACAACAATTCAACCACTTAAACAAAGCCCTTTAAAACACCATCTCTCCAATTAAACATAACTGAATAATGCTATAGGAAGTGAGCAATTTAGAGCATATGCATTTGCTGCAAACAACGTTGGCAATATGCTGAAGCTTAACAATGTATATCATACGTCACTTTCGAATGCGCTATAACCGAGCAAAATTAGTTTGCCCTCTATTGTAGTATCTCTACCAGCGTAGCTTATTATCATGGGAAACATCAACGAAATTTCGAGCGTGGTTTACAAACGACCCTAGGAAGTAAGTAACTGTAAGTTGCTGAAGTTTGACTACAGTCGACCTAAGTTAGGTCGCAATGCTTATCTAGCTTGTAGTGAAGAGAAGAAGGTCGTTGTTTACATTTGAGTTTCTCGCAATAGATTCGAGCGATTGTTGGGCAATTGTCTTGTACAGAGTGCCATGTGTTGCTTTTCTGTTGAGACTAAAGGCAATAACACGATTTTTACTTCGTAGTTGTATTAACTTAGTCATTGTAAAAATTATTCCGGTACATTAATTCGTTTCAGTTGTGTCCGGATGAAGACTGACCGAGAGCAGTAGTTTATTTCAAGTTTTACCAAAACTATGTGCGTTAACGGTAGGTTGCGAACTGCCCACCTCGGTCAGATTGTACAGTTTATACATTAGTTTATAGTAGCTTATATGTCATTTTAGACGTTACTGGAGTTTGCCCGTGTTTTCGTATTGTATTCATACTATCTGCCCTTTCAAACGCCCTGTAGTTATCAATCATATTAGCGTTTGCTTAATCGATTTTACTGTTAAACCGCCCGGAGAGAGTGTCATAGATTAACTCTGACAGGAATATCGGCTGGTTGAGCAGTAGACATTCTTGAAAATAAACCCTATATAACCCTCTATAACCCTAATTTGTAAATAGAGAGGAACAGAATTTAAAAAACAACTTTTCCGAAGTCTATTTGTGGCGCAATTTTCTTGCAAAACTTTAAACACTCTTACGGGTAAAGTGAGTGTTGCGTTATAAGCGTAAGCTTGCCTTAAAAGAGCTGGGACCTCGTAACAATTTAAGGGTGTTTTGGCTGCACTGATGCTTGGGTAGATTCCTATGACACATTTTAAAAACAATATAATTTGAAGTAACAAATAATGAAATGACTGAAATAAGAACAAGCTACTTCACAATATTCACTTACTATGAAGGGCTTTGTCATAAGTGAGGGGCGCTAAATCTTCTGTCACAGCAATCACTTCGATATCATCCTTATACGGGAGACGGTTATTCCTCACAGGACTCTCTTGCTTTAAGTAAATTTATCACAATATGTGATACCTTTCCGAAAAATTCTCAAAATTAAGGCCTCTTCCAAATACGATTCCATCACTGAGGTGATTGGATATCTGACCAAATTCTTATCCTAATTCATAAATAAATTTAAATAAAGTTCAGCTTAGACTTATTCTCTATTAACGTTAAACAATTGCATTATACAAATATGCTTAAATACACTCCGTTTCTTAACCTTACTTCGCCAGGTATTACTAAAAGAAATCTTTAAAGAAAGACATCAAATTAAATCCATCAATAATACTATTACTCCAATTGTCGAGTTTATTGTACTAAATTACATGACAATATAAATCCCAATTTCTGGAAATGCTTTTAAAAACCAAGATTGGAAACAGTTAATACTAACTGTTTCTTTTATGCTTTCGTGGTTCGTTTAAAATCATTTAAAGCGAACACCTACATATTTCTTAGTATTTTAAAATAACATTAACTTTAAGTTTAGCCAACACTAGTACCGTCGCAATATATTATTAATACTAACCAATTATACTTACTATTTACACGTACATAATTAATAAGTATAAACATAAAAGTTTATAACTCACGGTTTACTTTATCTGTTAATAGGTTAAGAATACCCAGAAAACCCCAACTTACCAAATTTTTTTTTTTAAATAGCAACTTCTTTAACTCAATACTACACAAAATTTTTAATCAATGGAGGTGTGAACTATCCAGGTCCATAACCTCTTTAACCGGTCGTAACCACAATAAATCCACAAACTGACCGTACAAGCGTAAGTTTAACAAATAAGACGCACGGCGTGTTTTTCTTGAACTTTCTACCCTCCGTACAACTCGCTCGTGTTGCTACGTTTTGACGTTTTCTAATTAAATATTTGGGTATAAATAATTGAAATTGTTTTTGTTAGGGTCTAACTACTTGTCATTTTTCCGGTCAGCATCCAGTAATACAACATCAATTTTAATCTATGTTGAATAAAGGTTATTGTTATATTAACTAAGTATGTAATTTGAATTGTTGTTGCAATATAGTATTATTTTCATGTCGTTGGTGGTCGGGGCGGACGATATCTGTCTATTGTAAATTATCTTCTCATGTGTAATACTGCATCGTGTAATATTAAGAGATAATTTCACTTCTTTTGCTACGTACATCGACGTAGCCTAAAAAAAGAATCAAAGGAAGAAAATGACCGGTCTCAATCGGTGAGTAGGCGGGGTATTTCACGTACAAAAACAAACTCACAACTAAACACACACAAAAACCTCTAATTAAAAAAAAATTATGTACAAAAACACAGCAGTACCAAAAAAAAAATAAACAATCAATAATTACAAGCTGCACATATCAACAAAGTCAAAAGAAATCATTTTTAAAATGGTGAGCTGCCGTTTTTCAGTACCTACCTTTCTACATTAATTACCAACAAAAAAACCTAAACGCAACACTAAAAACCACAGCTCTAAATCATTGTAAATATAATATTACATATACCACATTGGCACTAACAAAAATTTATAACTTCAAAAAAGGTAAACCAACTGTTATAGATCATCTTCGTACGCCTGCGATTACATACATATAGTTAAGTGGATAAAATGATTACAATAAGTGCAATATTAATACTTCATATTATCTCACATAACGATAATCATTTTAAAGCTACTAAGTGTAGTTATCAAATGGTGCAAATAGTGCATAAACACTCACCATCGAGTTTACAAAGTAGGACTGGCTCCTACCGTCTCTAATGACGGGGCGAAACATAGGGGCGCGTGATTCCGCCTTGGGGGTGTCCTCCCATCACAAAAAGGGGCGGCAATCCAACGGGTAAAGCTGGAATAATTTCAGTTAAAATTACTTTATTGTCGCCGCAAAGTACATTTTTTCTTAAAACCAGAAATACCTACCACACAATATTATGAGCACGAAATTTCATAAAAGAAAACAGACACGAAAAATACAATGATATCGACGAGTACTTTTGTCGTGTTTAGAAAAGAAAATGGCCATATATTCGTTTTGAAATAACCAGAGTTCAAAGTAATACCAGTGTTATCAACACAAGTGATTAAAAAACTCGAAACACAGTTCAATACAATATGTCATCTAGAAAGCAATTATACGCTATCGTAATGTGTAGCAGGTTCACAGATACCTAAAACAATGTATTGACTATTTAATTTATAAAATAAGCTTTTCAAATTTACAGCAAATTAGTTTAATTAAAAATCGTTAGAAAGCGTACTTATTGTAAAACGGTAAGATATACAGGATGTTGTTGGAATAGTAACGGAATCTACGTAAATAAATAGCGAATCGAAAAGGGCGTGGTTTTTAACTTACCGTCGAAAGTGAGCATAACAAATCCTTCCAGCAAAATTAAATGGTCGGGGTAAGAAAGCAAAAGTACGGGAGTGGACAGTACAAAAAAAATCCATCAAACAAAAAAAAATTCGCTTAAAATAAACAACAAAACCAACAAATCAACTACTACCCGGCTCGAAAGGCCAATATACAATAATAGAGAGAGAAAAAAGGAATTCGCTTTAGAAAACCAAAAAAAAAACCAAAAAAACACTCCAATATAAAAAAAAAATTTAATGCGGTTCGAAGAACCAAACAACCTGATAAAACAAACAAAAAATTTGAAGAGAACCCCATGGAAAAATAGGTAGATAGTAACAATGAGCGAGGACAAAGGTAGAATGGCGTCAAAACTGTCAAAGTCGTCAAAGGACGGATGCTTTTTAAGAAAAGAAGCAGTAATGTCTTCAACCTGAAACAAAGATTGGTTTTCTGCAGAAAACCAACAGTAAAGGAAAGAAGGGAGGAAGAAAACCAACAGTAACAGCCAAAACGAGAAAATAACTGTCAAGCTTCAAAGTAAGCTCGGGAACAACCAAAAATGCTAGATAGAAAAAAAATGAAATTACTACAAACTGTGGTACCCAAGAATCGCAACAACCGAAGAACTAAAGAAAAGAAATGCTAACGAGTCCTAAAGTCAACTAAATCGTGGTTTCCGAAGAAAAGAAAAACGGACTAGAAAGCACCTACCACAAGAAGTGGATCGAAAAATATACCAAGTCAGCACGAAGACCGACAGAAAGTAACACTAGCCACAAGAAAAAAGAGAGGAATGTGGAACGAAAAGAACGAGGAGAAAAAGAAAAAACCCAAAAGAATAACACCAAGCATCAAGCACAAAAGCCACAAAAATCCTAAGAATCGGACGAAAGAAAATAAAACAGAATCCCAGTGTAGTTATGTATGAGTATGTGTGTGTGTGTGTGTATGAACTGTGTGTGTGTATGTAGTGTGCGTGTATAAAGTGTGCATGTGTATATATGTTGGAGCGCTGTAGTCGCCTCTTACGATAGGCAGGTCGTTCCATGAGGCTATTCTATTCCCGGACCCACACTGGTGGAGTACAAAAAGAGAGCGAAAGAAAACCCAGTCGAAAGTGAACGTAACACTTGTTTTAAAATAAGTTATCGTGCTGGATTACTATGCTTACAGTGTATTTGAAAGGCATAAACTTTTTGAACTTAAAGTATTGTTAGCTAGATGACTTTTACAGAAACAAAATTAGAAATATGTTTAATTAAGATAAATTATTTATGAAATATGTCATAAAAATGCCTCTGTATTTAATTTGTATATTCAAATTTACTAAATTTTCCTTCCCCATTTAATTTATTGCTAGTGTAACGCAACACGTTACAGAACATTGTAGTCGCGGTCTATATGCCACCATGTTCAGACAAAGTGGACCACAGTGTTAAAACAAATCGGGTATTATTTGAACAGGGCAGGTCTACAGTTCTCCGAGATTTAGTTTGAAGGAACTACGTTTGTGGGAAACTGAAATGTTGGTTTTAGAGAGCGGTCGGCTGCGCTTCAAAGCGGAAAACCTTAAGCTACACAATGACAAAAGCAAGAAAATTATAGAGGTTAAGTGTAGGGACCGGATGCTGATTCGTACCCTTAATCTTAGGCAGAAGAAGAAATAAAAAAAATTTTTCTTTTGTAATCAGGGCCCGCAAAGAGGCCAAATACTTACTTTCTTCCTAATGCCACTGATGGTCATTCCCTGCAACTGCACAGTCTGGTAAACCATATACCTTTTTGAAACAGTATTTTCTATGCCGCCTTTGTGTTTGCTTGTTATTAGCTGTTTAGTTTTTATTTAGTACAAACTTAACAGGAGGGAGTTGGCACTTTCGTGGCATAATTGGTATGCGTGTGACAACTATGCCCAATGTTCCGGGTTCAGATTCCGACACGGTCCGCTTGTTAAATGTTAGGCAAGGATTTTTCTCAAAAATAAGCTCTCACTCAGATGAGAGGTAAAATGTAAGTCCCGTGTGTGAGTGTTGTCACGCACGTTAAAGATCCCTGCCTTGCTTGAAACCGCAAGGGTTCGGCAAAATTCAAAATTTGTAGGTAACAAAACTCGTTTCCTGGACAAGGTAGTACTTTCGGGTGGAGCATTGGAAAAACTGAAATGTAGTGTATCGATTCTATTCGTTGCTAATCGATTCAATAGCGCGCGCAAAGGCTTACCAGAAAACACCATCCAAGCGCTTCATCACCACACTTTCTGCCGTTCCAGGTAGGATAACGTGGCCCGTCAAACAAAACTTGCTCATATACGTCGTCTGTTTTGCAAAACGGCACTTCTTCATTTTATACTCTCAAGACAGGTTTTTTTATATCTACACAGAATCCATTTCTTCAACATATCCATCCCCAAAATAACTTCTTTGGTGCTCGCTATTACTACGTAATGCTCAAATATATTTCTCCAACTCCGATATGTACATCTATTATCCCGTGTGTTTGAATTTCCTCACCATCTGCGGTTCGAAGGTTCACTGTCGCGGGTTACTCTTTAGCACTGTCGCGCACTACGTCAGTTAAAGTTCGGGCCTTTGGAGCTGGTTTTTTAAAAACACTTTGAAACTTTAACACATTTTTATTACTAAGTTAAACAGAAATTACATTGAAATTTGGAATAGCTGGTTCATAATAACATTAATAAAAATAATTTAATTGTACTGGTGAGTAGCTCAAACAACGAAGTATGGAGTTTGGAGACTGACTCGGTTGAGTAGCTTGAACAACGAAGTATGGAGTTCGAAGACTGACTGCCGGGCATTGAGCTCCCGGGCCTTTTATAATAACCTGCCCCTCACACGGCTGTGAGAACTTGCAGATCTCATGTCTGCGTTTCTCTTTAATTGTACACTTTATTACAATGTAACAACTTAATTCTAAGTAACTGCGGTATGTTGACCGCCTGTAACCTGCCACCTGCAGTATCACTGCCCTCACGGATGCAAAGTTGCATGTCCGTTCTCATGAACTGTCGATAACCTCTCTGGGTTATCCTTGTGTTACAATGTTGCATTGAACTTATACTTTTACTTAATAATTTCTAATAATTCATATTAGATTCAATACATCAATATATATAGGTAATTGGGGGATACATAACTCGTCACGATTAGCAAAAGTCCTAGTAGTTCTGGTATCAACCAAAAACTTCACAGTTTTGCCGTTAAACTGTTCACATATGTATATGCTTACATCGTGCGATGCAGATGATCGTCTCTTTCGAATCTATTACTAATTTAGCTGGAGGTAGATCGTTTTAAATCGACCCTTTGGGTCGCACTGGTAAGCAGAGCCGGCAACTGGTATCCCCTATTACGGACCCCCACTTTACGTTTGGCTAGTTTTTTGTTGATCGGACACGTTCCAAAATCAACGCTGTCGGTACCATTATTTAAACCGTAACTTTAGTTTTAGTTTAAAAATTATATTTAGTGAATTAATTAATTTTGAAGTCAGATATATATATATATATATATATATATATATATTATTGCCGTGGATTTCGTGTAAAATCCTCACCAACAAATATATTTTCGAAAATTTTATAAAATTTTCAAAACTCGAAAATTCAAAAATTAAATAATACAAAAAAATATATATTTCTTACCCGTTTTCCTCTCTTCCTCGGTTGAATGGCCTTTTTCAACTGCTTCGGGCTAGCTCAGTTGGACCTCCTTTTGGATATCTATATTCACTCTCATATTCTATCATTCACGCACACTCCCATTAAAACCACAAAGTACAACAAACATACAATCTTTTATTTATTCCTATTTACAAATGCAATTTAACACTGTCCATATTTCATTGATCACATTACACTTCAGTAAACCCTATTTTATAATGTCCTATAATTTTTTATTTTAAATTATCAGACACATAAAATGTACCCGGAGTAAATGGGCCTTGAATAATACCTCCTTTAAAATTATTTCTTTATAATGTATTTTTAACCTAAGTAAACTCTGGAGTATGGTGAGCTCATGATAACCCAGTTAATTATGCATACTGTATGCCCTTCTACTTTGCATACTCTTACAACAAATTAAAAAAACAAAGCCATGTACTCTTCACAAAAATTTCACGTTCTGATGGAACGTTAAAAGCTTTATAGACACCTTCAAATTTCTAGTTAAATACTATAATAAAGTTATTTACACGTATTATGTTCAATACGTAAATAATCCACGACACCTTCAAATCACTCTCATACGTCACCCAATATTCACAGTTTATAAGAA
This sequence comes from Platerodrilus igneus, assembly GCA_036346225.1. NCBI lineage: Eukaryota > Metazoa > Arthropoda > Insecta > Coleoptera > Lycidae > Platerodrilus > Platerodrilus igneus. The sequence goes on along the minus strand of JARFIW010000001.1, from coordinate 2,698,968 downwards.
TCACAATTTCAAATCGTTACCTGGAAATTTCTAGGCGATCTCCGCTCCGTAGATGATGCCATGTATTTCTTCTATCTGGTCTGCAGGCCGTTTCTCGCTGTTACTAGACGAACCCCATCTAAGCCGATCCTTTAACGCCGCCTCCACGCTGTAAAACAATTCCAAATCCAATTTAAACATACGTTTTTCACAGTTAGCTACTCCAAACCACGTTACTTAATGTCCCGACACGAGCTTGTTAAAAATTATAGGTGATACCTCAATTAAAAAATGTAATCTCGGCACATTAACCGCGTACTAATTAAAAGGCTACCACCATGCAATATAATTTAAACGATTTTATAATACTTACAACTCGTGTTAACTTTCATACGTCGTTTGGAGCGATCGAAATATTAAAGGGCCTTTACCACCTGCCACCTCCTGGCCGCCATTTCATTCGAAATCCCCATCTACAACACGTTCTTAAAATTTTGCTCAACCGATTTTTAAGTCCGCGAATTTTAGTGCATCGTTATGCTATTTTCAGAAAACTACGCTACACTATCCTCGTGTTTGTTTCAAGTCAAACTAACCATATTGTCTAATCGTAGAAATCTCCTGCTCACAACAACACATTCCTACAATTTTGCACTCGACCCGATTTTCAAATCCGCGAATTTCAGTACGTTGTTACAATATTTTCAGGAAATTACGCTACACTATCCTCGTGTTTATATCAAGTTAAACTAAACATATCGACCAATCGTAGATCCACTGACGTTCCACAAATCCCGCCTATACAACCGTTGTCCCATGCTTATGCGTTTTCTACGTCTCTTTCTAACCTTTCTTGAGTGGTAGAAAATCGATATTCCTGTTTGCTTGCTATCTACACCACGTGGACTTCTTACGTGATTTAAATAACCCCTCGTTAGTATTTCCTGCGAACGCATCCGACCGTTTACAATAAACGTAGAATCTTCATGTTTATCTACACAAAATAATTAGAACTTGACATTTCCAAACCACGCAGGTGTTCAATCGTAACGAACGTTTTAAATACAATTCTAAGAGGTGGATTTCACCGTATTTCAACCCTACTGATATATTTGTTTGTTAGCAACGTGTTTTGCCTTGGTATCATTGACCTTTACACGCTTTTATGCATATTATACGGCACTAACCGTTCAATTAAATTCAATTAAATGAATAAATTAATGGCATTGGCTTCTAACATTTTATTTCTTTTGCAAAGCTATTAAATTTTAATTATTATTTGTACAGTTTGATTAATATCCGTTACTTAAAAATAAATTAATTAATATAAATTTCGCACGTAATTTCTGGTTGTTCCTTTATACAGGGTGTTTTGAAATTGCTTCGTTTATTTTTATTTTTAACCCTTTAAAATCACTATAATATATAAATATATGTATATATATATATATATATATATATATATATATATATATATATATATAAAGCACGTAATTATTCGCGTTTAAAAACTATGTATTACCTTTGGGTGGAGCATTGGAGACGTGGCCGCAAATGTAACGGTTTTTACTGAAATTATACAGATGGTGATTTCAAGGGCAAAATCTGAGCAGGTCGACTATCGCCACTTTAGTTTTCCGGCTTCTCTGCTTCATTCTTGGAACGTTTACATTTAGCTGTATATGCCCAAGATAGCCACAATTCCAGCATCTGAGTCTTTTCTAATTTGGTTGTTGTTCACGAAGTACTAGTCGAATCACTTCTTCTGTACGTTTTTTGCCTTGCTCCTCTACGGAGCATCTTACCTTTTCACTAGTACGATGCGGTACTTGTTTTACCGCTTTAAATTCCAAAACATAGCCAGCCGTAGCGTTTTCTGGATCTCTCCGTCGCGTATCCCGTCAACAAAGGTCTGTACTGCCAGCTGTTCTAGGAAGCTATCCGGTGCTGTTGGGTAGGCTACCTTTATCAAGCAAGCAAAATTTGCTTCAAATTGTTGCTAATTTTCGTTAGCCTTTGGTAACGGTTTTTCTCTTGAGTGTGGTATACTTGTTGCAGATGGGAGTTGTCGTACCTGATTTCCAACCTTGATGTTAAGACCTCGTGATTTCTTTGGTCATGGTCTGGCATGGTACGCAGGATGTTTAAGGCCTTACCTAGTAACGCAACAATCATTGCAGGTGTCTTTTCGCTAGCCTTCCACGTCAGCTTTCGCGGCAGCTTCGTATTGTTTAAAGTGTATCTGCCCTCAAATGTGGTTGATTTTACTCCGAACTTTGACGTCAATTCGCATTCCACGACGTTCCCTAAATTCTGGGACGCGCTGACCGACAGTGAGGGTTGTTGTACTTGCACTGTTCTTTTATTTCCAGCATCTTTTCTCCCACATCTCGCGAGTTTTCATAAAACTTTGGTGCCAGTGTCTATAAGCAGTCAAAAAATTTGCCTTCTAGCTTTTCCGCGGTTAATTTTCTTTTTTTTTTACTACGAGTGACAAGATGACAATTTATCTTCAACTAATCGCCAAATTATCTTCTTAACACTACGATGCTACTTGCTAACGAAGCACTCTAATTAACTATCCAATCGTTAATTATTAATTTATATAATCACTACTATAATTTAAATCACTTAGAGTGATTTATATCGACAGTTCTTGACTAATCTAAAAAATGCTAGAAATTATGCAAAAAACATTCTCGAATGTACCTATTGTAATCTAAATACCTCTCAAATGCAAAACCCTTGTACATGTCAATCAAATCCATCTAAAAATTGTAATTCCGCAGAGATCAACGCTTTGTTTACGTTCTAATATAATTATTCTCGTCACAGGCAGACTAATCGCCGCTACAGGATCAAAAAATCCTAACCGTCACATGTCAAAAGCGATTTGATAAAAAAATACAAAAGTCGACATTAATTCGAAAAACTATTGCAGAACTTCGTGCAAGTTGTTCTTAAGATGCATAAGTTCAATACAACCTTGTAACTATATTGAATTGACTTGCTTTGACTGCTCCTTCATAAGGATCCTCAAACTTTATCAAACTACTACAACTTCCCAAGTTGTTCGCAAATCAAGCTTAAAATTCAGCTGCTGTTTCCAGCAAATTCATTCCCATGACGATACATTATACTAGCGAAGCAACCATGTTAACGAGTCAACTAATCTAGTTTGCTTGAAATTGACAATGGCAAGTTTTACACTACTACTAGCGTTGTCTTCAGTATATTCTGAATTTTATAACATATATTCATTTACTTTGGCCTGAAATAGCAAACCTTGAGCGAAATTTAATTAAAGTTATCGTGTTTGAGAAAAGTTGTTTTTCTAAAAATTTAATATTTCCTTGTTGCGGTGTTATGATATTAAAGCATAGGTCTTGAATCCCAAAGAAGGCTGTCGGTTCTTTTGCTATTCCACGTTTAAAAGCACAATTAAATTATTTTTCAATGGGGTCAGGATTTAATTAAAATTCTCTGCAATGTGGAATTTCTTGAGCATATTGTTTTTGCTGCTTCTTAATAGGTTGTTGCGAAAGAAAACCACATTCATTCAAACGATGTATTTTATAGCGTAACAAACCTTTTTTACTGTTCTTTATCGGTCGCGTATAAGCATCATTAATCGCAAACACAAAGGAACCTTAAACCGTTGATGATAATTATTACAAAGTTTACTAACACAGTCTTCTTTTTAAAACGATGATTAAACTCTAGGCACTACTAGGTTCAACTATGTAAATACACAGGCGTACTTATTTTCACGGTTATCCGATAATTCATATCATAGTGCTAGCGAATTTATACTTCAATTAAAACTGCCTGCTCTGCAAAGCCGTACACTTTTTATATGCGCCACAGCAAGAAATTACAAGAACCTTTGTAATTTTTCTAGATATTTTGCCTTTACATGCTTTAATTGAATCTATACGTGCAGCCTTGTAGCTGTCAATCAGTTCATTATTAGTTTAATTTCTTTGTCTCTTTCTATTTTAGACTTTTCGGTGTCTTAGCTACAATACACTTTCAATTTTTTACTATGACGTTTGTCGCATTCCTGGCATCTGTGTAATGCCTAAAGTATAAGCAGTTGCAACTCGTCCATATAGAAGAGCGTAAGGATAATCTTGTACTATTATGAACAATAAAAGTAAATTATTTTAAAGGACTCTGTGGCGATGTGACGACAAAACTTTGACGTTCGCCTCTACTAGAGCAGCGAACTGTAACTTTGTACACTTTAAAGTGCATTGTAACGGTTGTACATTACGCAATATTTGCGTAACGTATTGCCGGAATTATCATATCTTAACGGCGTATAATACCGTCATAGAACACAATAAGGTGCCCACTATTACTGTCCTCAATAGTAGGGATCTCCACAAGAAAGTCTGCAAGGGTAAAACACCTGTCTATTAGCAAATCAAGCTGCATGCTTTGTGTAGGCGACCTAGGAATGCTAGAAAAAAAGGTTGATGAAAGAATAGAGAGAGAGAGAGATTATCTTCTGTATCACTTGTTATAGCTTACACGGTGTTTACGTTAGCGTTATCCTCTATCACTGCCAGTATTGTATTCCTCGCTCGCGGCAGAGACAGTTTTCACTGCTTTATGACGGTCACATGGGCGCTAAAAGCCAAACGCCAACTCCCAACGTAAATATTCCAAAAAAATGCTTAATTTAAACATTAACTTACGATTAAATTATATATCATAATCATTAGGTCTTCTGCCCCTGGAACTAGTTAGACGTGTACCCTAATTGTTCCCTATTCTGATCTGACCTGCGCATTTCCTTGAAATTTTTACAGTCTGCATCTTTCACCATCTGCGTGCAATAGCTTGATCTAGGTCTACCTCTACTTCTATATTCTTATCTCTACTTGTAACATATCCGCACTATTCCCCTTCTATTTTTCCTATTTTTTCCCCAGATATCTTTATTCCTCTTCTATTTGTATAACCTCTTTGCTATTAACTTTGCCTGTCCATGCTATCATCTTCATACATCTGAAGCACAACATTCCAAAATGCTTCTACTATTTTTCTGTATATTTTTTCTACTGCTAATATTTCATAGAATTACTATACTGTGCTCCACACATATGTTTTCAACAATTTTCTCCTTGTTTCTATTTTTGTTTTCTTGAACATAGCTGCCGCTCTTTCCTGTTAAATGCAATTCGATTCCCCTTCTATTGTTTACAAATATATACCCTATTTCCTAAATAAAATTTTCTAAAAATTCCTGTTCCTGAAAAAGTTAACACATATTGTAGCACAAACGTTAAAAGAATTACAAAATGACAGATAAGAAGTATAAAACCCAAGTATGCTGTTTTTATGACTTACGCAAAGATTACCACAGTATGCTGGTGGCCAAGAGCATGACTCACACAAATTAATACAACAAATGCTAGTGTTATCGCTCGGTTGGGCAGCGTCTGAAAGTATGCAGGTTTAGCTCTATTGATTTTTTAATATGTATAAGCAAAAATCATTATAAAGTTCATATATATATATAAATATGAAAGTTGAATAGTTAAAAATGAACGATTTGAACAGTTTGAAGCAGTTCGGAAGTCTTCGATAACCTTCGAAACTCTTCAAAAGGCTTCGTAGTTGCTTGTAGAACCAAGTAAGAACTTAAATACTTATTGAATGAATATATATATTGCCGTGTATCTCGGGTAAAAGCCTCTCACTCATCAAAATATATTCGACAATTTTATTAATTTACCAAAATCGAAACTAAATTTCACACAATAGAAAATTTTCAATAAACATTAATTTCTTACCCAGATTCCTCTTTTCATCACCTTGGTTGAATTGCTTTCTTCAATTGCTTCCGGCTACCTCAGTTAGGCCTCCTCTTGGATACCTATATTCACTCCCACACACTCTCATACTTTCTATCGTTCACGCACACTCTCAATAAAACCACAAAATAATACAACAAACATACAATATCTATTTTCCACTATTTACAAATAAAACTTCAAAATTATATACATTTCAGTGGCCAAGTTACACCTCAATAAATTCTATTTTGTAAAGTCCAGAATTTTTAACTAGCAATATCAAACACATTGAATGTAACCTGAGTAAATAGGCCTTGAATAATACCTTATCTTTCTTTATTTATTTATAATTAATTTCAATTAGGAAACTCTGGAGTATGGTGAGCTCATGATAACCCAGTTAATTATGATTAATGTATGCTCTTTACTTGGCATATTTTTATTACAAACAACAAAACCCCATGTACTCATAACAAAAAATATATAAATTCCTGAGGAACGTTAATAAGCTTTATATGCACTTTTAGATTTATATTTAAATACCATAATAAAAGTTAGTTATGCGTATTATTTTCAATACGCCAAATAATGTAAAATACCATCATAGTTCACTCTCACCCATCACAACAACCTTCATAGTTTATCAACAACAACAAATTCTAAAGCGTTACCTGGAATTTCTTGAAAATCGCTGCTCCGTTGACGATGATGCAATTAAGTGGTTTTGTAATACTGCTCTGCTCCCGCCTCCAGATATTAGTAGTTGAACACCCTCTAAGTAATGCTGCAATGCTGTCCATACACGATACATCCAACTCCAAATCCAATTATTACTCTTATTTTATTTTAATTTAGATTAATTCACGTTACATAACGTCACTACACGAGCTTGTTAAGAAAATATATGTGTCACCTCAATAAAATTTAGACTCGGCACTATCCGCGTACAAATTATGAGGCTAACACCGTACTATTTAATTTAAATAATTTTTTATACTTACAAGCTCGTGGTAACTTCGGTACGTAGTCTGAAGCGATCAGAATACTAAAGGGTTTTATTATATTTTCAAAAAGTATTTATACAATTTACGCTGCCACCTCTCGGCCGCATTTCACCCGAAGTCCTTCATTTATAATAATATTTCTTAAAATTTTGGGTTCAACCGTTTTCTAAATCTTCGAAATTCAGCGCGTCGTTACGATATTTACTGAAAAATTAACATTCAATATTTCCGTGTTTGTCTGATGTACAACTAACAATATCGACCAATAGTATATGCATTGACGTCTTAAAAATCTCGCCTATATTAACGCTATCCCTTGTTTATGCATATCATATGTTGCCTTATAACCTTGTTTGAGTGGTAGAGAATCGATATTACTGTCCGCGTTCTACAACTCCATGTGGACCAAATTACGTGCTTTAGCGACTGTTGTTTACCAATATTCTTTGATACTTGTTTGTTATCTATAAAAATAAGGGTAACTTGACATTTACAAAACCTGCAGGTGTTCAATTTTTAACGAACGTTTTAAATAACATTTCTACGAGTTGGCTTTTCTACGTATTTTATATCCAACGGCGGTTTATGTGTTAGCAACGCGTTTCACCTTGGTATTATTGATTTTTACACGCTTTTATGCATATTATACGTAAATAACCCTTCAATTAAACTCAATTAAATTAATAAATTAATTGCATTGGCTTCTACAATTTATTTTCTTTGCAAACCTAGCTAAATTTTATTCATTAATTGTAAATTTTTGTTAATACTTGTTACATTAAACTGAACTAATGAAATAGATTTCGCACGTAATTTCTAGTTGTTTCCTTTATACAGGGTGTTTTGAAATTGCCTTGTTTATATTTACCTTTAACCCTTTAAAACCACTACAATATATATATATATATATACTTCTTTTGGAACGCCTCCTTATTTCTTTGCTCACCCTGGCCAGCTCAGCAATTGGCTTCTTATTGAATACCTACGATTTTCAGTACATACCTCTGTCACACACACACAGTCAAATGAAATTACCAAAATAATACAACAACCATACAACCTTTTATTTACACATCTTAACAAGTTTCCATTATAAATACAATATTTACACTTTGGTACAAACAGTTTGTTCCAACTGTTACCAGTTCTAAATACTTTGAAGTCTTGGTTTTAGTATATTTTAACAAATTCTATATAATACCAGTAGATGAGCCCCACATGCAACCCTAGTTTGACTTTATTCTGGTCTATTTTGAGCTCATTATAACCCAGTTTTTGTAAATGCTTTTTAAACCTAGCATTTTATTAAAAACAAATTTAAACAGACCCTTTACTCCTTACAATAACAATTTATAGCATGAATATACCTTTATATCATCACTAAACTCTTTTTTAATAATCAGAATTAACCGTCCAGCACATATACCTTTTAAACAAGTTTTATGGTAATAAATACGCCACCAATAAGTCAAAACACATATACACAAAAAATATCAACGAAAATGTTTATACAAAAACAAGAATTTAAGTTTCGTTACCTGGAGTCGCCTTCATTCTTCGTCACCAGTGAAGATGATTTCCAGAAACCCTCGTCGTTGTGTCCATCTACTACGATGATGCCTGGCTCCACAGATCCCCACCATTAAAATCTTCGCTACCATCACTATTAGCTTTGTCTCAAACGTAACATTCCATCTCAAATATACTTTAAGCATACAAGTTTAGGCTTCGCTTACCCAAAATATTATCTCTTTATTTAATCAAGTCGTTGTAGTAACGGAATCTTCATCTAAACCACAGCACCAACTCATGCAATATCACTTCTACAACCATTTACGGTACGTTACTACAGCTTTCATAATTTCTAGACAGGATGCTATATGCAACTTTACTGAACACACAATAATTAATAGCCGTAAAAGCATTTACTATTATTACGTTGCATATCTAAGTACGGTCTCAGATCTAAATGGAAAGAGTAAGAGAGCTTTAATATTCTTCTCCATGTATTTATATGATTTTTCAAACCCCCTTTGTGGAACCTATTTTCCTTGAAAAGCTTATTTTCGAAACGGCTTCTTAAATCTTCGAACGTAACCGACTATAACTTCTGAAAAATTTCCCCGTTTATCGGGTTGTTTACATAGAATTTTGTTTACTACCTTAACGTACACGCACTTCTTAAAAACAGCTAGCCATCGAGCAATGCTAAAATTTTCCCTTGTCACAGCGCTCCTCCTATCCGCTATGTATCTCCGTTCCACGCATGTTTGTTGTCTCCTTTAGAACCCCTGTTAAGTTACAGAAAAACGATATTGTTGTTGACCTTCGCCTTTATCCGTGTATTTCGTATGTGACATGTACCCAACGCTTTCTTTACCTGCTTCTCTGTCTGTCTTACATTATCGATCGTTTATTCCACTACTGGTTATTGTAGCAGCTTATAAGTTGACCGTTGCAAACACAAATCTATAGAATTTTGTGATAACGTTCGTTTAAATTTCCATGAACCTGACATATAACCAACAGGTGTTTCTCGAAACAATCGACCGTTTAAAATAACAATTCTTGGTTTCTTCCCTTCTTAGTATTTGTATAAACGAACGTTGGTTTTTAAACTGAACACATTTGCTTTTAAAATTATTGATCTTTTATGCATGCAAGCTCCCTTTTTTCTTCCATGTGTTTGATCTAAAATTATTATAATTACTTATGCGTATCCTTGAGTTTTATGTACTCTAAAGCTTTCTTCCCTTATGCAATTTTAACATTCCAATATACAAATACAAAAATATTTTAATAACCGTCCGTTTTCACTATATAAATTAATTAATTTGGCGCGTAAATAATTTGCTCCTATTTCTATATACCCAGTGTTTAAAATTTTACTGTCTGGACCTATTTAACCCTTAATTCCACAAGATATATATATATATATATATATATATATATATATATATATATATACAGTTTAAAGAGGTTTAGAAGTCTTCGGTAGTCTTCGGAAAGCTTCGGAATTTACTTGTGAGGTTGAGTAAGAACTTGAATAACGATAGATAGAAAATACAAACAGTTTTAAGAGGTCCAGGCGTCTTCGGCGGTCTTCGAACTCTTCGGAAGGCTTCGTGTTTTACTTGTAAGACTACGTGAGAGTGTAAGGGATTATGATATGAATATAAGAACTATAAATTAAACATATATACAAGCAAAGGAAGGTTTAGAAGTCTTCGGTTGTCTTCAAAACTTTTCGGAAGGCTTCGGAATTTACTTGTGAGGTTGAGTAAGAACTTGAATAACGAAAGATAGAAAATACAAGCAGTTTTAAGAGGTCCGGGCGCCTTCGGCGGTCTTCGGAACTCTTCGGAAGACTTCGTGTTTTACTTGTAAGACTACGTGAGAATGTAAAGGATTATGATATAAATATAAGAACTATAAATTGAACATATATACAAGCAAAGGGAGGTTCAGAAACCTTCGGTACTTTTCGGGACTCTTCGGAAAGCTTCGGAATTCACTTGCAAGACCAAAAAATAACTTGAATAACGATAGGTGGAAAATATATACAGTTTTAAGAGGTCCGGAGTCTTCGGTGATCTTCGGAACCCTTCGGAAGGCGGCGTGGTAGTGGTGCCCTAGATCTCGTCGAGTGTGTCGCCGTGGAATTCTACGGGAGTAGACTCTACGTGTACTCGGTGACACAGGTGATGTTGGCCCGGCGACAAGAGATTTCTGCCTATACATGTTTCACTAGTAAGTATAGACTGTGACGAATTATAGTGGCGTTTCCCTAGGTACGGCGGCGGACAGCGTTACTGGCGGAGAATAAACAGGCTATGGTGAGCACTGCCAGTTAATTCTTTAGGCTATGGGGAGCACTAACGAATGCTTTTCGGAGAATTTAAAATTGTATTTATACACTTCCATTTCCTATGCTGGCTCTGTTGAAAAACGTTAAAGATGTCTTTAACTAATGAAATTGTGTGGTTCAATTTTTCAGTGTAAAAAAATGTTCAAATTCTGTTTGGCCAATGAGCGTGCAGATTTTTAAGACGTACAAAAAATGAGTTGGAAATTCTCGCGATTCTTTAGTTTGTTCTGTGTTCAGTTCGTGCATTTTGATATAGTCAACATCCCGCCCTGAAGAGTGTAGCGTAGATAGGTTTCTTACAGGGTGGTGGTGGTCTGGTGGGTGTTGGTCGTATATCCTTGCAGTGTATCTTCACGTCTTCACGCTCCATCCGAACCCAGTAGGTGTTGAGTCCGGCTCTCCTTTGGATTACGTGGGGTCCAGTCCATTTTGTTCCGAACCGATTTTTGGTGGAGGGATGGTTTCGGCGGCTCCGTGGCGTAGTGGTATGTGTGTGACTACTACGTCCAAGGTCTAGGGATCGAATCCCGACACGGTCCGCTTGAAAAATGTTAGGCGAGCATTTTTCACAAAAATACACCCTCGTTCGGATGAGAGGTAAAATAGAGGTCCCGTGTGTGTGTGTTCTCACGCACGTTAAAGATTCCTACTTTGCTTGGAACAGCAAGGGTTCGGCAAAATTCCAAATTTTCCAGGTAAAAAATACTCGCTTCCTGGCCAATGTAGTACCTTCGGATGGAGCATTGGAAAATCACATGTAAGGAGGGATGGTTTCTAACCATGACATGTCCCCGAGTGAAAACAGAGCGGGTTCTTTGTATTGGACATATTTTGTTTAAAGCGGCGCTTGCGATCCTCAATTTGTCGGATGCGCCGATTCTCCTTGATTGTCCACTGGACGGGGTAGGTCATATACCAGTAGGACGTAACTGGGTGTAGCTCCCGTTGCTGCGTTCTTCCTGGTGCGGAGAAAATACATTATCTCGGGTAGTTTCAGGTCCCAGGATCGTGCGTCGCATTGGGTTGCAAAGGCTCGCAAGGCTTTCTAGATTTTCTGGTTCCGGCGTTCGACTGGGTTTGCTTGTGAGTGGAAGATTAGCGTGGTCCAGTGGTGACAACCCCATTGATCCAGTGTTCAGTCCCATTGTCGAGATACGTATTGAGACCTGTTGTCAGTGAGGATCACTTTTGAGTACCTGTACCTTACATGTGATTTTTCAATGCTCCACCCGAAGGTACTACATTGGCCAGGAGGCGAGTTCTTTGTTGCCTAGAAATTTAGAATTTTGCCAAACTCTTGCCGTTCCAGGCAAGGTAGGAATCTTTAACGTGCGTGACAACACTCACACACGGGACCTTCACTTAACCTTTCATCTAAACAAGGGCGTAATTTTTGTGAAAAAAGCTCACCTGCCATTTTTCAAGCAGTCGGCCGTGTCGGGATTCGAACCCAGGACTTTGGGATCCGTAGTCTTACGCTTACTACATTGATCCACGGCGACGTCTTGGGTACCTATACCGGAAGATGACCTCGTTTTTGAGTAGGATGACGACGGTTGCTGACTTGGTGTCAAGAAAGTTTCGATGCATCTGGTAAACAAGTCGGTTATGACCAATAACAACCGATTGTTTTGACGTGAAGTTATGTATGGTACCATGGTGTCGATGGATATGACCTCCTATGTCCGGGTGGTTAAATGTGGTCGGATGGGTTTGTTTGTTTGTTCGTTTATTGTTTGACACTATACCTAGGCCAAAAGCCTATCCTACTGAATCGATGCATAAATTCTTATTTACAAAATCATAAACAAGTTACAATATACACAATTTTCCGATGTAGATCGGTCTTGCTGATGAAAATTTTGCCCTTATCACCGGTTTGATCTAGGGTTAGCTGGTGGTGGAGAATCTGTAGTGTAGTATAATGTTTTGGGGATGGGGATGATGGTGTAGAGGGTTGTGACGTTAATTCGAGGCAGCCACGTTGGGCGCCAAATTTATGCTACGTTGGCTCGTAGCGGTGCGTATCACAAAGAAAACCCAAGGAATGACCGGGCTCAATCGGAGATTAGGGGGGGTTGTAGAAAGCAGACTGACATATAATGTATGCGGCTGTAAGGAATTAGTGACAATACCTGCAATAAAAATAGTTAAGCAACCTGAAAAAAAAAAATAAGCATAGCAGCAATGAAAAGTCTAAGTTATTCAATACTTTGTAGAATGTAAATAAAACTGTTTAGATAAACTATATAATATAATCACGATAAAAGCATTACAAAATTTTTATCACAAAGTGAGGTAATATTGGGGAGTAGCAGAAACGTTTCCTCACACACCAATTAAACATAAATCAGACAAAATGTTAACAAAAGATGAATAGATAAGACACAATTGATATGAGTAATCCAGTAGTATTGATTTGTTTTTCTTTCTTTTTTTTTCTTAGTAGCATGCACTTCTATTGTAAAAGGTATCATAACGACAAAGATATGGCAAAACAACGGATAGATATTTAAAGTCATATCAAGTAGGAAATAGTTCAACTTACATAAAGTCCTTCAGTAACGCTTCCTTGCAATTGAAGTGTGGGATTCACGATGTCCTGCACTAACGAAGCACTTCACCCTTGACTGTGATGGTGTTGATGGAATTTCTTACACTTTACACTAATCACACCTACGTATTTCACTGGTGTTAGCAGCAGACATTATCAGGCTGATGGAACTATGTAGCATTGATAAATTTATTGTTAATTCTATTTCCTGAGACAATAATGTCGAAATATTTTGTAACACAAATAAAAAAAAAAATGGTAATAAAAACTTAGAATCACGGGCTTTCAAGGCACGATGTAATGCATTAAACTAACAGTAACGTGAGGTGTTTTATTTGCTACCTATAGTAACAAAGAAAAACCTAATGCTTTTGAATAACGAAATTTGCGCAAACAATGATCTATTTTAGATTCTTTGGGGTTAGAAAATTCAGAAACTACAGTATCACAACTGTATCATCATTTTTTTTTGTTTTTAGAAACACTCATGCTTGAAACGGTGTTTGTCTAATCCAAAGTATGCACTACTCTGATAAAAAAAAGGGACCACGAAGACTAGATCGCACACACAGTTCAAATATAAAAAGATAAATCAACAAAAAAACACAATTAGTAAAGCAACGCGTATCACTAAGTCAATGTTCCGTAAAACACACGTCAAGTTCTACTACTTTTATTTCCAACAGAAAAGCAACAAAAAAAAACAATTAGTAGAGCAACGCGCATCACTAAAACCGTCCGTCAATGACCTTACAACCGCACTTGTGGTCAATCAAACACGTTCACTATCAAGCATACTTCCTTCAAATGTCTCCAAAACTACACTGCCATCTGTTTATATAAACCCGTTGTTACCATAAACTCTTGTCGACTATTATCTTCTTCGCTAATAACATAAGGAACATCCAAAACGTGTATGCCGCAATCATATCTAATAATTAATTACAGCGGTTTATCATTTCCGATAAGTTGGAAAGTAATTTACGAATAATCAATTTACAATTCATTCCTTGCAATTTATTTATTAATGAAAATCAATCTTCAAATTATCTACTTTTAAAGTAATACCCACGAGTTAAATTGCATACAAATCTGAATTATTCTGAAGTATTTCCTTTATACAAACAGCGATCCCAAAGAAACGATGTATTTTTAAGTACGTTAACAGAAAGGAAGCGTAAAATGTTAAACTACAAAAATGCACGTTACAGGGTAATAGTTTTAGATATGGATTTTGGAGGAGATTTGAGCTATTTTATTCTACGGGAGGTCTAGTGATTAGGATTTCGTTAAAGAAATGGTCAAATTGGAGGGGATAGTTTGTTACCAGAAAGTTTGTACTGGGTAGTGGGAAAAAAGGTCGGAGGGTGCTTTCTGTTGATACAATCCTCTTTTTATAGCCGCACAGGTCCAACATTGGCTTACATATTGTCTTACCGCGTCACCGACCTTCGGCCAGAAGTATCTTTCGCCAAGGGCACGGTAAGTTTCGTCGGTGCCTAGATGTCCAGCTAGGTAGTAGAAAGCGTGCAAGACGTCGGCCTGTGCAACGGAGGACACAAAGAGCCGGTTCTGGGTAGGGTTGCATCGCTAGAGGTGTCCGTCTTCGATTAAAAGCTTGAAGATTTTTCTCCCCGTGTGGGTTTTGAGGGCCTTTCTGCTGTAGTTGGAGCCATTCTCGGGTCATCCGTTCAATGACTTTACTTACTTGTTGTGTAGTTTGTACCCGTTTGGTCAGGTCCACCAGAGCTACGTAGTTTGCCAGATTGATTGCCTGGGTTGTTGATCGGTGGCAGCAGGTGGTTTTCGCTTGTGACCTCTTCGGGAATGACATTGTTGACGGAGTAGTTTGCGGTTTGCGTGGATGGCTTGTTGGCAGAGACGGGTGTCTTCATTCGGTTTCAGTTGAGCGTCTGGCGGTTGTGTGTTTCAAAGTGTACAGATCGTCGCGCGTGATCCATGACTGTTCGTTCACGTCGAAGTCAGAATTGCCTCAGGATAACATCCTCTGCTAGATCAGCAACTACCAAGAAAGTTTCAAAGTCTTCACTTTGCGTGGTATGAATGGCGTGCGAAACTTGCCTTTGATTGCCATTTCTGTTCTTGCTTTGGCTATATAGGCGGAGGCGTGATGGGGTTCTACCTGCGAACCTGTGGGTATTCGATCTTCCCTAATCATGCACTTCGATGCTCCTGTATATAGTAGCGCGTTCAATGATATCTTCTGAATGGCGACGGTGATCTTTGGTGGGTAATCGTGGGTAATGTTTAGTCGCGCCAGTTTGTTTCGCCGGGCCGGCGAGTGTGCTGGCGCAAGACGGCCGGAGTGGCGCTTCACAAATTTTTGATTGGACAATCTCGGTGCCAATGTCTTTGTGGGCAAAAGCGGTACCTTGGTAGTTGTTCTGCTGTGTGTGGACGTCTGGTAGCTGGTGTGGTGTTGGTCGTTCTTATTGTGGATTCTTGCACGTTCTCTTCAATTTTTGTGAAGCGGGAGACCATTCCCCATACTGTTGTCGGCATGTGACACTGAATTAGGTTCCTCAGTGTTGGCAGGAGGAGATCCGTGAACAGTTTCATGTCCCGGTTGATGTCTAGTTTTAGGCGGTGGGCTTGCCGCATCTTAGTGACGAAGAAGTCGGTTACTGGTTGAGACGCCATCTGCTTCTGGCCGTAGTACTTAGAGGTTATTTTGGTTCTAATGGTTGGACTGTCGTACTTGTCCAGAAAGAACTTGTTGAATTCGTTGTAGCTGGGTTGGAATATCTTGTAGGTTTCCCACCATGTGGCTGCTTGGCCTTTGATTTGAGCGGTGGCTGTACGTACATTCATGTCCATCGCTTCCATCTGTTGAAGGAATTCTACGGGATCTTCCACAAGGGTGCCAGAGAATATAGGTTTTCTGCTTCAGAGATCGCTGTGGCGACGTGGTAAAGGTTCTCCACTCCCCTTGTCCCCTAAATTAAAGCGCGCGTTGTCATTGGTTGCAGATTTACGTAAATAGGTTTTACGTGAGCGTTGCCGGTCACAAAGCCGTTGGCTTTTGGGAGGAGCTGATTATTAACACTTTTTCGAACGATTTAAACGGGGCAATCACAGAATACATAGCGGCCAACCCATGTTGAACACTAACCAAAGGAAGATTTTTACCTTACAGTTGCTACAATGCAATGTATATTCGAATAAATAAGAACCTAGTGCGAATTTGCTCCTAGTACGGATTTACCTCACCGTACCTTACCAACATTGTCTTTCTTAAATACCTTTAAATGTGCAACGAAAGTCGATTCTGAAGCTCTCAAAGAAAACTTGAATTTCTGTATAAAATTTTCCCAAAATCCTTTTTCAGCTCTTTTCTTAATTAAATTGAATCTGTAATCAATTCCGTGAAATTCTGCATAGTCAAACACAAGGCTACTAAATTGTTGTTTTGTTAAACCAAATGTTCTTTGGTCGACCACTATGATGTAATTTATCAACTCCAATAACTGTTCTTCTGTAGACGTAGGTTTAAAACGATCACCATTTTAAGGAAAATACTGCAACAAAATATTGGTTAGTTATGGTGAAACTTTACTAAAGCAAATAATGTAGATACATCTACCTCTTCGCTAGGCGTGTAATAAAACTCGTAACTTCATCTAGTTTTGTATAGCTTGAATTTGGTATTTGTGATTTTAGCTGTTTCGTTATCTTACCCGTCTCTCCCGTGCATATGGTGTTGTGTAACATAGTTGCTACTTCACGATGGACATTATGATGCATGTGTAAAAATACGAACATCGTTAGAAAGCTATACTTACCGTTGGCAATTTTTATCTAAAAATCCGTAATCCTTTTAATCCAATAGATGTTGCAGAAAGCATTCACATCGAACAACTTTTACTAGTAACCACAATTTATTTAACTCCGCATTCACGTTCGCATTTTAACAAGTTCAAATTTATTAAATTATTGTACTTCAAATTACTTAAAACTTGTGATCCCTCGATGCTAATTGCTTGCCAGTTGAATTACAACCGCTTGTTATGCATGATTGATCGACTATGTTTGAGTGATCCCTCTATTACGACTTGTCAGTATAATTTTTCCGGGTACTTACGCGATATTCTGATTCACAGGAATCGTACTACTTAAACTGTTTTAAAGTTGAGGTCAATGATTTCCTCAGTGCGTGGGAATATACGTTGGTATTTCCACACGGTTTTACGCATTTTATGACGCTTTACGGTTTCTGTCTAAGTAATTTACAACGATTTCTGAATTTTTGCAGTGCGTGAGGAAGTTCTCAAATGCACCTTCGCAGAATGATGTCAGGAAAAAATATTTCGATGTTTTTTTGTCTATTTAAGTCATTTATAGATTTTAGTGTCTGCAATGTGTGAGAATGTTTTCAAATGCACGTTTGTATGAGGATTAGTCATGGAAACTGATATTGATATTTTCTTAATTTGTGAAATCTCGGTTTTTTAATTGCTAGCTGTAAAAGAATATACTAGGTACTTTGCTATTTAAGTCCTATTCAATACTATGATAAAATATCCCAGTTAGTAAATTGTGAACCACCCAACTTTTCTAAAATTCATAGATATTTTCTCACTGAAGCTCCTGAACTATCTATCATTTATAAATGCTTTTCTATTTACGAACGTATGCTAAATTAACGCACGCGCGTTACAGTTGTTTCAAACTATTTTACTATAATTACCGATTTCTTGTACCTCAATTTTGCAACGCCAATAATTCCTTTGTCTGTCTGAAGCGTACGGCATAAACTTTGTAAAGCAGATTTGTGCAAAGCAAGAAAAGTTTAAAAAGGCGCTTTCAACTACAACTCGAACTCTCGGCGAACCCATAATTGAGTTATAACTTTATTCATGTTCGGTGTACAATAAAGGTTTGTACAATTCGGTTAAAATATTCTGGTTTTACATATACGTTTAAAAAATGAAACCGGAGAGTTTGGTAGAGTCGAGAAAATGATTGATAGATTGACAATAGGTAAAATTTTACAACTTTCGATTAAGATTAAACGTCACTTTGTGTTTCGCGGTGAATCAAAGAGCTTTTGCCTAAGTAGTTTGCTAAACTAGTCGTACTGTTGGTATAAGCAAAAGCTTTTGAAGCTTGGGGCGTAGTTTAATCCCAGGCGCTTCACCACATTTAGTTTTCAGATTTTGCGTTGATTACAATTTATTAAATCAATAACGAATTATGTACTGGATGAATCATACTGAACTTTCCGATTTCACAAGGTCATTGCCCGAACACTGGAGGGAGTGGGAGGATGGGGATGGCGTTGTCAGACGCGCTATGACATGCAATTTTCGGTGTGACTTGGTCGATTCAACATCGATCGTTCGTGGTGGAAAAAGTTATTCGAAATAGTGAATCAGTGATCACAACACAGCGTACGTTTCGTGTACACTTTGCTCTTGGTCGTGACGATCCCATCCCCACTGGAACAACAATTACGAATTGGGTAACTAATTTTAGAGCAACATCTTCGGTATTAAAAAAATCCAGTAGGCCGAACTAGGACTTCAACGTCAGCAGAAAACGCGGATAGAGTACGGACTTCAATTTAACGGTCCCCTAGTGATCTGTTCGTAAACACGCTGCTTCACTGGGATTATTTGCCAGTACTGTCAGAAGATTCCTCCATAGAGACCTTCAATTGCACCCATACAAGATGCAGTTAGTGCTAGAGTTAAGTGACAGAGACTTTGACACACGAAAAAATTTGTGCCGTGACATTCTGGAACTGTTAATAAACAAAATTTTCGCTATTGGGCAGAGAATATCCCTCAGAAATTTTACCAACGACCACTCCACGGCCCTCAAGTAACAGTGTGGTGCGTTGTTGGCGATTGTAGTGTGTGGGGTCCGTACCTTTTCAAAGAAAATGGTGAAAGTAACAGTGACTTCTGCTTGGTATTGTCACATGATTGCAATATTTTGAAACCAAAAGAGGATGAATGATTGCAAGACCATACAAATGAAAGCATTTGGTTTCAAGAAGATGGTGCTACGGCCCATACATCTCATCGTTCAATAGAACTTCTACGGCAAATGTTTCCCGGTCGTCTTATGTTTTTGCGAGGTGCCATTGGATGACCCCCAGATTGCCTGATTTAACCCCATGCGATTTTTTTTTTAGGGTTACTCCAAGGAAAAGGTGTACAAGCATCGTCCCCGAACTATCGATGAACTGAAGGCTGCCATCACTGAAGAAATTAATGCTATTCGTCTGAATATGATTTACAGAGTCGTGGAAAACTTCCAGGGAAGGCTGCGTTAGTGTTTGGACAATGGAGGTAGACATTTAAAAGATATCATTTTCAAATCATAATAAAATAAAACTACATTCTATGTTCTTCCAAATAATAAAATAATTTTTATTGCATCTTGCTTTGTTTTTATTACGCACTTTTTTGAAATCGGAAAGTTTAATATGATTTTGTTACGTATTTCTAGTAGACGCCACGTTGTGCGTCAAAATTATGTCACGTTGGCTCGTAGCCGTGCGTAACAAAAGAAAATCCAAGAGAAAAAAAAACAGTGACCGGGCTCAATCGGAGAGTAGGGGGGGTTGTAGAAAGCAGTTCAATCTATAAGGGACGCGGCTGTCAGGAGTTAGTACCAGTACCTGCCATAGAGAAATTAGAATAGTAAACCTGAAAGAAAAACAAATTAGTCCTGCAAACCTGAAACAGAGAAAAAGCATAGCCTATGGATCACGTATAAATTGTTCAGTACTTTATAGAATAAATAAAAAAGAAACTGTTTAGATAAACTCTATAATCTAACAACAGTAATAGCAGTACAGAAAAATTCTGAGTACAAAGTGAGGCCATATTGGGGAGTAGCAGAAACGTTTCATCACACACCAATTAAACATAATTCAGGTAAAATGTAACAAAAAAATATAAATAGGTAAGACATAATTACTCTAAGTAATTTAGTAAAATTTTTAGCAAAGACATAAATAAGTAGATAAGCACAATTGTTCTGAGTCATTCAGTAGGGTTGATTGTTCTGATTGTTCTTTTTTTTTCTTATTAAATAGCGGGCAAGTCTATGGAAAAGGTATCAGAACGTCAAAGAATATTGCAAAAACAACGGGTAGATATTTACAGTAAGAACAAATAGGAAATAGTGCAACTTACACAAAGTCCTTCAGTACCGCTTCCTTGTCATTGCAGTGTGGGATCCACGATGTCTGGCACTAACGAAGCACTGCACCCTAGACTGTGAGGGTGTTGATGGAACTTATCACAACTTACCCTAATTACACTGACTGATTTCACTGGGGTTAGCAGCGGACCTTATCACGCGAAGGAACTAGGTATATTAGTTGCATAACCATACAAAAAGCAGCGAGGAACTTCAACCACTACTTTTGTATACCGGTAGTCTGTCACAGTTTAAATATCACCAGACAAAGCAAGCAACAAAAGCCATAATAAGTATAGCACATGTATCACTAAAGGGAGTCCGTAACCATGTCCTTAAAACCCGCGTGCATCGAGTTAAAAGCAGAACGAAACAGTATCTTTAACGTAATTCCTATATCGAAACCAAAGACCAACTACGACTCCGCGACAGTTAGTTCTACGGTTTTTTTTCCATAAGAAAGAAGACTAAAAACGTTTAGTAGACACGCGTAAGCACTAAAGCCGTACGTCGAAAGTTCTTCGAACACACGTGCGTCGAGTTTTGCCTACTCTGCCACTCTTAGTTCAACCAGAAAAACCGTATCTTACATTTACTTTTTGACATCTCGCAATCAAGAACAAAACACGACCCTTTTTTGTTTATATCTAATCCTACTAGTACAACTTCTGATCGCCTACCTAGACTGTATATCCACATATTAATTACAGCGGGATTATTTATTAATGACAAGTGGAAAGTAATTTTACGAGTATTCCAATTTACAACTAAACCATCTTTTAAAATTAATACCGGCGAGTCAACTTGCATATCAATCTGAAAACTAGGCGGAAGTATTTACTTTATACAAACCGCGATCCAAAAACGATGTATTTTAAGAATTAAGTAGACTAAAAATGTTAGGCCACCAAAAATGCACGTTACAAATTACCTTGTAGTAGAGTATGTTGATCTCAATTTCCGAAAATTTTGAAAACCTTATGTTAGAATTTGAAGCACACGACTTTTGATTTAAAAACTACGCTATTTTTAATAGTTATTAAACTTTAGCCATTTTTCTCGTATGCAATCTGATTTGAGATGTGTTGGTTAAAAGATAATGTAGATGCTGTATGAATTATTTTTAGAAAAAGTAATTTTTTTATTATTTGTAATTAATAGTAGTAATTAATTATTTTTGTGCTGATCACGCCAACTTGTTACAGACCCTCTAATTGGTCAAGTAACTGCTGTTTGTCATGAAACAATTTATTGGCTTAGTTCTAGTCGGCAAGTTTATGGTCTACTGTCGCACGAAACGGTTCTTTTCACCAACGTAAATAATTATATTGGACATTTGAATTCAACAACTGTTGATTTGTTAATTTTTAGGTTTCTGTCGATTGACTTCGTTGTGCTATTTTATAAGCAAATTACATCCAACAAAGTTATATCTTACTTTGAGACACAATATATAAACATCTCCTTCCCTACACATAATTCAACCTGTCGTTTTTAATAAAGAAAGTAACCGACAGTTAACGGAATGAACTATAATGGGCGTTTTTAACACGTACTTAACCAATTCATGAGACAAACGGATTTTCTTAGAAATGCAGTAAAACATCCTGCATGGCTTTTGTATATTGAAGAAGGTCCTGAATAATGAATAGGTTGTTTTCCTCATTAGATAGTAAAATGAGTAAATAGCACAAGTATGTTCTGGGGGAAGGGGGGAGGGTCTAAAAGGTATGTAGAACTTTTTAGATTAGCACAGACTAGAAAAGAAATTAGAGCTGCGTCAAACCGACCTTAAGTAAGGTCAAAAACAACAGAATGATGATGTTCTGGCGCAAAACCGCTCATATTTATACGTATTTTTGCATAAGAAAACAAAGTCTATTCCGGTTCAATGATTTCTTCCAATCAGATTGCAGACAGACGTACAGTGCGCCTTGATTTTTGAACTGCAGAATATAACAAACTTTGTTTACGTGCTCTACTTCATTAATTCCAACAACAACAAGTTCTGTTTCTGCATTTATGTTCTTTAGTCTACAGCACCTTTCTTTTTCCTTTCTCTGCTTGTAATATATCCCGCATTATTTTCCAAATGTCTTACGTGTCTTGCCCTTCTATCACTCCTATTTCTTTTTGTTTTTTTCCTACTCTATCTAGAACCTCTTTGTTTGTCCATGGTATCATCATCATGTATCTGAAGCACAAAATTCTTTTCGTGTTTGCTTTTCTTACTGTCCCTATTTCATAGACGTACTGTGCTGTGCTCCACACATATGCTTTCAACAATTTTCTCCTTGTTTTTATGTTTGTTGTCTTTGAACACAGCCGCTCCTCTTTTTTGTTAGATGCGGTTCGGTTCCTCTTCTATTGCTTTCTAAATGTATATCATATTTTACCGATATTCAGTGGTATGTGAGGGTGTAGGCGTCGCCGTGGATCAATGTAGTAAGCGTATGACTACGGATCCCAAGGTCCTGGGTTCAAATCCCGACACGGCCGACTGCTTGAAAAATGGCAGGTGAGCATTTTTCACAAAAATTACGCCCTCGTTCGGATGAGAGGTTAAATGGAGGTCCCGTGTGTGAGTGTTGTCACGCACGTTAAAGATCTATACCTTGCCTGGAACGGCAAGGATTCTCAAAATTATAAATTTCCAGGCAACAAAAACTCGCCTCCTGGCCAATGTAGTACCTTCTGGTGGAGCATTGGAAATGTAAATAAACGGTATGTGAGGGTGGTTAAGCAACCTGCAGCTACCAAGATACCCCAACTCTTAGACATTAGGCCAAATAATAGTTTTCCATTAAATTCTTTTGCACATTTTCGTTATTAGGTTTCCTTTGTTGAACTGGTTGGACGCGTTCCGCCATCGATTTCTATTATGAGTTATTGTACACATTTCCTAGAAATTCTCACAACCAACATCTTTGACTATCTGTGTACAGTAGTGTAACCTAGGTCTACCTCTATCTCTCTCTTTTCTTATTTCTGCTTCTAATACATTCCACAATATTCCGTCATGTCTTAGGATGTAACCTATCATCCTTTCTTCCCAAATTTTTACTGTTTTCCACATATCTCTTTCTTCACCTACCATTTCTAGTACCTCTTTGTTCTTAACTTTATCTGTCTATGATATCTTCAGCACCACATTTCAAGGGCTTCTATTTTTTTCTGTCCGCTTCTTCTACTGTCTATGTTTCACAGCCGTGCAGTGCTGTGCTCCACACGTATGCTTTCAGCAATCTTTTCCTAGTTTTTATGTTGTTTGTCTTTGAACACAGTAGCTGCCTTTTCTTGTTAAGTGTAGCACGATCTTAGGCTAATCTTCGTTTTATATCTTTTGCGCTTCCTAGATAGAAAAAATAATTAACCTCTTGTATGTTCTTACAATTAAAAAAAAGTTGATAATTACCGTTAAAGAACGTCGATAAATACAGTTAAAAAGTTCATAAATACATCGCGCAAGCGCGAAATAAGCGACGTCACGGGCGGGTGGTAGCTTCCGCTTACACAGGTTTTAGCGCGGCCACCCGCCAATGACGTCACCAATGCATAAAATATATTGCGTAATAATCGGAAAACATATAACTTTAAAGACAATTGATTATATCCGCGAACAAATTAAACTAGGAAGTACTCACATAATAGGTCCAGATTCCCGCGAAGTCCGCCAATCGTCCTTCAGGATAGGTTAAGACGGCGTCAGCACGTCCATAAGGGCGGCATGCTGTCCCTTTTTAGGCAGTTAAAGATGGTACTGCTCCGGTGCTTCGGCGGAACATGGACATCCGGCTCGTCTAGGGTCGTGGAGTACGGTTCGCCAAGGCTACAGATTACCTACCTATGCAGGAAAGACGGGAACAAGGTAAAGGTCGACAAACAAGATAATCAGGGCAAGGAAATCTACATAGATAAAGCTACGGTACGATACGATACCTGACACGACCACACTCCTTGAAGATCAAAGGCAAACAGCCACGTTATAGAGAGCACAGGAAACTTGTCCCCACTTTTTGTCTTTTACACGTCGGCGCGAGGTTATTCGTCCAACCCACTATTGACGTGCGATCTGGCGCAAACGCACTGGGACGTAACGTAAATGCGCGCCCCGAGTCTTTTGAAATTGTGGCGCGAAACTTCCGCACATCAAAATTATCCTAAGACATGTTTAAGGGCCACTTTGGCACGTAACAATGTTCTCGCTATGTCATCTGAAAATCTAAGCATATCAATCTTTTGTCGCTGCATAATAATTCCTAATGTCTTTCTGCATTTGACAGTATTGATAGCCTCTTCGATCTAAAAGTTAAAAATTAGCGGGGATAGGACACATTCCTGTCTAACCCCTTTCCTAATGTTTGCTTATCTACGTTCCAGCCCTAATTCTATTACCGCTTTTAGCTCAGCATATAAATTCCCTATCGATCCTTGCCATCCAACCGCTTTCTCTACATTTTCTATGGTGATGTCTTTTTTCACGCCCTTTATGTTTTTGCTATACGGTTTTATAGCCTTAAAATTCATTCTAATTAGTTTGTATACTTCGTCTGTCTTTCTTATTTTCATCTTAGTTTGTACCTTTTTGCACTTTTCATTAATCCATTGCTCTTTAACTTTCCTGCATTTGTAAATAAGTTTCCATTTTTATGGCTTTGTATCTCTGTTTCCCAGCTTCGTCCACTCTGTTTTTGTTTTTTCATCTTTCTTCTATTACATTCATAATATCCGTTGTTATCCTTGGATTCTTATTTTCTTTTTTGGATACCCAACAATATCTCTGGCCGCCATGTTTAAGCTTGATATAATATTATCCCATTCTGTTTCTATCTCCAAATTTTCCCTATATCTTTCAGTAGTTCATTTAAAATATTTTTCATATTTGTCGTGGATATCTTTATCTTTTAGTTTCCAAGATTTTTAATTTAAACGAGAGTTATGTATCCCCCAATCTATATATGTATAATAAAATAGAATTTATTAGGAATTATTAGAAATTGTTAAAGAAATTATTAAATTAAGTGCAACAATGTAATTCAAGGATAATTAAATAAAGGTCATTAACAGTTTATGAGAACGGATGCAATACATTGTATTCCAGACGATAGTGATACCGCAGGTGGCAGGTCACAGACGGTTAAGGAAACCGCGATTAATTGGAAATTAAGATTGTTACATTGTATAATGAATAAAATTAAGAAATAAGCATACATGAGCTCTGCAGTTCCCACAGACATGTGAGGGGCAGGGACAACATAAATACCCGCGGAGCTTGTAACCTGCCTTTTCGTGCTTCTTTAATTTGTGTAATTATTCTTACCTCTATCATGTTCATCTATTCAATCTTTCTTAATAGATATTGACTTTGTTACTTAAATCTTCTGGGAGACCTTATCATCAGGGCTAAAACCGTGGGTTCTTTGTTTTATCTCTGCGATAGTATACACATGGAAATAATTTATCCAACAAAAACTTCACTGATTTAGTTTGAAATAAGACAAAACAACATGTGATATAAATACGTATAATAATTGTAATTGAACTAACAAGATAATCAAGCTGCAAAATTATTTTAGTAAAACTAATAAAAATTTAACCAATTTTAATTCTCTTAGAACTTTAACAAAACTGTAAATTTTTCTTCAGTAAATTTTCTTTCTTTTCTTTTAAATAATTACAGTGTAGCAAAGGCTAACAAAATAAACCGTCGTGATATGAGCTCACGTCCCGGAGGTTTTTACAAGATAAAATTTAGAACGTATTAATTCAAACATAAATTAAAGCATTGCATCTTCACAATGCAATTAGTATAGAAACATTTGCGAAACAAACAATTATTATAAGTTTTTTTTTTTTAAATGTAAAATGGATATATACATAAATACCTGAATAAAGTATTTTCAACGTCTTTGACCTCAACACACTTCAGGGCAAAACGCGATCACTGGACATAACAACAGATGGTGTGACCTCATGGCGGACACTCGAACACCTGATCCTCTAACCCAAAGAATCTTAATCCAAAAAAAGCAAGCTTTCCAGGAATCAATCCAAGATATAGAAACAGTGTAAATTAGTTCAATATCTCTGCTGATAATTTCTAATTTATTCGTTTTATAATACTCGAACAAGTATTCAAATTCACTTAAATGGCAATCTAACCAAAACCATATTGAAGTGAACAACACGTTTTTAAATATTAAATTAATTTTGCTACAACAGATAATCTTATTTAAAAATCATTGTATAATAAATAAAATCAGCTTACCCCTAGCCGGCAATTTAATTTATTTTTAAGAAGAAACGTTTCTAACAAGCAAACTAACGTTTAGAAAATAGCACGCTGCTTCGTGTCCATCTTCCACCAAAAGTTGAATAAGATAGCCCGATCTTATCAAGTGCGCAGAATACTAAAATATGCCTTTTGATCCCTACCTAACAGAATTTCGACTAATAAGACAAATGAACTTGCTTTTCCGTTTAACGTATAATCTAAATGGAGGTGAATAAAGTTGCCTAACGTCCAGATTCGTAGCAGTTAAATCGAACTGTTACAAGCTCCAATACCATTAGTCAGTCTTCAGTATTTCAGCTTTAACATTGTCGTTTGTTTAAGCTACTCACAATAATTAAACTGCACTTATTATTTAATTTCCGACTTAGAGTATTTTGAATCAGTTTGTCAAAATTCAATTGTAATTTCTTAATTTCTATCTAACCAAATAATTTTTTTTACGAAGAATTGGAGGAAGTTTTTAAAAAAACCGCTTCCAAGGCCTGAAACGTAACTGGCGCATCGATAGGATCCAGAAAGGCACTACGAATCCAAAAATCGGAAGATTGGTGACCAAGAATTTTAATTCACAAATCTGGAAGAACCCAAACAAAGCTGGAACAGATACAACCATCGACCGAATCCAATCAAACAAACCTGGACGAGTTACAAGCATCGGTTGAATACAAACCAAACTAACGTGGACGAAGTACAAAAATCGACCGAGTCCATGAAAGCAACGATAAAAATTATGTAAGTTCTTGTTCCAGAACCAATTTATTCTTTTTACAAATTTATTAATATTAGCTGGTAAAAGAAATTTTTTTTGATTATTATTTTATGTATGTACAGAATTTTTTTAATTATTGCAATTTGTGCCATTTTATAAAAATAATTTACTTGTCTATTAAGAGATATTATTTTCAAATTCAAGAAATTATTTTAAAGCAAGAAAATTATTTTAAAACAAAATAACCGAAAAAACGCATTTATATACGCAATTATTAGTACAATTATTACGAAATATTAATAAACCAAAACATAACTGACGCACAAATTATTGAAACAAAACGCAACAATTTAATTCAGTAAACTTTAAAATTATAACGTAATTAATTTTACATTTATATGTACAAAAATTCATCACCGAAAGCTTATAGAAACTATTTATTCAAAGTTTAACCTTCATCAAAGTCTGTAATTAAACACCCAGTATATAATAAAGAAACATTTTTCAATTTACTATTAAAAGTAACTCATTACAAATTGAAACAAAGCATGAAAATTTATAGGGCAATACTTACACAAATTATTACCGGAAACCCTCACTGAATCAAATTCAGACAAATTCAAACTTTATGAAGTATAATTAAATATTTTTCAGCACGAAAATATCTAATTACAACAAAAACATTACGCAATTTATTTAAATTTATCACCTAGACTGAAAATAACAACCTTTCAGTAAGCTTAAAACTTATAATTTAAACAATTTGTATAAATTATAAATAAGACATCGATGCAACTACTGTAGCGAAACGGTAGACTAAAAATTTGCAACTCTATATTTAGACGTTTAAGGTAACTGGACAATACCAATGAAAGGAAGTATTTTACAAACTTATCAATTACAACACCTACGGAGACAAGATAATTATAACAGACTCGATTAATCAGCAGAACTGAAATAAAATAACATCATAACTAGCACATCGAAACGTACAAAGTACAACGCAATTATTCCAATATATTATTAATCAGCATAGAAACCTTTCAGAAAATTAAAACCCGCAACAACTATCACATCCGCGAAGTATAAAAATATAAATTCAAAGCTACAGCAATTAACCATACATTAGCAAGCAGGAATTCCGCAATTTAATTATCACACCGTATAACTAAGTATAGCGACTCTTTAAATAACAAATATCAACCAAACTGAAAATTAATAAATCAAGCTAAAAATTAACAGTACAAACCGCGAAATAAATCTCAATTTTATAGAAATTTGAAATTAATTAAAAGCGAAAGCAACCATCAATAATCATGAGTCAATATATAAAAATTTACCTGGAAAGTATACCCCAATTCAACGGAGACCAGACTCTCTTAGGAAATTCATTAAAACGTGTGAAATATTTTTGAAAACCTTCTACAAACCAAGAGATAACGAACGAAATGTTCTACTTTTACGCCTAATAATAAGTAAACTGACCGGGCCGGCACTAACGCTAATAGCCAGCCGAGACGATTTAGAACAGTGCGAGGATTTTTAGTGTATATTAATTGCATATTTTGAAGATCAAAGAAACATGAAATGTCTAACTCGCGATCTAATAAACCTTAGAATGGCAAGTAACCAATCTCTGTACCAATTCGGAAGGAAATGCCAAGACGTAAGAAGTCTAATCTTAACAAAATTAAAAATCGGAGAACCCGACCAAAATATCCGCCTACGAAAGACAAAAATGTATGACGAAATGGCACTGGACACCTACATAAACGCATTGCCAGAATGACTATCAGATAAAATAAGATTCCAACATTCCCAAAATTTAGAAGAAGCCATGAATATGATAATAGAAGAAGAAAACGTTACGTATTACCGAAACAGACTATATAACCCCAACGCGAATAAAAGTTATTCACCGATAAAACCGTAGAATCCGTGAGACAAACAACCACCCAAACAAAATTCACACTACTTAACGCACAAATTAACCAACCGCGAAGTGATAACTAAAATTTTAATACACAAATTCTAGTAATCAATTTTAACAATTTCCAAGACCAACGTTTAACCCAAATTTTACAAAACCCACATTCACACCAAAATTTAACCAAAATATGAACCAACAAAGACCAGCATTCAGCGCGAACCCTATTAGAAATACACTGATGATTAATAATAATAATAACCCCAACAGTTATTACAAACCAACTCCTATGGACCGCCATAATCGAAAACGAAACTTTTCCTCAGAAAAATTATTTCACCAAAAAGTAGAAGAACCTAACGATGAATCAAACGATTTAGAAAGTTAATGAACGGGGCGAACCATGCGAAAATTACGAAGAGGACAACGAAGAAAATGCAAGTAAATGCAACAATGTAAATTCAAGAATAAACCAGAAGGGTTATTAACAGTTCACAAGCAAGTTGTGGGAATGGATGCTATACATTGTATTCCAGACGATACTGATACTGCAAGTGGAAGGTCACAGACGGTTAAGAAACGTCGATTGCTTAGAAATTAAGATTGTTACATTGTATAATAAATAGAAATAAGAAATAAGCAGATATAAGCTCTGCAAGTTCCCACAGACATGTGAGCGGCAGGGACAACATAAATACCACTGGTGCCCTAAAACCATCAGTCAGTCTTGATTATTTCAGCTTTAACATTGCCGTTTGCTTAAGCTACTCACCATAATTAAACTCCAATTATTATTTAATTTTTGACTTAGAGTATTTTAAATCAATTTGTCAAAATTCAATTGTAATTTTTGATTAACCAAATAAATTTTGTTACGAAGAATTGGAAGAAGTACTTAAAAATACCGCTCCCAAGGCCCGAAACGTAACTCGCGGCCTTCATAAAAACAGTGTTGTGGTCAGTGTCTATATTTTCCTCTGAGTAGCTTCTTCTGTCTGTTACTTAATTCCTAAACCGTTGCCTAACAAGAATGTAATCTATTTGATATCTTCCTATATCTCCTGGCATCTTCCACGTATATCGTCTTCTAGCATGATGTTGAAATAATGTGTTTAAAACTGTTAAATTGTTTTTGTCACAAAAATTTTACCAGCCCTCTGTCATTTCTCGTGCTTAAACCATTTAAAACTACTACGCTCTTTTTCTACCCTTACCTACCACTGCTTTAAAATTCCTCGTAATTATTAAATTTTCATGTCTTTTTATGCATCTTAGTATGTCATTGATATCTTTGTAGATTGCTTCTACCTCTTTCTCACTGTAGCTAGAGGTGGGCATGTATACTTGTATGATTACTGTATTTACCGGTTTAGATTTTAATCTAACTATGAGTACTCTTTCGTTCTTTTGTAAGTAGTTTTATACAGTTTCTTATCTTTTTTCGCTTAACTAACTCTACACCCAAATTTGCGTGCTCTGATTCTGTATGAATTATCCTAAAGTCTTCGCTCCAAAAATCCCTATGTCTAAAGGTAACCTATTCATTGCAATTTTCAAGATCTTTAGCTCACCAACTTTCTTCATACTTCTGACATTCCACGCTCTGACTCGCTGAATTTTCCCCACTCTTTTTCTAAACTTTCCGATTACATCCTGCGAAGTAGTCCCCAACCGGAGATCCGAACGGGGGACTATTTTAACTCTTAAATCTTTTGGCCCAGAGTTCTCTATGATATTAAATGTCAATGTAATTACGCCGTGTATTTGGGAAGTACTGTGGTGGACCACCATTGCCTTCCATAACGCCGTAGTGTATCTTAAAATGCCATACCGACCCCTATGATCACTGCCAAGCTAAGTACCAACAAAACTGTCTTAGTTTGGTGCCTCTCAGAGGACCTCACTGATTTGGTTAAATCTGTAGTTCGGTTCTTTAGATCACTGGAACGAACTCTCAAGTCATTCTACCCGTAATTCTAGTAATCTAGTAATCTAAAACTTTCTTAAGGTGCAGGTCCATAAACCAGTTATCATATTTATTATCGTCAACTTCAGATATTTTGCCACCTAACCTGATATTGATTAAATATTTTTTAATCTTTGTTTTGGATAAATATTGACAATTAAGCTAAGAAACGCGTGAGAGAAA